>OY292326.1:9383909-10084909 GCA_958496145.1 Heliothis peltigera | reverse complement strand
GAGATATAAATAGCAAAAAATCTAAGTATAGTTAGTATGTGTGTTTAACAGACTAAGTGTGCCACAAGGTTCAATCTTAGGTTCTTTCTATTAAATTCGTTCCTTATTGAATGAACATAAAATCCCGCATTAAGATAACGATATAATGTGTACAAAATACGATTGCATTCTTTCAAAATCTTACACACTTGTAATTTTTGTTTCAGGGACCACCTCAACTTATTTTGCTGTGGACCAAAGAATTTAGTGAAATTATTACGAAGCTATTGTAAAAATGCTTCTAAGACTAGTAAAACTAAGTTTACATTTGTACACGAAGGTTTCTCTTGAACCGTGATATTGTAACTACTCATTATTAAAATACAATGCATTTACTAAGGCTATTTATAATTTTATTATTTTGACCCTTTTTGTCATAAAGATGATTTGCATCAACTTTATTCAGAATATTCTTCTTTTTATTAAAGTGGGGAAGGTTTACCACATGGATAGTGGTCCGTTAGTATTGAACCGCGACTTCAGTGCACGGGATCTGGGGTTCGATTCGCAGGTAGGGTAAAACTGTTGTCACAACTTTCGAAATGCAGCCTGGAATCTAAAAGTTTGAACTGAAACACCGTGCTTCGTAAAGGAGGAAGTATCGAACTTAAGATCGCCAGGTCGACTTCTAAATCATGGGGCTTATTCCGCTTCATCACATCGTCAATTAATTTAAATTCTTAACCACATAAGAAAGAATCCAGTAGATGCGGTGTTTTATCTTTTATTTAACATTTAACGTAAGGACTTTCACTTGATGAACTTCTTTTTGAACAGGTATAGAAGAAATAGATATTTTTTTTTATCAAGACAGTCTGTCAGATGTTATGTCAAAATAATGTCTGACAAATCAAATTATTTGTAAAATGATTTTACAATATCAATGAAAATTTATCTAACATTTAAGGAAACACAATATCATTACACGGGAATGACGCCTGGAATACCTGAAGCAAAGGTGAAATTAGTAAAAGAGAAAAAAACTAAGAAACCAAAACCAAAAGTAAGAATCTTTGATACTATCTGTTCATCAACTGACCCTCTATGTCAATGGACTGCTAGTGTTGTCTCTTTACGTGACAAATTGAATGATCAATCTAATTAACTTTCGTTCCTATAAATATTTAGAGTTATTATCATTTACAGGCAAAAGCTAAACGTAAACAACTTCTAAGAATTCGATGTCCCATATGCTTTAATAACTTGGGCAAAGAATCAGTTGTTTCGACGAAGTGCGGCCACGTGTTTTGTAGAAATTGTCTGCAGAAGGCGTTGATCCTAAAGCCAGTATGTCCTACATGTCGAAGAAAGTTGACAGGGTATCAAGGATATCATGCTTTATACTTGGACGACAATGTATATGACGAGTTTGTGGACGACATTACTATCAAACAATAGTGTCGATTCGAACAGCTAACATATTGTGCGTGAACTAACAAATTAATATGTGACTCATTTTAGGTTTGTTATATTTTATGTGTCTTGTTTTGTTTTTGTTCTATTTATCAATGAAAGTCACTGCAGGTTTCATGATTAAGAAATAAACCATTCTATCTAGGTCTTTTTTTTTTATTCCATTATTCATTTTGGTTGCCAGTGATCCATTATCTGGTATCGTAGGGTAGAGGTACTTAGCTATGTAAAATAACTTAAACGAAGACACAAAATCATTAACCCTTATGTTAGGTGTAACAAGGAGCGCATAATTAATATTATGCTTCATATCTTATTTCCACTAGATTTATTCGAGTGCCTCATAGGTGACGTACTCACTCTCGTCTTCGATTCCTGTTTTGGGCAAATAATGGAATGTGGCCCAAACCACATATTGAAGGTTTGAATATTAATTCATGTGTTCTGCATTTCTTTAATAAAAATCAATGACTTTTTTGCTGAAACTCTAACGAGCGTCATATTGCCAACTGCAGAAGTTGTTGCAGAGGATTGCAACGGCCGACAAGGGTAAGGTCGGTCGATTCGAAATGGAAAATTGATGTTATGTTTACCGACGAATCGACATCTGCGGTGCCGACCGGTGCCAACAACTGAAGTTACCTCTAGACGCCAACATGTTCTGTCGCGGCTACGGGTTGTTCACGAGAATTACCGAGGCACTGGCTCTCGCAGACTTCCAGAAGGAACATATTGGGTTTTAGTCAGTAGGTAAGAGTCTCACACTCCCTCCAGCTGCACCCTCAGCGGGAAGTCATTTGATGATTTCCTTTTGATGATGATTCACTTTTTTAAAAGGAAGGCCGGAGCAAAGCAAAATAAAAGCAGTAAATACTAGTTGAGTAATATTAAATAACAATATAAAACCTAACTGAAAGTCATTGGAGCGTGTATCATGTTATTCAGTTAGAGACTACTAGAGGGGACAGTATAGGTCAATCTATTATCTATTGAAAAATGTGCACATAATTCCCTAAAAAGATTTGATTGAACTAAGTGAATTCAAGTCAATACTGCGTCAATATTGCTTTCGTGTATGAGAGTCATTACATTTTTGAATCTTGGAAACGTCAATAATTAAACGTCACTAGCGTCAACGTCACATTGACACCGTCATCAAAAGCCCAAAAGTTTTCAAAATAAAAAAAATAGTATTGAATTATTGTTATATCTATTGGTAATGATCAACAAAATGAATTTACGAACAGAGAGAGATTTGGGTAGCAGCGCATACGGCAAGCTATTTCAGAAATTAGACAGCCCAGATGCAATATTCCAGAATTACGTGAAAGTTTTGGCTAAGCATTATTTTACAGTGAAGAACATAATACAGGTAATTATGAATGATAAATATTTGGATAACAACGTTCAACTATATCTATTGTTAAAATAATGCGGTATTCATAGTCTTGTTCGTCGGAGGTTACCAAATATCCTAAAATTCAGGTGTTATCGAATAATGAGTTCACTAACCTGTTATTTATGCTTATACCGATTTCCTGCAAAGATTTCTATATCAGGCCTAATAGTATAGAATTTTAAAACTATTGAAATGATCATAGACCTCACAAAGTGCAACCAAAACCAGGCAATATACTTATAATTTATTTGTTTACAGGAAATACTTGCATGTCGGGACTCCATGGAGAGTTTGAATAGACTTAATGAAAAAGGCAGAGCGGCCATATCAGTATTGAGGGACGAGTTGGAAAATTTTGAATTATATGGGAAAGATGTTGGAGACATTAAATATGCGACTGAAGTGGACTCCCAGAGGCATCAACTAGCTTGGTAATAAATTCATTGAATTATAAATTTTCATACGGGCGTCATATTTCAGCCTAGGCTTATTTTATTTATTTGTTGTTAAGGGCCAGTGTCACCAGTTACGAATATACACCGCACTATCTACGCCACTATCTACTAGATAAATTTGAAAATGGAACAGAATTTGTATGAAATTATCTGCCAGATAAACTATCTGGAACTTATCAGCAACCTGTGAAACTGGCCCTTATTCTTCCATATAAATGATCTGTTCTGCAGAATTTTTAAATATAGAATAAAGCTAGCCATCTCTAGTATTCATCTGATTTCATTGTTTATTGTTTCAGTCTTCTAAAGGAATTCAAAGATGCCAATATAACAAGTATGTTTGCCATAGAGAAAGCTCAAAGAGAGGAATTGTTAAAAGCTGGTGAAGGAGAAGATACTGGTATTAGACACAGGAAGACTAAGGTCGAGAGGGATGGATTGCTCAAAATGTCTTCAGGTAACATTCATGTTTTGATTACCATTTTGCCATTTTTACATGTATTCTGAGTATTCTATACCCAGTTTAAAAATCCACCATGTCCCTTTGTCTGTCTTATCAAATTATATAAATTGATATCCTATACTTCCACTGTTACATATATTTTTATGTTATTAAAATTCTGTATGACTATGATCATCATCATCATCATCTCAGCCATAGGACTTCCACTGCTGAAGAGATTATTATGAGTATGATCAATTTATTCATATTTTCAAAATAGATTTAAAAAGTAAATTAGTACAGGCATACTTATTTAAAAGAAAATATGTTATAAGTTAAAGCAATAACAAGTAATATAAGAATATGAAGATTTGTACGAGGAATTTATCTATAGGTAAATAAGAGTTGTTGTACACACATGATAGTGGCTATTGTGTTGAGGCTATTAACAGTTGACACATATCTTTAAATAAGTAACATGTGTACGGAGTTGGCATAATGCCACAAAGAATTAGAACAAAGAATCAAATCTGTCAGTCATGTTATTTGCATTGTTGACAAATTGTTGATTAATATCATTTATGCACTACCTATTGTCCAAGCTTTATGAATTGCAATCGAGTTTGTGATTGAGTTTTAAAGAACTTATTGACATGGTTATACACAAATTATACCGAACACACGGGTCTTGCTCGTACTTTTTTGTTTACATAGGTACTTACCAAGAAAATGTATCTTAAAGCAATTTCAATAGCAAGCATTCTTAATCGCTTAAGACATTGTACTGTGAGCATAGAGGTTAATAAACATTGTAGGGTGAGACTGGTTTGGAATTTGTATAGCTGTGCTGTATTGATCTAATGATTTCATTTGATTGCAATTAAAACAAAAGAATGGGAGGTTTTAACCATACAGCCTAATAGTATAAAAGTTAAAGTTAAAAGACAGAGTATAAATCAGTTTTTCTTCGCCAGTCTCTGGTCATACCCTGGTCACATTTCTGATTCGATGTTTTAGAACAAATCCAAGCAGCTCCTTTGGTAGCATGTCCTTTCGAAAATCTATGAGTCTATGTTCACTAGTGGATATTCACTTCACAGACCCTTTCATTGATTTAGAGTTAATTTATCTCGTATTAATTAATGACATTTACTTGCAGGTGTGACAGAGCAATTGTTGTCCATTAGCAGACAACTGGCGGACACAGCGCAGCGGAGTCAAGACACACTAGATAATTTGGTTTCATCCAGCTCAACTGTTCATGTAACTAGACTTAAATGTTTAACAAACTAATTATTTTTGTACAACATGACCACTAGAAAAGGTCCTAAATTAAAAAAAAAGCTTTAATACAATTTAATTGTTAAAGAAAAATGTCACAGCATGTCATACCACCACAAAAAATTGTAGTAGGTACTTGATATATTTATTATTTGTTGTACTATGAGAATAATTCTATATTAATATTTACAGGGTACAAAATCGGAGCTACAAAACACCGCCAGCACAATATCCGAATCTAGCAAACTTTTAAAGAAATATGGCCGACGAGAGTTCACCGATAAAGTGATCATGTTCTTTGCATTCCTATTCTTTTTAGCTGTCTGTCTGTACATTGTACAAAAAAGATTCTAATTTATTATAATGATCATAATCATTTTATGTATAGGACAATATTTATAATGGATTATGATAATGAATTGTAAGTAATATATAATTAAATTACTTGAATGGCAATGTGGTGGTATTTTCATATTTAGTTTTATTTTGAACAGCGCCATCTGTTGGCGATGTTGAGAAAACGCGAATCAGTATTTAGTTCTGTAGTTGTGGGGGAGATGTCGACACGTTTATAGTAATTCATTATAACTTATTTCTATAGATAAAAGGAAGAGCAAAGCTATTATCCTACTGGGCAATTTCTTGTACGGTATGGACTACCAAGAACTTACGAATTTTAAAAATCTATTAAAGTAAGTAGGCAGAGAAGAAAAAAAATCAAGGATGTTCCAGGTAATTTACCTTTTAAACGTCTGATATGAATGTAGGTACTCGGTAATTTACATCATCTACCCCGGCTTTGCCCAACTGAGTAACCAAAGTTTTACATGGAGCGATTGCTTCTCACCTACCTCCTCGACCTAGTCACCTGGGCAAACCGAAATCCCTTGGTAAAATTCATTGTCAGACTATCTGGCTTCTGACTACCCATGACAACCGTCAAAGATGTAGAAATAATATCCGGCACCCACCAATTTAACATGCTTTCCGAAACTCCATGGAAAAAACACCAGAGGAATTTACCAATGTTAAGACGGTCCAAATCCAAGGTCCGTCCGCAGCACGTGTTGCTTAACCTTATGACCGAACAATCGGAGCTGTTGCCTAGCCGTGAAATTTCCGCCACTCAACATTCTTAACGGACATCGCTTGTACAAATCCTGAAATATCATAAGTCTATGCATAAACAAGAGAAACCATAGCACGCGTTACATTTCGATAGAACGGCCTTACCATCGAGTTAGTTTCCAGGGTTCCTAGCCCACTTGACAAGCTGTTTATTCCTGTACTATTGTCATGAGAATACGGTAGAGTGCAGAAACGTATTAATATTGATTGTGACGACGCGTGACGTGTCGGGAAGGTCGTCTGATCGCGCGTGGCCGTGGACATCAACCCGTAGAGTACTGGTGAACTACCAACACTATGTAGCTATGTAGGTGTAGTGATTGAATTGGATAGACAACAGGTAATTACCGATATGTTTCTTTTTCTTCTCCATGGTCCCTTTCTTTTTTTACTGAAGTTTCACAGGCTACGGATAGCCACTAGGTAGATTGTGAAAGATACCTAAATTCAAAAATGGAACAGAATTTGTATGAAATTATCTGCCAGTTAAACTATCTGGAACTTATCAGCAATCTGTGAAACAGGCCCTTAACTGGCCCTTTTTTACTTTTTTTACGTATAGGTACCTATTGGCACAATAATATATTCAATATTAACCTTACCACCTTGCTTCGGATTTTCGGAGATCATATACCTAAAGCTGTGGGCGCATGATATGTGTTGCTTCGTTGTTCTATGGTAGTGGACTAAAAACATCATTTAATTCTGGCCACATTACTACCTAAAAATTATCAAATGACTGCCAAACACGTTCAAAGCTTCCTTTCACGTAAATGTAGGTACTATGATATCTGCATAATGAAATACATACACTGAAACAACGTTGCCTAGCAAGGATAGGCTCTGCTATATTAGAGAAACCTAACATTACAATCGTGATAGGTCAGCACTGCAATCCTCGATGTCTATAAAGCATTAGAAATTGCACTCTGAGATTTCAAGTTTCACAAGATGAATCTATGTAGGTATACACGCAATTCGAGTTAAACTTTGATTTATTTAGGAAATTATATTTTAGCTCAATGTAGGTCATTATATTTATCTAGGATATAATAAAAGGTAAAGAATTTACACCCAAACTTTTAAGTACAGACGCCAGCACATCAACCTACCTCAATCTGTCAACCTATGAACCTACCTCAATCTGTCAAATTTCTTTAATTGATTTTCCACCTTAGATTTTAAACCGTATCACAATACTGGAAGGTTAATATTCAATTGGTAAAATTGATTCTGGTAGGTTGACCTGCTGGCGTCCGTGCCTAGAAATTAATTTGATCGATAAAACCTTTATTGTTTTCCTGGTTTTCCTACGAGGTGAAAAAGATTTTGGTCAATACCTAATCAATAAATATTCCGAGAAATTAAAATTAAAATAATGACGATTAGTTTAAAATAATATTTATTAACAGGAAGCATTAATGAACTTTATTTAAATAACATTGGATTTATTTATTGAATTTATACTCCTTATGTACGCAGAAATATTGAGGAAAATACAATGCCTTCAATTATAATAGTATTTATTACATTGAACTGATAGCTTAATGTATTGACAACATATTTCTGCGTATTTCTGGACCTACGTAATAATCCTTCAGTAATTGGAACAGAATGATAACTCAACAACAACAGTTCAAGGGTACTTCAAGGAATATTGATAAAACGGCTTTCAGGATGTTTGTGCGGACAATTACTATTAAACATAATAAAACAAAAGAGTATCTTCTGGGAGCTGGAGGTATGAGGCAAATTTAAACTTGTTCTTGTTAACTTCTTCTTCTTGTTACTTCTTCGTTTCCTAAGAAATAATTTTGGCTGTGTTTTATCTATTGCAGTTCTACGCTTTCTAAGTCTCTGTGAAGCCTGACTATGCTAGGAATTCGGGATGATCTCTACAATACCAAGACTGTGGTAGTATTGTATTTCCAGTGTCAGCATATTCTTTATGAATATATTTATGTGCAGCAGTTTTGTTAATACATAAGAAGTAGCTACTAACTAAACTGCATAAGTATCATTTTCATTAAAATCCTCGCCAGTAAATAAATTGTTACGCAGGAATAATGAATTACATGTTAGTGTATTTAAATAAAATTTGATAATTTATGTGTCTTTCTTTTAAAAAAAAACCTTAATAAAAGCCTATATTGTATGAACAACGTGACAAATTCCAAGTCAGGCATCTCGGAATCTCAAACGCGGCAGTGGTTCGCATGACAGCGTAATCGGCGTCGCTTGATCTGTTGATATTGAATTTGCATGACGATATGACGATTGACGTGTATGAGTCATTGAGTCAGTGTTACGCGAATATCGGTCGGCCTCCACCTGCCAGGGTTGGCGCTTTCTTCCTTTTACTCGTATAATCGCGAGCTTAATCATGTGTTTGGGTCAATATCGCCGGCGTGACTTCGTAATTGACTATGAATCATTCTAGAAATTATGAGGTATTATTTCGTCACGATGTTGGCATGTTAATTGTTGAACTTATTTTTGAGACAGTAATAAAATTATGACATAACTTTATCAGTATTTGAATGAATAGATATTTAGGAAGCGGAATATCAATAGTTACCGCAGTGTCTGAAGATAAAAAAGGTGGTTTTGATAGTAAAAATTCTAGATCAAATATTTTTTATTCTACAGCAAGATTTGTGCAGAAATAGACTTTCCTTAGTCCTGAAAATAAAACCCTCATAACCTCCACGGTACTTTAAGACGCGGTAGTTTTATTACACGTGGACAGTAGGACCGTCCTTCACTTGTTTTTATCTGGCTGTTTCAGCTTCCTGCTTTGTCCATACAGGTTTTATTTTCCAATTATCCTGTTTACAATCCAGTTTTGCAGCCAGTCCAGCCCTATGTTGTACGGCATTGAGCTGCATTAACAAATAATTTGTCAGCAGCTCGGAGGTCGTCTCCGATTAGCTGTGAATTCGGCACATGATAGTTTTAAGGCCGTTTCGCGAAATGATTGATGCCACAATAACTTTGGCAATGATTGGGTCCCGCTCCTTTTGGTTACATAAGAGGTTTGCGTGCTAGACAGTCTCATTGGTCCTTATGTAACATCAATAATTTACCTCTGTAGTTTGGAGCTTGCTAGTTCTTCTCCATAGAACCTGTTTCTGGAAATGTGTTATTAAACAAATGAAGCACTCACTGTCTTAAATTCTGTAAGATTTTTAATTAGGATTTTAGTTCCTCACGAAATTCCAGCTCTATGTAAATTGAAAAAAGCTGTTTAACCTGCTGATTACATACACCACTGTCGGTGCAGTTGGCCCTAAATATAAAGGACTATTTCCTTCGACGTTCATCAGCGATACCCGCTTTTTTCGGATTTCACAGATTATCTGCCTTATAGAAGGGAAATTTAAGGAGGAGAGTGCAAATAAACTATTTATAAAAAGAAAGCACACTTACTTGCACTACATTTAAAGTCTTGAGCTCATCTGGCCTCAACCTTACACGTGTTGCATGTTACAACGTCGTCTGGCAGGATGGCCCGCGCCGCGGCTCTGGCAATGAACTTGAGTAAGGTCAGTTCAATCGCGCATCTAACTGAGATTTTGAACGGCTGTTCATCATGTAAGAGACTAGGAAATATTTTATTTTTTGAAGAAAATGTTAACCTATTTAGTGCAATATGATATTTGAATTATATCCGATGAAGTAAAGTGTTGGATTAATTAGGTACTACATCCTGCCTTGATAACCATTTGCACTTTCTAATGACGCCAAAGGGATTCCTGTCTCATTATTTATAATTTTTGTTGAAAATACAGTGATATTACACAGGTTATCTAAGACAAGGAGTATTAAGAACAATAAAAATTGTCTACCACAGTAAATAATCCAATTAGAGGCATAATAAAACATACCTACAGTCAAAAGAATCTTAAATAGAAAGCGTCCCCGTATCATCGCTTGAGACCTAATTATAAAAGACAATAGGATATTTTTTATTTCCCTTATAATTTACATGTGTGTACAGCGAAGCTTGGAAGGCTGCGTTCTAATATAATTGGGTTTGCGCACCGTTATTGTTATGCAAATGAGCTTTTAAATACGACAATTGGGTATTTGTCGCAGTCAAATGGTTGAAAAAGCCATTCAATAAAACAGCCCCTTGACTGAACAACGCTATCAATCACTCGTCTAGTTTTTACAGCATGACAGCCGAAAGAAAAGCCACTACATAGCTGAAGAGAAACAAAGTGTTCATAGCATAAAGATGGCTTGGCTATGAGAAAAGATGATGGTAGAATAAATCAATTGGCTAAGCGTCGTCATCTATTTGTAGCGAATTCAGCTTAACGGTGTATAGACAAGTTATTAAATGCCATTTCTCAGTCAATGCGTTAGTTGTTTGATTGGATAGCTATTTCAAACGGTTGACTGCGACATTCCTTCGTTGTGTGAAACAGAGGATTATGGCGGTAACGCTGCTTGAGAGAATTCATGAATAACTTTTTCGTTGAAATTCATTTTGGACCCGTAGATATATGCAAGCGCATCAATTGAATACGTGATCAGGTATGGTTATTCATCTGGAAGTCTTATTAGGTGTCGCTCGTTAGATAGCTGTAGGCTCGTTTATTATTACTGAAAGTTGGTTGTATGGATAGACACACCTCATTATTCCTACTCTTTATACGTATACCTCTTTTTGTTAAGTTATAATCATGTACCCACTTTTATTTTTTTTTCTCTAATTTTGTCAATATCTTTGTGTCTTTGTTTGGGCTGAATCTATCTACCTACTATCGGGAAACAAAGTTCAGATGCGATTTTATGAAAATCAGAGCGAATTAGATTGGCAAAAATTATGACTATATTTTATTATCTTGTCAAAAATAAAGTTACGTAAGTCTAGGAACTTAGGCTCTTAACATTAAATAGATAAGCTAAGATTGCTTGAGACCACTAGCTGGGTATATATGGACATGAAATGGCCAGTTAACTCCCAAGCTCGTATTATGACGTATAAAACGATAATGCATCCTTGCAGGTAAACTATATGGCTTTTAAGTTCATAGCCTTCTGGGTATACAGTTTATGAGATAGTCCTGTAAAGTAGGTACATATAGAATTTCTTTACCTAGGAAGTGAGGCTTTAAGAAGTATGTTTGTTATTACTACGTGCAATTCTAACGATTTGATTAGATAATAAGGTAATGGAGACGATGAAAATATTTCTAGTTGAATAGATGATACTAGGAGAGTAGAATATACATATATGACAATTAAGGTTTTTTAATGATTTTAATGTGTGCGTAATTAATTCTTTCTTGCTTAATGAACCCGATTTGATAATATAATGGCATGTACCTATAGTATGTAATGATATCTTCTAATACCTACACGTAAGTCTAAAAATTCAAGAAATCAACTCGTGATTATGTGAATTATGTATTTAAATGTAATTTTACTTCAATTTTGGGCTCCCATTATTTCGTACAGTTCATTCAACCGACTGCGGTATTGTTTGACATTCGTAACATGTATGAGGAAAAGATGGTAAACAGTTACGAAAAAACGTCAAAAATTCTATTACTTGGAACGGAATTTAAGAAGTTTCCGTGAAGATTTTGCGTGATATAATAATGTTTAACGTGACATGAAAACTGGTCTGCGTAGTAGGTAACAGTCGCAAATCATACAACAATACGTCATCTACCTAAGACTTTTTTTGTCAACTGTTAGAGTCGGCTTCCAGTCTATCAAAATGCAGCTAAGCACCTCTGTTTGATATGGAACTACAGCTCTACTACTATCTCTCGACTCTCCACTCCTGTTAACCGATTCTGATTCCCGATTTCCGATTCCTCTTGGCAGGACTGTTCATCAAACTTTCGGGCAAAAGTAGCGACTGTCAAAGATGTCAATAATATGAAGCCGTGTTTAAGTAAACTGAGTGCGCATAAGTGACTTAATACGATGATGAGTGATTTCAATGTGTTGTATCTTCGTAATTTTTAGTTTGTGTGAGAAACGAAAAATAACGTGTCAAATATTTTAGGATAAACTAAAAGACATATATGTACTTAGGTATTACTTCTTTTATTCATCATGCTTACTGTATTCATAACGAACCGGTTTACGCAGCATAATATCAATGTAGCCGCATAAATATTGTATCATTGATGAAGCGATTACACTGATATCTATCAAATAACCTCTTATATGCATATGAATGAAGTCACAACACTTTTATGACTTCTTTATATCTAACAGTATTATGAATAATTAACAGTTAAAACAAAGACGTCTATGGATTAACTACAACTTAATTTATATATAAGTAAAACAATAATTGAAAAATCATGTAATTTGCATGCATTTACAATGCATAAAATAACTGCGTAATGAAAATGCACATGTGTGATTATCATAAATTAATTAAAAGGAGGCAAAATAGATACGTTCTTTGTTTCACGTTTTGCTTTAGTACATTTCAAATCAATCATCAGCTTTTTTACTGTTCTATTGCAGGGCACGCGTCTCTCTTCGTACAGTTAAGGAATAATTAACGTTAATCACCACGATGGCGTGCTAAACTAAATGGGTGAAAAAAAAATAAAAAAAACATACCGAGCCAAACTGAGAACCTCCTCCTTTTTTTGGAAGTCGGTTAAAAAGTAGTATCATCGTATCATGACTTTAATGAAGTTTTTCATAGTTTCGATTTTGGGTTAATAGATATAGGGACGCCTACCACCGTGATTGGTGGGCATGAGCTCAAGATCGGGAGGTGTGGAAACAAACTGGGGAGGCCTTTGCCCAGCAGTGAGACAACACAGGCTAATTAAAAAAAAAAAGATATAGGGAAGCATTGATGTCACACCCAGATAAATTAAACATAAGACCTCGGAAGAGTCAACCTCTTTGAATCCGAGTATTATGTCCCATAAAAAGAGTAACCACACTGAAACTGTGGACATATCATATCTTATCAGCTGTAGAAGAATATTTTTCGTTCAAAACTCAGTAAATATTTGATGTCACTGGACTGAGAAGCTTTAAACTTTCGAACCTTACTCGAGGTGAAGAGTTTTATGGCATCACGAATTATTTCGTCTAGTTTCTTAGTGTCAAGGGAAGTACAGAGCAAATAATGCCACGACCATATACCACATGTAATTTGTATTCAAGTTCATGTACTGGATCTTCAGGGTAAGCCCCTTAGAATGTTAGTAGTACAGACGTTCAATCCTAGCTACGCGGAACTGTAAAATTTTACCAATCAACTTTAAACCATATGCTTCAGCGATAAAGTTGAAAATTGTTTAAGGAAATTTTGCAGTTTGTAGTAGCTTGATGTGCTGGTGTACTTACGTCTCGAGTTAGACCTTGAGTCGTAAGTTGTTTTAGCTTTTTACCAAAGTACAGCAAACATAAACAATGTATGTTAATTATTATTTAAAAATTAACATAATATAATCTAATTGATTGCCAATGGTACCTCTTTACTACATTACCTATTCATTGCAGCCAGTTCGATAAATACGTAGATAGCATAGACAATAGAGACGCGTAAATATCGAGTGGACGCGTGCGGCCTAACCGGGCTCTATACAAATATGTCAATGTCCCTAGAGCTTTGAAAGCATGCGAGATGAAACGGCGCTTGCATTGTGAAAGACGTCTATGGAATCGATATGAATTGTTTTTTGGGTATGATATATGTCTGCTATGCGAAATGTTTTAAAGTTTATTAAATATAGATTACATAATAATTGCGTTGTTGTAACTTCATCGTGAAGTGGGTAGTTGACTAGGTGAAAAATAAAATCTCATGATATTTACTGGTTATAGCATCCTAGAATAATGACACTTCATTTATTGTTTTGAAGGATAACTATCGTTTTTTATTGAAAATATAAGCAAAATAAGTAGGTATACAGCTTGGTATGAAAAATCTATGACGTTATATGTAGTTTATGTTTAAATTATAGAGAGTAATCGCTTTTGACATTTCAATAAAAGTACTTATTGAATTTGACTAGTTGTCAAGTACCGAACCTATTATATTACACGGTACACAATTCATCCAAATCAATATAAATCAAATGACACACAGATTTAACAGTTATTATTATTCTTATGCAACTGCAGGCTCAGATAAGCTTCTAGATAATATCGATTAAAATAAATCGAATCGTGAGTAATGTCTCAAGAATGGTGATCGGTATGTAATGGAATAATATTATACACAACCTGAGACATTGCGGGCCATATATTGATTGACGATCGATAAATACATCGGTAAGTGGGTCAAATAAGTGTAAGTTGTTGCGTGCATTCTATTCATTTGAAAGTATTTGCGAATTATCCTGCTGCAATGTACTTTTAAATTGTAATGCAACGTACATATGTAACGTAAAATGTGGTTAAAGAAAAAAAACGTTATTTGAATAAATAATTCTAAAAGCACTTTTCATAATAAGCAAAGGTTTTAATAAATTTATAAAAAGAACAATATTTAAAGGAGCTGTAAAAAGTAATGCTATAATTCGTGGCTAATTATTTTAAAACAATTTATCAAAATCAATAGACAATTTCCAATACCGTTAATGATAGTTTCGTTGCACCACCCCGTTGGTCAGGAATGAATGCTATATTCCGCTACTAACCGCTGGTTAGTGGACCCAAAATTATTCATTTGCTTTGATACGTGGTCGCATTGCATTCGAGCCTATAATTGCAAAACTCCCGTTTGTGAACTCTATGGTGCAACTGATCTATTGATTTTACAACGTAAATTAGAGAGGTAATTAAAGTGCTTGGGACCAGTTGGATATTAGTTTATTATTAGCATTTAATTAATGGCAATCGCATGAATGAAAACACTTTACTGTGTTTTAATTACTAATGATTTGCTTTGGAAGTGAAAAGATTTATAGTGGAAATAATAATAAAAAGCATTATCCCGCCACTTTTTTATAATAATGTACAGGTATAATAAAATGAAAGTCAATACGGTGGTCGAGGTTTAACCGCATAATCATATTGAAATAATCGTTTATTGCGGTAACAGTTACTATATAATACTAGATTTTAAAATAAAATTAATTTTATTTAATAGGTCAGGTTATAACTTCATATCATTGTCTATGAATAAAATCACAATAAAACCTTGAAAGGATTAGAGAGGAGTGGGTATAGATAAAAAAAAATAAGTCTTCCATATTTTCCAAATTCAAATTGTCCATTCGATGTTCTGTTGTTTTTAAATGTCAAATTGTAACATTTTTCAGCACGAGTTTATTTTTAGTTGATTGGTCAAAAAGTTAGTTGCTACGTGCCTCGCGTTGCAATGTTGCACGTGATGCGACATGTACGCTTAATTATCGAACCTTCACTAGTTCTATTTGCAAGATTAATGGTGCTTCCGACGTTTTACATGTCTGTAATTTATTTATGTAATACGCTGGCCGATAGTTCAAAATATACACCTGATGAGGTCGAAAGGTGCTTGCAAAATTAAAGGGTACCATCGATGGGAACAAGGATGGTTACCGAAGAAAAACACACGTGAGTACAATTTACTGTTATGTACAGACGCCAGCACATCAAGCTACTACAATTTGCTAAATTTCCTTAATAGATTTTCATCTACATTGCTGAAGATAATAATATGGTTCAAACAAAGTAAATTCGGAAATTATGACAGTTAAGACAGACGGGTAGCTTGATGTGCTGGCCTCTGTTCCGAATACCATAGGTAAAACCTTTACAATTTTCATTTTTCGAGGCAGATAAAATTGATATTGATCTCTTATTTATATCCATGCGATTATTTCACTTTAATTAAATTTCAAAGAAAATCATTAACATAATGCAGACGAATTGGTGATATAAAGACCTTTCTAGTACCACGCGTAAGGAAATACCTTCACACGGTTCTTACGTAGCTCTGTCCAACTACATCTAATTATAGACTTGCGGACTATAAATAGTCCGTTCGATTTTATAGTGCTATCGCTGACTTATAAGGCAAAGTAATCGAGTTAATGGTCTAAGTTAGTTAGGTACAAAACACACATATCCTGGCCACATGTGTTTTCATTATCCACGAATTAGGCTAGTGAATGGTCGAGTAATTTACTTAGATACTACGTGCTTGCCATACTAGAGTGTCTAGTACTCGAATGCCAGTGAATTTATAATGTCGATTAAACGGAGCATTATCAGAATAATTTTAAATTAATTATTATTCTCGTATATTCTTGTGGATAGTCGTGGTGGCCTAATGGTTAAAGAGCCAACCTCTCAAGTATGACTGCGTGTATGTACTTTCTAAGTATATCCTGGACACCAATGACTGTGTTTCGGATGGCACGTTAAACTGTAGGTCCCGGCTGTCACTGAACACACTTGGCAGTCGTTACGGGTAGTCAGAAGCCAGTAAGTCTGACGCCAGTCTAACCAACGGGTATAGGGTAGCCCGGGCGACTGGGTTGAGGAGGTCAGATAGGCAGTCGCGCCTTGTAAAACACTAGTTCTCAGCTAAATCCGATTAGACTGGAAGATGACCCCAACATTATTGGGAAAAGGCTCGGGAGATGATTCTTGTGGAATAGGTACCTAGGTAGAATTTAATTTATGTTTGTATTTTCGAACGTGGCCATTATTTTTTTTAAGTCATCTCCATTGTTCCTATGGACCGGAAATTTATAAGGTGAACTGTACCTTGATGAAAATGCCATATAGCGAAGACGGTCAGGTAGTTAGTAGCCCACCTTGGATACATCGAACATTCATCAAAGTATGTAATTAAAATATTGCATCCGTGACAGGAATTTAAACAATGTTTTGGTCTTTAGCCACACCTGATTAATATTATAATTTCCTTTAATATTTAGTTTTTCTTTATTTTTTGTATTGGTGTAGGTACATAGTAAAGAATATTATCTATTTATCTGATTAAAATACCCTGGTATATACCTGGATAGGTCCTGAAAATGGAGTTCAGGTTCCTAGAACTTTTTTTTCACAGTCAATCAGTCCAAAGATAGTCAGTTTTCTAATATTCTTATAGTATTTGCTTGAACGAGATACAGTCAGCACTTTTTGAAATGTTTTACTATTTCGGAATTTCTGTTACTCATAGAAATATAATAAATAATATGAAATGGTTTTTTGGAGAAATATATAATTCGAATATTATTTACTACTCTCACTGTATCAAGTCCCCGATCTAAGCCTTATTCTGCGGAACCCTTCATAGATAGTCCGACTCGCACTTGGCCACTTTTTACCGCCTGCTATGTTATGTTTTTTTTTTATAGATACACATATTGCTGTGTACCTTATATGGATAAATAAGTTGATACATCACGAAATTGTGAAAAATAGTCTGTGTAAAGTGCGAATGGTGAACCGTACATTACGGACAGAGGTGAACGCTCGCAGTACCCGTTGAACTTGACTCGCGCTACCTTAACATTGCCAGTTAAACCGTGAAGATATTATATAAGGAAACGGTCTAATCACGCGTCCTTTTGCAACTGTGTAGCGGTTACGATGTTCTTTTTTCTTCGTTCCTTTTTTAAAAGTCTTTTTGAAGTTTTTTCTTTTTTTTTTGGGACTTATCTTTCAATAAGTTTTTATTCTTATGTATGTAGGTTGTGGTTAATATCTATTTTTTTGGTTTTGCATGGTTGTGGGTCGCGAATTATAGTTATGCTTGTAGTTTTCATCTTACTCATTACAGACTATTTAAGCTTTTAAGTTGTAATGTTAAGTGTCTTCGGAATTCTAATCTTAACATATTTACTGGCAGTGATTGAACTCACATTTATCTTTTGAATTTTATGTTTACTGTAGGTGTCAATGAACGTTTATGTGAGCCAATTAAAGTTACACAAATATTGTTATGATCGTTTCTATTTTATGAGCAATAGATGTCTATTATTAAATTGTTTATCAACAAGGAAATTGTAACGCTACACAAAACTATACCGGTATACGAATGGATTACTTCACTTTGATATTTAAGTACTAAACCCACTTACAGTCCAGCTTCTAGCGAACAAAGTGTCTCGGCAGAACGCTTCCTGTTTACGAAACCTATTACAAAACGTACCCTTCGAATATTCCGCAGCAATCAGTAGTCCAATGCGATTCCAGGGTATAGACCGTGAACCCTGCGCACACGCACCCGTGTTTGTCCGCCGTCGGATGATCCGAGGCCGATATATAAGCCGGCGGCATGAACACCCGGCACCATTCGCGATTAAACGCCACCGGAGTGAGCTTCCGCAGACTGAGGCCGGTCTGACCGTCAACTGAATTGAAACAATTGCTTGCCACCCTTCCGCGATGTCTGCGATACGTGTACTCCTGGTCGCCGTCCTGTGCTTCGCCGTGACCGTCGAGTGCGCGCCCTTCTTCGACGCCATCTACGATGCCATCAACGGCAACGCGAGAAGATCATACGGCTACAGCGGCTATGGAAACTATGGCTATGACGGGTACGGCTATGCAGGTGGTTACCAGAACCCTAACTACGGGTACAAGCCAAGGAACGTGGAGCGTGCGCCGAGACAAGGGAAGACGTATAAGGAGATTTGTAGGGTCCACTTCCCTGACTCTATAGCGGTTCCGGGCGCTGGGGGCATCGTGTGCCCCTACTGAGGGTCAGATCGCGTGTTCTACGCAATGGAGCGTCTGCTCCGAAGACGTAACATCATGAGGATGGGTTGAACTGGTTCAAAGCATCGACATTCACACATGATCTCTACTAGGAAATTCACAGCATTTGTTTACCGTTATGAGAATGTGAAGGCTGTCTTCAGTAGTGTGTGCTCTATTGCTGCAGCATCAGTGATTGTATAGACATCTCGATAACAGTAATTTGTTTCAAGTTTACGAAGTGTAAGTGTCAAGTGACTTGTTATTAAATCCATTTGTTTACAAAGCTAGCTCGACCTGTCTCGAAGAGTGATAAGTTACTTTTATTCTCATTGTTAGTATAGCGTGTGATACGAAGTTTATCATCTACGTGATAACCTTGTGATAATTATTCGTCTATTAGTGGTCATTATAGCTATTTTAGTTTCTCTGGACACCGGACGCTTAGAACACGCGATAATAGATTTAAAAATTGAATTGTAAATACGCAAAATTATAATTGGCTTTTTGTACTTAGATGAAAATTTTATTTTAGATGCACCATTGTCTTTGAACTTCCATACCTTTTCAACCAAAGCGTTTAATTTAATGTTTATTTTAGTGAAATTTATTTTTAGTGTTGTAAATATATTTTAAGTTTTAAAATAAATATTATAAACTGATTCATTTGTTTTAAACCGTTTTGTTGACGTGCTGATGATGTGTGGTTGGGAATCGGGTCACTATTGGGAGTGGGTATCGTTACGGCTATAAATCTGGGACATCTCAATCATCAACGTTCTCTTTGGACTGAATTTGACAGATCGCTTTTTGTTTCCTTATTCGTGATTATCTGTGCCAATTGCAGAGGAATTGCTTGTAATACCTTATCCGTGTGGCGCCGATCAAACGCCTTGAGCTTTTAGAGTCAGAAATAAATAAAAACTAGTCTATGTAAAATAGCAGTTTAAAAATAGAATAAGACTTTAAATTGGGAAGGTATAAAACAAATGAAAATAATAAAGCTATTTACCTGGTAGCTTCTTCCAGTAGTTTCACCTGCATTTTTAATGCCTTCCTTGATAAATGAGGTATCTAACACTTAAACAATTTTACGCTGTAAGTAGTTCTCGAGAGCAAAGCAAAACTTTTTAGCTTTGTAATATTAGTATAGATAGCAGTTAATTTATTACATGAATACTTTTTTATGAAGTTATTTACATATTTTTAGGAAGCATTTCTGGATCTTGGTATCCCAGGTGAGCCGACTTTCATAAAAAAATCAGCTTTAAAAATTAGCACATAAACTCAGAAGCGCTGTCGCTTACAACACCTATGCAGTAGTTAGGGTTTCTACCAGGTCATGTTATGTTAACCCTATTCGTACAATAAACAAGATATTGGCTTTTGATGATTAGGTTATTTACGATTAAAATTATCATTGCAGTTGTAATGGTTGTGGTTTTCTTCTACGACAATTAAATCATATAACTGCATACTTAAAACTCAAGTATGGGGGCGTGGGTTCGATTCCAGGTCAAGCAAGTACCAATGCAACTTTTCTAAGTTTGTATGTACTTTCTAATTATATCTTGGACACCAATGACTGTGTTTCGGATGGTGTGACGTTAAACTGTAGGTCCTGGCTGTTATTGAACATCCTTGGCAGTCGTTACGGGTAGTCAGAAGCCAGAAAGTTGCCCGGGTTGTAGGGATGAGGAGGTCAGATAGGCAGTCGCTCCTTGTAAAACACTGGTACTCAGCCGAATCCGGTGAGACTGGTAGCCGACCCCAACATAGTTGGGAGAAGGCTCGAGAGATGATGATGAACTACATACTTAAAACATTAGCAAATGACCGAAACGAACAGAGTTTTAAAATTTTTGGTACTCATTTTTTTTTCTTTTGCCTGTTGTCTGTACTCCTATAATTATGGAAGAATGTATCGTAGTACGAGTGTATTATGTGCAGTAATGAAGCATACTCGTAACAGCAGTGAGTTGTTAATAAAGTTGCATTGCGTTTTTGATAGATCGTTTACGATCGCGAGCGCAGGTGTAGCGCTGACCTAAAATACGAGGGCAAAGATTTATATGCTTCTAGTATACTGTGAAGATAAATAATTGGTTTTGTTAAGCTAATACTTGATAATATATATTTGCCCATTTAAGTAACAAATAGGTATATTTATTGTTTTAAACTTCGCGCTTCTGGACAGATTGCAACGTTTCATAAGTTCTCTGGAAAAGATTTTTTAACGAAAATGTTGTGTTAAGTAAGATATCTCAGTTACATACTCGTGCAGAATTAAATCCACTCATTAATTATTTAATAGAGGCTGACAATGTACTAGCATCCTCTTGTCAAATTTGAAAATTATATGCTTCGGTCTGGACATCATTAATTTCCATCTATGTTTACTAGTTTCAAGGCGTTTATCTCCAGATGAAAATAGGTCAAATGCCGTCTGTATATGGGTCAGTGGTCACGCTTATCACGCACTATGGTTGCACGTTGGATTACATGTGACGGATTCTAGTGCACTAGATTGTCATCTGTTTTTTGGCCATGAAGAATGCAGTTATAAGATGCGTTGATAAAATTTTCCGTTTCTATGTTTACCGAAGTGATAACTGGTGACAAAAAATACGTTTGATAGAACATTGTTTTGCCTTCTTGATATATTTATTTAAATTTAATTGAAATACAAAATATAATAAAAAAGTATTTAAATGATGATGGTTTGGAAGCAGAAAACCTCATCATAGAAACAGCGTTTGGCACAAAATGGCACAAAAGCCGATTTTCGGCTTCTGTTTCTGTTATAAATGATATCAATTTGATTTTTGACCGTAAGAATAATCAGCACCTTCTTAAGCCTGACGTCATTCAATCCATGCATCAATCGAAGACTGTTAAACCATGAGACAACGCGGAAATCGCATACCAATACATAATAATGCGTCCGGTCAAGTTCAATTCTGCGCAGGAGTCCCCACCCCCTATTTTCATAACACCATGTAATAACAGTATGTTTTTAGAATATAAAGTGCTCTAAAACATGTTAGCCATACGAGTTGTCCTTGAGAATGCAAAATTGAGCTTGTACTTACCAGTATTTTGACTTATGAATATTAAAACAGTGTATTAAAGACCATAGTAGAATTTTATATTTGTTTTAGGACATAAATTATTATTATTTACGATGAAGTGTTAAATGCGCGGTATCTTCGTTTTCATCGTAAGACGCTTATGGTCAAGTAATAAATTATTAAACTGCCTTACGTGTTTCTGTCAATATCACTTAGAGACTATAGGTTATCAGTGTTAGGTCTAATCCATTCACTTTCTTCAAAATTATGGTCTAAACCTAGTACTAAGTCTGGTATTTTTATAAGTCCCCATTTTACATAGACTAAGATGGCTTAGGTTTAATTTAAAGGGTTAACAACTCTCAATGAAATATTATCAGTTAACTCATATTGCTGAAGATCGCGCAAGGTGGCGAGCCTTGGGGGAGGCCTTTGTCCAGCAGTGGACGTCTTTCGGCTGAAACGACGACGACCACGAATGTTTGTACATTATATAATTTAGACCTACATAATTGTTATGCAATAGGTTCCCCTTGTGAATGCACTCCGTCGATTTCTAGCTACGTCCAGACTGATGACATATACAAAATTACACCAGACAATCGCGTTGGTGAACTCTGACAACGGTTTAATACCTTTTATGTATTTGCTGTCTCAGGATACGTAGTTAATAAGTAGCCCCTTACAGTCCCTAAGAGGAACTCCAAATTGAATTCTGAGGTCGGTCAGTGATCGGTACATTGGGCACTCGTTCCTTGTTTTTGGACATTGATGCCCCTTTGTGCTTGTGTTGGTAAAGGGTTATAATGGACTTGTATATTGGCTATACGTTACTGTTTTGACCGTCACCCAAATTTAGTTTAGTTTCCTTTAGTAGTAGCTAGGTGACAATTAAAGATATTTTGAAGTTATTTTTTGTAGTTTGAAATAATCAAATGCTTTGAGTGCAGCTGAAGGGAGTGTCAAACTTTTGTTGGCTAAAACCCACTATGTGCCTTCTGAAGCTTTTTGTGAGCTAAGGCCGCGGTGACTCTTGCGAACAATCCCCCAGCCCTGGCAATAGGTACTGTACCTTACGATGATCAGATGACCAGTGAGCAACGCCTATAAAGTTTTTTTTTCCAAACCAAGTAACTGTCGGGATTAGTAATGCGTTAGTCATATTACCTCTACCTCTAGTCAGGTAAATAACCGCGACTTCTCTTATTAAAATGACTGTAAGGTATAGAATAATAATGCATTAAAAGCTTATTGATATAGTACATTTATAGTTGATATTTGTTTTCATTGATAATAGTCTATGAGGCTTGTTTCGGGCCTTAGCACTTAACTGAGTCAGTTCGAGCAAGCATTATTTTCACATACAGATCGACCGTGCCGTTGGCAACGCAAAATTGGAAATCAAGTTTGATAGAAATTTAGGTCAGTACCTACTTACGGTACCTTTTAGGAAATTAAATCACCTATAGTTATAAACTAGTTATATACCTACTCATAAACAGCTAACACCAACGAGATGTTTACTAGAAATATCAAGGTATTTTATTACAAAAAACGAATATCTATTCAACCAAAATTATGTGGCAGTTCAAAGTAATAAGTGTGTTTCCGTATCTACAAATTAAACTATTTGCATACATAACAGTCACAATAAATAAATACAATAATTGGTTACTAATTTAGAGCAGATTACAACTAAATAAATATATGGATGACCGAGTCTCATTACATCATGAATATGCATATACGTTTGTGTACTTGTAACATAATCATATACATATGTACATTACATATTTACATAGGTTTACTGCGCATACGCTTCGTAAAGTATATTCCGGTGAAGCAAGCCATTGTTTCAATAAGTAGGAAGGGCAAATTATAAATATTTATAAATAATTTTTAACTCCAAAATATATTATGTAGTTGAGCAAAAGTAAGTTTTATGAGAAAGAAACTATTTTGTAAATCATTTATTGTCTGCCCTGTGCCTTTGTTGTCCCAATACAAGGCACAGGGCTCTTCTACGGAGAAAGAATGTTCGTTTAATCGCCAGCTTTGCTGGCGATCCACTCTATGGATTGGTGATTTCAGATTTTTATATCCAGGTTTCTTTTAGATGTTTTCTTTCATCTTTACGTTGGTAGCCTGGATAGACCTGGCAAGAACGTCTAACTTCGAAAAAGTTACATTTGATGCTCTGGTATGGAGCCAGGTCACCACGACATATTTTAATATATTATACAGAAGATAAAAATATGACGTCATAATGTCTCGAATGCCAGTTATGTTTATGAATGAATGACAAAAAGAAGGTGTAGTTAGAAAAAATGGCAGCATAGGTAAGTAGGAATGCAATTTGTTTATTCATACCGCATCATAACTATAAGCAATGGCGTATACTTTTCGGTAAGTTTATTAATTTAAATTTACAATTATGAGATAGTACCTAATTAGTTTCATTTTAATAACAATGGCTGACTTTCATATTTTCAAAATGAGAGTCTCACAGTCAGAGAAACATTAAGTTCCGAGTCCAACTTTTAACTCATTGTCACATTTAAAATTACATTTGTTATTAATATTGTATAACATTTTTATATATTTTTTTTCCATTTGCAAATAAACTTTGTAAAGCCATGTATTATGGATTAATACCACTTCGTGTACTTACTAGATTTCTGCTCTTAAACACATTCACCGTTTACTAAATATTATTATCTCTTATGTACTTACAGATGTCAGAGAAAAGTTTGAGCACCGCTGTGTTCCCAAAACAGGGCTGAACAGGCCTAAAGATAAGAACATGTTCGACAGCCGGCTCTAGTTCGGCGAAGATCTTTGTCGCACTTTGTTGTTTTCATTACTTGCCCACTTTAAACAAAGTGTTGTTTGAGGATCTCTATAGAATTGATAATACACCTAATATTTTGATGAATAGAATTGCGCTCCTACTTTTTTGCATCTGCTCAATATAATATAAAATTTTGAACCAAAAGTTATTTCTTAAATAAAGCTGTAATGTCATATTGCGTAGGAAAATTAAATAATTGATTTTTTTTGTACTAATTTAATGGTTTGCTTATTTTCGGATTTAATCAAAACTACAATAACTTTAAATACAAGGTGGTTGTTATTATAATTCTCCTTATATTCTGTTATCAATTTAAGTTGAACACAATACTGACGCAGCGGGTAATTAATTGGAATAACTATAAACAAATTGTACGCAAACGTAAACAATTACGACTGAGTTTCTTATCTGCTAATATTAAACATAATTGGCAAATCAATGTTAGCAAATACGAAGAAGCTATCAAGGGTAACCGGACTTTGGGTTTAAAAACAAAGAATTTGTTCAATATAGAATAAATATTCAGCAAAAAAATAAGGATGAAGACTTTTATTGCACATTTTGTAAAAGAGTCTACCAGTATTGACAAAATTTTTTTGTATAAATATCATGGCTAAGATTAAATTTTCTAATTATGCTTAAGGAAAAATCGATCTTGTTGCTTTGTAACGGTTAAATTATTTTTACTCGTAAGATAAACTCTTTTTTGCCGACTGTACTAAGTTAAATCCATCTCTTCGAATTTATAAACAAAAAGAAGACGACATAAAAATTAACCTGCTTGAACCCGGAACAGTTTTATAACAAGGACGACCACCGCATACTTTCGTTCAGATCCTCATTTAATTGCATTTAACTTCTGAGTCTTATCTTATTATGCCGTCTAGTAATTTGGCGGTTTCAAAATATATTAAGTTAGTCATTGTTGTAGTTTGATTACAACTAGTATTTAAATTAAACTATTATTGCAACCAACCGAATATTAATTCAACTTTTTAATAACAATAAATCTCGTAGAAGTATAGTACATGTTAAGTCGGGGCATGCATGTTAATGTTTAGTATTAGTAGTGTGTGTTCGGTTTATCCCCAAAATTTACCTAAACCATAGCGAATTCAGCATTTTTTTTCGTTTAGTCTAAAACTATTACACTATAACAAAGGAAGATAAAAAGATAATAAAGTCAAGCTTTTAAGATGAGAGACCTTGAATAGAAGTTAAACTGAATCTATGTATAAAAATGAATCGCTGAATGTGTTGCTAATGACAAATTTCGAGAGCAGCTGAACTGATTCTTTTTTTTATATTACTTAAAGTACGAGGATTTATCTTAAGAAGAGAAAAAAGTAAAAAGAAGCCTGAAGAAGAAAAAAAAATCAGAACCAAAATTCAAGCCGTTAAGACCGTTAAGCGACACGAAGTTCGCGGGGTCAGCTAGTATAAAATAATAGTGGTATTATCATCTACATGCAGTGTCCTAGTAAAAGTAACATGTCGTATCGATTCGCAAAGGGACGGCTTCATCAATCACTGGCTGGACTTAGCTATCGGTGGGCTCAGAATTGACGACTCTACTAACTTAGTTTGTAACAATATTCGATGACAATTTAGTGAATATTATTTCGGGACAGTTGTTAAATTGTATATTGTTTTATACATTTTAATATTTTTTTTATTTATTATGACTATTGCTTACTCTTTGATATTATCTAAAGAGTTATGGAACCGAATCAAAAAAGCAGTATCGTGGTATAGTACGCCCTCAGTGAAGTTTTTGCACATTTAGTTAAAGTAACACATAGAAACCCAAGTTAAGGTTCTTCGAACCTACAAACAGACATGTGTGGCTGGGGAGTTTGTTGCGCCACTTTTTCCCAGCAAAAACACATAGGAAGTGGTGAAGATTTTGGTGAACTTTTGACGTTTATAAAGTTCTGTTTTGCAGCCAGTTTCAATAAATGATTTTGAGTTTAAAATATAATTAATTGATACATCAAGAAGTTGAACAGGTTGCACTACATTGTGGAAACTTATTCCCTCGCATGTTTCGCAACATAACTTTAGCAAAACTATTTGTAATTCCAATGGACTTTTAAAAAAATACCTCCACACGTGTATGCAACACTTTGCAATGTTAGCTGCACTTGTTGGACGTGTTTCAAACTAGATTTTTGTGTGAGATACAAAATAAAACCAGGTCCAATTAAGAACATGGTATTAATTGCGTGTAGGTTATCTTAAATGTATGTATGTAAGGTTTTTTGGTGGGTTTAATCCTTAGTTTAATCTTGATTTGTGTCTGTTTCGAGTGCCGACAGTGATTAAAAGATAGACTGCGACTTTCAAATAATAGACGTTTATTTTGACAGAAAATTAAAAAAAAAAGTCCTTATTAATAAATAACTTGTATGTATAAAAGCAAATAAATAGAATTACTCTCTAGAAGTTTGTGTTTTGAGGTCAATGCTATTTTTTGTTACAATAATAATAAACAACGCATTTTTTTTGAAGTCGGCTAATCATTCAAAGTTACAGTCAAATGTTTTTATTTCAAATAGTGCTTTGAAGGCTCTTATGAAACATCACACTAGTTGCACGGTTCCAAGAAATTGGTCCCGTGGAGGCCCCGTAATGAATTATACGAAAAAGATGATGCAGTCTTGCAGTTCAATAATTGCCATGCAAGGCACATAAATGCAGAGATAGTTTTATATTTAAATCTTACTCGCCAATATAATCTTGAATGTAATTCTTTTTAATAAGGTGCATTTCACCACTTATAGAGTAGTAAAAAAATAAACAAACAAACTCTTCGGTTTTATTATTTGGTTTGCATTAATCCGCTGTAGCTAAGCCACCAATAATGATGTTAAAATAATCGAGAGGTTCGTGTTTGTAATGAAGCCCATTTACACATCACGAGAATCGATAATCTGAGCGATTTTTATCTAAAACACGCACCTAGCTCAATATACATGTATCAGTGCATAAGCTCAAAACCTTCTCACGAACATATCACTCACCTGTTTCAAAATAAACAAAGATTTTCTGGCAATAATTTTGTAGATACCGCAATACAAATAAAAAAACACGAACTTCATCCGTCTACGTAGGATTTAATAATCTGCCAGCAATGTTCTGATTAGTCCCGGAGTGCGGGATTAGCTTTGAATCCCGTTGCATAAGGATTATTTCACATTTGTTTATCACACGCTTCGCTGTAGTTGTTTTCGTAGAAGGATTTTGAAGTGCCTCGTTGATCTAGTAGTTGTAAAGTTTGACTGCTGTGCATGGGGTCTCTGGTTAGATTCCCTTGTCGAGCCGAAATCGCTTTGTTGGCTTTAAGAAACTTTCATAAAGTAGTCTGGAGAAGTTCGCTGATTGATACACCCATGTATAGCACGTAAATTGGTCTGAACGCCATATTTTTTTCAGTTTTTGTATTCGTTTCTTTTGTGCCATACCCATTTTCCACCTCCTCAAGTCATAATTTCAATTAATCGGTGAAATATACAATACAATGCAATACAAAAATTACGACAGAATTCGCAGATAGAAATTAGAATCTAGAGCCTCGAGCAAAAACAGTTGCAGTACCTAATGGCAGTTAGCTTAGTAAAAACTGTTTGTAGCTGACAGCATTTTCAGTAGGTCAACAGTTCAATAGGTATATGAGTTGTTTAATACACGTTTGAAAAATGTTTTCAATTTTCAATGCAATTATTTCTCGGAATATCGTTTGAAATCATAGAGATGTAACTTACAGGTACTCGCTTCTAAATGAATGTGCGATGAATAAATAGGAGAGCATCGAACGTTCTGTGATGAGTTAATTAAACGTATGAAATATCAGAAAGTTATAAATGTGATACAGATTTTAATTTTTTGGCATGACACAATCTTCCGCATAGAACTGTATTTTACATGGAGCCAACCGACAATGCTGTAGTAATTTTGTTTTGCATTCTCCAAAAAAATAATTTAAGGAGAATATTGCGTGTTATTTATATGCGTATATTTCTTTCGTTAAAAAACTACGTGTAATGACGCTGGTATCCTTGTATATAGCTGAGATAGGTATGTTTGTTCGGAACCATCCTCATCTTTATCCCAAGGTTAGTGAAGATTGCAAATTTAAACAGAGGGATCCAACTAAACTAAGAATGGAAAGATGTAGAAGTACTTTACATAAGAAAAATAGTCGAATGATGGTAATAAATATATATAACAAAATTCCCAAAGATATTAGAGAGCTACCAAAAACAAGATTTAAAAAGAAGCTAAAAGCTTGGCTTATTGAAAAGTGCTTCTACACATTGGAAGAATTTATTAATTGTAGAACCTTATTGTGTACCTATGTATAATTTTCGCATGCCTACTGAAGGCGAGATATGTTAAGCATCTTATATTTGTTTACCATCTTTTGTATTTACCATGTCTCTGCGAATAAAGATTTTCATTTCATTAAAAATAACCCGTGACAATTGTTTTAGTACATTTTGTAATATTTGTCGCCGAGAGTATAGTTTGTTAAATAATACGATTTTGATTTTCTCTGACTAGTTCATAGTTATTCAAAGCATGATTTACTGTTTTAATAATGCTTTATTTAATATATCACATCTTACGTAGATGCGTAATAAAAGCTACAATGAAAATTAATTATTCGGTACCTACATATTTTAATGTGCTAAACATACGAGTATAGTCTCGTGTAATGATAGACCGTTGAAAATGAAAGGAAAGGATCTTCAAATTAGAGAGTGTACATATATATACCTATATAGACATGAACGCGACAGTAAATATTAAACGTTAACAACTTGGTTGGTAGCGCCTACACAATATGTTTGAGCAAAGTGTCATTTGATAAAGAATTGCTAAAATATTTACGTCGGAGCGTTTAACATTACTATGATTTAAGCATTTAAGCCTAGTGCTGAAACCTTTTGTAGCAATTAAAGAGCAGAGAAATTCCCCAAGCGTTTTCTTTTTCGGTACAAGTCGAAGATACATTTTATCACGAAGAATGACTTTAGGAAACGTGAGGCTCCTTGAACATTTTTTACCCTTGTTTTATTTAGTTGTTTGACATCTGTTTGCGAGGCCACTTGAAATCTTTTAAACGAAGATATATTCTTATTGAAGATTGTGTGATTACTGTCCGTAAAAAAATATGAAATGGTAGGAAAAATGGTTAATTTTAATTGCACTAGTATACTATAAACTATAACGTACGAGCGGTCGGGTTGTATCGCACTTTGCATGTAAGCCTGGATTTTTGTTTAAAATTTATTGTCATCGTCTTCCGAGGAGTAACCCCAGATTTAATAATGTATGAAACAAAAGAGTTAGAGAGAGGACTACGTCTATAAATTAGATTCCAACGTGCATCATTTTCACGGCAACGAAATTAGCACATTAAGACACATGTTAAATTTCACGTCTTCATTCAGGCGCTGGTAACAAATTCTATCCTTCGATCGTGTACTTTCATTAATGACCTACCAATGGTAAAACAGATAACGCGTAACGAGTATAGTTTACATACACAATAATATACGCTCATTTTATTGTTCAATTACACTCGCTTTCCGCATGATAGATTTAATCGGATACGATAATATTAACCCAGCGGAACCATTGCTGTCTGACATAAATCTTATGATATTGTTGTAGGTAAATATTGACAGTCGGGAAATGAGTGTGGGTATAAGTAACATGCTGTATGGCGTCACGTTTTGAGAGACCTACGACATTTATAGCTGGAGAGCTGGTAGACAGTTTAGCGTAGTTATTTGAGGGAAGCTAAAGAATACTTAGTCTAAACCTTAAATGTATTTTTTCAGATTATAACCTCACTACTCGCCAGTCCGATATGTAATACAGAAGTACAGGACAAGTTTTCAGTTTGCTTCAAAAACCTAATGCAAAATATCTGCTAGCTCTCGAGCCATAACATGAATAAAACATGAAATATTGCAGCGGTCATTAATTAGACCGATCATCGAATCAAGCCCATCTGTAGATATGTACATTTGTCTGTTGCGCCTCCAGTCAAACATTTGTAACAAAAATATTTTCTCCTCACTACAAAAGGCGATTTTCTCAGTTTTCTTACAAATTTGAACTGCTTAAATCATTTTATTTTCCTCTCATGACTCGGGTTTTCCTGTAAAAGGTGATTTATTTTGAAGTATGCGTCATAAAAATAGACTGCAGCGTGATTTATTTCTGTTTTAATATACTTGCAGGGGAAAGATTTGTTATTACGTTTGTGACTTCAAAGGGTTAACTGGTTGAAATTAAATTGTGAGGGAGTGATTATCAATAAAACGATGTAGGTAAATTTTCTTTTTCAGCGTAAATGTATGTTTTTGTAAGGCTGCTGGTTCCAATTGTCCAAAATTACAAAATATATGGAACTTACCATCTTGAAGTCGTGGTTAAAGCACCAGCCATTTAAGTATGAGGTTGCGGGTTCGATTCCAGGTCAGACAAGTAATATTTCCAAATGATATGTATTTTCTAAGTAGGTATATCTTGGGCGCCACTGACTGCGTAGAGGTGAAAAAAAAAAGTTGAGGATACCTGGACTTTAAGTCCGCATTGAGCAAGCGCGGTGATTTACGCTTATTCCTTCTCTGTATGAGAAGAGGCCTGTGCCTTGCGGTACCGTAATGAAAGAGGCTGATGATGGTATACCTTAAAGGCGTGTATTACCAATGACCCCCAAAGTAGTACAGTTTTATCATTTAACAAAATGAATAAACTTCTTATGTGTCTTCTTTGTTCAGTCGGGTAAACCTGATAAAATCCTAGTAATTTTACAAGAAAGCCTTGTATATTAAGAATGATATAGCGAAAGCTGCGGCGAGGACAATTTTCCACTACGTTCATCAAACACGACGCCATTTTTCTTTTAGTACCTTCATGTACAGCTGTATGAAATGAAGAAGCGCATTTCAGTATAAATTCTTCTGTTTTGACCAGCATCAATGATGTAATAAAGAAAGATGTTTTTATGTAAGTAACTCTGATAGCACCTTCTTTTTATCATGGAAATCATCAAATATTCCCGCTGTGGGTGCAGCTGGAGGGAGTGTCAGACGTTTACTGACTAAAAGACCACTTACAGGTATTCCTTCTAGAGGATCTTGTGTGCCAGGGCCGCCGTAACCTCAGGCCTTTACTCTACGGCCCTTCCAATTTTGCTGACTGCTTTTTGAGGACGCAGCTAGAATTATACATGCTTATAATCTAATCACTGCATGACCAGTGTTCATTCAGTTCAGTTTCCACCAATACGAGGCACGAAGAAAAAATATTTTCTATTCGTATTTCAGAATCTCAAAAGTCAACACCTTATTTTATTGAATCATCCAAACCAATTTGCGCGCCAAAGTTCGTGAATGGAATAAACACATAAAGTAGAACCTGTTTTCTTTTTTTACAAACTACATAACTCATAGATAAAAAGGGTTGACATGCGTAGAGACAAATTGGACCGTTTCTCTTTGACATAGACAATAAGGCGTTTGTACCCTGGGGCGTGGGTACCTGAGTGCGTGTTTACAACTTACAGGCTTGAATGGGTACCTAATCGACCGATAAAGGTCTAAGGACAGGATTATTGGACAATATTGTTAGTTTGCTGTTAATCGGGTACAGGTTTAACAAGTTTTGGTTATTATCACAGTATTTGATTGTTATGTTTCGAATTATACATAGGTATTTAGATTATGTAATTGGCAATCATTTTAATATTAGTTATGTAATTCGGTATAAAAGAAGAATTTCGTGATTTGTTTTGCCAATCGGAATCTACATATATAGGTTAAAGTGCATCTGAAATTTCCACTATTGCATTATTAGGATGTGATATTTTTGTTACAGCCTACTTGAGTTTCTCTTAATATCTTGAATGTTGAATATCAGCGCTTACGAAAATAGATTAATCCCTTGTCATTCTCGTTTATTTATGATTCCTTTGAGAAATATTTTCGCCAGCCGTTCTGCAGACATTCTTATATGTTACCGAATGTGAAAGTTACAGATAATATTTTTGTGGAATTTCTCTAAATAATTGGAAAATGAAACGGCCGACATTTTCCTTTTTAAATTGACCAATATGATTATTTTAGCCACTAAACCAACTTAAACCAGACGAAAACTGCATTTTGCTCAAAGGAAATCATGCAAAACTCTGGTAAAATCGACTAATGGTTTTTAAACCCATTTACAATCCAATCGAAGTCGCACTGGGCCACCGATGGGAATTTATTCCCAATTGACCCAATTAATGGGAATTCAGACAAAAGCACAATGTTTGAATTTTACATTTATTTTTATCTATTACCATAACAAGAAATGGTTTGTTATAAATGCATAGGATTTTCATGGGTTCGGTGGAGAGGCAATTACTTGAAGTGCGGAAGCCATCGATGTGTTATTTACCATTTGTTTGCTATGTAGGTCGTAGGCGAGGGGTTTTATTTGTGAAGGGGCCAGTTGGTAATTCTCAGTACTAGTGTAAGTGATAGCTTTGGTATGATTGTCCGTATCTAGCCTAAGGATGTCATTATTCCCTAGTAATTGTGTTGCAAAGGTCGGATGGCAGTCGCCTCGTGTAAAATCGTATTATTTTATTGGGTTCTGTTCATTGACGCGCAGTAACGGTTATTCGAATAGATACGCAATATTTGTTGCCGCTGTGGGTCGCAATTTTCGCTGTTTAAACTAAAGGATTCTGGCTTCGGTAATTACATATTTGTTTAATTTTGGTTTATCAGGTATTTTGGTATATTAAAAAATGTTTACTGTTGTTTTAAAAAATATTGTAACTTTTGTGATTGAATTGATAACTTTGTAGGTACATAGAATTACCTACATACAACAATAATCACTACTGCCTTAGTGGCCGGAGATAACGACGTGAGATTTTAGGGAGCAAATTCGAAATTTATTGAAACATATTTTTTTTATTTAAGAAACAAGTTAATATTATTAATATCTTTAGGACTAGTCCATCAATGTTGTTTGATAGAACAGAAATTGCTTGTATCCGATGAAAAGCAATCAAGCTCACGCAACGCGAGCTATTTTGCGTCCATGTTCACGGTTGTGTCTAGAAAAACTTTTAATAAAAAAAAAAAACTAATACAAAATTGTATTTTATTTTTGGAACTTTTTTTTACAGAACATTACGAAATTAAAATTGGCAATTTGTTCATTCAATTTAACTTTGGCTTTGTATATTTTTTTATTGTTGTTGCAAAATATTTATCGATATAAGTGTTACTGATATTAGTATAATTTTGTGAAAGCTTCTTTAAACTCGAAAAGCTATTTCGGCTTGACCCGGGAATCGAACCGGGATCTAGTGCTCAGCAGTCGCGCCACGCGACCGCGAAACTAACGGGGTAGACACTACATCTTCACTATAATGTTAGCTTGAAACTTTAAAATACTGAAACAAGCTTGTAAAGCGTTGTAGAAAGTTCTGGAACAATATATAACGCTCCGTCTTGCTACTTACCCGGGATTTGTGTTGTAGGTCAGTATATAGGATAATAGTTCATGCCAAGATATAGTGTAATAGGGGAAAGGCTTGAGGATATAATATATTTTTGGTAACACATTTCTTGTATGAAAAATGGGTACAGTAGGAAATTAAAGGAATAATAAACTGCTTTTTTCAGTATTTCTTCATTTTTGTTAAGGTGAGGTAACGCACCCCAAATCCAAGAATCCGTGAACAACATCATCAGGCCTTATTAGCTCCTGCTAGATTATGTGAACATAAATACTTTAACAAATGAATAAAACTATTTATTTTTAAATCCGCACCCGAAAGGGCATCGAAGCGTCTATGATGAACCAATTGCACCATTTGCACCAGCCAGCCGGTCAACAGGGTGACCGGAACGAAACCAATCGTAAATTGAAAATTGCTTTATATGCACACTGACGGATTGAAACTTTTAAACCGGATTTTTATTGAGCGGTTCTCTCTTCCTTTTTTTGGGTTCCTGATTGAGTTTGAAATGTTAGAAAGAATTTGTATTATTAAATACGCAAGTTGCAATATTGTTAAGATAACGAAGTTACTAGCTTTCAAAGATAACGAATAAGTAAATGAAATTAAAAACAATTCTTCCTTTTACACCATGTTAGACACTTATGTTTTTACCGCCATTCTTTACCTTGTATAATATAAAATTCTACCATTTTAAGCTTTCTAAGAAGAAAAAAAAAGAAAACACTTGTATTTTCAATAGAAACGTAGACGTCGACCGTAGCCATGTCAAAGCGAGTCGTAGCCCGTAGCCCGTAGCCGCGTAGCCTTCACCGTCTGTATCTACGATCTGTCGTATCGTCTTCCTATCTAACAATCAAACGGGCGTAAAAACCTACACACACGACTTAATACATTAAAGTCAAAGGAAATGTATCGCTAAGTAAAGAATTGTATTTTGATATAAAAGGGGGCGAATAAATCATTTTTTTTCTATGGCAATACGTAGACTGAAGAGTCCGTTAATAAAATTTCCGAAGGAAAACCTATTTGCTGGTGACCGCTTTGTATAGTTTGTGCTTACTTTCAATCAGCCAGATATAATAGGCTTCGTTTTACGTAGGCAAGCTCGGGGTGGTTTATTTTGATACTTTTTTCGCTGCAGTCTGTACAAACTCGTTTACTTATTAGGCAGACATTCTATTCCCTACATTGCAAAAGAATTATAAGTATGTTTCTTTGAATTTTAACTGCGCATTTCTGCATTAAACTAGAAAAAAGCTGTTCAAAATAAATAACAATTTAAGAGCCTTTTATGTTCTATCGAGATCACATCAAAGTTTTCCAAAATCGTGTCTAAATTCCAATCCGTAAAAGAGGCAACTGTACTCGTATAAAGAGTATGCATATTTTACTCATTTATTTATTTTTAAACACATTGATTATATTTTTAAATATTAATATAAAAAAAAAAACATTTAAAAATATAAAAAACAGTTAGCCACCGATATCGGGAACAGGGTCCAAGCTACCGGTGGTTAGGGTCCCAGAGACAGAAACCTCCTCACAATACGTGCCGTTTCAAGGAGTACTGTCTTCTGAATCAGTCCCTTGATCCAGCTGTCTAACGAGAGCCTCTTCAGATGTTGATCGAGGCTCTTGGCTATTAGACCATTGGCCGTAACGACGATCGGCACGATGATAGCCGTGTCGACATCCCACATGGCAACAACCTCGTGTGCTAAATCAAGATACTTAATTTGTTTCTCTTTCTCAGCTTTCACGAGGTTCTCGTCATGTGGTACGGTAACATCGATTATCATCGTGCGGCGCGTTAATCGATCTATCACCACTATATCAGGCTTATTGGCTACAATAGTCCTGTCAGTGATGATAGATCGATCCCAGTACAACGTGACATGGTCATTTTCGAGAACTGGGTCGGGCGCATACCTGTAGTACGGTACCTCAAGATCCACAAGTTTGTACTGCAGAGCAAGCTGCTGGTGTATAATCTTGGCCACTTGGTTATGCCTGTGCAAGTATTCGCCGTTAGCTAAACGAGAACAACCAGATATGATATGTCTGATAGACTCACCCGGATGGTGACATGCCCGACATATGTCAACCGTCCCGTCTTTCATTATATATCTCCGGTAGTTATTCGTTAAGATAACTTCGTCCATAATTGCACAGATAGAACCTTCGGTTTCTCCAAACAGATCACCGAAGCGTAGCCAAGACACGGACGCTTTGAAGTCTACATCGGGACCATGTAGAGCCCCGAAAAAGCGTCCGTGTAGCTGCTTGCTTTGCCATACCTCCTTGCGATCATTGGTAGTTAGTACCACAGGTTTGCGCCAGTTCTCATTAGCCAACGATAGCGGGGTGAGCCCTTTGTCCACTGCTACCACATCTCGATGCATACTCACGTCGTTTTTAGTGAAGTATTCCCTGAGATTATACACCTCACGGTTGTGGAGTGTCTTAGGTATGCATATTATTATTATGTTCATCTGTTATCGCTTCAATGTTCAATACACTATCACTGTGCCACAGCATAGTGATTCCTTAACAATATTTACAGACGCCAGCACAGCAAGAAACTGTAAAATTTTCCCAACTGAACCATTATGCTAAGGAAATTCTACAGATTGTAATAGTTTGATGTGCTGCTGGTATCTGTATATAAACCAACTCAATATGGCAGTACAACGATACACTGCAAGGAATTTTCAATCAACTGCAATCTGACATTCACAATTTACGAACAAAAATACATAGACGGGTCACAACTGAACCCAGCTATTACACCATTACATATATTTTAAGGGCTTCTATATTAGAGGCGAGCCGACTCCCTGGGGACAGATAAACCGAATGAAGAGCAATTTATACAGATTTAGAGATGTACCTGACTTTCGGTGAAGACACTATATTTTTTAATAAGTCACTATTTTCGTTTTAATACAAGTCCAAAAAGAGATGGTTCAATCGTTATAAGTTTAATAGCGACTGCTTCTTCCAGTAGATAATAAGCAAAGTAGCTTTTAGCCTTCCTCAATAAATAAGCTATCTAACACAGAAATATTTTTCAAATCGGTGTAGTAGTTTCTAAGATTCAGAAGCATTCAAACAAACAAGCAAAAAAATACACAAACTTTTTACCTCTTTGTTCTTAATATAGATTATAAAGAGAATAAGTTGTTACTCATACATGTGGTGTATGCTGCGCTGCGAGCGTTAATAAATAAAATTATGAATACCTAATAAATCTTCGGTGTCAAAGGAAAGTTTTAAATAGATCACCTATCGGATGATTCTAATTTATCTTTTTTTTTAATTAAAGCTCAGATTTATAACTTTGTAACTCTGTGCAAGGAAACTTACACAATTCACTTACAAAGATTAAGGTAAGAATATTTCGCAATATCCACGCGGCGAATGTTGCAACACTATATTTTCTTTCTATCAAACTTATTCAATCTGCTTGGAACACTGTCCTGCGGAGTGGAAAATAGCCGCGATGGCCGACTGCATCCTGCATCCTTGTGTCATTTGATATAGAACATGACTTTTACTATGACGTAATACTGTGTGACAATCCCTTCTCTTCGAAAAAGGGGAGTACTGTAGCCAACAAGAGTGTCAAAAGTGTTGACAAATGTAATTTGATGACTGCGAAAAAACATTGTGTGGAACCTGATACAAATTATGTTATTAATTGATTTAATTTAAATTATTGTTAGCTGTATTTGTATTACTTCATAATTGGCAATATGCCTCATTCCACGAATTTCAGCGTATACCGTGAAACCTACCTATTTAAAACAATATTTGCATTAGGGATAAAAATGCTATTAAAATATGTGACAGTTAGGTATTAAATTCGTAAACATTAGACCACTGTGCGTAATGCCCTTCAAAATTGGTGTGCTAACATAAAACAAGATTTCTTGTTGATCAATTTTGTATATTGCTAAGGAAACGACATTGTGCCATGCCGTGGCAGCTCAAGACTTATTCATTCAATTTACGAGTCTTTCGGTGGCGAATGATGTATACTCGATGGCTAGATGTGGCCTGAATTTTATTTAAATTGTATGTGTCTTAATTACTGAATACAAGTTTACAGAAATACTGAAGTCTCCTGGCTAAAATAAAATTTAAAAGGGTAGCTTTTTTAAGCCTAAACCTATGACGTAAACGATTTTGACGATTGAGATATTTCGGATATTTTTTAAAAAGTGTTCTTTTGTTCTGCTATTTGTTGATTGACATACCCTAAATACCATTAAATCACCTAAAACATAGTCTACTGTCTCATCCAGTAATCCCCGCGCTAGATCCTAACAGGCAATCTGTTAAAGCAACATGTTGTACACTTTTGTTTGCTCTGCATTCGGATAGCCGATCAAGTGTGATGACGCGGACGCCGGAATATGGCCAATAATCTGTTGGACATAATGCTTGCCAACATTGTTGGCACTGGCTGATTATGTTGGTGATTGATTAGCGGTGTAGTGTCGTGTTATTACGTCAAATGTTTGTGTATCAGTTTCTGGGAGTAAGTGTGATTGGTGTTTAGTCGTAAAAGTCGTAAACAATATATTTGTTCGGTGGTGAGGTTTTGTATTGACTTCTGCTTTAGAAGAAGCTTATTCATGATTTTTAGAAATAGAGGAGTTGGGGGGAGGGGGGGGAAGCAAAACTTCTCTGTGTGAAATCTTGTGACGAGCTAGAAATTCTGACATCAGCATCTTGCGAGGAAATTATGCACAATAAGAAAAATCCGATGTTTATTCGTTCGACGTAAAAAGGCGTAGGTGTTCATAATGCCCAGATACCTTCCTACATTTTCGCTAACATTTCCGCACTGCAACCTGCCGCAGCCCAGTTCAATCATCTCCGATTATCTCTCGTAGTCTAGTGAGCACGGGACAATGCGCTGTGTCTCTATCACACTCAATTTTTAAGATACTCGACTTCAGAACGTATGTTTGTGGTTTCATAAAATAGTGTTAGAATGGAGTTTTAGGAGACTATATTTTGTCTTGCGGTAACTTTGAAAGTATTCTATAGGTACTAGTTTCTGCCCACGGTTTCAACTATACTACTACCTGTTTTCACCTGTACAGTGATCCAAGTATGCTTTGTTTTAATTGGGATTACAATCTATTTGTTTGCCAAATTTCAGCTTACTTCGTTCGGTTTTTTAAGCATGATTGAAGAACAAACAGCCAAGATATCCGAGCCGAAATGGGTGATACGAATACCTTTTGAAAGTATTGTATACGACATACCTCTTAACTTTTATCGTATCGCAACGTAGTTTTATGTAGTGGTCATATTGTGGTAAAATAATATTCCGATAGCAAGCCAGACTTAAGGCCGGTGCCCATTGACGGCACGGCGCGGCACTGCCTTTTTGGGCGACGAGTAATAATTAAACTTAACAATGATGGGATAAAGTCGAAATTTCAATGTTGAGGCTAGTTTAAGTTAGTTGAAAATTAAATCTGAAAATTTTATTTTTATAACAGTAAGTATTTAGTAATAATTAATGTTAATACGTTTTTTTCTTGTCTGAATAAATAAAAATCTGCGGTAGTTGAAATTTCGTACTCTGCAATTTCAACTTCATTTCTATGACAAAGAATGTCTTGCCGTGCTGTGCCGCCAATCGACGCTGGCGGGCCTTAACAGAGCTTTCACATTAGCGGATTTTATCGCTCGATTTTTTTACGAGCGACACAATCTGAGCTGCAAAAACCTGTCGCGCGATTTCAAACGTCATCTTTCACACGGGTAGTTGTCAATTGCTGCTGTCGCACGTACACGGGCGGCGGCACCCGTCCGAAGTGAGCGATGCTGAATCAGCAATTGTGAAAGTGCTGTTAGTACCTATGACTTTTCTTTTGTCGACAATATTTTTGTGACAGAAGTCCAGTGACAGTTAGTTTAATTTTGCTTAAAATATATTTTACTTCAATGTGAGGCATGAATTTATGTATTTCGGAGTATTTCCTGCTATCAATTGTTATCTAATAAAGATACGGTTAGAAATTGAAACGTTCGCTCTTAGGAAGAGTGAAACGAAATTATAAACTTTATTCGAGGATCTGTATCGAGACTTTACTTGTAAAGTTAGAAGTGTAGCTAAAGCATCGAATAGATTGATTTTTGATTAACAACAAAGTTAAAATTTATTTACGAAATTGATTCGAAGCGAAGAAATATCTTCTGATTTAAGATTTCAACAAGAAAACTACTTGAAAACGTTAATATTATTCAACAATAACCACTCTGTCCATTAAGATTGAGATTAATTTAAAAAGTTTTGAATACAACTTAGTACCTGCCAGGCTTTTAGGAATAGTAAAATTTATGTTATTTCTTCTAACCGACGTCTCAAAAAGAAGGTGGTTCTCAATTTTGTATTTTGTATATTAAGTCGCGTTTGAGTGTCTGATGACAGCAAATGGTAAAAAACATGATATTCAGGTGTAGGTACATATGTCTGATGAGACGAAAAAATACTAAAAGGCAGCCTTGATGATGGAGACGAGGGAAAGGCAAGGTAACTCTTCAAAGTTATGTGCCAATTACCTCTCTATGAAATTATTTTATTTGTATTGATAAGAACTCTCCACTGCGTAATCAGTAGTATAATTGCCATTAACAATAAGCATTATATATGAACTTGAATACATTAATTCCCATTCACGCACAGTGTTTGATATTCCAGCAGCTTAATTTACTAAGCAATGACCAATAAGCGGGACAATAATATGCGTGAATCGGACGATGATTATCCTGCGTTAATTTGATTAACTACTGCGTAAACTGACGCATAGTTTGGTAATTTATGGTAGGACTTAACTACCGCTATTCAAAAAATATTTTATCGGACAGATATATTTTGTGAGATTTTCACAAATCATCAAATGATCCCCCCGCTGAGGGTGCAGCTGGAGGGAAAGTCAGAATCTTGCTGACGTAAACCCACTATGTTCCTTCGGGAGGTCCCTGTGTGCCAGGGCCACGGTAACTCTTGCGAACAACCCGCAGTCCAGGCAGACCCTGGCCCTAATGGGGCCCTCCTATGTTGCTGACATCTCTTCGAGGAGCCCTTTTAAAATAGAATATATTATATAAAATTATTGATAACATTTTGTGTACATGCTTTTTGCATTTTACCATTTCTTTCGAACAGCTATCAAATTAAATCATCCGAAAAAATTGAGAGTACTTTCAGATTGAAGAAGCATTTTTAATAAATATGCGTTCCATTTTGAAAGAGACATCTAATGTTATGTTGGCAAACATCTGTCTCGTTTGTTTGGCGCGGCTGTCAATTGGAACGCACTGAACATTATTTGAAAGATTTCATGTGGAAAATGTGTAAATCAAACAATTTTTATTGGAAGACAAGAAACATAGACAATTTGTATACGACATTTTTTTTAAAATTTGATGTTTCACGTATACAATAATAGCTATGTTTTTTAATAATCAAAGCTTTTGTGTTAGTAATCCCTCTACTTATTATAATTTAAGATGCGCCATTTCCGAGGCACATTTAAAGGTCAGGACAAAGTGTTTAAGCAGCATCTATATTGGTATAACTGAAGCTTTGTTCAGACATTAGAGAGAAAGAATATTTATAAGTATGTTTTGGACACCAATGATTGATTAAAGGTGAAGGAAAACATCTCGAGGAAACCTGGGCTATAAAGTCTAAAATCACCAAACTGCATCGAGCAAGCGTAGTGATTAACGCTCAATCCTTCTCAGTGTGAGATAATGGACAATATTAAATAATATTATAGACAAAAGGGTCCAGACGCCAGCACATGAAGCTACTACAATCTGTCCAATTTCTTTAATAGATTTTTAAGTTTATCGCTGAAAAATATGGTTGAAAGTTGATCCGGAAAATTTGACAGTTTCGTAACTAACTTGTAACTTGATGTGCTGGCGTCTGTACATTGTGGTTACAATGCTCGGCGGCCATTTGTAGTTGTTATCTTGATAGCCCAGGACAGTTTCAGATGTTTAGGAAACATTATAAAAGTTTGTCCGCGTTTAACGTCTATATAAAATGTGTTTTAAAATAGGTTAGTAAAGGTTATCTTTTTTATGTTTGTTTGGTTTTAGAGGTTATTTGAATTTAATTCATAATTGCAGCTGTAGGTATGTTTAAGTTACGAATCATTGAAGTAAAAATTGAAATTAGATCATGAAGCATGATAATATTTAAATTAAACAAACGACTAGTAATACCTGCTTGAAAATCATGTTTATTGTTTTTTATAGGTAAATAATTCCTTACTAATATTATAATGCGAAGGTTACTGTCTGTCTGTTTGTATGTCACGCTTTCACGCCAAAACAACTGAACAAATTTAAATAAAATTTGGGGGAAATTATAGTCTAGAATCTGAGAAAGGATATCGGTTATTTTTATCCGTGTGCGGGAAGTAGGTCCGTTGGGGGGCAGGTTGAACCGCGGGAAAGAGCTAGTAACTAAATATTTCACACTATTGGATTGGATTGGCCCACTAAACATGAAGTAATCATGTTACAAAGCTGTATGAGCTGCAAAATAGTGTGAAATGGAATTTGTTCAACATTTCATTTTGAGTACGGGGAAACAGTCCCGATTGCTTGGTCCGGCGCGGGCTATTTCCTGCCCTGATGTTTCACTTTGCTATTAATTTGTAAACAAAATTCATTTTACGGAATTCTATTCATAGCGAAAATATGAGGAGATTTTACCTACATTTTTATTTTCTGTTTCGTTTCTATTTTATTTCCTGAGTTGAGGGATTCGATATGTACATACATACATATATTGAAATATTTAATTTGTCAATAATGCAGTAAGATCGAATTTCAGCATAATTCGCGTTTGCAACATTTCTTCATTTAACCTTTGGTAAGACTATTATGATGCCTTTTGTAAGTTAAAATATAAATGACAATACGATACGGATGTGGACTAGGTCAAAAATAAAAAAAAAACTTAATCGTATTCATTTTGTAAACCATCTTAAAATAATGTCAGTTTAATTTATTGTCTTGAACCGAAAATTGTTTTCATTTTTCTATTGATAATATCGAAATAAGTAAACGGCTTGATATGAAAAATCTGTGACGTCATAGGTTGCGTTTTCATACAAATTCCGTGGAGAGTAACCATTGTTGACAGTTCTATAAAAGTATTGAATTTGACAAGTTGTAGTCCGTTTGCTGGTAAAGCTACCAAACTATCAGATAGCCTCGATTTTAATGCAATACTATTTCACGTTAAATACATTGAATATCGAATCACTGCGTATAAAAATGAGCAAAAACAGAAAATAATTCCTACCATAACAGACTTTACACGCTTAACCCGCAATACAAAAACAGAATTTAACCCTAAAATGGTAAACCTGCAAATATTTAGCCACAGCGGGGGTCGTTTTTGCCTTTATATCTATTCGTAAACACTTTACAACGGACGATTCGGTATCGTTGTTCAACATTTAGAACTCGCGCCGCCGGGAGAGGGGTTAACATTGTAATAATGTTGCCTAACTTACGCTAGGAGCTCGGGGGTTAACGAATAAGGGTATTTTAGTATACAGCCCGGTTTTCTTATTTCCATGCTGAAGTTGGAATTTTCTAGAACAGTGCTGGAAATGCCTCGTGTTGTAGTAATTTAAATGTCACCCTCCTCTTGTATTTCACGGGTCTGACGTTTAATTCTCCTTATCTCAAGGTTTTCTGCTAAACACGAGATAATAGTCGGCACGTGTCTTTTCGAATATACTATGTATACTTTTTATAATATTACAAGCGCCTACGGCAAGTTTTAAGTACAGACGCCAACACATAAAGCTACCACAATCTGATCAAATTTCCTTAATAGATTTTCAACTTTATTGCTGAAGCATACAGTTCCAAGTTGATTGGGAAGATTTAACAGTTTCGGGTAACTCAATGCGCTTACTCTGTAGCTTTTTACAAAAGTGATTCTTCTAGCCTTTTTATTTTCTTATCCAGTGGGAAATCATCAATTAAACCCACTGAGGGTGCAGCTTCAAGGGAGTGTCAGACTTTTACGGACTAAAACCCACTATGTTCCATCTGAAGAAAGACCTTCAGATGGAACATAGTGGGTTTTAGTGTGCCAGGGTCACGGTAACTCTTGCGAACAACTCGCAGCCTCGGCAGATATGATTCAACCCCAAGGTATTGATTTAATATTTTATTTGTAAGTTAAGTACTTAGTGTTCCGTGAGATTAACTATTATTGTGATGGCTTCTTATAAGTGGTTATAAGAAGCCTAGTCTTTTTCGTACTTACCTACCTGTACAATAAATGTCAAAAAAGGTAAATAATGTTAATACACCGTTACCTAAAACGCTTTGAGGTGAAGCATTAGTTAATTATAGCATCAAGTTTGTAAGGTTCTGCACTGTCATCATTTTAACGCAATAAATTGGTGAGCTCAGGCCTTTGTAAAGGACAAAACCTTTTTGTTTGGACATAATTAAACTTTTTTATAAGTAGCTGTATATAGAAAGCTATATTGATATTATTATTTTATGATATAAGTTGTAGTTTCATACCATTTTCTGTGTATTTAAAACTATTTTGTACTGAATTTGATGTCCTTTTAATAATTGTAATAAGTGCGGTTATAAGAAATCTATAATTTTATTATCTTACACAGTCGTACAGATGCCAGCACATCAACCTACCTCAATCTATCTTTCTTTAATATTATTTTTAACTTCATCACTATACCGAAAGATTAATATTCAATTGGTAAAATTTTACAGATTGGGGTAGTTTAACATGCTGGCGTCTGTTCATTCATTCAGTTTTCCAGATTCCCTACACTGAAAGGTAGTGTAGGTTTTCGTGGATATTTAAAACCTTGCTGAAATTAATAATGATGAGAGAAATATTTACAAAGTATATTATAAAGCTGATTTTAAAAGCTTTTAATAACACACTGATTACTGAAAATTGAAATGTCAACAAAGTCATTGTAACCGACAACATCTCGTTAATAAGAAAACAACGACAACATTACATGAAAGTAATTAACTATAACTTTTCAATATCCTTCTGTTCACAGAGGAAATAGAAAGAAAAGTTCACGTAAAAAGATCGTGTACTTTAGAAAAAGTTTTGAGTGGGCGGAGCGTGTCCACGCATGCGCTGTCGTGCCGCCGAAGAAATGCTTCACGGACGTCGACATCAACGGTTGCGGACGCTGGACCAAAGCAGTCGCCGCGAAACCTCAGTGCTATGCGGACGCGAACAAATGCACCTCCGCATAACTTAACATATATGTCGTAGTGCAATATTTACGCTAAAACAACTTCCTAGCGAACGGACATTAAGAGTAAATACTTTTCGCGAAGTTGAAAAAAACTTTTCAAGTTCTCAAAAGTTTCGCGAAGTATAAAAAGTTTTTGTTGAATGAAAATTCGTCTTATGTAATGTAGGTATATGATTTAAAACCGATCTTTTGCTACTTTTATTACTTTAACTAACTTTTATAAAGGACACTATAAAATAACTCACATTTTCAAAACTTATAGAAATCAAAATAACTGCTCCAATTAATTATCATAAAAGTCAACGGTAACATTTCAGATTTATTTTCAAACATACTGTTATGATTAGTTATTAATGTAACCTACCACAGCTTTACAATCGACACGTAAGTATTACATATTATGCATTTATTTTTAAACTATTTAAACACCCGTATCACGAATGAATCATTTTCGGCATATGGTTAAAAAGTAGCCTATATGTTATTTTTACATTATAAGCCTCACTACTGCCAAGTTTCAAAAAAGTACTATACATAACATACATTTACATATATATAAATACATTTTTATAAACAACGTTTATAATATTAGAAGGAAATGGATACTACATTACTTTCTATAACTTGTTCATAAATCAATAAAATACTACCACGAAACGAAGCGCACATTAAAAAAATAAGCGTCACACAAACCAGAACTTTACGCAAACAAAACATAGAATATTTTCTTCGTACCAATCCACTTTTGTCAATTCCAGTACTGTCCAGAAAATTCCCTTTAATTTTCAAGCAAAGATACCAAACATAATTAAAACGCTTACAAAACATAGTGTGCATAGATTCGAAACACATTAACCCCAAAACAGCTTACTCCGATGCCTTAAAATTATATTGTCCAACAAATGCGTTTGGTAGCCTAATAATGTCCCCAAAAGGGTCTTCCGTACGCCGAAAATTAACCGCAATTATGTGACGCAGAAACCTCATTGACGTCATAGGAACATCGACATAATAGTAAACTAATAGTTAGTAATAATAATTATTATAGGCAAAACACAATGCAGTATTAGATACTCAATAACTACTTCCTTTTTTGTGGTAGTCTATAATAAGATAAGTTTATATGTCTCTTGTGTAATTTTTTGATGCGTTTGGCTTCTACGAAAATTCTTATATCATTATGTTTCCCTACAATGAAGGTTGTGATCGTATCGGCACACTTTTTGCGTTGCCTTGCACCTGTTCATTTTTTACGTAACGCCCTATGCAAATAAAAGTTGCTATTCTCCTGTAAGAAAATGTATCGTCTACATTATTTTTAGCTCGTATTTGCGGACCTAAATATTATGGTACATAATTTTAAATTATCAGCTTTTGGAAAGTTTAATATACAACATTAAATATACAACGGCTTTATTTTAATCATGCTCTCTTTTGGCCATTTGGTCCCCTAAGATCAAAATTACTTACTGATTCTTACAAATAATTAAATAAGGAACCTTTTATATTTATAAACATAAAATTTTCTCATGTTATCGCTTCGGTAAATAATAAATGTGAAACTTTAACCCGACAAGGGATTATGTAATACTTTTTATCGGAGGAATCGTAATGGCGGGAGGGCAGTTTGTATAAATTGGTTATCAAAAAGCTTGTGCCGGCTGATATTATTGCTTATATTGGCTGGACGAGACGGCAGTTTGTGCTGAAACCAATATGATCTGTAGGACTTTCTTTTAACGAAGATGAATAAGCTCCTATTTAACAGGATCAGAAGAAACGAAGATAGGTCATGGTGGTAGCGATAGATTCACCTATTTAAGTAGGTGAGTCTCGCATTACTTGGTTTATTAAAAAAAAAATACAAATAATTAGTAACATTTGCGGAAAAATCATAATTATCGGTACATACAAGGACATTTCCATAGTTTTAATTAACAAATAAGTAAATAAAATACTGAATACAAGTACATGCTTCGGAGCTTTTCGTGATGTAATAAGTGCAAAGCTGTTTTACAAAGTTTATGTATAGGAATACTTCTGTATATAATAATGCAAATATTATCAATATTTGATTATTTGATGTCTTAAATAATGAATGTAATAATAATGAGAGTTTACTGTGATATCTAATATCACAGAAAATCATCAAACATTGAAGTAATTAAAATTGCCTTTACATCCATCAAAGTACCTCTTGGGTATTAAGAAAATCCATGAGATATATTCAAATCATGTAGGTAATGCTGATACATTAATCAATGCTTTCTTCAGTTTATCTGTATGTGGTACGGGACTATATGACACTTTCAAAGCGCGATTTTAATTCTCAAGCATTCTTAGGTTAGAAATAAGAAATGAAAATACAATTATGTGATAGTGTTGATGCAGCAACTATTTTCCATCTTATAAAGCGTACAATGTATGTAAGAATTAGAAAACCCTGACAGAAGAATATACAAAGGGCTGTGTTTCGGATGGCACGTTAAACTGTAGGTCCCGGCTGTCATTGAACATCCTTGGCAGTCGTTTGGCAGTCGTTACGGATAGTCAGAAGCTAGTAAGTCTGACGCCAGTCTAACCAAGGGGTATTGGTTTGCCTGGGTAACTGAGTTGAGGAGGTCAGATAGGCAGTCGCTCCTTGTAAAACACTGGTACTCAGCTTAATCCAGTTAGATTGGAAGCCGACCCCAACAAAGTTGGGAAAAGGCTCGGGAGATGATATGTATATACAAAGGAGTTCGTAGGATGTATGCATATCAAATAGCCGCAGCGGCTTGCTTCAATGCAGCAAAAATAATAATAAATTGTATTCGTTCAACCACATAATATTTGAGTATTCAGATTAAATAAAACCCAATAATTCATCGATATTGGAACGAAATTTCGCAATTAATATGCGGTACCATATTCTCTGGTATTCACAGAACTGTCTTTTTAATTCGATATTGACAGTAGGCCTGTCTCGCATGTCAAGGTTTGCAGTTCATTAAAATGATTTCATGCAGTTAATGCAGTTTAAATAATAAAATGTTACATTTAAACGGCGGAATATTAATCAGTTTGTAATGTGACGGGTCGGAGGTTTAGTGGCCCGATTCACAAGCGGACGGATAGGCTCGTTATTGGCGTATTTTAATTTTGATTCGTAAGATGGCGTATGTCACTTGTTTGATATAGGTAGGCATCTTCATGGTGTATTTATAGGCTTAACCTACCTTCAATTCAATTATAGTCAGTCAATCAATTAAAACGAGTGAAAACAATGTCTTTTGTAGTCTATTACTTATTATAGCTCATCATATGCCTTTGTCCTACTAAGACTACTGCAAGAAGTACAGCGGCCCTGGCACACAAAGGGCTCCAGAAGGTACAAGAGTGGGTTGTTCGTTAGTAAAAGTCTGCCACTCCCTCCAGCTGCACCCACAGCGGGGTATGGGTTTTCGCTAAAAAGAATTAAAATGTCAATTGTAATACAAAACCTTCTGTATTATCTAAGTTTTCGATCGCCTGCCACTTAATTATCTAATTAACGCAAATCCTATCTTAGCAAGCTAAATTCAATGCTTGTGTTCCCTACAATGGAACAATAACTGTCTAGGCCTATTATATGAAACCTATTTAGGAATTGTTATTTCATCTCGAAAGTAACACAAATGAAATGTTACACAAAAATTGTATAATATTGTGGCATACGTAAGACCGTTAGCAGAATATAAGCCTACATTTGGACTATTTTCTGGTAGTGAAGTATGTACCTCAAGCGGCCATCTTGTATTTAATATCAAAAGCTATTCGCGCTTTATAGTGTATACCTATTCTAGTAATGAGATATCACCACGCAAAGGATGACGGTTCTAAAAGGATGAAATTCCTTTCTTTATTTTCAATAATATCAGTTCAATATTTTTCCTATTATGCGTTCAGTTTTCTCTTCTGCGTAGGGTGTTGGTAGATACAGCTGTTTGAATGTTTTATGACCTTTTTATGTAGGTACCTACATGAATTGAATGATGTCATGAATTTTACTAACATCGATTTAGAAATTCAAGAGTTCTTTTTGTAACGGATGCCTAGATTATAGCATCGGTAACATCAATTTATTTTCTTATGTTAGTTAAATGCTACTTAATTCAGGTGGAGATCGAATAAAATAAACATTAAACACTTATTATTGAAAATTATTTATTATACCTGCATTAAAATTTTAACAATGGTACAAAAAATATTTCTTTTCTATTATAATAGATCGGGGTTTTAACAAGCGGCTATACAAAGGCATGGTCTAATGCAATTCAATTTAAACTCCATTTACGTTGATACAATATATCACTAATAATATAAGTAAATGCCATCGCGTTTTGGATAAACTATTTAATATTGTGTATTTGGTAATGGATATTTTAAGTAGCTTCCATTAGTATAATCTACTTACAGCCTTTGGTATGATACCTACTTATTGATGACGATGGTAATAGTATTAAAACGTTAATTGCCCGTAAATGTGGGTCTTTGGCAAAATCTTCCGCTACAATTCGATACATGTTGTTTAAACTTTGTTAATAACTGGTTCGAATTTTACCTTAAGGTAAGGTAAATTCTAGTAACGAATAAACGAAATTAAGAAGGAGAATGTACGTATTATAACAATCCTAAGGCACCCTAGATTCAAACCATAAACAGGACTGATTGACTGACTTTCAGGACAATACTATATTATATGACGACTACAATATTGCTTAGCTGATTTTTTTTTTGTGTGTTTGAGTTGTGATAAATAATACGTATTTAGTAAATATGTTGCAATCAACTCTTTTACACGTCATACGAATATTTTTTTGAACTAGATCAGGCCGGTATGTCCTATCTGAATACAGTAAGGAGAAGGAATCTTATCTCAGGAACCACTGGTCAGATAAAAAAGATTATTTCAGTGTTAGATAGACTATATAACCAAAGAACGCTATTAGTCTACTTATATTTGAGTGCGGATATAGTTCCCACAGGACACGGGTGAAATCGCTTACTTAGCGTGAACTTATTTAGCTATTAGCATGAATTATAACATAATGTTTTTATTTTCTTGCATAAACTCCAGACATACAGTTTTTTAGTGTATTGTTAGTATCTAGGACAAGGATGTCGAAATTTTCAAAATATCAATCGATATAGCAAGGAATTTCCCTTTCCAAAATGTCCCTTGTATTAATACTCCGGTATCGATTTTTGTTACAATGTCAAAGCTCACTGAGGTTAAGCTACATATACCATAGAAGTTGTTTATGAAAACGACCCTCTGGCTCTTCTGTAAACCTTGACTGTGTTATTCTTTCGGTAGTACAAACTTCCGCTATCTATATGTGTTGTTACATAATCAAGCAATGCTTTACCATTTAATTGTCTTGTCTACCTGTGACGATTATCTAATGAGCGTCGCTGATCGATCTGAGCCTATTTACCCATGAAACCCATGCAGCTATACCTAATATTAGGTTTGCACATATAAATAGTACCAGGTTTCTAGGTCATTGCCTTCAAGCGTCGCAATAACCCACTTCAGCCAACTTCTATAACTGTCGAGCAGGCTGACTTAGTATGCCTTCTCGACTTATGCCGCCTGCTCAGAAAATATTCTTATTGGATATGATGTGATTATATGTATGTGGTAGATTTAGGAGGCCTAGCGAAGGAGCGGCATAGCCATCACCTCTCTGGTTCGCACTCTGGAGTAATCTGGAGACTGAGTTTTGAGGTCGTTTGAAATATCTTAGTCAACTTGCGCCGTTTTGTTAATTGAATCGTTAAAATGAGTAAGGCAATACATACTAATTACGTCGTATGCCTTTATAGTACATCTTAATTAAAGACGTCAATTTTTAGTAAATACTTATGCGAAAATTTCTTCTAGTAAAGAGCATGCGTTTGATGAATTAGTTTTAGAGTTTAGCATTTCCATTCCAATGAATAACGACGTAAATTGAAACGTTGCGTACATCTTGGAGAACTTCAAACGAAATCAAGCAACGCAAGCGTACTTATTTGACTCAAAATTGTTAGTAATTCAGTAATACTTCGAAGAAAACTGAGTGTTGTTAACACTAGACGTCATTGTCAAGGGAGCAGAGGTACGCTATGTATTTAATATTCAACGTAAACTTAGTTAAGTTGGTGCACGCTTGATTACTCCGCCCGGTGGCCGCAGGGTTAGATCCCATATTGCACTGTAAAGTTGAAGTCATGTCGTTAATGGAGATTATCTTGCGTCAATTCTGCGTACGATATTAATACGGTTCAGAAATAACCCCAGTTCAGCAGCCTTTGTACGGCTTTGAAACCGTTGTCATAGGACAAGGCTGAAACCATGATGTCTACTTTTTTTATTGCGTTTTATGTTTTCGGATTGGCTGTAAAATATTTATAGTTGGACCGTAAAGTTGAATGTGTACTCCAGTATTTTCTGCTTCGTAAGATAAGAAGGATTATAAAAAATAAGTCGTCTACGACTTCTCAACATTGAAGTTTTTAAGAAGTAAGAAAATATTACGTAAATTGAAGTTACTGACACAAAGTGACAAAGTAGAATGTAAATCGCAGTTCTACAAAAGAAGAAGTTTCCCAGAGACCATGATCACCTTTATAACCCTCACTTACATTTAGATCCACACTTCGTATGTTACCCTCAAAGCAGCACGTATACACGTCCCGATCCCAATGATCCAACGGTCGTTTATTATCCTCTGGAGGAGCGGGCTTTATCACCGACACACGTGTTTCTAAAATATGCCTTTTTATTTGTTTACATAGTCGACCTCCTTATTTTTTGACACTAATGTATGAGAACAAATTATTTTTGGGGTCTAGGGGAAAATCGGCTCATTTTGCACTTACCTACTTTTTTTGATGGCGGAAGTAATTAGTTTTGTATACATTGATCATTTTTGACGGCTCATCTGGAACTTAGGAAGTCTTCGAGGAGTTTTATTAGTTCGATAATGATGACTAATGTGAAACAATAAATTGTGAATATATAAGTAAAAAAAAGTCAACACAACACAAAAAAAAAAAATACTTACGGGGCATAAAATTAACGAGAAAAAAATATCTATAAATATGGTTATGTACTGAATGTCCCTATTACCAGAACAACCCAATTATAAATGTAGGCCTCAAAGTCAATTCGTTAGCCGATTTTGTAGCTCAAAAGGTACGTCGTTAGATCCGAGAGTTATATTTTATTATATACAGTAATAATATGTTATTGGCCAAAATATGTTCAAGTATATTACTGATTTCCGTGCCGTATCCCAATTTTAATGGCCTAAGAAAGATTTCCTTTCTCATTTTTTTTTATTTGAGGCTCTTAATTTTTATGGATATAATATAATTTGTTTTTCAGTCCTAAGATACCCTTTAACTTTAATTACGATGACTTTGATGCAACCTTTAAAAAAAATCAAAATTGTACAAGTTTTCCAACCTAAAATATGACATTTTTAATATCTCAATCCTCAATCTTGATGTAGTTTTAAATTTCAGCTTATTTTCATTTATTCAAGTTTTGTTCAAGGCTGTTGGTTGTTTTGATATTTTAATGAGACTAAGATCCGACCAGACGTGGTAAGCCCACGAGATCATCTCCACTTCAGGTGAAATTTTACGGCATTTTTTGTATTTCTCAACCAAAACACGTACGTAATAACGTATTCATGTGTCTTGCATAACGCAACTACACATTACATATTCATGTCGGTACTCCGGTTATTATAACTCGTACGAGAAACTTTGCTTTAAGATTACGCATAAAAATCAAAATGTCAAAGACTTTTGCTATTGTCTACGTCTTTATGAACGTTTGCGGGTATAGTTCTCATATATTTTATCACTACGTCTGATGTAGTTGGAGATTTACAGCTGATTTGTTCGTCTGGTTCGATTTTATTACGAGAATTTTCTTTTTTATCGAACTAATTCTGCAAGTGGTATTTCTTATATAGCTTTACATCATCAATAATATGTTCATTTGTTTGAGATCTGATTGATTGCGATGTGACATTCAAAATCTTTCATTGAACTTTCTTATTTATACACGTTTTAACGTCATTGTTTCTATGTATAATATGTATGTATTTACAAAAGAAAAGTATATAAGTAAGTTTATCAGTTATCTAGTACTCATAGTACAAGCTCTGCTTAGTTTGGGACTAGATGACGTTGTGTAAATGTGTGAGGGATATTGTATATATTATATTATATTATATTGTTTAAAAGACGATTTAAATTCGGTTTATCATATAGATTATAGTACGCATAGAACTAAGTATACTTCCTTCAGCATATTTTGTGTTTATTTTTAACCACCTTGAGTAATTTAAATTAACAGCCTCTTGAATCTGGATAAAAATGATAAAGGCAAACATTAATCTTAATTTTTCGCCGTCCTTTATATTTTTGTCAGACATCTTTTTCATGTGAACGGAGGGCCAGAAAATGCCTCTGTTGCTCATATTAAGAGAGGTCCTTTATTAATTCGTGTTCGGTGACGTGAAAACTGCTTTGGGTCAACCAAAAATATGTTTTTCATAACGTAATAGCAGGTTACAGAGCGCTGATATAATAAACGCTTTGTATTTTCGTATGAAAATCAAAAACACCAGATTGCAATCAATACAGAAAATATAAACTTGGTGGAGATAAGGCAACTTTTCTATCGAGGCCGGTCGTCTTTGGCGGAACTTTGTGAGTTCCTATTATGACGAGCCTCTTTGTTTTGTCCGATCCGAGACGCTTCCTTTCGAAAACATTGCCTCGAATATTTTTTCCACAATTTCCTTTGGCAAAGGTTTTTAAACAGAATAGTTGAGTAGGAAGTGCGTTCATTTTGTCCGACAGCGATTATGGGGGTCCATTCTCTTTCTTGCCTTGCCGCGTTTGACACATTTCTGTTTCTGTAAACGATAGCGTTCCAAATTCGAATACAGTTTTAATAGGGATTTATTTTTAAAAGTAATTTTAACAGATTCCATGTTCCGAAGTGTGATTGACACTGAATAAAGGTACTGATACGACATTAAACTTAGTATTAAATGCAAGAACTCGTCGGGCGTCGCTGACTTGTTGATTCACAAGTTGTTCAGCTCAACCAAGTGACGAAGTTGAACATTAAAATATCGTAACACCCTTTAACAGCACTTTACGATGCAACGTTTCTTGGAACTTTGTTTAATTTACTAGCAGTTTGTTGAAACATTCAAGTTTGTATAATTAAGAAATTCATCTTTTGTTATGTTAAACTTTGAATTAGACATTTTATGGTACCTACCTTTTCATATATTCCGATTAAAAACGGCAATCCTTAGTTTCAGTCGTTTCAAAACTGTAAATTAGTTCAGCTGTTTTTCTCTGAATGTGTAGAAGACAGGAATCTGCTTATTTTTATATTAGTAAGATTAGATATACGAAAATAAATTTCCCTGAGGGTTTTAGAATGTTGTTTATTACCGTGATCTGTTTGATGTCATGTGAAATCTAGGACGTGTGGAATTATGCAAAGACATAGAAGCTTTTGGGATGTCTATAGCCATTTTTAGATCTATAATATTCTTACCAAGTTCCCAGTGTTTATTTACTGATCTCTGTTCAAACCTGACTTACAACAATCCATGACATAGAAAGCATCGCTAGTATAGGTTGGCGCCAAGACAACTTGCTTCAGGAAACTCGCTCCGGAATCCGAGTGACAGTATCGCAGTTGTGACGTCATTGTTTTACACGTCGACCCCGTTCGAACGCCGCGAACATTGCTCGCAGCTTATTTAGGAAAGTTTTGAGTAAAACGTGCATTAACTGAGCGAGGCGTTAGCAATTATTGGTACAATGGTACTGTCAGATACACGGCGGCATGCGTAAATGAGATCGTGCCTAGATGTGAGGGTTATTTTGGTTTCTATTAGTGTATGATTAGAGCTTCAGACATTGTGAATGTGTAGTCTACTGACGACGACTAGTAATCGTTATATAGGTTTATAAGTCTTGTTTTTTTTTTAACTTTAATTGTCATATCCTACTTCCAAAGACGAATTTTCATTTCAAATAAAAACATTTCAAAAATATTTAGAAAACAACAGTGCACCAGAAATGTATAGTCGAATGCGCGGATACAGCTGAGTAGAATCCCTTCACTAAATCCGCAAAAATGATGGCCCAGCACTTGACTAGCATGTTTGAACAGCTTGGTAACTTTACCAAGAACAACTTGACGCATAACAGTAAGATTGTTAAGGAGAAGGATAATAAGGCTAGTGCGAACCATGTGGGGCCTGGGGGAGGGGGTGGGGGGAACCAGCAGGCGTCTCCCTCCCACAAGCATGCGCAGCCGCCGCCGCCGCTGAAGAAACCGTGTAAGCTTCGGAACGTGGCGTCGCGAGCTGAGTCCTATGACACCCTGTACAGCAACGGGTCTTTGGTGAGTAGTATAATAGTTATTTCCTTTTATTTTTGACGATACGATGTCTATCTGATCTCCATAATTATTTTATTTGAAGCTCCAATCCTTGAAAACTATACAAATATCTTGTTAACACAGTCGTTAATTTTGGTATCTAGTTTTATGCAGAGAAACGTATTGTAACGGTTCAAAAGTATACAAAATACTGAAATCACTGTCACTAATTTATACGAGTACATACTCGTATACCTACCCACTTAGCGTTTGATTATTACCAAGATATTTATGCTGATAAAAAGCATAGTATTTTACTAGTTCTACTGAAACATTATAATATGTTAATTGGGTTGAAATTCTATACAACTTTTATATTGCAATTATTACTTTATAAACATAAAAACGACGTGGCCATCACTTCATTATCCTGTATTGTTTATAAATAAGTACGCCAATTATTATTATCACAAGACTATTGGAAACCCACCACACGATCTAGGTCTGATAAGAGAACAAAAGTTATGTTCACCTTGACTGTTATCAATAGAAGTATTGGCACAATGCATTTGCATGGGCCGTTATATCTACACTTAGTTATTGACACTAGTGGGGTTACGCTACTTTGTGGTTTTAATGAGTAGGTAAAGAATAAATTAAAAGAAAAATCTTTTTTTTTAAGCTTTTATAGTCCACCATATTGGATTTAGAATAACGTCAAATTATTTTTTAAGTCACTCTCAATAAGCCCTTTCATTTGATACCCATATTGTCGAAATTCATTAAAAATAACTACTCCGCCATCTTGGACGGTCCGCAATATTGGATTAAGAATAACGTCATATAACATATCCTGCATTGTCATCCAAACTGAACGTGTATACAAAATTTCAGCTCAATCGGTTGAAGATATCTACTTCAAAATTGAGTTCAAAGAATCCACCGTAACATACATACACGGCAAGTTAAATAAAAGCTTTTAAAATAGGTGGTAATAATCTGCAGATTGAAATAAAGTCCATTATTTACTATTGAAGCGATATAAACTTGCCAGCGAAATCCAACGAAGTACGGATGAGCTAATTAGGAGATGGTACAGGTTAATTAGTGGGTCGGCGATACCCGCCCCTCCGACACATGGGTAGATGAGGAACACGGGTTGGTTTTTAGTCAGTAAGAGTCTGACAGTACCCTTTGCCCTTCCCCCAGGGCCTAGGGTCTCCATGAGGATTTTCCAACCCGATATCAAAAAAAAAAAAAAAAAAAAAAAAAAAAAAAAAAAAAAAAAAAAAAAAAAAAAAAAAAAAAGGTTAATTAGTGCAGTAGGGTGCAGTATCTTTCCCTCTTCATAGAATTTTCATCCACTTCCTTTCTATTTTTTTTGTGCAGAAGGTATTCTGCTAATTCAGTGACATAATTTGTTGCAAAATTTTTTATTTATTTTAGATAAAAGTTTGATTAATGTATTTTAATAAAGCTAGTTTCTAATTAATGTTATTTGAATATAATGTAATTTTAATTTATCAATAAATAAATGAAAGTTTATAAATTACAGATTTTATCATTATAGTAGGTAACAACAAATCGGAGGCTGAAACGAATATAAACTTAAATACAGTTACTTCCTTAGAAAATAAAAATCTAGGCTGAGTATCAGGTATATAGGGTGATTGGTAATTAGTGACCGATATTTAAACACGTGATAGTATTCATGATTACAAACAACTTTCCCGAAGAAACTTTTTTGTTATTTCTTTATCATTACAGCAAAATCACGTGTTTAAATATCGGTTACTAATTACCAGTCACCCAATATATTCCGACATACTAGGTAGTGTGAATATAGTTTTAATTACTATCAGTTTGCTAGTTACTCATAAAATACGTACAAAAACAATAACAAAAGATAGATACTTCAAAGTTTACACTTCATTACAATTTTAAAGTCAAGTACGTTGCACAAACAATCGTCTATGTTCGTCTAATTGTTGGTTTTCCCCCAGTTAGTCAGTGTAGCGATCGCGATTCCGATTATACAGTCGAAACAGTCAGTTTGTTTAGTGATAACACTCCGATATTCGATACATCGGTTATGATTTAAACCACTTGTGTTTATGACGATATCGGTGTAACGGTGCAGAGATGCGTACATGTAGATGTGGATGCTTTAATGATTGTACTTAAGGTCCATTATAGTAGTATTAATAAAAAGGAATATTTTGATAATTAGGTAAGATATTTAATTAAGTGAAGGGTGGGCATTTTGGAGGCTGTCTTTTGTAATTCTTGACGTTCAGAAAGTGCTGTTTTGCAGCCAAGTTTGAATAATTGATTTTGAGTTTGAGTTTGAAATTACCCACCTATTAAAAGAGAAGTTGAAAAAAGTTTATTGTACGGACACCAGTGCATCAAGCTACCCGAAACGGTCAAATTTTCCCAATCAACTTTGAATCATATGCTTCAGCGATAAAGTTGAAAATGTATTAAGGAAATTTGACAGATTGTAGTAGTTTGATGTGCAGGCGTTTGTACTGAAAAAGAGTACACTACTCGTAGTACATACGTTCATAATATACTGATAAGTACTCTACTACTCTACTATACTTACTATATATACTATATATACTTACTAGAGCTAAAAGACAAATTTTTCATAAAAAATTAAGACCATAGAAAAGTTATTCGATGTATCAGGCCTAGGGTAAGTCCACGAGTTAGAGCTAGTTTTAAAAAGTTATATCATTAAATAGTCTTTTCTAAACCCAGTGAGATAAGATTTAGAAACAAAAAGAATTAAGGACTCCTAATAACATAGAAATGGAAATATGATTAGCAGTTTTTATCTTTATTCACTCAATGAGGAATTTCTATTAATTAAGACATCCTAATTAGGATAAAATAGAGACACAAAGAGATACAGCTTCTGTCTTTTTATTACAATTTGCACCTCACGTTCTCAATGTTAATGAAGTTTCAATTAAGTAATAAAGTCGTTTGGAACTTAGCGAATTAATTAAGGATACACTCTGTCTAAGTTAATCAAATCTTAAATGTATTATTTGAATGGAAGATTTCGAAAAATATTTGTCAAGTCTGATATTGCAGTAGAATTCTATTTAAGTAAAATATAATTATTTAATCTTAGTCATAATCCTTATAAAGCTTAGATAATTTTAGTTACGAAAAGCTACTAGATATAAGGAAAAAAAATATGAATAAAATTTAGAAACATGATTTTTTTACAACGGCAATGCAATGGACGTAATAGAAAAAAACAAAGCAAAAGAAATACCTTTGTCTCTGATCCAGGACTGAATAAAGGTCCACAACACGTTCTCTCACCAATAAAACTATACTATCTTCCAGTTAGGAGTCATGTGAGGATCGGAAACCGTTCCGTACCCCACCGGACTGGGTTGTAAAACCCGTGTGTAGATTGGAACGCAGTTTGCCGTTTTTTCGATACTCTACGACGCGTATAGCGTGTATTGGAATACTTAAGTGCTGTCAAAAGATTTGGTTTTCTTTTGATATGTGAAACCAATAGGATACTCGTATTTTTTTTTTCATTTACCTTTTCTTCCCTTGTAGGGTTGTAAGGGTGCGGGTAAGTTTTCGAATGAGGCGGAAAACAAACAATAATAAATGCAAGCGATAAGTTATTTTGTATAATTATCGCGTGATAACCGGCAATGAATTAATCCCTGCAAGTAACTGACTTCATTTGGAAAGTAATGGGCCAAACATAACAAATAAACTTATGAACGTAATTATTAAAACTAGGCAGGCAATAACTACTTAATGAAAAGGCGAAGTTTTCCGACTTCAGTACAAGAGCTCAGCAATTTCATTTGCAATGTATTATCGTTATGGCTATGTAGTTAAAAAAAAGACCCTTCAAAAAGTTCAGTAAAATAAAACAGGAGACGAAATATACAGAAGGTTTGTGCCAAGTATTCTCAATTACAACGGTCATAATAATTTACGTAAAAGAAAAACTTAAAAAAAATCGAGGGAGGAATGTTTTGGCAGTCTACCACACTATGTTGAGATTGTGACCGCCTACAGACACAAATGTGTACAGTAAAACAGAACCGAATTGGCTCGCCGATACACCCACGCCGATAACAAATTGTTAATAAGCAGAAATTTTAAAAACACCAATCAGAAAATACTTGTATAGTGAGTCAGTATTGTCGTGTCTTATCGGCTATAAGTAAGATGAAAAAATATACAATAGGCACAATTAAATTAATATAAGAACTCATGTGGACAGAAATAAAAAAGCGCTTTAAAATCAACTTTTTACATTCAAAATAAGAACGAAATGTTATAATAGGAATTCAAATAATATTCTCATTAAATTCGTATTTCGAAGGTGCCACTGAAACATCCCAGGCGTTTTACCACAGACAATTCTAATTACAAATCCTTTTAAATCACTACCTTTTCTTACTTTAATCCGACCTTTTCAACAATACTGAATACATGCTACCTTTTTGTGTCTCCCTTAGCAATTACGTAAACTGTGCTAAGTCCTAATGTTGGGGCATTCGTTTTCATCCGATACTGTCTTGAAGTGGGATTGTTTGCGGCGATAATAAAGCCAGTGCTACACAGTAAGATAACACAATAAGCTAAGCAATGTTAAAGCTGTTACACACGAGACGAGAGGGGTTTTCTTGAGAGCTTGCTGTTGTGTTCGTGGATTTTGTTATAAATAGACGTTATATTTTTCGGTTGTATTGGATTCTTGTTTTATTTCTTACGTTTGCTCCGTGATAAATGTGTATGTCTAGACTTTTTGAGTTACATCCATTCTGAGGATGTTGAAGAGATGTTTATGAGGTGTCATAAAAATAATCATCATTCATTTCATTTGGGATGATCTTATTCTTAGAAGAAAATTTTACCCTTAAGTTTAAGTCTGTGATATAAGCCAGTGTGTTCTTGATATTAATTCTGAACTGATTTATAAACTCTTTTTCCAATTATACGATTTGGAGTTATTTTGACTGGCTTGTTGTCTGCAATGTCGTGTAATTACAGTATGGCGGCCTTTATGTACAGACCACTGCTACCTGAAACTGTCAAATTTTCCCAATCCACCCTGAACCATATGTTTCAGCGACGAAGTTGAAAATTATTAAGGACATTTGAGAATGTAGTAGATTTTATTACTCACACATTCACGCAACGTCATCTAGTCCCAAACTAAGCAGAGCTCGTACTATGGGTACCAGACAACTGATAAACATACATATATACTTTTCTTTTGTAAATACATACATATTATACATAGAAACACCCAGATTGATGTGCTGGCGTCTGTATTTACTCAATTGTCAATTCGACAAAATCTTTTACAGCAAAATTAATAATCATATAATTTATTAAAATAAATATCATAAGCCATCTGTTCATTTAGAATATGATTAGATGTTTGGGTCCAAATCTAATGCTTACTCTAGACAAGTTTCCAAAAAGGTCCTTGACTCTTTGTCCAGTGATATTATGAAAGAGGCCGGTTATTCCAGTTGGAGTAGCAAATATTATGAAAAGGAAAAATAGCGTAAAAATAAGTGAATAAAGTTCTTTCCTTTTCTGATATCCATCTTATAATATAACATAAACCAACCGTATTAATCTGTGTTTTACATTTTCTTAGGGGCTTATTTATTGTAAACATTTTCTGAATGGTGCCATTTTCGCGTCAAATTTATTTATTTTTTCTAAAGCTAGTCACTATATAATAAACTATGGTTTTTTTTTTGGAATTCTTGATTAAACCAAGTCTTAAATCAACTTAATCAGTACGTATTGACGGGTTCAGGTGGTTTCGCAATTATTACTATTTTTTTTTCATAAATGCTTAGCTTCCACCAGTGGTTTCACATGCTTGCAGTGGGAACTCTAAATATTTTATTATTACATATTTTATTCTGATATATGAGCTATATTTCTGCCAATTTGCATTAACATCCATCTAGTAACTTTTGTGCGAAAGAGTAGCAGACATCCGTCGATCCAAACTTAAAAACTTGGGCGTTATGTTTATGTATTAGTGAAAATACGTATAACAAAATCTCTACCACACATTATATGCACTTCCACTTAAATGTCCAAATAGTTGATATATCGCTATTCCAGAAACAGCGGACTGATCGCCAAATATACTATATTTAGACGATAGATTGTTGCAAGACATTGTCAAACTGTACCCGTTCGCATAACTTAAGTAGTTTCTGTTCTAATGAAGTTTCCCCATTATTGACAGATTAATCTTGGCCAGAAATAGAGGAATCTGTTGTTTCACTGGTATTATCTCATGGAATGTTCGATATTTGTGGTAGTTGTATTGAGTTGGAAAGTCAAATGATACCTATTCATTTATTTTAAAGGTTCCATAGTCAAATCTGGCGAATCGTGGTAGTTGTTTCTTTTGTTTTTTTTTTTGTTATTGTTTGCACTATAGCAATAAAGAATAATTCCTGTCTTCTCGCATTGAGCAAGCGTGGTGATTAACGCTCAATCTTTCTCCATGGAAGAGGAGGCCTGTGCCCAGCAGTGGGACGATAAAAAGGCTGTGATGATGTTGATGAATAAGGAATATATATTTTAGGAGGCTCCCGTACAACAACCGTGCTTTTTTTGTTCGAAATTTTGGACGCTAAAGTAAGTTTGTTTTTTACGCTTCACGTCTCAACGGTTGAACTGATTGAGATGAAATTTGGCATGGCGAGCGTATTTTCCGCGAGACGCAGATGCAGTCGCGGGTGAAATATAGTATAAACCTGTGTAATTCCCGGCCGCATCAGTGTATCTCATTACGGACAGTCTGAAAGGGATATACCTTGGTTTAGCCTTATCTCGTACCAATGTTCATACAAAGGACACATGACAACTAGGAGACAGGAATTAGGTGTTAGGAATTCCCTAGCTAGGCTAGTCTAGTCAGGGGATAATACAAACTATTATGGTAGAGCTTTACTTACGTTAATTTGATGGTTATGTCAATGACAATTAAACGTTAACTCTCTTTTATATAAAATAAATACAAGTGCCTTTTTTTATTTGTTTCCCAATACAACTTGCACAAAGTTGCTGTCAAAATCATATACTTCTTGAAAAAAAAAGTGTTATTCATCGACTACTTTATTGCGTACAATCCTTATTCATACAAATGTTATAAATGCGAAAGTAACTCTGCCTGTCTGTCGGGCTCTCATGCCAAAACTACTGAACCGATTTCAATAAAATTTGGTAGACATATGGTTCCCTCGGGCGGCGGGTGAAACCGCCAGGAACAGTTAGTGTTATATAAGTTAGCAGGTGATGCAGGATAGATAGGGTTGACACTGCTCAATTTTTTTTACGATAAACAAGTTTATTTTCCTCTTATCAAAAACAGCATTGCAACAAAGAAGACACTATAAGTCCAATAGCATTGCAAAGTATATCTTATCATGACACATTTCCAGCTTCTTGCTAGTTCTTTGTTGGTGAAACAAAAAGATTTATCTATCAGCGGTCTGGCGACGTCTACTGTTCTAATAGGGGTCAGGCTTCTCGGCTTGTACAACTCCTCTGTGATGGTTGTATGTTATAGTTTTTAAAGCTGATTGTACAGACGCCAGCATATCAAGCTACTACAATCTGTTTAATTCTTTTAAAACATTTTCAACTTTATCGCTGATGTATGTGGGTCAAACTTGATTTGGAAAATTTGTCAGATTCGGGTAGCTTGTTGTGCTGTCATCTGTACTGATGTCTACATGCAGTATAGCATAAGGAAATAATCTTAACCAATGTTATAGGTTAGTGTTGATTATTTTACATTTATATTGGCAAAACTGAAAAACTGCATTGTGTTGTCTATGCCCAGGAACGACATAGAGTAATTGTATTGTATGTTGTATGTTATGTGTAATATAAATTAAAAAAAATAAAAGTGACGAATATAAATCTCTGGACATCTTTAGAACAAAGAGTTGTTTAGCTATTTTTATCCTGGTGCGGGAAGTAAGTAGTTCCTTGAGGGGCGGGAATGCGAACAGTACTAAGGCCAAGACCAAATATATAGAAGTTTTGTGCCAAGTATTCTCAATGGTCATAACAATTCAAGTAAAAAAAAACTAAAACAAAATCGATATAGGAATGTTTTGGCAATCTACGACACTATGTAGAAATTGTGATCGCCTACAGACACAAATGTGTACAGTAAAAGCAGTGTTGTTCTATGTAATCTAAATAGTACTTAATTATAATATCCTATATCTACAAAAAATTAAACTACGAACTTTGTATCACAAAAAGTATATGTCTTTTAAATGAGACTCAGCTTCAACATGATGAAACTCAAATATTTTATCTATATGCGTTACTTTTTTTTTACCAAATTAATGATTTTACACTGAAATTTATTGGATTTTTTGAAATATATGTATATTTCAATCAATTTACCATATATTTTTTTATGTAAGTCGTGGTGGCCTAGTGGTTAAAGCACCAGCCTTTCGAGTATGAGGACGCGGGTTCGATTCCAGGTCAGGCAGGTACCAAATGTAACTTTTCTAAGTTATACGTACTTTCTAAGTTTATCTTTGACGTCAATGACTGATTAAAGGTGAAGGAAAACATCTTGAGGAAACCTGGACTTAAAAGTCTGAAATCACCAACCCGCGTTGAGCAAGCGTGGCGATTAACGCTCAATCCTTCTCCGTGCGAGAAGTGGCCTGTGCCCAGCAGTGGGACGATAAAAAAGGCGATAATGAATCAATTTACCTACAATGCTCATAAAAGTAACTAACGTCGGAATTTTTCAATGAAAATGGTTAATTTCACCATTAAGCCGCCACGAATAGCTACTCGAGACTTAAAGATTGTGCGTTAGAACTAAAACAAACCCCTAATAGGCAATTTTCAGTCATTTAATTGCAACAGATAGAGATCAGTTACAATTTATCTTCACCTTGACTCTTCGACTTTATCCAAATGTTCATTTGTTTTTAGATCATAGCATAAGCTCTTTCTTGAATGAGGAACAAAAGAGTTGTTAATAGATAATTTTTTTTTTTTGTAATATTGTAAGTCATGATGGCCTAGTGGTCAAAGCACCAGCCGTCAAGTATGAGTGTGCGGGTTCAATACCAGGTCAAGCAAATACCAATGCAATTTTTTAAGCTATATGTATGTGCTTTTCAAGTGTATCTTGGACACCATTGACTGATTAAAGGTGAAGAAAAACATCTCGAGGAAATCTGGACTATAAAGTCTGAAGTCACTAACAGAGCAGGCAGAGGGGGCCCGTGTCCAGCAGTGGGACGATAAATAAGGATTTTTATTGAAAGTAAGGCACTCTGTAACACTATATTTTCTCTAAGGTACTGGCCTATATTATAGCAACAAATCAGCCAAATACGGCTTTAAAGATCTGAACAAATCATTGTTTATTTATTAAAACAAAGCCTACTTCTGTTTCGCTAACGACGAACACTGTATAAATTAGAAGGTGGCTATTGCAGAGATCCATTTGGAAACACTTGCCTATTCATCAGGATTCACTACGGAGATCCTCTTGTTAGAGGATTCGATGCCTCATTTCAATAAAGAACCTCTAAGAGCTTATGTATTTTACCATCTTAGATACAGTCCGGGAGTTTTGTCAGTAGTTCCAGTCGTAAATAATTCAATAGTTGGGGACGATAGTAACATTTTATGTTCAGAATATTTGTTGGCTCTTGGTTTAAAGAAAAGTGATTTTATCACGCGTCGCATATGCATTTTGCCGTGTTTATAATCCTCGCTAAGTTCAAAAACTTTGCGAATTATATTACCATATTTCCGTCATCAAGAAATTGAAAAAATGTCGCCACTATATTTAGACGTACTATAATAATTGGATGATTAAAAGTATTTCAACACTTTACGTTCAACGTTTGCAAATTTCACAAGGAAAACTGTTAGTAAATTATTGAGGAAAGCTATTGAGGAAAGTCGTTCATTTAATTGTTCTGAACTTTCTCCGTTATTACGAAAGACACGATATACACGTCTTTATTATTCTTGGAAATCGAGTAAAAATATAATAAGGAATGTGCCTGAAATTATGTACACTGTCCATATTAAAATAAAAAAGTGACACTTTGAGTGATTAATCCACATATAAGAATTCCTACTTTGACACAAAAATAACATTTTGTTTTTTAATTCAAAGGTTGAACGCAAATCATTTATTACTTCTGCGGTTTGCCTGTGTTGTGTCTGGTCGTGAAGTTGACACTGTGTTGAAATACTTGAGATGTTATTACCCTGTCACACAGCTAGCGAGGCGAAGCAAACTTTCGGAGCTGGATTTTAATTCTTTAAAACATTACGTACACATAAACGAAAAATTAACTACACTGAAATTTTGACTACGCAGTTAAAAAGGATTAAAAAGAGAATCTTCCCAACATAGTTTTCTTGCCTTATTACCTTTTCCACCATAATACGATACGCGTTTAAACACTCATGTCAAATATTCATGAAGTACGTAATTTAGTTTGTTAAGACAACTGCAATTTCTCAAGCATTGGCAGAATCCATGATGTTATTAATATTTACAGCTTTTCGCATCGCGTTTCTTAGCTTTCTATGTGGCACAGGTTTTAGTACCTCTGTCGTCTTTTATAAGCGGTATTACTTCAGTAATTAAATGAACCGCGGTTATTGACCGTTGAGCTTTTTTGGACTATTCATGCATAATGAAAATTGGGATAAAGACGTGCCCACGAAAAATCATAAACGGACGGCTTTTTTCCAAAAAAGGAATGTTCGCCGAAACTGTAACGTTCTTTATTCAAAAAAATATTTTTTGTTTGTTTTCAAGGAGATCAAATACTGATCTGTCGAAGACCGATGGAGTACCTATTATTTTAATAATTTTTAATTTAAGTTGCTCGACTTTTTTAATCAGGGTGAACATAATAATTTAGCGCCAAAGTTTTGTTCCGATGTTACAATGATAAACTTTTCTTGTTTGATGACCCATTTGAATTAATTATGAAGACCATTGAATTTAATTATCTGATGATACGTCAAGTGCAAAGTTATTTCGGTACAAAAGTTTGTTTTCGTACTTTTCTTTTGCAGAGTTTAATTAAACTAAGTTTATTTTTGAGACTTACCGGAATTATAGGAAAAGTGATCTTTGGTAAATATATTGTTTATGGCACATCAATAATGTAAACAAACATTAAAAAAAAAGATTTAATTTGATAGTAGGTAATTTAATTGATTTTAATAGTCTTAATTTTAATAGTCATTAAGACTATTTACTACTAAATTTCAATTTACTACTAAATAAAATACCTTTAACAATACTAATACTGACATGCTGAATGCGTCGTTATCTTCCCAGTACAGCATAAAGGCCTGACCGCACTGTCTATAGTACCAAGTAGCCTGTCTACGTATAGTAGGCAGTAAGATTCAACCATAAGCTTCGAGGCTCTAAGGCCTGAATACTGCGGTCACTCAATGAAATGACCGACTGATAGTGCACTGAATACGAACGAGAATAGCATACAAACAATGCCCTTTGGAAATATGTATGTATGTGCTATTTACTCTTATAAGAAGCATGTAATAGATAAGTACATATATACTTCGGTGATCAAGAACATGACATACTGCGGTGACTTGAAACAATACCGACCTACAGTCAAGTTTAATATAAATATTTTTTTCCGTTGAGATACAATAACTTTGTTATGAGCGTTTGAAGAAGAAATATACTAGAGATACAAACAGAAACAGGAGTTATAAAAATTTGTTGCTTTGTATGTCCGGTGATGGCCCGATGAAACTGTAATAATGTTATTTAGGACTACCCTATTTATGTATATTATGAAGTTATATGATGTTGTGCATATACTAAAAGTTTTCACGAATAAAGCCGTCATATTGCGATCTTTCTTCCTAAATAAAAGTTTGTTGAAAAATAGTACGCGTACATGCAGTACACAACCCTTAACAGCAGCCACTCATGTAGGCAGTCCGTGTAAGCTGAATATTTTAAAAGATTTGCAAAGCAAGCTTGTCCCCAATGCATGTTTGCACCGAGAGCTCTCAAATATACTCTTATTTGACCTCGTACGGAATCAAGCTATTTGTCGGGCCCGCTGTTGGTTCGTATTTGCCAACGCTTAGAACCCTGATGCCTCTCGTTCAGCTACTTATCGAAGTTAACGGGAGATTTTATTTATAGCTAAGAAATATTGACTGCACGTGTTCCTGAACAGGCTGAATAAGCATTTAGATTGAGTATTGGTTTATGTGTATGGACTTCGTATTTTATTTTGTTTTAGTATAATTCTTAGAGAAGTGGAGAGAGCTAGTTAAGTGACAGATTTTGATAACGTAGTGAAATAAAAAATATGCTGTTGGTGTGCCCCTCATGAATAAAACTTTAGACTTGTCTGTCCCTGTGATAGTACCTACGGTATAAACACAGGCAGCTCTAATGCCTGGTTCTTCTAAACAAGGCATATTTTTTTTACGATGGCAGCTGTTTAATCTATGAGGTAGTTGTTTTTTCTATGGTTTATGTTTCTATGGTTTTTATTGTTTAATCTATGGTAGCTGTTTAATCTATGAGGTTTAAGTAAAAAAATAACCATTGCAAGCAAAACTGATCGTATTTTGCCGAATCTTGTTTATAAGAACAGAAGAAAAGATTTGTTTTTGGTAGTAAGTATTATATTTGTTAAATGATTCTAATGTTTGGCCTTTTATGTAAAACACAATATTCAAACACATATTACAATGTTACGATATAAAAATGAAGTCACATGAATATGTTAGTGCATTATGCAAACACACGGGTATCGGGTGGACGAGGGTTGGCCGCGATATAAATATAACAAGTAAAATAAAGTCAACATGTTGTTCTTGGGTCAAGCCCAGATTGCGAACTGACCGAATACATTGTACTCATACAGAAACTTAAGAACCGCTATGGATTGAAATGAGGTTAGACTTAGAAATTAAAATGTGTATACATATGAACAGGTTGCTGGGGAGTTTGTTGCGCCACTTCTTCTTCCCAGCAAAAACACATAGGAAGTGGTGAAGGGTGGGCGTTTTGGGGGCTGTCTTCTGTAATATTTGACGTTCAAAAAGTGCTGTTTTACAGCCAAGTTTGAATAAATGATTTTGAGTTGGAGTTTCTTATCTTAAGCTCATTTGGCGAGTAGGTAAAAATGTTCACGCGCATAAAATTGTGCTACAAGGCAAGCATTATACAAAGTTGATAATACCTAATTTTCTTTAAACAATGTAAAACAAAAATCTGCATAGAAATAAGAGCCCGATAGAAATAAAGCACGTTCCTAAAGCTCGGATGGGTGGGACTCAAACGACTAGAAAATAGATATTTTCTACTGAGTCGATGTCAACCGGATCACTAGCGAACGGGGGTGCAATTTTACGCATTGATTGGTGCATACAGATCGTTTGCAGCTTTTATAAGGCTAGATTGAAATCACTTGGCCAGATCTGTAAGAAGAATAAACGTTGACGAGATTCTGTATCTTTAAAAGCTTTCCATGAACGAATTTTTCCTTGATAGTTTTTTCACCTGAAAGGAGTATCTTATCTATATCTTAACCTTTTTTATATTATAAAAAATGTAATATTGGAATAGGTGAATTAAAAAAAATATATTCGAAAGTAATTATCTAATACATAAAATCATACACGTCCAAACAAAAATAGAAAAAGAAGTAACTTTACATAAGTCAGTAGCACGCACAAGGTAAAAATGACTTGGCTGGTTGTTATACAATATATTTCAGAATTTCGTGTGCCGTATAATAAACTCGTCCCCACCTAATTACCCTCGATCACCTCAGAAAGTATGTCGCACAGATTAAAACAAGGAATGAAGGCATTTGTTTGTTTCTATAGAAAATAATAAAAGTCGCAACGGACGGACAATGGCGCCGACTTTATTCATTGTTACACTCCGTATTATGAACCCGTATTATTGTTATGTTCATTGAATTCGTATTTATTTAATTAATATTTTTGTTTCTTTTTCTACCGTAAATTTTAATTTATATCTTTATGTCAGCTTTTTTGCGTGGTTCAGCGGCCCAGCCTTTCCCCGTAAGTAAGTCTGCAAAAGAAAAAAAAAAATGTCGTCAATGTTTTTGTAACAACAATAATAAGTCATAAAAAATATGATTTTGTACCATGTACTTCTATGTCCAATTTTGTATATTGAGTTGTCCTGTCTGTTAGTTATGAAATTAAAATAACATTTATAGGACAAAAGAAAATTGATTTTATCGAAGTAATTTAAACATGTTTAAGACAAAAAAGAAACCTTGATGTATGTGAGTAATGATGCTGTTTTTATTATGCTTAGTATGTTCATAAATAGAAACGACGATATTTAGCATTCGTTTTCAAAATCCAAGAACAAAGCAAAAAGTTTAAATATTGGAACAGAAAACCAGAGCAATTTTATATCTTTTAAAATTAAAGATGCTTTTATGAAATCAAAGAGCAAGTAAATAAAAACAGTAGGTACAACCGTGTCGCAGTAACGAACATCCGCGTCGCCGTCGTGTCTGGAGTGCGAGGAAACTGCGCTCGATCGCTGTCGGAAGCACTGCTTAGCTAAAGGATTCATAAATATAATTAGTATCTTTTTGTATGTTATTTAATAGGAGAAAATTTTGTACCAACATTTACAGATGTACAGCATGAAGTTCTATTTTGCATTTTTGATCGGCGGATTTATTTGTGTTATGTCTGTTGGAAATATCTGGGTTGGTAAATAAATAACTTGGACTTGAATAAAAATGTCAAAACGTGTATTATAGAAAAACTTTACATTCATGAGCAGACGAAGTGATAAGACAAAGGAAAAAGTGTTGCCATATATATATATGGGTGCGTATTCCAACAATGTCTACTGCTTTTGTTGTATATCGATATTTCGGCAGGTTTGCAAGCGCCATGATCACCGCCGAAATATCGGGAACTCAATAAAAAGGTTGATCACAGCAATCTCGAAATAAGTAATTCAAATGTTAATGATCATGACAGTTTAAATCAACATATTCCATACTAAGAAACAATTCTCTAAAAATTCGGTTGGTCATTTTGGAAAAGTTCAAAGGTTCCTGAAATGACGTGGGTCAGCAATAAATTGTTTCTTTTTGTTCCTAAGAATGCGTTTGAAGTAGGATATAGATAGTCGTAAAATATAACAAACCATATTGATTGCCTTAAAAATAATAATAAAAATAATTTTGTCGAGGGGTTGCAGTTGTGTTGATTTCGCCACTAAATTCTAGAGCGATGTATTTAAAAATACTTTCTTTTATTAATAGAAAGTTCTCATCAATACAAAGAAAATTGGCTTAAATGTATGGTAGTTGCCATAAACCGTTAAAGAGTTCCGTGACCCATACTTCGGTACTATCGAACCTGCAATAACAATCAAAACTCATCTCGGTGTAAAGTACCCATCAGTACAAATAAAATAGGCCCAAACACGAATTAGTTAGTACCAACTGTCATGGGGTTCCCTCAACTATCTTCTTCATCAGGTCGGCCTTCATCAGGTTTGTAGTGTCATGAAACACATCCTGGACCTGATGGTAATAGAACATTTTTTTTCAAATCGGTTGGTAAATGACGGAGATATGCGCATCCCGAATTGAGAACTATTCTCTCTTCTTTTTAGAAATCGGTTAAAAATAGATAGTCTTATATTGTTAGTATTATTGCAACTGTTGACATGCGAGCTACCTGTAATATTATTAGCAACATGTTGCAGTAACAATTTCCGTACTCGCGTCTGAGGAGGCGGAAGCTGCGTTTGAACACTGTCTTTTCTTAGATATATTGCGCACCGGTATTTGGTACACTCAGAAATGTAGGTATAGTTTAAAAATATCAATATAATGATATACATTGATACTGATTTAAATAAGTACAATTCTTTTTCGTATAAGAAACCAAACATTAGGAAAATTTTAAAATCTGAACAATTTATTTACTTGTTTAGTGATACTTAGTTTTAATTTGAAAATATTTGGAAACACTTTATATTTTCCTTTCCTGTTTCTATATTTAAGTATAATATAAACGTTTAACTTTATACTTTGAAATGAGCAATAAATTGACGGATCTAACTTAATAACTTGAGTTTAACGGATTACCAAGTTAGTTAATAATTAATTTCCCGAAACTACCAGACAGACGGGTGCAAAATATTAATTTTAGATGGCAATATTGGTTCTGCCAATATTTACAGGGGCTGTCGGATTGGTAAACGATGATACAGCTGTGACGTAACTAATTAATAATTTTCATATACATATTTAAATACAATACATAAAACAATTTGTTGTTTATTGAAAATGTTCTGATTTGAGGACGTAATATTATTTATTATAATTTATTTATATTACATCAATATTCATTTGTTTTTACCAACATTCACTTATTTTTCATCTCAAAGCGGTATCACTTGCTTAATGAGTTATCTACTTTCCCGCATCCGGATTAAAAGTAACCCACCAATGTACATATATTAATTTGAGGTAATATAATATATAACTACGAAATCTTATTAACATCCGTTCAGCCGTTTGCACTTCAATAAGTAAAAAAACACAAAACTCACAAACTCGCTTTTATAACATTTTAATTATACTACGATAACAGATCTCCTGCTTACTTTCATTTTCATAGTCCTCAGCTGATGTTCTCAGGAATGTCTTAATTGCTGTATTTCAGAGCTTATCGAAATGTAAAAAAAGAGGTAAGTCGATAATCCGATGTTTGACAGCCCTAAAGCCAAGTGTGGGCGAGTGGGTACTGGGTGGGTCAATCTATTAGTTGGTGTATGGACTGACGGATTATTTCATAGCCATTTAGTTTAGCTCTAGCTTGTGGTAGAACTGTATAAACTGGTTGGATATGTTTAATTTCAGTTGGTTTTCGATTTAGCGGTTAGCGGTTGATTTTAAAACTGTACTTGTTTTGTTGTGGTGAAAAAGTCGTGGTGGCCTAGTGGTTAAAGAGCCGATCTCTCAAGTATGAGGGTGTGGGTTCGATTCCAGGTCGGGCAAGTACCAATGCAACTTTTATAAGTTTGTATGTACTTTCTAAGTATATCTTGGACACCAATGACTGTGTTTCGGATGGCAGGTCCTGGCTGTCATTGAACATCCTTGGCAGTCGTTACGGGTAGTCAGAAGCCAGTAAGTCTGACGCCAGTCTAACCAAGGGGTATTGGGTTGCCCGGGTAACTGGGTTGAGGAGGTCAGATATCCAGTCGCTCCTTGTAAAACACTGGTACTCAGCCGAATCCGGTTAGACTGCAAGCCGACCCAAGGCTCGGGAGATGACATGTTTTGTTGTGGTCAATATATCGGCCAATTTTACGGAGTTTTTAACTCTTAGATTTATAATCCTTAACTTGTTGACCAAGTACTTTGCCAAGTTATAAATTGTAGTTTAAAACTTACAATTAAAAAGAGGCCACCTACACACTATTCAGGACCAATTAACATTTGGGTTTAAATGTGGTGATTGCGCCGAAACTACCTGTCGTAGCTATCAGTGTGGGCCCAGGGCCATTCCAAACTACAGCCCTAACTTTCCCTTACTTTCTACCTTAACGACTTGGCAAACAGCACGCAAATTGTGACGTCACTTACCAGTGATTTGAGCCACTGATTATGTATTAATGTAAAAATAATCATATTTTTTTTTGTAGGAAATTTTTGTTTTCTTGGATTAAAGAAAATTTGAACAGAAATAGCATTGCTTTGAACATGAAAGAGCCAATATTGAAGCTATTTCTATACAAGGGTGAACCTAACTATTTTTAATATTCTAAGAGAACGTAAAATTATCTCGAGCATTTTGGGAAACATCCCTCCTTAAAATAGTAGGAAATTCAGAAATGAAATTATTTGGGAAATTCTGTAAAATTATTAAGATTACGCTTTTCACCGTTTTGGTTGAATAGTTAAGAAAACTATTTCCATGAAATGGTTAATACTATACACTTAATCGAAAATTAAATTCACTTCATGTGCCTCTTTTCGTGAATAAATATTTATTTTGATCTAACCAAAGACAAATTCATTTCAGGTTGCAACTTATTAAAAATTAGTTTAGTTATTTATACAAACGAAATAATTATGAAGGTTAGGTATGTTTAATGAGAAAAATATCAAAAGTATAAAATTAGTTTGTGAAAATCATTTACTTTTTGATTCTTTCGCTTTAGATATATCAAAGGAAATAATATAACCCGACCTAAGATATTACAGCTTTTCGGTAAACCGGCACAGCTATGAATGTTAACCCCTCGTTCGAGTATAACCCACGTTTCGGGTTTACGACTAGCGCTGCGCTATGGGGTTTTTACCATGTTTTCCTTCACAGGTTTAACAATATTACTTATTTTTCCTCTGCTGGGTACTGCTGGCAAAAATGAAGGGCCGTGGTAATGACTGTTGCTTTGTATCAATGTTTGGTTCGTATGAAAAGTTTAAGTTGCTAGTTTCTTAAATTCTATTTTTACACTATATTTTTTTATTTTAAGCTTCTATGTTTTTTTTTGTAAAATCGTCAATAACTTCATCATCATCATCATGATCCGAGCGTTATCCTGGTTGCAACCTTTCGGGCCCGGGGTCCGCTTTCCTGCTCCTTCTCCTACACCTCGCACGATCTTCGGCATCCTTGTTTGTCAGTCCATTGGCACGCAGGTCACCCCTTACGACGTCCTGCCAGCTTTTCCTGGGTCTACCCAGTCTACTAGTACTTTATAATATCTATAATATTTATAATACTTTTTTTGTGCGTATGCTTTATAATCTATGCGAATAAACGTTTCTTTCTTCTTTCTTTTTGTACAGCTGTATCAGTCTTTCTTGTTCTAAAATTTACAATATAACAAACACTCACAGCACAAAAAAATATAAGGCTGATAACTCACTTTCGCTTTTGGTAATCTCACCATTAATTCAATAGAAAATGCACATTCCGTCCGATTCAAATTCAGCCTCTGAATCAAATCTCTTTAATAACATTAAAATACAAGAACCAGTTCAAACAATTTCATATTATAGAACTAGTTTGATATTGAAATTCAATGCAGTTTTGGCCCTGAAATGGTTTGGGAGGCTAAATCGACACTGTACGCGGAATCGTGTGGGCAGTCCATTAGTGATGCTTAAGCCGACGCCTAACTGGACTTTATCGGAGCTTCAGATCTCAATTAGAGTACCTAGGAGATATGTGGTGGTGGAAATCTGAGAATCGATGGATCAGAGTTTGTGTAGTAAACGAATATATTTTGATAACCGTATATCCCAAACATATGTATACTTAAATTTCTTAGGTGTGTCTAAAATTTTGTTCATAAAAAAGATATGCATCTACAATTTAATAATAGCTTAGAAAGTTTTTCTGATACCAATAATACAGCCACAATTGAGTTATCAATTTTTATGTTTTTGAAGGCGGACAATTTTAATTAATAGACATGAATGTTATTATTTTTACTCTCACTCGTTTCAGCTTCATATTTCCCATCTAGATTACCCCTAAACCATTTCTCCTCTGTTTATCTCGTCCAGCTTAACAGACATGTTTAATTATGAACCATATAAAACTAGTTACGGTTTTAATCTAACACCATACAACATTTTGTGCGAGCAATTCACTCTTTAAACTTTCCCATTTAGCTAGAAACGAGTTAAAAACTTGAATGTACGGAACCGCATTCATATTAAACGCTTTGCGTTACCTGATGAGTGTTATTGCAATTTTAAATTTGATGTAGAATAAACGAGGAAATACCGCTTATTAATTTTGTTCGTTTGTTCTTTTGTGCGGGGAAATGAGATTTTACTTCTGCGGATATTTTTTTATATGTTCTGTCGGTAAATTACTTTTTATTGAACTGATTCGATAAGTGCTACGTTTAAAAATATGTTTTATAAAATTAAAAATTATGAAGAATGTAAAAAGAGGTTCTCATAAAACACAATTAGTTCACGAGCTATAAGTTAGAAACAAATTCACATAAATTGGATGAGTAGTAGTATAATTATTGTACAGACGCCAGCAAGTCAACTTACCCGAATCTGTCAAATTTTACCAATCGAATTTTAACCTTCCCGTAGATAAATATATTCCCGATAATGTTGAAAATCCATGAAAGAACACTGAACAGTGTCTGTACAGAAAGCCTCATTGTTACTTGACCAACTATTAAGTCATGATCATTATTACACCATCCGAATAAACTAACCCAATCTACGTAAGACATAATTTGCGCCTGATTTTCTATACAAACCTTCGTCATCCCCAAGTAACCCTTTTTATGTCACCCTACGATTCAATAAAACGTCTCAGGGTTACCTCGGAGATCATTACAGAGTTATTTGTCATTAAAACCTTACGAAGAATGTATTTATGTGTATGTTTTAATCATTGTTTTATTTTGTTTGAGTTTATTTTCCGTAAACTTTCAGAAGTATTCCCTCGTTCGTGTTCCGAAGTATAAAAAATGTTGCATTGCAAAGTTTTTAATTGTTAGGAATCTGTGTTCTCTATTCTTTTTATTTAATAATTCTGCTAGAATCTACAGTGCAAGAGGAAAATGTTAAAAGTGCATAATTATGAATTCAGCTTTGTTACTCATAATGGTAGATTTATTAGATGTATAGTTGAAAAGATTGCATTATAAATCAGTTTGTTACTTGAAAGTACAGACGCCAGCACATCAAGCTACCTGTCTACCCCAAACAACTTTGAACCATATGCTTCAGCGATAAAGTTGGAAATCTATTGAAGAATTTGTACAGATTATAGTAGCTTAATTATGCATACAACAAAAAATTGTAACCCTGTAACCTTTTAATTCTAAATCACGTAACCCCTGCAGTAAAACACTTAGAATGCTTTACGATGCACTTCAGGTAACGTGTGAAAGTGTACGGAGGTAATTGATACAGGTACTTTAACACTGTGGCGCTAGTTTGTTGGGTAAAGTCGCTTGATACGCGCCCCACGCTTCGAATTCCGTTGGTATAAGTTTCTTACTAGATTGGGCTTCCTGGCTTGTGTTGTGATGGGATGTTAATTACTTAATGTTGCTAAACATCTTTATATTATTTAATTTCCATTATTTCAGTTATATTTTGGTTATCGTGCTGGTAAAATTTCAATGATTTTAATTTAGAGCTGTCATTTTTATATCTTTGGATATTGTAACGGATACACCTAGATTACAGATCCTAACATCATAATTTTTACAAAAATTGATAGATGAATTTTAATGTGATACATCAAAACTAATTTATTTTAACTTGGCTGATTACAAAAGACAGCCCCTAAAACGCCTACCATTCACCACTTTCCATGTATTTTTGCTGGGAAGAAGAAGTGGCGCATTAAACTCCCCAGCAACACATATCTGTCTGTAGGTTTGAAGAAAGTCAGTTACTTATTTATTACTCATATTTAAGTCCTCTTAATTTAGATTTTTATTTATGTAATTTACCTCGCCTTTGTTGATGAGAATAAAAGTATATTTACTACATTCTGTACTATTTATGGAATAGCAAATAGGTTAACATAGTGTTATCGAAAGGGTGATCTTGGCTAAAAGGAGACCCGAGACCGCTACTCTTCACCTTTATCGGGAAGATGTAGAACGGTTGGCGACCACACGTGGCCTTTCCCTTAACATTATTGCTTGTTTTATTTTATTACCACGTTAATAGCAGTAAAACACTTAGGTACCTACGTATACACGCAACGTATGACAAATTTTACCAATCGAATTTTAATCTTCCGATAATGTGATAAGGTTGAAAATCCATTAAAGAAATGTGACAGATTGAGGTGCTAGCGTCTGAACAATAGATTAAAAAAAGAATAGAGAGAATAGAATAAAAAAATATAGAGATTTTATCAAAACGTCTCTAAACACGATAAAAATATTTGTCTTTTATTGTTTAGCAGATTTGAAAGCAAATGTATGTACAGACGCCAGCACATCTAGCTACCCGAAACTGTAAAATTTTCCCAATCAACTTTGAACCATATGCCTGAGCGACAAAGTTGAAAATCTATTAGAGTAATTTGACGGTTTGTAGTAGCTTCATGTGCTGGCGTCTGTTCATATGATTGCACAAAGCTTATTCGAATGTAAATATGTACGTCCCTTTTCCTCCCAATAGATGTCAATACTTCTGTCAATAGAATGCCAGCGGTGTCTCCCAAACTTCACGAACGAATTTTTATTGCGATTCGGGTTTGTAGGAGACTAACTTGATTGACGGAAAACATCGTTCAAGTTGAAGGCCTTGCAAATTTTCCGCTTACTTAATCATGGTCTACTAGTTTCACTCTGCTCAAGTGTTATTACTCCTTTTTTTTATTTATTATACAGCATATTTTCAAATCATTATTAAAAAAAATCACGTAACAAAAAAAACTTATTAAGAAATGGTAGCAAAAAATTCATCCTCATCGCTACCCACCGGGAGTGTACCCAATAGGCTGGCAGCATTGCCATGTATGGTTGAAATAAAAGCCAGCCTTTGGGTCAGTAAATAATATGCCTTATATTCCTTATCTTCTATGCCTTACCTATATACCTATATATTTCGTATCTTGCGGTCTGTGACTGGATTATTAAAAACAACAACCTCATCAAAAAAGTCACGTTCAAATAATCATTCTTCAGTTTCAAAAACAGAATACCTAATTACCATAACCATTCCATTCACAAAAGACGCAGCAAAAACCACAAAATTTAATTCGAGCGCTTTAAAAGAAGAAATGTTACGCGAACGAGATCTCGAACCCGTTGCTTTATTGCAGCCCATGAATGATGCATTGGCCACGTTGAATCAGATATTTGATTAATATATAAATATTTATTCATTGTATATTTTATTCTATCTCGGGACTTTGCCTTGTGGTATAGGAATTTAAACATAGAATGCACGTGTCTAACGAAATCGAAGGCTATTGTGAAGTCCTGTCCTTGGTGGGTTATAATTATTGGCAATAGATACCAATAGCAGATAGTAAGCAGTGGAATCTATCATACCGTTCAGACCGATTGCCGGTCTGGGCCGTTTTCTCTAAGGCGATCAGCCTGCTACGCAGGATATATTTTAGTGCACAAGCATTTGACTAGCACAGATGCACTGTGTATTCCCTCACTCCATACAACCCATAAGAGTTCTATCAGATTTTTTCCCTTGACATATTTCCATGCTGCATCTGCTTATCGAGTGAGCTTTAATCACTTAACGAGCCCTAGTGTCAGAATTTTCCCAAATCCGCCTGACGGCTTCTGACGTGGAATTGTAACAACGACTACTGATTAGTATTATTAGGCTTTACGTGCCCTTCCCAAGCATGGAGTTCTAACACTGCCAATTCACCGACCTCGGGCTGCTTTATGAAACTCAGAAATCGAACCCGATACCCACGTACCGCAGTCATGCTTGCAACTACTGCGACCAATAGGACAGTATTTCCATTATAAACTGATGTTATCTTCAAACATTTCGTGTTCCGTAATCACTTACGTAACGAGCCCTTGGAGTACATTACTTTCATATCAAAATATTGATATAGAACTCCCCTAATTAGCCACGTGATCGCATCATGGTAGCTTAGAACAACCTAATACATCCTATGGGTGTGATGTAGGGAATTTATTAGACTAGGTGTGCTTGCTACGCTGTTTACGATAAGCTTGTAAATTATATTGAAATAGCTTACTTGATATAAAGCTAGTACAATTTTTTGATACCTCAATGCCTATCTGTTATGAATCAAAATCGTAAAAGATTGTTCCAAATATATCAAATCGAATATCGCACAAACCTTAACCTACATTAATAACTGAAATTAAGAAAAAAAAGTTTGCTGTTAGAGAACCCAACTCTGGGTTAAGCTCGCCTTTGTACATAATATTTAAAAATTGTATGTGTTACAAAATAAAAAGAAAAGTCTTCAGTTATATTTTACAAGTCTCCATTAATATTGGCGTTAAATATAAAATTCAGAGTTAAAAATCTACACTTTGAAGGTCAATTTTTTTTTTTATATATACGGACTATATTTACAAACGTAATAAAGCTATATACAAAAAAAAATAAAGGTCAATTTTACAACATGGAAGCAGAATACAATAAAACCAAACATTTGTGTACAAATATAAGTTTGAAGCAGATCCTTTAAAATTCAAAGTTTCATAAAAAAAATCTTAAGCTTAGATTTATACAAATAATACAAAACAATGTTTGATACAACTTGGACTAAAAAAAGATTGCCTGACAGCCCTATACACATACATGAATAGCTTGAGAAAAAGAATGAAATTAATAATGCTCTTAGGGCGACTTACGTGGTTTATGTATGGAAAGTACTTTACGATAACGCAAATTAACCATCGTCGTCGAGCGTCGCATCACTCGGTTAATTTGCCTGTGCGTCTATATTTTTGTCTTATCATCGCAAAGTGTAGATGTTTTCTTTATTATTATCTCATCATCTTTTTAATTTGAATAAAGTTTGGAACAGTGGATAAGGACGTTAAGGACTAGCTCGTGGCTAAGAAGTCCATCGTAAGGTTAAGCAACACTTGGTGCGGTCGGTCTGTGGATGGGTGACCACCTTATTAAGGCGAGTTCCTACTTGTTTGGGAAGGCACGTTAAATTGGTAGGTCCTGGCTGTCATTTGTACAAATCTGGCCAGAAGGCACCAAGTACCAAGTAATCAACCAAGGGATATCGGGTTGCCTGGGTAACTGAGTTGAGGAGGTCCATATAAAACACTGGTGCTCAGCTGTATCTAGTTAAGACTGGAAGCCGAACCCCAACACAGTTTGGGAATAGGCTAGACAGATGGGCAAGTAATACTACTCTGTCAAGAAAGTACCGGGAAAAGATCAATAATACACAAAATGTCTGTTATTCATCCAAATTTATTTTATCACCTTCAAAGTATGCTCCTTTAGAAACGATATACTTGCGCCAACGAATAATCCATTCATCAATTTTTTTTTTAAACGCTGCTGCCGGAATTGAGTTCAGTTCTCGCCGCGAATTCTCCTTTATGTCTTCTATCGATTGAAAACGGGTGCCACGAAGTGGTAATTTGAGTTTAGGAAAAGGAAAAAAGTCAGCAGGAGCCATATCTGGTGAATATGGTGGTTGCTGGATGGTATTTGTTGAGTGTTTGCGACTTTCATGCGATTAAGTTTTTGGAAAATATTCAGATCTTTTGGGACTAGCTGAGCAGCAACATGTTTCATACCCAAATGATTAGTTAAAATGGCACGGATCGACTCGTGAGATACAGAAAGTTCGGCGGCTATCTCTCTCAGAGTTGAATGGGGATTTTCAGTCACTATTTTCTTCACATTTGCGATGTTAACTTCAATTGCAGACGTTGACGGCCTACCAGAGCGAGGCAAATCTTCCATCACATCTCGACCGCTTTTGAACGCTTTGAACCACTCATAAGCACGAGTTTTTGATAAAGTCGATTCACCGTAAGCCTTCTGTAACATTTTCAGTGACTCCGAACACGAAATTCCATTGGCGATGCAAAATTTAAGACAAACTCTTGGTTCGATATTTTTGTCCATTATGAAATTCGCAGTGCACACTATATATGATATTACTAAAACCAGCACTGTATTTAATATAAATAACAGATGCAACTCAAACTCCGCGCCAAAATGGAGAACAGTTGTGCCAATATAACAACTACAAAAAAAAACAAAAATTTGAATTTGGAACCATAAAAAAATCATCCATTCCCGATACTTTCTTGACTGAATGTATGTTAAGCATACGCATACGGACGATGCATGAAATCGTAGGTCCCTCTCACGTAGTGGTATTTATTGAAAATTAAAAAAAAAATGTACAAGGTGACTACATTAATTTCTAATCTTGTATTAAGTAGCAACAGAGCCGTATTATCACAGAGCTCCAAAATAAACCAGGTAGAGAGTATGTTTGAGTTGAAAATTATCCCGTCGGAGTTAGAACTATCGTGTGGTAGGCAACATACGTAGTTGAGGAACAACTATGTACGCACTGTGCAAATTATTTACTCTATGTTGCTTTCGTTGAAATTAATATTTAGTTTTGCTTATTACCTAAATTAACAGACTTAAATGTAATGTTTTATAACAATGTTAGATAACTGGAGAAACAACTAGCTTAGAAGAGTAAACAACTAGTTTATAAGTAGAAATGAAAATGGATTGAGGATTTTTTTTTCGTTGGAAATCATCAAATGATTCCTTTGAGGGTGCAGCTGGAGGGACTGTCAGACTCTTACTGACTTAAACCCTTCCATCCATTATTCCTTCTAGGGGGTTCAGGGCCACAGCAACCCTTACAAACAACCCGCAGCGCCAACAGTATTTCTTTTTGTTTTCGAAAATTTGCTACTGTTTTTCAAATGTTTACTTAACGGCAAAGTTATAATTACCCATTATTTACTTTTAAAATTCTATACCGTATGTATGCAAAAACTTTCTATATATAGACAAAGAATTTTCTTAGTCTTTTCCCAAGAATACCTTCCAAGAATGCCTTTTTGAACGAAACTAAATCAAGAATTCCACAAATACATATGAGGTAAAAATCTAAAAATAACAGGGAACAACATTGACGTACATTATTTCACCAAACGTATGTAAACTCGTGGACATTGTCATACAAAGCCAATAAAACCTAAAGTGTAATATAACGTTGTCTTGCTGCAGTCATGCATAGCTGATGCAACAGTATGCCCTATATATACAACCTACTACGTAACGCTGTATTGGAATTTGAACTTTGTTGTGATGGGATAAAGTATAAAATGAATTGTATTTTACGGTTGTTAAACTTCCTTTTTTAAAAATGTGACTAATATTGTGTTATTATTGATGGAGTCTCTAAAAAATTTTTTTTTTGGGAAGATTGTGAAAGTTTATTTTAGAACATTGTGTAAATAATCTGAATAAATAATAAAATCCTGTCATTGGTTTTTCCTGCTTACTTAATCAATAATTCATGAACAGTTTGTTCATAGTATAGTGGTGATGTCCAAACTTTACTGAAGTTTCCGTGTAACTATTTTTCCAAAAGCCATTCAAGATACGTAATGCTATGTTGTAGGTATACGAGTACACATTATACACTAATATTAAAAAGCTAAATTTCATTGTTAGTTTGTTTGAATGGAATAGGCACCGAAACTACTTGACCGATTTAAAAAAACACTGACGGGAAGCTACGCGTTCTCCGTATCCTAAGGTGAACGTAGGCTATATTTTTTATCCGGGGACGCGGGAGAAACCGCGAGAAAATGCTAGTATATAATATATGTATACAAGTATATGTTTGACGATAGCTACATATATACCGCTACAAATCTAAAAGGGAATGTTATTTGTAGCTCGTAGCAAAGTATTACAGCGTGAATATGCTACGGGCTACGGGCACGGTCTGCCACCTCGCGCGTAGCCGGAGGGCGCAGAATATAGTGTAGATTCCGACACGCTCCAGACTACAGCATGGATGAATAAAAATACACCTATCAACATATTTCTTAGCGGAGAAGTCTTATTTTTTTAGCGAGATGGGTCGTTACTTGGTTATATTTAAAAGAAGCTTTCCTCAAACAAATTTTCCTAAAAGAAGTCTTGAAAGCATAAATAAATTCGTTGTTGACTTATATGTAATAATTTTCTTATATTTAAAATTCTATTTATAAAATATTTTCTGTAAAATATTGATAGCGCACTCTCATGCAGGAAAGCCTTCTCTAAGATCAGCACAGAGTAATTAATTAATGCAGCGGCATGCATTCATCTTATCCTTGCAACAACTAAGCCTCTAGGAAACACTTCGCTAAAACAACCACCTGCTTATAATTGATTAACTGCGACAATACACTAGTCCTAAATAAACTCCTGAACTTACGAGTACATTCGAGTACATAAATACACAGTCAGTATTTATAATGCCGTACGCTGTTTGTGCACCTGTTCTCGGACAAACATCGCCAATTTTTGAACAACGGCCTCGTTTGAAACGGTTTTATACGCGACTGTACTGTGTCCTAAACAGAATTGTGTTTTATGAATGACTGTACCGTGTTTGAGTTTCGATTTGTTTGTTGTGGGAAGTTGAATGTTTATTAAATGTTTGTGTATTTGTGGTTGTTTCTGTTGCTTATAATTTTAGTTAATGACATGTCTGCGAACGCTGTGGATTGAAATCGCGTAGATTAAAAGATAATTAGCAATATGATTTATTCATAAATAAGCAGCTACGAAAATTGGTCCGGTTGTCCTATATTCAAATGTTGAAGTAAACAAATATGTTCGTATACCTTTTACGAAAAACAAAGACCCTACAAAGTACCACCTATTTCAAAATTTAAACTCCGTTTTTAAACGGTTGTAAAGTTAAATAACACCCTTGCACCATAAAATATCACTTTTCCCCAACTCAACGTTGACGTAAACTTTTGATACCCGTGCGATTCACAGAATTAACCCTGTCGATGGCTTAGCTCGGCTGCTTGTGCTATATAAAGTACAAGTTAACTGCTATATTCTGTATTCCGCTTTATTATTTGTTTTATAGGCTTCGTGCGTTTGTTTTGATTGTATTTAGCCATTTTTAAACTAAAAAATACGAAGAATTCATCATCCATTATTTTAGTCTAGTAGGTCGATATTCGTTCTCACTTCATATACCTAAGTTTTTTACTTTTAATCGAGTTTGAGTGCGAAGTGAACGTCGATGTAATGGTAGAGTTACATACAGAATACCACTTTTTTACGTCATCTCATACTTTTTCCGTCAAAATCTCGAAGTCAATTAAGTTCGACTCGCAAACTCACCCGCAAGAATAGCGCTAGTGTTAATTCGAATTATGAACCGAGTTTTAGAATGCTAATTATGGAACTCACAGCGGATTCAGATTCGAATTTTAGAATACTACTTTACGGAATCACACTGCAGTCCCAAAAATATTAAGGAAAAAAAGTTTGTGTATTATGTTAAAAATAACAGCGGGATCTCAAGTGTAAAAAGCCTTATCATGGTAATTCACGAACCACGCATTCACATAACCGGCCACTAAACAGCAATGAAATCAGACGACCGCAAAAAAATACAGACCATAACTTTAGCAAGTTTCACCAAACGTGAAACAGCCGGAAGGGACTAACGTCCAGAATGACCGCTCACCTGCACACGAAAAAATCTTCGCCAAAAATATATTCAAATAAATACCATTGTGTTTCTTTTGGGCACAAATTTTATTTAAATCATAAAGGGGTGAATCGTAATGAGAGTGTACCGCATTATTCTGACTGCTGTCATTTTGTATATACATTTTTTTATGTGAGCAATTTTGTTTGTACCATTGTTGTTTCGTCTCCATTAATATTCGGGAGCCTCGATCCACTGCGCGGTGGATAAGTAGGCTCGCAGTTTGTAAACAACTTAATACAACCAGTTGTGAAGTTAAATAATTACTTTAAAATCTTGCCTTTTCGTTTGCAAACTTTCAAGTTAGTTACGTGTTTATAAGAGTGTTGTTTGGGACTAAGTTTAACTGCTTGGTTGGGACGTGGTAAGTTGGTTATTGGTGAGAATTAGGATTGGTCCCAGTTGGGCGCCAGCCCTGCTCGAGTCCATATCTGTTGCTTGTATTTTGTGACAATGCGGACAAAAGCTGGGTCTTATCTCTTATTTTCTCTGTCTTTTGATGCACTGACGTTATGTAAATAATACCTTGTTTGATTGAGTATTTTTGTTATCTTTTGGATTTACTTAGCTGCATTGGTTAAATAATAACATTAAACTACAAATAAAAAAATGTAAGTGTAAAATATATACTTTGAACTGAAAATATTTATTCAAACTTTTCAGGAAACTCGTAAAGCCGATTATGGACTTACCTTCACGATAATGGCGTATTATACAATTATACAATATGTATATATAACTTTACTAAAACAACATAATAATGAATTTCAAACTCATCACTCAGTACGGTTGAAACGGCTTAGTAGTTAACAGTGTCGGGATTAATTTCAATAAATTTCATTATTCGGGCCAATTAATTTCATCGCCTAAGATGTTGTGATGAATTAATTAAATTCGTCAAGATTTGCGTATGCTGAAGGAATATTGTTTTAAAGATCGTTTGAAAGTTATTAAAGATTGAAATTTAATGGACTTTTAGTACACGTGGGGCGTAATAGGCCGAAGGGACTTTCGGAACACTCAGTTATAATTGAGTTAAGTTAGTTTGGTTAATTAATATAAGAGAGAAAGCAATGGTGGAAAAAATACAGACTGATATTTGTTCAGTAACCAAAATAAAGTTATTACCTAACACATAATTTAAAATGTAATTCTCGTCACGTTTTATAATTAAATTGTATATTTTTTTATCTCACCTTCAGTGAAATCTTTCTCAATACTTTTGTTATTCATGAGAGAAAAAATCTTTATGCAGTCATTGGAGGCTAACGTGTATTTAGGAAATATTATGTAACTTAAGAAAGTTACATTGGTACTTGATTAACCTGGAACCGAACCCGCACACTCGTACTTGAGATTCCGGTGTTATAACACTAGGCCACTACGACTTTGTACTTCTTCATAACACCTTATACATACATATTTTTATTTATATTATTCATATCCTCCCCGCATATTATAATTCAAAACATTACAAGCTGAATACTTTTTGTGAGAGGGATCAACGAGACTGTCTTATTTAGCCCTTTCAAATGCTAAACAAACCAAAAAAGATTACTAATTTACATAACCATAAAAGACGAGGAAGGAAAAAAAAACCTGTTCTTAATATAAAAATCTACAACCTACTGTTGGGGACCCCCTCAATTTACCTAATGGGATAAAAGTGTAACCTCATTATTACATACGAGAAAAATGTTGCCAGTATCGTCTCCTACAAATAGGTACATCCTACAAATTATCTTAAAGGTTCAGAACACCTGGTTTCGTAAAGGGTTATATGGAACACAATAAAACGGACAAAGGTACAAGATTTATATATGTAGTTATTTTCTAAATACATCGTGTGGATTCTGTAAGATTTGTTGAAGCCGCAAGAGCTGCCTAGGATGTAAAATATTAGGTTAATGTTCTACATGTTTACTTAGTGGGTTTTCTTGTTATTTAACCTTTTGTTGGGAAACTGTAATTGTGTGTAATATATTTTTATGTTTTGTAATAATTTGTCTAGCCTATTTCAAAGTATGTTGGACTTCTAGTATAAACGGATTCTGCTGAGTGCCAGTGTTTTACGTGGAGTGACTGCCTATCTGACCTCCTTAGTCCAGTTGCCTGGTCAACCCCATACTATTTCGTAAGACTGTGTGTTGTCTATCTGCTATCTGTCTTGTCAGAATTCCTGCCTTCTGACTTCCCGTAACGACTATCAAAGATTTATTTATTTATCTCCCTTACCATTTTACAGGTTTCAACCCAATGCGTTAGTGAGGTTTAATATGACGACCAGATGGCGTGGTGGTTAGTGAACCTGCCTGCCACGCTATAGGTCGCGGGTTCGATTCCCGCATAAGTCAAACATTTGTGTGCATGAACATGGGTGTTTGACTTAGTCTGGGTGTTTCTATGTATAATATGTATGTATTTACAAAAAGAAAAGTATATAAGTATGTTTATCAGTTGTCTAGTACCCATAGTACAAGCTCTGCTTAGTTTGGGACTAGATGACCTTGTGTGAATGTGTGAGGGATATTATAAAAAAAAAAAAAAATACAAAAGATACAAGATATATACTTAATTAAAAATAACACAATAAAATACAATAGTGATATTAATATAAGATATTCAAATTCAAAACAGCCGGGAGTCACCAATTTGACGTAACACTTGCCTTCCACAACACAGGGAAACTAGTCATGACAAAGTGATTGCCCATCGAAATACCGACCGTGACAAGCGTTGCTTAATCTTATGATCGATGGATATGTGTATACACATGGATATGGACATAGCCATGAGATTTTATGTTGTGTAGGTATATTATATAATTTTCTGTTTGTTAATATTTTTGAAAGTAAGTATATCTTGTATTATTAATTGACAGTTGTGTATGCTGAATAGAAACTGTGCCACATACTGTATATCAGCATTATGATGTAGTGAAATTCAATATGATGGTATATTATTAAATTGTCGGCATACAAATGTTTTTATATTTTAATGTCGGTCATTTACTATGAATTCTGAATGGATATTAATATGTTTTTTATTAATGAGGAAACGTTTAATTATTTATTGTTTCTATTTATGTGTTTTGCTATAATTATCACTAATTGCATAGGCCACGCGTACAACACGTATGTTCATAATTAGAGGCCAAGTTAAATTAATTTAAATCGCTTATTTCGTTAATAAATTTTAGTAAAAATCTAAAAGTTTTAAATAAAGATTACGAATATGACAGCAACATTATTCCACCAGATTAAGACCATTATTAAACCAGAGTACATTTTTCCGTCAAATAATATGACATGGTTTTTTAAATTTTACTTTTTACACCAATTGGATTGTTGACTAGTTCAAAAATAAAATCGTATATAATATTAATTTGGTAAAGCATCCAAAAATAATGTCACTTTCATTTATAGTTTTGAAGGAAGACCTATACGTTTTTTTTATTGATAATTTAAGTAAAATAAGTATATGTCTTGATGTGAAAAAAATGTGACGTCATAATAATAACTTTCATAAAAAACTGCATAGAAAGGTAACCGTTTTTGACAGTTCAGTAAAAGTAATGAAATTGATTAGTTGACAAGTACCCAGTCCTGCATCCTACATAACAATATATGTATGTGCATGCATGTGAGGAATATATATACTGCACGGAACAAAAAACGGAATCAATACCTGCATCTTTTTTGAGATAAAATAATTTATTTGTACCAAACGTAGGTATTTTGTCACATCTTAGAGTTATTCGAAAACTCTGGTCCATTACCCCGATCGTTAATCTAGTAAGAGTATTTCGATAATAATGATCGCTTTGCAAACTTCCCACAGGGCAGTTGATAGTTTTGACAGACGATGTAAATTGACCCCCAAAAACTCCATTTTGAGATATTGGACTTGTACCGATGAGCGGTTTGTGCTTAATTAATTTTACAAACTAAATTATTCTGCCGAATACTTTAGTGGCAGATGCGTTTTATGAACTTTGAATGAATAATTGCAAAAGGTTAAATGTTGTTATCCTTTCACGATATTTAAGGATTTCATTACAAATCTACTCGTATCTGTTTAGAAATGTATGGTCATAATAAATGAAGTTTTGTGTTTAATGAACTTCAGAGTCAGTTTAGGCGGGCCGCGGGATTGTTGGAAAGAGGGATCCCGGTCCTGGTACACAGAGGGATCCAGAAGAAACAAATATGGGTTTCAGCCAACAAAAGACTGACCCCTGGCTGGAGGCCTTAACTTCTAGGCATCCACAGGGATTGTCCGGTTAAGCAATAAACAGCCTCTCGCGAGATGCCATTAAAAAAAAGGCTGACACTCCCTCCTACTGCATCTACAGCGAGAGGAGTCATTTGATGATTTCCCATCTTAAAAAAGCCTCAGTTTAGACATATTACATGATTATGACAGTATGATAATAGCCATTTTAATTGTAAAAAGATCCCAAACGTTTGATGCACAGCAATTTGTTCAAGAGTTATAAATTAAAATAATAACATGACTTTTTTATTTGACTAATGATATTAAATTCTGCACAAACATACGCTGAAACAGCCACAATTTATATTACGATTGCATGTAAAGTACGTATGACCATTTCCAAGCTGTAAAGGTTATAGTTTGCCACTGGTACAGTTTACAACGGCTTTACGCAGTTGTTTTGAACACATGTGAAAATGTCACAGCTTTAACCGAATGTTCTATATTCGGGAACATTGCTCTTTGATGGTGCAATGTTTGCACGTTTGTTTGTCGTTAGCCTGAAGCATTTTATGGTCAGGAAAAAGAGTGTATTTACTAAAAGATAGTTGCTTTTTTTTTGGTTCGCTATAGGTACTACGTTTCGAGACTATGTGTGCGCATGACCTAACCTTTCACGCATCTAGCCTCTGATATCAAAAATGTTCAAGCGCAGTGCCACACGCGATGTTTCAAGCCGCCATAAAGTTTGGTTCGAAGAGAAATGGAGTATACGCAATAATTGCATTTGGGTATTTACGATGAGGTCATGATTAGCAGGGATGCTGACTAGTTAGGATTACTACATCTCGCGGTCTACCACGGGCTTCACACACGCGTCATTATGACTTGTTGCTTCCTTGTGTTAAATCATTGGAGGTATCTTAAGTAATAGTTTATTAGTATGACAATATGAACAAACGCCAGCACTACAATCTATCAACCTTAATAGATTTTTAACTTTATCGCTGAAGCATACGGTTCAAACTTGATTGGGAAAATTTGACAGTTTCGGATAGTTTATACATATTTTGGCGTCTGTATACGGACCTTTCGATATAATTTACCATCTTCTTTTTATGTACCTTCATTATAAAAACAAATACAGACTATTCTATTATACATTTTTAAATTAATAATTCCAATTTTAATTTAAAAAATTTAAACTACGAATCGGAATGAACCCAAACACGACATAATATCAGCTACATGGATATACCTATATAAAAAGCTGTCAAATGCTGACTCTACTGCCAAACCTAAATAAAATATCCTTACTATAATGTGGTTACATGCAAAACGAATATTATCTATTTATGAATACTAAAGACATTTTCTGCACCTTATAAAATTACATTCTAGCGCCTTGACGTATGTTTTTTCTCGTCTAAAAATATGGAACCCGTGTCTTCTCTTCTGTGACGTTGACTAAGGGCTTTCATGTTAATTAATATCTTGTTAATTAAGGTTAATATATTTTACACACCTTATTAAGCATTATTCCTACCTACGTTGATATACGGCGGACCGTGTGGGCTTCAGATATAATTTGATTTTAAATTAAATGTATATATTTTTCTTGAATTGTGGGGACCTCTATTCACAATATTTTATGTTTGAAACTACGCGTATATCTATACTAATATCATAAAGCTGAAGAGTTTGTTTGTTTGAACGCGTTAATCTCAGGAACTACCGGTTCGATTTGAAAAATTCTTTCAGTGTTAGATAGCCCATTTATCGAGGAAGGCTATAGGCTATATACCATCACGCTAAGACACACGGGAGCGGAGCAGTAACCAAAGATGCGGGTGAAACCGCTGGGGACAGCTAGTATTTCATAAAGTCAACTTTTTATGTAATCCTACATCGTCTGTCCTCTATGTCACCTACCCATATGAACATAATGGTTACTCATGATCACTGAATTGCGTGTTACATGGACTTCCCTCAGCATAGTTTCAAAATGCAATGATAAACTTAGCAAAATTATCATCAATATAAAGTTTACAACATATCATTACCAAAATGCCTGCTTAATTTTAAACACTGTTCTTACCTTTCCAATAATAACGCGTATCTAAAATCACACTATTTTAGAATAAAAAAAAGATGATGCAACGCTTGACGCGGGTGGTCCGTGGATGGGACCATTTTGACATGACGAGTTCCTCCGTGTTTCAGAAGGCAATTTAAATTAGTGGGTCGTTACAGGTTGTCAAAAGCCATAAAGCCTGGCCACCAGTCTTACCAATGGCAATCAGGTTGTCCAGGTAACTGGGCTAAGGAAGTGAGATAAGCAGTCGCTCCATGTAAAACACTGATACTTACCTACATACGGTTAATAAAATAGTTTGGGAAATTGCTAGGCAACAGAGTTCTATTTTAGTTTTAATAATAAAATTAGTTACGATATGTACCTGGTCCTAAGCCTCTCAGTAGAACCACTCTCTAGTTTCTCCCACAATATTAGGACAAAATATTACATCGTTGTTTGTCAACATGACTTAAAATTAAAGCCCAATATTGACGTGTTTGGTTTGCGGTGCCATAGCTATGACGTCACTTACATAGTTAGATGGAAATATCATTGTGCAAGCGACTCCCGGCAGTGTGCAATCTTACCTATTGATAACGTTTCTTTACTTATTTTTTCCTTCATCTTAATGTAGAAAGATACATCTTCACTGCTTTTGAATTAAAAAAAAAATCATATTCAACAATAAGTTTAGGCTTTTAAATCAACATGTGGGTGCCCCGACTTATTCCTAAAGGGCACAGAAGCCTCCTATTTTAGGCTTGTCTTCACAAAATCTCGTCAGTCATTACGTTAATAGCCAAATAACTCTTAAAACGTTTTACTGTCGAATAATTCTAACAATGAGTCTATATGACGGGTTTTATATTCTACTTCTCGCGATAAATCAGGAATGAAGATTTTTTACATCTCTCGTGCAGATATGAATAAAATATAAGTATCGTCTTTCTAACATTGTAGCTATTTTATACTTTTGTATCACAGTTAACAACTTTTATTATATTCCTGAGTTTTCGCAGGACGAGATTGTTCTTGGATATATAATTCTTGTAGCTTTTGTATGTTGTCAATACATTTTGATTTTAATTTCAGACGATTTTTTTAACCACATTCCATTACCTCATTTACTGATAGCATCACAGGGACAGTAATTTAACAACCCGGTGTATAACATATGGTGAAACAAACGAGGCAAATTATGTTATTCATCTTTTTGAAAATTTAGAAATATATATTTTCTTTTGATTAAAAAAATTAACGAAAATCTTCCACAGATTAAATTTTGCGCCAAGAAAAACTAGGAGAAGTGATCAACGTTTTTCCCTGTAAAAGTTTTAAGGCAATCTTGCGGAAGGAAGCCTTTGAGCGAACTATTTCCAGCTTAACGCTTAGATTAATTATTTTCTTTTACCGCCAAAAAAAAAAAAAACAGAACACGCTTGCCATAATTTTCTTTTCAAAAATTATTTGATAAAAAAGTTATTAATCTGAAAAACACTACTGCAATTTGAATCTGTATTGCATTTTTCAATTATAATCAACTGAAACTTTTGCCCGAACATTGTTGAAGATGAACTAATTTTTATTATTCATAGCGTTGAATTTCTCGGGGTATCCCGGAGTTTCAGTCGACATAATCCCGGATACCGGCAAGAATACTCGGTGAATAAATTTAAAACGTCGAAAGAATTACTTTCTTATTTATGGTTTTCCCGTGAGAGACTTAAGTGAGCAGCTCTCTTGCTCTTTTATTTTACTTGGAAACAATAATATTTTATCTTATTTGTTTTTATGATCGTTCCGTGTTGATATAAGAGTTAACTTGAATGAATATTGTATGCTTACAGTTTTTTTTTTATAAAAAAATAAATACACTTGCAGAAACATTTTTATGTTCAATTTATGCGCTTTAATAAGCGAACTAGTGAATGATGATATACTTTTTTTTATGCATGGGAAATATCGTCTTGTCTTCCTAAAGTTACTATTTAAAAAGGCAAATTAATTGGAAATTGTTCTTCATCATCATCATTACAGCTTTTTTGTTGTATCACTGCTGGGCACAGGCCTCTTCTCCCACGGAGAAGGATTGAGCGTTAATCCCCACGCTTGTTCAATGCGGGTTGGTTATAATAGATTATAACTTTTGTTTATTATTTGAATTAAAATGTGCAAGACAAGCTTTTACAATTTTATAGACACGAAACCTTCATTTCAATAAGTTACAGAAAAAACACTGATAAAAAAATATACGCACGCGACGTAATCTCCAACAGAAATAATACTTAGTTTATAAGATACGCATCACGTCAACGAGAGTCTAAATACTGGTACTAAATCTAATACATGTCTAGCCCGCAAAAGAGGTTTGCGTCAACGGTTGGAAATCCTGAGTAATGCTCGGATTTGTCACAGTTTTGTCTCAAATATGTAGTATTTTCGTGTGAAGACGTTTGATCGCGTCTGAGCGTCGATTCGGTTTGTTCCTACTAGATGGCGTTATTGGTAACTTGTCGTATATTTTATTAGCGTGCTCGCTGTTTGGCAGAAAAATATTTTGTTTTGTTTATATTTCCGACATATTGCTGGTTAATCCCCTTTTTTTGGTGGGAAATCATCAAATTAGCCGTCCCGCCGAGGGTGCAACTAGAGGGAGTGTCAGACTCTTACTGACTAAAACCCACTATGTTCTTTCTGGAGGCCCATGTATGCCAGGGCCGCGGTAACTCTTGCAAAAAACCCACCCCTTCAGATTGTTGGTTAAGCTTACGGAAACTTTCGTTTCTTTGGAATGAAATAAAGAATCTAGAATCGGATTGTCATAATTTTTGAAGTGTGTTTTATCCGAATATAGGCGTGAAGGAGGTATTACCCTGATGCGAATCAACGTGGGGTTAACTCGATAATCCGGTCCAATTAGAGCGACAGCAGGGCCGTGGTCGGTTGCCACCTTCCGCCAATTATGTGATCCTTGGTTTAACAGGGTCGAACTCAGTTCACTTCGCTTCGTATTAAAATAACTTAAATCAAAATTGTTATCCGCCAAAGTGTTATCAAAGTGTGAAGAATACAAAATATTATGTGAATTGATAGACTTTCGAAAAGTATTTTGATATTTTTCGATGCTATATAGTGTCCACACTAAATTTAAGAAAGTAGGTACTACATAAAACTTAAAAAAGTTGAATCGAACCTACATACTCGTACTTGAGAGGCTGGTAATTTAATCACTACGCCACCAAACCTAACGTAATTTCCTGTAATTTTTTAGGGAAAGTTAGCATACAATAAATAATTCTCGAGCTTTTTTCCAGATTTTCCCAGTAACTTATTATTTGACTTTACACTTTCGACTAACACAAATGCGATAAGTAAATATGATTAGATACGAAGTCGATGTCTCTGTTTATGTATACATTTTATTTTATTCTCCATTATTAGATGTAGTTTTTATGTGAACTCTTGTTGGGATCAGCTTAAGTAAGGTCATTGTTTTTGCACTTACCATAAAACACGGAAATATATAGAGGAAAGTTAGAAATGTCAATAGTATTCGGAAAAGGGAGAGTTGTAGAAATAGTAATGAATATCTTTTTGTTCTGTGGTGTGTTTTTATTTTAAGGAATCATTAGCAGAAATATAAATAAAACAAAAAGCAGAAATACCATGGAGAACAAAATGACTAGAGAAATACTAAAAATAAAGAAAAATCTAAAGTTAATAAGTAACTACCATGTAAAGTTTCTTGGCTGCGGCTTTTTCGCAAGAGTTCCCGCTCTGGCACATAAAGACCTCCAGAAAGAACATAGTGGGTTTTAGTCAGTAAGAGTCTGACACTCCCTCCAGCTGCTCCCTCAGCGGGATACATGAGGCAATTTGATGATTTACCACGAATTACTATGTAAAGTCGGAAAATTTGAGTAGAGAAAATCCAGAAGCATTTAATAATAGATTGAAGTCTAGCCTAAATATACTGACACAAATGTTAACGTAAAATTTTATTTAAAAAAATGTTGAGTAAAATCATTGCTAATTTTATTCCATTATATTTCGCACCAAGAATACTCCTATATAAACACGCAATTACCATTCAAACATTATAAAAATGTACTTTCATGGAAGGAAATGGAAAACATAATAATTTTACGTACCTAATATAAAAATGAATGGGACCATTTTCAGGGTGTTTCTTTGCCTTGAACACCACAACAGGTAATCACTAAACTCATTCGCACAATCTTTAAGTTTTACGACATAATGGTACAAAGAACAAATACTTAGCAAAAAGGGTGAGTTTATATTTATTTCAATATGCAGTACGAAATAAACACGAGGAATGTAATATATTTAACGTGAATTCTGATTAATATTAATTATTTTTAAAATTATTTTCGTATTAAAATGTTATATACATATGTAGATTGCACTAGCAGTATCTCCCGCGATCCTTTTGGAACTAACCCGCACACGAAAACAACAGTAGCTTTACACATAGTTTTTCTCGATGAATGGGCTATCTAACACTGAAGTATTTTTTTCAAATCCGTCTAATACTTCCTGAGATAAGCGCGCTCAAGTTAACAAACAAATATATAAGTTACAATAAAATATAACCTATTATTCAAAATGCTACAGATACCGCTACATAAAAAATAAAGTACCTTCTACTAGAATAAATGATATTAATAGATAGGCTACATACCCATGCTTTTAGTGACTTACAAACCTACATTACTATAACGGGCCGTTAGCGTATATGTTCTGAGGTTTATCGCCTGCTGAAATACTAACCCTGTTGAAAACATAATATAAATACCATGTAATGGGTATACATTATATGCTATTTCAGGAACGCGTTATATGTATTACCTTTATCCAAATAAATTCGCCTCAGTTATCTTTCTGTGAAAGCATACAAACATGAACTCATTTAGGCCTTAAAAATAGGTATTTTTAATGCTTTTTTCTATTATTTATTAATGTTATTGTAATTGAAGCCGAGTATTCCAAATGCAGACTATTCAGTTCTGAACTAGGGTTAGAATAGGGGTTTTAACACAGACCTTTCGGCCTCTTTATTATTCATGAATATTAAATCTGAACAAAACGGTCATGACTTCTTTAAACGCTGTCTTAAACTTTTTTACAGATTATAAAAAAAGCTTTAGCAATCGTTATGGAAAATATGAAAATATAACTTGTATGTTCATATGGACAAAATTTGAAGATTCTGGAAGTGAAAAAAAATATTAGTTGATCTTAAATTCTTAAATGTAATTTTGATTATGCTATATACATTATATATCTTAACTTATCTTAATATTAGCCAAAGTAACTGTTGAAAATTAAATTCTGTCATAAAGTTCTAGGTCATAACTAATACTTCATTTTCCCTCCTTCATTTTATAAGGGTTCGTTCGTGATGATCAAATCAATAATAATTTCTTCAATTTGATACTATGTTCTACTTTAAATAATATTTCGATAAAATCTTAAAATAATATTCTAAATTGTAAAGATAAGCCATATAAGTAATATTGATAAATTAATTAGATAGAAGCCATTTACCACCATTTACTTTCAGAATTTTGCTGAATATAGACTTTTACCTTATCACTACATATTTTACTTTGATAGAACATCGACAGATTTGTAATTACCTAGTACTGAGTTCGTTTCCGACCTCTTAAAACCGTATTTTGTCTGCAAATTCTAAAAAAGCAATAACATTTTATATCTATAAAAACACCCTAATATGAAATATTATAAGCTTGCCTAAAAATTTCTTTGGCACTTTTTTTAATGTAACATTTTTCTTTAATCTGACTTTATTAGGAGTACAGCACTATTGAGTCTTTCCTTCAAACTTCATTGCTCCAAATTCCACCAACCAGGTGATCAAGCAAGATTAACTCTATAATTATGTACGTGACAAGGTACTCTTGCGCCGAATCAAATTTATGAGTCGGTACGCACGGTGTTGGCGCTAACCCTTCGTTAACGTTGCGCAAACAATAGCAATTGCTACATCCATTTACAGGGTTAACGTTTTTGTGTTATAAATTGGGCAATTTAATCAAGTTTTTTGTTGTTTAAAGTTAAAAAAGAAATTTTGAGTTTATTGGGCGTTAGGGTATATCTATTTTAATTTTTGAAACGTCGTTTCTAGGTAGGTAAGATTAAGTTAATAAATTCAAATTGGAGGAGATTTTATTGCTTGTATTTTTACATAGGGATAATAATGGGTATTCATTATGCATGTTTGTGTTTAATTTTTAGAACGTTTTTTATTGTGGTAAATCATCAAATGATACTTCCCGCTGGGGGTGTAGCTGGAGGGAGTGTCAGACTCTTACGGACTTAAACCTACTATATTCCTACTAGAGATCCCTGTGTGCCAGGGCCATGGTAACTTTTACGAACGACCCGCAGCCCCGGCAGTAATTTTTAGAACCTTGAGTAAGATAATGTTTGTGATTAACTCAGCATAAGTCTCATTCACATCAATCTACATAATATCAATCAAGAGAAAACAACAAAAAAGAAAAAACAAATGACTTACGACATTGGCCCTCAAATTGATAGGCGCAACACTTTATTCCTTGCCATAATTTATAATAATCACGTCTTCTTTTCACAAGGCAGACCACATTTCTAAGTCTTAAAATAGCTGTAAAAATGTGTATCTGCAATATTTCAAGGGCTTTATTTTGTTTCACAGTTTGTCCCCAGATAATAGACGTGGATTTTCTCTGGGCCACGTTTTATATAAGATTCTGTGTTTTTCCCTTTAACGAATATAATTACCGGAATGTTTTGCATTGTATATTTTGGTAAAAATTGTTCTTGAGTTTCGGTTTCGTTTGTACAAGTGAAATTGCTATTTGAATTCGCTGAGATCCAACATAATCGGATTTTTCAGTTGTTCCAGCTTAGAGAGCAAATTTATTTTTTAGACCAGTTTATTTATTAATTTGATTTTTTTTTAATTTTAAGTTGTGCACTTCGAATTCCCATAAACCGAGATTCACTATCATCACTATACGTCTAATCTCAAGGCCTAAAGAATAGGCTACGGGATTGTTCGCAAGACTTACCGCGGCCACAAAAACCTCCAAAAAGAAAAAACAAAAGTGGGTTGTAGACAGCAAAAGTCTGACACTTCCTCCAGCTGCACTCACAGTGGGAGGGGTCATTTGATCATTTGCCACATGTTTGCTACTTAAAAAGCCTGATAGAGTATACAAGTACCGCCTAGAGTTCACACAGCAAAATTATTCTGTGAAGCAAAATACGTATTTACGTGTATGTAACTCATAGAATTCTCAGGTCAGGAGTACGCCAACTAGCATAACTAATTTGTATTCTGGTTCTTACTCAATCACCCGTTCCACTAGTACTTATTAATTATCACTCATATTCTAACAAGAAGTAATTGTAACAATTCCTGAAAATCTCACGCATGCGCTGTTTGAGCTGGCGTGAATTCGTAGTAGTAATCATAGAAGGGATTCTAATTATGTTTTTTTTTGGTTATAATTTAGGAATCTTTGGATGGGACTTGTGAAGGTTAATACACACTACGTCTTATGTGCTGTTCTTGAACTTTGTTAATACAAATACAGCTGCAAGACGGCTAGACAAACAGGTTGACCATAATATTTCAATGTGCAGACGCCAGCACATCAAGGTACCCGAAATTGTCAAATCAACTTTGTACCGTATGCTTCAGCGTTAAAGTCGAAAATCTGTTAAGGAAATTTTACATTGTACATAGTAGCTTGTTGTCAGTACACTACATCATAGTTTGCTACTATTGGCGCTTTGAAAAATGCGCAATGATTTCTTTCAGAGTCATCGACAGGTAGAATTATTTTACCGAAAGTACCATTGTACAGGATTAAAATATTTAGTCATTTTTAAATTTAATATTCCGTAGTACCAAGAACTGATTTTAAATAATTTATCATATTCGTCTAAAATCGTATAGACGGCTATTGTAGAAAATTGTAGATAAGAAAAACCTGTGTAATGACAGCTAAACTTCTTTATAAGCACGATGATAATCGAATGTTATTTGTGATTACAAAAATATTTGGTTATCGTCTGCGACGGCTACGATTTATTATCACTGACAAAAAATACAGAAAATTACGACGACGAGATATTATTATAGGCTAGTTGTCAAATACAAAAATATTTGACATCGAAGTTATAATACTTCGATGTCTTATACTATTTTCTTCGGTTTGGTTATGTAAAATATAATTATTATTCTTTATGGTAATAAATCGTCATAATTAAAATGTATTTTCTATTTGTTTGCTAAGTGTGAGAATTGTTTATAAATTCTTGTTTGTGTTTTCAATGAAACCGAACTTATAGTAAAAAGCATGTCGCTTATTTTGTGTACTCTGTTAACGAAAGTCGAACAAGCACCAATTTTATCACCCCATAAAATTTGTGTTTCAGCTTTGTCTGTTTGGTTTAAACTTTTGATATGGTTTGTGAAGGCATCAATAAGAATTGACTACGTATGTATCGTCATCATTTTCACAATTATACGATTGAAAAGATGCGAGCAAAACAAAGATCATTGATAATTCTGAACTAATCGTTCTAGCTTCTCCAAAAACTTCCAAGCGGGAAGCTTGGATAAAAATGTTACCGCTGCAAAAAATCCTTAAAATGCAAATAGTTCATGCAATCTAAAATGTGCTCGCTAACTTTACTGACCTGAACAACTTTGAGGCGCATATGAAATATTATGTTGAGATACTAGATAGAAATGAAAAAAAAGCCAGTAAACGTTTTTATAGAACACAATCATGACTTTTTGTTAATCCGAAAAACTAAATGTTTTAGATTAAAAAGTTTTTAACATCTGCAAAAGCTACTGGCATCCTGAAATTTGTAGACTGTTTTAAAATTATAATAGTTATTCGCTTACCATATTTTAAGATAAAACGTTTTACTTTTCTAAAGGAACTTTGTTGAATACCATTTTACATATTGTTACAGGTTCCCATTCTACTTTCAGAAAGGAATAATAACGATTTATGCTTGATGTTTATGTTTCAAGTTATGTTCCTATCAGGTGATTTCAGCTCGTGTCTGATTATGTCACGTGGACCGTTTTTAAGCTTGGATTAATCATTAAACTTAATACAAAAAGGGCCAGTTTCACCAGTTGCTGATAAGTTCCAGATAGTTTATCTGGCAGCTAATTTCATACAAGTTCTGTTCCATTTTTGAATTTATCTAGTTGGTAGTGGCTATCCGTTACCTGAGAAACTGGCCCTAAATACATATATTTAAATATTTTAATTATTTGGTTGATTATATCATCAATACAAGTCAACATGTTAGTTTCGGCTATCGCTGAAATCAGCGGCGCGACACAGGGCCGTGGCATATGCTGAGCATTTTTGTATGTGCGTTTTTGTTACGTTTTGCTTTTGTACGCTCACAAGCTCTTTGTATCAATGAACCCACGCGTGTCTTTCAATTTAGTTCAAGCAACACATATCTTACGAGAAAAAATAAAGGTGTGATCTAAACAAAGCACTCTATTCTCTGTGATTACATTATAACACACGAAAAAAGTCTAGAATATCTAGTAATTCAGCTCAGGAAAAATAAACTCAGTGTGCAGGCGGTCTGAGAACCTCCAATTAGTCAATGGTTGGACTTGGATTAGTACTAATTGAGCAGTGGCAATAAGTAATGAATTCCTAGCCAGCACCAGCTAAATTCAACCTAAAACTTTGCTAATAAAGTCGAATTCAGATTGCATTAGTATCCATTGTTCTTTTTATAAAAGAGCGGAATTTTGTGCATGTTCCCATGGGTTGTGAATAAATTCAAAAATTCTTTGTTTCGTTATGTGAAACCAATGTATGTTTGTATTAAGAACTTGTCAGTTCATTGAAAGAAAATAAAGCAGATCTGTGACAGATATTGGGAAGGCGAGAATCAATATGCATCGAGGAATGTCGATTTAACTTTTGAAGCTGAAGGAAGAACATGAGAAATATTTTAATATGGTAATATCAATCAATTTAGGCTTGCTGTGCTTATTATGAGAAAATGGATCTGTTTTTCTGATCAGGCACAATAAACAGTTTTTTTAATATAATGTTTGGTAAATTCTTTTAACATAGGACAAAACAAAATCGCAAATGTATTAATTTAATGAAACTGGGTAAGTAAATAATAAATAATTACTTACATTAATTTTAATTAAGTTACTTGGTTTCATTAATCTCGAATAAGGCTAGAAATATGAATCTTTAATGGGACTGTTTTATCTACAATCTTAAATATAGAGGAAAGTAATAAACATAGGTACTACACATTAAATGGGTAACTTTATTCTTCAGTACATAATACATAGTCGTTCGAAAATTTATTATTTATTTGCAGAATAGAAAACAAGCCACAATAACAGTCTTTCGCATTCAGTCAAATCTAGCAGCAACCCTAATGTCGTTAGTTTTCTTACTTTATTCACAAAATACAAGAATGAGAAATATCAACAATAGTAAAAAAAAAACATATGAATATCGTATCGTAATCGTATTAACATAACTACATACCTGACACCATATCTATGAGTAATAAAAACATTTGTTTATGCGATGTCCTTGTCTATTTACGCTGTCGCCTATCTAGTGACCAATATTATTGTTAACGTCGCCGCGTCGTCGCAGTGATTGAGTTTAGTTCAGCTGAGCGCCGGCCACCGCATATAGGCCACGGCTGATGCACGCCCCACTAATGCCAAGATCCCCACTTCCGCACAGTTGTGGCTCGAAGCAAGATTAAAATTCTTGATACTGGTATTGTATATAGTAAATAGTAGAGGATTAAAAGAGGTTATAGTGGAGACAGTTTAAATGACTGGTTTAATTAGGTAGGCTATTGCGTTTCTTTGCAAAATGGCAGTTTCATATTATATACATAAAAAAAAAAATTAATTATGTAAAATGTTGTTCGGACTGTTTTACGTAGTTATCTACCTAAATTACTAATTCGTTTTTGTTTTGGGACAACGGCTAATCTAAAACTACTAGGACAAGCGATACTAGTAAGCTAACAAAAAAGTACTAATCGAATGTTTCGCGATCCAGATTGAACTATTTTGTAAGCACATCTACTGGTCGAAATGGATCGAATCGAATGATGTTGTTGATCCCGTCAGGCGTTACTAATGTGACAGGCTTGCGAGTGCGGTTTCAGTCCGCTTGCCAAAGCAACGAGCAACCTCCAAAATTCAAGCCCCATTTCATCAATATCAACTAACATAGCTTTTGAATTCCCACAAAAGTTAAATGAGACAAAGCTGGGCTATGGATACAGGACTGCAAAATATGCCGAAAAGTTTGCCAAATTTGCATACAAATGTAAGATGTGTCTTTAAATCTTTTTATTATAATCTGGATGGAAGTCTCTTAAAATATTGCTCGAACTTAAAAAGTGGCCGCGTTTAAAACTCTTGGGCGGGCACTGTGGGATATAATGGTACTATTTGGGAGATTACAAAAGTTTTTTAGACGATGAGATGGATAAATAGGGATCCAAGACCTCCTTTGTTTGGTCACCGAAGTTTTGTATGATGGCTAATTCCTCTGTGGACCTATTTTCTATTCTACTGTGCGTCTTTTTATACTTATTAATTAAGCAAAGAGCTATGTTATGCGCATTTTTGTATAAACAAGTACACTTAACAGTATTGTTTTTTAATAACTCCCCTAAAGCTGCACGAGAAAGTTTTGAGAGCGACTTAATGATTTAAGGTGCGACTGTAGAGATGTTGTATGTCGGGTTGTGAATGTGGCCGCTTTGGTACTAATGGCTCACAGATAGAGTTGCGAGAAAAACAATGCTACCCACGATTTATTTTAGCACTATGTTTATTGCTCCATCCCATTTTTTTTTGGAGATGGTTCTAGTCATTGAGAAACTCGTTTCCTGGTTCTGTTTTGAATAATAAAATACAAAAATAATATGTAGATATTAAAGAAACTATATATGTATAAGATCTCCTTTTGGTTCAGATTTTTTAAGTTTACTCTTGCAAGTTTAGGTACAGGAAAAAGCATTATTTTTCTAAGACTTCGAGAGAGTCAAATAAAAATAAAATACAAAACTAATAATTTTATTCAACCAAGACTGGCTGGCCGGTTCCCAAAAGAGTTACAATACAATATCATAAAGTGTTGTTTATGTCTGTCCGTGCGACAATATTGCTACTAGACTCGTGTTACGTGTTTAGAAGTACACTTTTCGATCTGTATGCGACAGAAGGCATAATGTGTCATATTAATGACACCTGAAAAAAAATGTGTGGACCTTCTTGAGCGAGAATGGATCCTTTTGGGACCATTTACTATAGGTATTTGGTGTTAAGATTCAGTGCGTGATGTGATCGAAAAAAAAACACAACTAGTCAAAGTAAAAAAAAACACACGTGGCCTAGTCGTTAAAGTACCAGCCTCTCAAGTTTCAGTGCGCGTACCAGTGTAACTTTTTCTCAGTTATACATATGTACTTTCTAAGTACCTATGTCTTGAACACCAATGACTGATTAAAGGTGAAGGAAAAAATCTTGAGGAAACCTGGACTGTAAAGTCTGAAATCACCAATCGCATTGAGCAAGCGTGGTGATTAACGCTCAATCCTTTTCAGTGTGAGAGGAGGCCTGTGCCCAGCAGAGTTTAAATACAGCAAGAGGGATTAGAGACGTATTAAATGACAACAATTGCTGCACCGTGCCGTGCCGTTTCACCAACTCGATATACGAGGTAATTGAACATTATCTGGAAGTGTGATTGTCTTACCCGTGACTGGTACAAAATAGTAATATTATAAAGAGGCAACATTTGATTGATTGTTTGTTTTTATGTAATAGACTCCAAAAATAATGACTCTTTTGGAAAATTATTTCACTGTTGGGAAGTTACACTGTCCTCGGTGAACATAGGCTTTGTTTTATCCGGTTTTTTGCTTTAGATAGATTTAGCTCTGTGTAGAATTTATTTACACGTTAATAATGTTCCATGTTATTGCAACCAGCTTAGTATATACATATGTAAATAAACTCTAAGAGATACACAGAACCCTATCAGAAGTCAATTCGGAGACAACAGAAGCACAACAATATTCACCAACTAATCACTATTTGCATAATCAAAGTTCCAATTAGGGCGTTTTTCTATACAACCTTTATTCGGAAACATGCCGCGTAAACACATCATGTGCTGACTTGGGACACCCGAGCCTAACGTCACCCCCGTCAGGGGCACCCGACGTCAGGGACCGACGTCAGCATAGCGTTTAACGAGCGTCACATAATTACTACACGACATTACTCAGCATTAGTCGCGATACAATTGTATCTTTGTGACTGCATTACCTTCATGCTCTCAGTCAGTCTTAATTAATTTTACTTCAGCACGTATTGCGTGATAAATGTTTTATGATGCCGTTGCGATTAATGATTTGTTTTGTTTGCATGTAGAGGAGAGATAGCTTACGAGAGGAGAGATAGACATATCAAAGCTATCACAGTACATAATAGCATGTACTATAATCTGAGCTACGGCTGCGTGTATTATGCCTGTCAGATGAGTATGTGTTATGAACAGTCGCTAGCACATCAGGCTACCCGTAACTATCAAAGTTTCCCAATCAACTTTGAACTTTATACTTCAGCGATAAAGTTGAAAATTGATTAAGGAAATTTGATAGTTACGAGTAGCCTGATGTGCTGCCGACTGTACCTCAACTTTCTAGTTTGACAAGGACAGAATTAATAAATTTTTATACCCATACCCTGATGTGCTTGTGAAACCTATTCTAATAATAGACCCTGCTTCTAATACGTGGATGTTTGTCTTGTTAGAATTGTTTTGTCTAGTTTAAACATGTATAGCTAGGATGTATTATATGAGGAAAGAATAGAATATAACATTTATATTATGCATTGTATTACGCAGGTCAGTGCCGGTCTTGCGATTGTAATTATTTAATTGTCCGACAATTATAATAATTAAGACATGAACTATGCTGTTCACATACTAGACTGTAATTTATATGAACTATCAAATAAAATTTATCGGTAAGTAGAATGTAATTTTGTACGATCTATATAACTTTAGCGTACTTTTTTGGTATCTCTCGCAAGAGGGATCTTTGCCATCGATATTTTAAACAGTTAAAAGTTAGTTATTTTTCGAATATCAAATATTTTTTTCATATAGCATGATGCACCTTTGTGTGTATTATTTTTACACTCTAGGAACCGGCAATAGTTACAGGATAGTATATTTTGAAAGTTATCCTAAATTCAATCAGTCTTTTTGTACCAGTGGGATACGTGAATACTGTTAAACCAAAAAATCTTCAATAATTGAGATTGCTTTTAATACCGCGGGTACGTAATTTAAAAAAATTAACGAACCCTAGTTTTTTGCATCCTGAATAATCAATTTCTACTATACATTTGTCTAATTAAAGATGAACTAAACCTATCAAATTGAATCTAGCCTATTTGATTTTTTTTCTATACCAAGAGTGTGTAGACACTACTCCAATTATCAACTGAAAATATTTGTTATTCATCAATTTTGTGTGCGAGCAATCCGTAAAGCGAATTAATTTTGTTTGTTGATATGATTATATTAGTATAGGTTCCGTTAATTAGTAATCTGTGGTAGCGAAGTGACGTAGGAATTTTAGAATGTAGGTACATATATTCTGAAATTAATTTCCGTTTAGTGTGTTGATTAATTGAAGAAACATTGGTTCCATATATTAATAAGGATTTTTTCATCATTTTTTAAAATGTTACTTTAAAATATGTGCGGCCTAACAAAAATAGTGCACCGTATTTTTAACAAGAGCCTATACGATGAGAACAAACCGGCAGATTATGTACTTACGTAATGTTAATAACATACTGCGTTGTTGCATATCACATATTTTGAAATATGTAAGTGCCGTTTCACTAAATTATAGTGTTCTGCAGAGAGCAGTCACTTCGTTAAAAAAATTACAGAGCTTTTTTTCATCCACTTTTTATTTGCTAACACTATTCTGCTAAAAGCATCTTTCATTCTCAAGTTGAAACTCTGGTAGGCATTATGTTAGATTGTGAAAACTAAAATCGTGGAGAGACCAATTTTTATCTTTTTTTACTAATTGTTGCTGTCCTGCTACACGGAAAATACCTCCAGATTCTATCAATGATAACATAATGGCTCCTGCATCCAGGATCATCATCATGCATTTAAGACGCCAGGTCAGCTGCAACTGGTTAAGATGAAGCCGGTCCCAACCTACACAATTAACAAATACATATACAACATTCAAACCTACAGATTTGATGTCAAGTAAAACAAATCGTTTTTTAATCAATATACTGGTACAGTTCTCGCAATACTGAATGTCGTATGCGCATGTAGCCAATACCCCTCCCAATCCTATGCTATACCTAAAATTTGTTTCAACGCGACGACTCGTGCAATGTTCCGTGACATAAACCCCCTTATTATAAAACGAGGACTTAAAAAGTACCAGCTTTAGTACTAGGTTTAGACCATTAACTTTGTTCAGGGAGATGGTTTAAAGCTGGTACTAAAGGCGGTACTTTTTTGAGACTACGTTTTATAATAAGGGGGTAGCAGATTTTTTATGGGACTATCAGCATGAAGCTGGTCGCGTTAATAGGAACGAAATAGCTGAGACTTACTGTTCTACAACAAAGACACATCCTTCCTTTTATTACAACAAAAGGTGTTGCTAACAATTGTACCCAAACAATTTGTTGCGTAGTTTGTTGTGTCTTACAAGTTACGAGACACTCTTTTATGGATACGCACGTGTCAGAGAACTAGTGTCTAGTATTAAGAAAGTTGTATGCTTATCACGATAACGAGTATTTTTTTCTTTTGGGGGTAAAGACAGGCGCGGTCGTTAGAATCTGTCTTTTACAAATTGAATTTTTAACCGACTTCAAAAACAGGAGGTTAGCAATTCGACGGTATGCTGTTTTTTCAATACTACGATCAGATATATTTTTTTTTTACTCAGGACCGAAACACAAATTCATCAATAAATATCAGATCAATTTGTTTCTTTCACCAAAAATAGAAGCAATGAATAGGTAATACCCACGACCAAACAAAGGGGTAAAATCAAAAAAATATTCATAACAAAAATACCGTTCAGGCTCACAAAAGCTATACATGTGCGTTATCTGAAAAGAATTTAATAAATCAATTTCAGAGTGTTCGTGTGAGAGGACTTTTACGCCTCTCTTTAATCTATTATCACGAGTAGTCGGTGATCTGATGCAGATAGGAACGTGAGCTATCTGCGATCGGTGGTGTTCCCCCAAATTGCTTAATAATACGTTGTGTGGGGCCTAGAGTATGATGTTACTCGCTGTTCCCTGAGGTTCCACCCGCGTCTGAAAGGAACTGCTTTTTGAGCCCGCATAAAAAGTATCTAACGTCCTTTTTCGGCTCTAGACTATCTGTGTACCAAATTTCACTTAACTTGTTTAAGTAGTTTTGGCGTAAAAGCGTGACAGACAGAGTTACTTTCGCTTAATTTTAGTAAAGGTAATAGGACATTTTGCTTAATTTTTTACCTGTTTTGATTTTGATTCATTGCTGTTTAAAGAAATAATCAAATTTTATTATTGTAGGTATTGAAGATGCTATCTGTTTTCAACCGTGTCTATGACGATGGCTTATTTACAGGCGCCTAGATAAATTCCACGTACCTCATTACTACCATACTAAATCCAGATGGTTCTAGTAGAATAAAATTATTACCAAAGTAACCTTTGTAAGCAGTTTAGTTTAATCAGTTAGTCCTAGTCCAAGGATTTAGCGAAATAAACGAACCAACTTTAGTATTAGTTTAGGCAGTCTAAACCTTATTAATCTGCTTAAGACGTGTTGAGCAAGTAGATCTTCATGAAAATGTTACTTGTAGACATAAAAAAATATATTCCACTTCATTTCGTAAGAGGCTAAACGTTTCTATGTAAATAAAAATCAGGCAATCAGACTGAAAAATTGATGTTGGTTTTTTGTACGTATAAAATTAAATTAATCCAGCCATTGGGCCGCGATGTACCGTGTCGGCCAATTTAAGGGAACAGTATCAATGTTTTAAAATGAATTTTTCACTACAAAATGTTGCAATTGGTTCGATAAATGCACGCCTGTTAACATTGCGGTAGGATAATCGTTGAAGTATGCATAAAGGGTTCCCTAAAGATTTATTTATTTAATTCTGTAATATGTTGGTCGTTATTGTCTTTAAGTTACTTTAGTAAAATGGCAAATTTACAACCTTCCCTTTAATAAAAAAATCTTTATACAGACAGTAATGAACAATATTATCTCTCTCTCTGTCACGTGGTCTATTAAGTAAGGTCTATTAAGTAAGTCTATTTTCTTCTTAAGCTAGACGACCAAGGTCTCATCGTCATCATCAGCCTTTTTATCGTACCACTGCTAGGCACAGGCCTCCTCTCACGCATAGAGGGAGTGAGCGTTAATCACCACGCTTACTCAATGTGGGTTGGTGATCAACAAGGTGATCCACCTAGGTCTACTTTGTAGAAACTTTCTAAATGCTTATGATTTATAAAAACATTATAATTTTTTCCATAAACATATTTTTCGCAGATCACAATATTAGGCTAGTTGAGATCCAAATTCAAAGATTCAAATCTTTTATAGAAAACGATGCAGTCTGCGAAGAATTAAACAAGCAAAATACCACCTATAGATACGTAATTTTGAGCTGATAATATCTGTTCAAATATTATTAACGTAGAACAAATATCAGTTGTCATGTGATTCTCGCCGTACTTTGTGGACAAAGCATCAGTTTGTGACTCATTATTTTTAATATTGTGTAAATACGCTTACCTATGCTAAGCAGCTCTACATACATATATATGTCTGCAAAAGGTGGTTTAGATAGCTCTGCTCGATCTTTTTTTGACGACCCCGTTGGTGCGATGGCCACCACGCCGGACTGCCGAGCTTATGCTCCTAGGTTTGATTCTCGGTACAGTCGACATTTGTGTGATGGGCATGCTTGTTGGCTGTGGTCTGGGTGTCATAATATTAACATAAGCTAATCAATAGCGTAACTTGGGGATAACCGACCATGTGTGATAAAGTGGCACCTCGATGGCATTCCGGACTGAGGTTTTAACCCGACTGCGGCACGCAAAGCAGGGTAATGTGTTTACGAGTCTCTTTATGTAGTACTAAACCACATACGTAATAATTTTGTACTGTATGTGGCAATTTGAACAAACGCGTAGGCTGATCGCTTTAGACGCATTTTCACCAAGTTTATACTAAACTTATATCTGCGATGTTATGATTATAATAATATCCCTTGCAACCCAAATAATAATAAAAAAAATCTCCATATCCCCAACTTCAATTGTTTCTCCAAATTTAAATTTACAATTCCGAAATTAATTTCTGAACCATCTCCTCAATTAAGGTAGTTCTAAACAATGTTATGCAAACGCCTGCTTCGCTATACATTACCAGCGAATAAGATCGGTATCTTCAGCAGCCTAGTGGGTGAGGATCGATGAATATTTATATTTAACCTTTGGTATATCGCTCGGCAGATATTAATTATGTTGTGGCCTACTGCGGCTTATTAATGTCTTGTGGAGATGCTGTCAATTTAGGTATTCAGATTTAGGTGTTGAGTTGTGGATGAGCTAGTTGTTTAAGTGGAAGTTGCTGTAGTTGTACTGTGTGATTGGTTTAGGGCATGGCTCGAATCTGGATAATTATTGTTCAGTTTTCTATTGATTGGTTCCCCCTAATCAAATGGAGCTTCAACATATGTAGAGTTAACAATGCGTGCAATGTATCAGGTTCTTAAAAGAAAAAAAAAATAGTTTAACTTGAATAATATTTTTTATTTGGTTTCATTACTGACTTTTTTCAACGTCAAAAGTTTTTATTTCAAATAGGAATTTTCAGGCACTTATGAAAAGTCGCCTTAGTTTTAGCGATCAATCAGTCGACATTTTAAAAACACATCAGAATCAATCAAGAGAAATTTGTTTCAGTTTTGAACGACTAGCCTATGTCGAAAAATTAATAGACAATTTAAATTCTATTCCCAAGCGAAAACGTTAAAAGCTGCGCTGGTATCGTAAAAATAATTCGATCACCTGAAACTGAAAAAAAAGCATAAAACTAACAACATAGGTGTCTAGATAAAATTTTGGTGCATATAATATTTTCAAATTATTCTTAAATATTATTGTCTATTGGGTACGATGAAGTGCAAGTACCAATGCAACTTTTCTTAGTATATCTTGGACACCAATGACTGTACGTTAAACTGTAGGTCCCGGCTGTCATTGAACATCCTGGCAGTCGTTACGGGTAGTCAGAAGCCAGTAAGTCTGACGCCAGTCTAACCAAGGGGTATTGGGTTGCCCGGGAAACTGGGTTGAGGAGGTCAAATAGGCAGTCGCTCCTTGTAAAACACTGGTACTCAGCTGAATCTGGTTAGACTGGAAGCCGACCCCAACATAATGTAGGTAGTTGGGAAAAGGCTCGGGAGATGATGATGGGTACGAAGAAGTCAAGATATTTGTATCGAATACGATCATTAATGTATTAATAAATATATTATATCAGTTAGAAACTCACTATCCTTCCTTGTTGTATATGAGTAAAACTTTGCATTGCAATCGGTAGGCCTGGCAGCCATTTTAGACATGAACAAGCTGATTAATCTCAATGATAGATTTGTGAGAGTATAATAAAAATGCTCTATACCTACCTACGGACCATGTTAAAACCCGCTTATCAAAGCTATTGAAAATTAAATTAAAAATATAAATAAGACATGCTGATACCAAAGTCAAACTATCTTTCAAAAACGCTTACCACGTCACTTCGCTAGCCTAGTGATAAAATTATGTCCAATTTCTCGTGTCCACAGGCTGACGGTCTGTGGTCGACACGGGCGCTGCCTTTGCACGCACGATTAACTTTTTTATTAATACCCATCGGCTATGGAACTAAAGCTTTGACGTGATATCAGTCACAGGGAGATGAACGCGCTAATCCACTTTCGCAACTCGATATTATTACTATATTAGGTATTTTCCTCAAAGAGTGTTCGTAAAAGCTGAGAAACTGAGATGAAAGTGGCCAGCTTGGTTATTCCTCGTTACTCGGGATTTAGCTTGTTGATGAAATGTAGTAAGAAGTTATGTACACGTCTAGAAATATTGAGACTCCTGTTTATTTCACAGAACCTTGGAATAAAGATATAAAACGAAATGATGTTACAAAGCCAGATGAATATTTTACATTTTGGCAAAGAAATTCTTAATTTTAAGTTGTCATTTTTTATGAATTATAATTGGCAACAGCGCCTGAACTTTGTAGTTGTGCCAACACTCCTACTGTGTCTATTTCGCCAATGTTAAGATTGCCATTAAAGATTTTAAGATATCTGAGCACTGTAAACAAGACAATAAAAAAGTTTTGTAAGCCAGCATCATTTCAAAGTGGCTTTTAAGATAACTCTGTATAAATTGTGCGAAATTCTACTTCAGAATATTATTTTGCATAATAAGTATTATCATAATTTTCGACGAGAAAAAGTTTCGCCCAAATACGGATTACCAGTTCAGAAACGGTTTCGGAACATGAATAATCCAATAATAAAATAGATAATAATCGTGTCGGGTGAGGTAGGTCACGATCCGCGTAAACTTGGAAAAGTATTGGCCTTGTGTAGAATATTAAATTCCTTTCATCATTCGGAGTTTTCTGAATTTTCCGAGATTTATTTTTTGTTTTATTTTTTATCATAAAGTAAAGTTGCAAAAAATTAAAGGTGAAAGCCAGTTTTGAAAAATTATGCAAAATAGATATCAATGTGCAAATGAAAAAGAAAATTTTCGATTATTTGCTTCTTTTGTTTTCCTGTTTATACCTAATAGGTAGTAATTAGTCTTTTCATAATAATTTTGCTTTTGCCAGGCGGTTTTAGTCGTATCGCTTGGAAACTACTGTCGAACACTGAAAGATTTTTTTTTCGAGATTAGTGCGTTCGTACAAATAAACAAATTTTTCAACTTAACATGAGTACTTTTAGATTTGAGATCACTAGGTATTGTTTGGGTTTATTTTCCAAATAATTATATTATTATTTTCCCGTTGTGACTCTCAATAATAATCATAATCGTATTAACGTTAATGTATTTTATTACCTCTAAGAAAATTGTTGGCAAAATAGCAATAAAGTGTAATACTGATTATGTCACCACTTAATTACAATCGTTACCTACTTATTAACAATTAAATCGTAAAGATATCACTATATAATAAGCTACATATTTTATTGTGCCAGATATTCACCTGTTTTTTGAGTGGAAAATGGTCAAATTATCCCTTTCCTCTATGGGTGCAGCTGAAGAGAGTGTCATTCTACTTCTAGACTCTGAAGCCTGACCAATTACATAAGCTAGTTTTTCCCCTTTTAAGATACGTACCTGAAACCACGGGGAACCGCTAGTAGTTAATATTGGAGACGGTGAAAATATAAACAATCTACAGCCCACATCATCATCCTCCTGCCCTTATCCCAAGTTTTATTTGGGGTCAGCGCAGCATGTTTTTGTCTTCCACACTCTTCTATCTATCTCTATCTGCCGTCATCTCACAAGTTACAATCTACAGTCCACAGTTATCCATTTTACGAACAATTAGCGCTGCTAAGTTTTAATATAGCCTTTTTTGCTGTCGCCCCGTGCAGCGGGTGGCGAACTGGCAAATGAGTTCATTGTTTGCTCCGGCACTAGTTTTTGCGCTACACGGATAACATGCTGTTTTATTGTGTAAAACTAGTTGTTTCCGGGGGAACTTCTTCCCGCACTCTGATAAAATATAGCCTGTGGTACCCGGGTCATTGTGTAAACTTCCCAACAGTAAAATAATTTTTCATATCACTGTAGTTACACGTACATACACGGTAGATCCGATTCCAATAGATAGAATAGTGTGTGAAGAGGAAAACATGCTGCGCCGACTCAAAATAAAATTTGGGATAAGGGCTGTAGGATGATGATGAAGTATTAGTCAATGTTTTGGTTCAGTCCTTCAATTGGATAAAGAAAGAGTCAGTAAGAATATTATTGTGGGGAACACCCACCCAACCTCTAGCAGTTTTTGATATTTCCATAAATCGAATATTTTTACTGATTGTTTAGAAATGAATAAACGTAGAGACGCCAGCACATCAACCTACCCCAATCTTTCAAATTTCTTTAATAGATTTTCAACCTTATCACAATACCGGAAGGTTAATATTCGATTGGTAAAAATTGTCAGATTCGGATATGTTGACCTGCTGGCATCTGTACACACATCCATCCAACCATTTTTGATGACTATAACGACATGATTTAGATGTATCTGGATAATAATTAAGGAATGAACTAATAACTGAAATGGACAGCAATCCGAAAGAGCTGTGGTATTTTATGAAAACAGCCTCATTTGTGTAATAATTTTAGAGCAATGTTAATAAACATTCAGCCACGTGGACATGTTGTGGTTTGAATGTAAACTATTTCACTATTTGTATGTTTGAATACGTCAGGACTCAAATGGATTATGGATTCTAATGGACCAGGATATTATGTCGTCATACAACAAATGCATATACGGATAAAAAATATAGATTATATGCGTAATTGCTATATTGCAATGAATCCCCGTTAACCCTGTAAGCGCGACTGCCGTGCGTTTTCCAGGTTTCGATGACTTTTAGAAACTTTCACAAAGCGTTTTACATCTCTGTGTCAGCGAGGACAATTAAAGCCGACAATTCCACGTCAGAAGAGAAGCCAGCAATACCGGAGAGCTTAGCCCTAAGGGCATTGGGCTAAGGTCTGCCGGAGCTGCGGGTCGTTCGCTAGAGTTAACATGGCCCTGTGACGCAGGAACTTCCAGAAGGAACATGTGTTTTATAGAACAGTGGGTTTTAGTTGGTAAGAGTCCGACACTCCCTCCAGCTGCACTCTCAACGAAAGGAGTCATTTGATGATTTCCAACGAAAAAAAAGCCATCAGGCGGATTTGAAAAAAATCTGAAACAAGCTATGACTCATAAATAAAAGGTTTCATAAATGGAACACAAATAATAAAAAAATATTCTTCAATTGCCAAACAGCATCCAAATAATCGAATTTCAATTTAAAACAAACTATTAAAGTCTAATTAAACGCTACAATCGGTTGAGCAAACACAGTAATCTAGTCATGTGCCGCCTCATACAATATTTGTCTAGAGTCATGCACCCACTGGTATCCGTTACATTGAGAACATGATAATACCCCACGAATCTGTATTTGTGACACCGCACCTGTTTGCATGGAAACTACGTAGAAAGTAAACATCTCCATATTTGGAGGAAGCTTTAAATTTTTCTTTTGTTTGTTGACTACTATACTTTTTAATATTATTACTGAATCACATGGTCCGCCATCATGAAAGTATGGTGGTAATAAGTGGAAAAAAAATATTCGAAAACCCTTTGGTTTGGTTGTATGTATGTATGTTGTATTTTTTTTTTTTTGGAAAATGTGATTGATATTTGAAAAATATGATAAACTATTTTTTTTGATTGAAAATACATATATTAAGAATTTTTGAATTTCTGTTTTTTTATGAACTTTTGCCTCAGAAATCAAATCTTCAGCAATTCACCCACTGGAATTACTTGAAGGATTGGTTATTTCAGTATTGAAAGAACATGTAGAAAAGGAATTAATTTTTTGTGTGCCTCGATAAGATCAAAGATTAAAATATTAGGTAACAAACCTTTACTCGGTATATTTTTATATTTATGAAAATATACATAACATACTTAAGTATTATAAAATACTTATTACTGGTTCGCTTCCATGGATGTTTCATACCATTGAACTCTGACTTATTTTTTAAAATTTGATGCACACACATATACCATAAAAACACTGAAACGATTTCACTGCACAAATCAAACAATTGAACATCCATGCATTTAGGTTAGGTACTTAAATGTATACAAACATAGCGTAGCACATATGTAAATATTATCATTAAAACCGCGTGATGAATGGTACAGCCGCATATACATATGATTCACATTAAATATTTATCAAAGTATTAGGTTGTGTTCAAAGGGTTTTTAATTTTAGCTTGTCATTTGGTACAATAGACCTAATATAGGCATTAACTTTACCGCATTTAGATTTTCTAATTAATTATACCTTTATTGATTGGCTATTTCAAGCTTCATCAGCGATAGAATCCGTTTTCAGCAAAGCTCCGAAAGTCAAAAAGCCAAAGCCAAAGCCGTCTTAGGGACATAAATGTACAGACGCCAGCATGACCACCTACTTGAAACTCTCAAATTTACGATAATCGAATATTAACTTACCGGGATTGTGATAAGTTTGAAAATGTATTAAAGAAAGACAGATTGAGGTAGGTTGATGGCTGTCTGTACCTATTACTTATAGCTTGAGAACAACTGGACCGATCTTGGCTTTTGATTTGTTGAATTTCTCTCCTTACCAATAACAGAATGAATATTAAAACAATGGAATGGGGATAAAAACGAGAATGGGCAACTTCTTACTACTTAATACTTATATCATATTCTTCGGTGAACAAAATATTCAGATGATATGGTTTCAACAAAAAACATTCTTATTTTGATATTTATCAGGAGTTGTCAAGTTTCATTGTACGTATCTACTCTAAAACTGCATTTTACAGCGATATGCCATTTTTTGCTATATGATTTAATAACACAAGGGTACTTGTTACAACTTTACCTTTTCTTTCGTCGTCAATAATCGAATGACCCCTTTCGTTCCTCTGGCTGCAGCTGGAGGGAGTGTCACTCTTACAGACTAAAACTCACTATGTTACTTTTGGAGGTCCCTGGGTGCCATTACCGCGGTTAATGCTTGCAAACAACCCGCAGCCCCGGCAGGTTATAACTTCACCTTCATTGGATATCGTCACAAGTTTTTTGATAATTATCTTTAAAAACATCAGAATAACTATTTTTTGTTTGTTGTTAAAACCATCTTCAAATGAGGAAAGGCTTTTCAATTTTTTTTGTGTCAATAATTTATGTGTCCGGTTTGTTAAAATTTTCATAGACTTATCCCCTTTAAGTTAATACTGTAAGCAACCATTACCGTAAACCAGATAAGCTTCCCAAGCAACGTCAACACACAAGACAGATCACGACACAAGTAAATAGTCAAAACTATACTGTGACAGACGCATAAGATAAAACAGTTATAAATACTACACCGGCACCTACCATCGATTAGTGTCGTCGCGTTTCGCGTGCGCCTCATTCATTAAAACCATTTGAATCGAAGAATAAAAACAATGGCTCCGGGTGTCGCGCAAAACTCTGAGGCCATACTCACTGAGACTTTGACGATTGCGAATGGTAACGGGAGTGTGTTGAACGAGGTGGTCGGGCCCCTAAAGTCGTGTCCTGTAGAGTTGCCTTGCGCGAAGACTAAGCCTGTTCGGAGGGTGGTCAGGCCTAAGGTGCTGAAGAACCTTGAGAGCGGGGAGTACTTGTATGATCGCCTGTATGATACTACGTGTCCTAGAGCGGTGAGTCTTTCTGATAGTTATTAAGGGTATATATTTAGGGTATATTTTTCAAATCATGTGTATTATTAAAAAAATTGTGAAAATTAATATAGCTAGAAATAATCTTACTTGTGGGATAACGGCAGATACTAAAGTGTGGAAGAAGAAAACAGGGTGCGCCGACCCCAAATAAAAATTTGGATAAGGCCAGGAGGATGATGACGGGTGTCATTAAAAAATATACTGATTATTATTGATCTTGTTCGATCGTATAGTATTGATTTATTGTTTACTTGGGAGTCCCAAAAATATAGGTTCTGGATAATGCTTCTGTAGTGTACGAGTATAAACATTAAATTCATTATGCGGGCATTTGTACTTATTGCGAGGGGGTCTTACTGTTAATGATCAAAATAATCTGTGAAATACATAATATTGTTCATGTTGTAGTATTAGTTAATAGAACGTGTTGATACTTAGATTACTTGCGATATTTACTGAAGATCTAAAGCACACGCCGACAAAGTCAATAATTTCCTTAGACTATATGCTTAGATAACGTAGTGCAGGATAAGTAATATCTGAATTGAAGTTTTACTACTTTCTATGGTTTTGAAATTTACATTTTAATCTATTTTTTTTTTTGTTTCAATCCAACTGTTTATAGTGTCGATTTATACTAATGTTTTTTGAAATGGGCTTAACAAAAACAAGAAAGTATAAAACTTAATAATTCTTGGACTTCCAAATTCATAACTCTTGCAAAAAAGGATTGTTCACTTCCAATCCAATAACAAAATATAGTATTTATGAATATTACTTGTTAAATATGTACCAACACTTATATCATTCGGCGTGACGAGGTTTCTGATTTTATTACCCGACAATTTGGTGCGTTCCGCGCATAAACTAATGTGTAAACTCATGGACTGTGTACAAATACACACACATCGGTCTGAGTGAACACTAACACAGCTAACACTGTGTGAATAGATGGAAAACGTTTAACTCACAATGGCGTGCCATTAGAAATCAAAGACAAAACAAAATAGGATACAGCAGTGGATTTTCACGGTGGATTTGTTATGTTTGTTTTAAGTTTTACGTTCGCCGATTTTTGCTTCGTGATGTTTGGTTCGGTAAATCGTTTAAAATCATTGAAGGTGTATTTATTAAATATTTGCGATCTGTTTATTTATGAAAATACTAGATTCTGCTAGTGGTTTTACTCGCGGAAACTCCACGCACCCGAACATACTCGTAAACTATATAAACTAGAATATAAAATAGACTATCTTGCTCTAAAATTAATTTTGAGATAGATCCAGTACTTCCTGAGATTAGCGCGTTCAAGAAAACAAATGAATGACAATGACAATTTTATAATATTAGAATATAGCCTTTAGGAAAAAATATAAAAAAAGTATATATTTGGTTACATTACAATGCTACGCTTATGCACTCATTCATTCCACTCCCGCACTTCAACCTACTAATAAATCTATGATACAAAGATAAACTTTGATCAATAGATTACTGAAATAATCGATCAAACTTTATATAAATCGCGTTATCTTCTATGTATTAGACCTAATAAAATAAAAATTTACCTACTATAAATTTTCTTATACAGCGTGTTGAATAATTTATGGATGACAGATTCGAGCGGTTATAAGAAAATGGTTTCATTTGACTTGAAAGATGAGACGTAACGGATGCTTATTACCATTTTGCCGTTAACATTTTGTAATTAAGACGTTTAGACACCTTTAGAATTTGAACGTTTATTTTATCCTGTATTTAATTAAAAAGTCGTCTTTTTCATTATGTGTTTCTATTAAGTAGCACTAGACAAAAACAAACATGAAATACGAACAAAGTTTCGCTATATCCGAGTTGTATTAAAACTTTATTTCGACGGAAACTCATAACAATACCGCGTTCATATTTAAAAGGCAAAAAGCTTAGCTCTGATGCATATTTAACACTCAAAAACCTACTCGGGGAACGCAAGTTTTAACCAACTCATTCCATTCGCAAAAATGATACAATATTTATTTCTTGTATCTTTCTTGGAGTGTTGAAACTTGGCCCGTGGTAGAATTGCCGCCAGGCATGCGGACGTTCCAAAGTTAGTGTGCTCCAACTTTATTTCGCATGTAGGGTGTGAGCCGAAGATAACGCGTAATGTATGTAGTTTTAAAATAGAATGCTTTTAAAGTATGTGCGGTGCACTTTAGATCTGCATTTTTGATAATCGATTTTTGTTATAGAATAGTTTGGATTCGATGCATAGTGATTCACTAAATCTTAGAACATACTTGACGGTCTATTATAAAGATAATTTATGGTAGATACCTGGAATATTAGCAACAAATATTTAGCAAAAATATTCGCTTATTAAATTTAACGTGCCATGTTTATAGTAGACTCATTTGAATAAAAAAAAAGTAGAAATGAATATGATTTTATTATCAGACTCTCTTACAAATTATATAAACAAAGGATGCTTATGCTTTCCAAAATCCTCAGATGGCCTGTTCAGATATATTTTCAGATTATTGTACAAAATAAAATGTTGTATCACTTTTTACATTATGCCGTGTCACGTGAGCCGAGGACCGCTGACAGCATAATGAGAGAAGTAATTCAACAGCACGGAAAATAAAATACCAGTTTTTCAGCAAATATCTACTTACTGCTTAAATTATTCTGTAAGCTGCAAAAATATTTCTCTTTAAGTTACTCACGGGGTTTGCTTATGATTTTTTTTGCTTTAGTTAGGCAGAATAATATAAAAGTCTTTACACGTTTTCAGAATTTCCTATAGGTACGCTAGTAATAACTACCTACTAACTTATATATGTACTTCTTTAGTTCTATAACATTTAGTAAATATAGGTATATACAGAAGCTAGCACATCAAGCTACTATCTGTCATTCATTAATAGATTTTCAACTTTATCGCTGAATCATAATATGTTTAATAGTTGATCGTTGGCGTCTTTACTCTGATGTCAGCAAATATTGCAACAATTTCAGCATTAGATTAATATAACAACGCAGTTACTATGTGCTGTTGCAAACTGCAAATATGCACGATCTATTTATAAAATGTTTGCAAATAATTGTGATATAATTAGGTTCGCGTTATCAGAGTGCGTTCACCTGCTTCGTCTTTGTTGAGATTGCGATCAAAGATATTTGCATTCATGAATGTAATTAATTATATTATGATACTGCATGTTTATAATCTTCTTCATAGACTGCCAATTTGCTCAATAGTGTTAAGTTAAAATAATATGTTACTTATTACTAACGGTATCATCAGTATTTTTACTGTCCCAAAGCAGGGCACAGGACTCTTCTCATATGTATACACAGACGAGGAATGACAAAAACCTACGTTTTAACTTTTTGAAATCAAGACGATCTTAAATACATAGTTATATTTTTAAGTTTTTTCAATCGTGTAGTTGACTAGTTCAAGAATAAAATACCTTTGCCAAATACATATTTTTTTATTAAGTAAAATATCTTAAAATAATGTCACTTATAATTTGGATGGAAAAAATGTTTTCATTTTTGTATTGACAACAAAGGCAAACTAAGTATATACATAGCTTGATGTAAAAAATCTGTGACGTCATAGTATGCGTTTTATACCGCTTTTCACAGTTTACTAAAAAGTATTGAATTTTAATAGTTGTCGTCTGCCGTATAAAATGCATAAGCTGCCATATAAGGAATTATGTAAACAGTTTTAAAGGCAGTCTAATCAGAGTTGATCGAACCAGCGTCGGCCACTTGGATAAAGCTGATCTTTGTTAAAGTGACGAGCGCCAACATTTTACTATTCAACGGGATCGGCGAAATTGGTACAAGCTTGTTTGCAAACTGACTTTAACTAGGATACTGTCTCGGCGGTTGGAAAGAATCAAATGCTTTTAAAAGTTAGGGGTAGAGCCCAACGTTATTTATGGTATTTTTTGTAGTATAGTTTTATAATTTTAGGCATTTTTAAATCTCCAATCTGCGGAATAGTTCCCGGTAAGCTGAATTTCTGTACACACATTCCATTATGAAGATGAGAATATTTGTTATTGAGATATTTGCCAAAAACAGATGTTTTTGACCTTTATAAGTTTTGTATTCGGCACGATATTATAGAAAGAAAGAAAATAACTTTTATTACGTGCTTGTGACACAAAATACAGAAGGACAAATTGTTTATTTAATTATGGCGATTTTTCAATTTTTTTTATCAACATCAATCATTATTTACCATATCAGGATAAAAGCACATTAAAAGCGCACACACAGATATAGATTTTCATGATATTTTCATGAAAATCTATTTCTAACGATTTCTAAGATAACGATATTTGCCAAAAAACGCTCAAATTAGCTTACCAAGATTAACGATATTTCTAACATAGACAACACAAAAAAGGTAGTAAAGTAAACATAAAGAACAAAATTGGAATGTGTACTCCAAATATTTGTCAACCGAACGTCATCATCCAATCATTATAGACGAAACACTTTTTTGATTGGTTGGTAATCATTATCTATGCCTACTTTGACTTTATTCATAAATAACAGTTGTGATTAGTTATGGCTCCGATTGTTTAAGGTTCTTTTCTAATGAGTCTATTTTTTTCATAGCTTATACATAGTATACAAACTTGTAGACATATATACAAAGTTATGTATCTTATAAGCTAAGCCCCACAAAACCGCTGCAATGGTTTGACCGTGGGGTCAAAGAGTCTTATACATTATAAGTGGGTAGGTACTTAAAATTTAATTAATTACTTAAAATGTCACATGCCTTATTTTTCACTTCAAATAGCAGTATTGATAAATTCAACCATTTTATTTAAGTGATAAACACCATAGGAATTTGTATCGTGAAATGATTGAAACGCCATAAAAACACCATCATAGTTTATGAGCATTTTCTTTTTATGGTTACACAGCGTGAAAATATTGCTGTTTCACATAAAATATGGCTGGTATAAAGATTCAAGATTCAGTTAGGAACTCCATAAAATAATGGAAGGTGTTAAACTCGAGTACAATAAAGCTGTTGACGGATAATTTTAAAATAGGTATATTCTAATGACTTATCATTATTAATTCTATCCATTGAAATGCCATGCATAAGAATTGTCAGCTTCGGGTCTTAGTGAAAAAAATATATTTCATACACTTTAAATTTCACAGCTCTTGGTATTCAACACATGTTAACTCAAGAAATAGTGACATAATTTATATAAAAAAAAAAACCTAAAAACAGTATTAAAATATAATAATGGCAGCATACAATATAGGTCAAACAAAATTCAACAGGGTTCAAGAATAAATAAACTCTTCGCATCGCTCCGGGACGCAACCGTTCTTCTCGTAATGAAGTTATCAACCACGCAGTTTGCGGCATCCGACAAATAGTCTTAAGGCTTTCTACAAACGAGCCACTTCTCTAAGCCGCAGCGCGTGGGTGCCTACTTGGCTCCTAAGTAACGAGTGCCCGTGACTGCCCGAGTTTAGTCATATTATAAGAGTTGAACTATTTTAGTGTACGTATTTTAAACTGGATAAGAAAGGTGTCACTAGTTTGAAGTTTAACTTACGTAGTAGAAGATATGATAAAAAGCGACATCTAACTCATTTCAGTTTTGGAACGAAGTTTCTTATCACGCGTTGCGAAAGGGGGCTAGACAGAAAACATTAAGACCAAAAGTTGTAACGATACTAAATCGATGCAACCGTATTTATGCTATAGACTTAAGTCACGCAGCTACTAATTCTGGTTGTGCCACAGTTTACGTGGTAATATGCTATTATAGCGGATAATGTAGACCACAACTTGTCACTGCGAGTGGCTCGTGTGTAACAAGCCTACCCACTCAATATTCGACACACGAAGAAAAATTATTTACCTACGCAGCCGGAACGATTTGCGATCCCTGCTCTTTACGTAATTGAGGCCGATGTTATTAAAGTTTATTTTTATGTGTAAAACATGTTTTAGGTAAAGAATAGGGTACTGATTTTATGAACTGTTTATGGGGTATTTGTTGACACACATTTTTATTAGGTTTCTCGGGGACTTGATATTATGACGTGTTTGTTAATGTTTGAGTTTTAAAGTACGCAGTTTAAGTTTGCTTTCAAACCTATACTATTTAAAAAAAAAACAATCCTATACTTTCAAATTGTATAAAATAGCTTACAGTTACAACAGTTATCACGCAAGAGATAATACTTTGTATTCAGGTACATACAGTTAGTACGAAATCCAGCCGTAAATATAGTGGGGAAAAACAAGGCAGATGATGTTAATTACATCGACATATTCTTGCTCCCTAAATAAAATAAAAATAATCACCAAAGCATTAGTTAATCGTAAGATCATAAATTAAATCAACAAAAGAGATTGCATAATTCTGAAGCGACAGAAAAACTTTAATACTATCTACAATAAAACATCGCAGCAGCCATAACCGGACAATATCTTATTGCAAAACAATCCACATTTTAATAGGAACAACGGAGAATGAACAGTTGTCGTAACCTTGTCTTAGAGTTATTAACCTACAGGAGAAGTCATTGCTGTGCCTTCCATTTTAATTTTTTGGAAATCGTCATAATAATATGACGCCTCCCGCTGTGGATGCCGAAGTAGGGAGTGTCAGACATTTACTGAATCAAACCGGGGCCGCCTAAACTCTTTCAAATGATCCCGCAGCCTCTGTGTGGCTCATGGCCTAGAATTGTCCTTCGAGGAGCGCGTCGAATAAAACGCGCCGCCGACACGAGCCTGTCGTCGTTAGAAGGACGGACGGCAAGTGTCGTGCTTTCCCCTCTGCCAAATGTTCTACTCGTATGCACATGTGTGAGGAAAACTTGCCGCACAGATGTGCATGGCTTGTATTTTTTTTTGCGCGCGTCTGTGCGATGGGATTGAAAATTCGTGAATGAGCTATCACTATTTTATTGCGTTGTCTCGCACGGCAATTGGAAGACTTTCTTGCATAAAGATTTGTGTTCGTGGCAGTTCCGGTTGGTTACATACTCTAAGAGTCTTTTTGTTTCTATTGCAATTTTCTTTCAAGAAAATGGCGAATCTATTTCCCCTACTAATAAGATTCGAACCTATCCAGTCAGATGCAACACAATCTTGTACTTACAGTTGAATACTAATGCACTACTTATTTTGCTCTCAGATAGAAATCTCGTTTATTTACGTTCTGTGACTTCGTTGTTTTCAAATAATAATAACTGAAATAATGCGGGCTGGTAAGCTTTGAAAATGAGTTTGTACGGAATGTAGGCTTTATTTAATTTTTAAAAATAAATTATAATGTTTTAAAATGTAACTTTTGTGTGGCCAAGACAAGTAAACTGCCAGTGTCAGATGTGATACTTTTTTGAATAAAGGCCAAATAATAATACCAACAATGTTTATTATAATGTTTTGTCACACACACAAAAAGTTTTGAGAAAACATATATGGCGCGATGAGTCTGAGTTTCTCGATATCATTGGAGTCTTTAAGAGTTCATAATCGCGAGGCAAGCGTGATCCACTTTCAATCACACCTTCGCTTACCAACAGGTGAGATAGTTGTCAAAAATGTGCTTATGACAAATAAAAATATAAATAAAAATCACATTTGTACTTGCTTCGACACTTGCTTGAAAAGAGTTTTTTATTAAAAAAAATTCTTATACGAGATTGACATACAACCACAAAAAAGTATTTATATAAAAAATACAGTCACTGGCTCCATACATGCAAAGAATTATATTTGTTTAAAAAAAACACTTCCATGTTTAAATTAAGAACGTCATTTGTTTTGGCGCCAACGCGCTGGTATCTTTCATAACAAGAATCTGTGGTTAATATTAACGGAGGAAAAGTATTATATGCCCATGTTTATAATAAGTTACCATTATTTCCCGAGAAAGTCATTGCAATAAGTCTTTTTTATTAATATCGCTAAAATATTATGTGTGTGCTGGTGAACGTGGGTTTAAGTCAGAATTTTATCTTAGAAAAAAATCTAGATTTAAACAATAGGTAGAATAAACGAATTAAAAAAAAAATGTAATTTTTTGTTTTACGTTAGTACAATATTTAAATAATCTAAATTGAACATTCGTCCGTTTAATTAGGTATATATGTAGTGTGTAGATGAATATGAATATAATTCTTATTGTTCAATTGTCAACAGCCGACGCTATGCAACGAAAAGGCGTGCCTTGGCAGTTTGATGGCCATCCCTGGCCGCGGGGACGTGCCAAGAGAACCTGAGGAAGTTCTCAACGATGCCAAGGACTTTCTTGGCCAGTACTTTGCTTCAATACGCAGGTAAGGCATAAAATACATGTATTTTATTCAAACTGTTCCCCAGTTTCACCCGCGTTGCACAGACGCCAGCACATTAAGCTACTACAGTCGGACAAATTTTCTTATTAGATTTTCAACTTTATCGTTGTAGCATATTGTTCAAAATTGTTTGGGAAAATTTGACAGTTTCGGGTAGCTTCATGTGCTGACTTTAGTACCTACTTCTAAACTCACCTTACTCCTAACAACTCAACTCATAAAATTTTCCGCCAATTTTATTCTGATATAGGCATGAGTTACACCTATTTTTGACCAATTTCTCTAACATCCTTTCAGTAGTTTTGCGTAAAAGGGTATCAAACATCCATACATCCGAAATTTCGCGTTCATTATTTTAGTATGGAGATTTGTGAATATATCATATCATTATCACATAAGAAATGAATAAGCATGTCATAGGCATAGAAAAGGAGATTAATTTTCCATCTGAACAAAAATATAACATGCCATAATCATAAAAAAATAACTTTTGTTCAAGATGAATATTATGCTAATAGCACGTTGAGAGTACGGAGCCATTCATATAGACTTGTTTTGACATCTCACAACCTTTATTTCTTTTTATAAGATTTGACTTAAAGAAAAGAACAATTTTTCAAATGTTGACATGAAACTGAAAAGAAACTGGTTTAAGAAATTCCTTTTGCCCGATAAAACTCTTACCATCTTAGGAACGCGGAATTTGCGCAAAACTAATTAATGCATTCTTAAGTTGCATTTTGCTTGAGTGAAACCAAATTTTCGCGGAGCACAAAAGACTGACTAGTTTAATTTTCTTTGTTACACACTTTATAATATATCTGGAGTATGTTATTTTAGACTTTGACTAGTAATTTGGCGAATTTCGGCCAACATTTGCAATAAATTGCTTCAAGGGATTTCAGCATTAGTTAAGGCTCTGCTCGCCCCATAAAATTAGGGTACAGAAAGTCGATATTACATGACCTGTTTGGGTTATAGCGTATTATTCGTTTCGTAACTACTCAACAATGAGAATTGTTTTAGAAACAAGTTTGGGTACTAAAATATTCATTGCTGTACCTTTGCTTGCTAGCTTACATAAATAATCACGGTAAAGTGTGAGCTGTGGGCATTTTTTTACCAATTTTAATGATGTAGTTGATTAAAGGAAAGTATTGCATCTTGTCAAAGTATTGCGTTATGGACTTAAGACTTTTATCGAAGTTCTGAGGAATGTGAACTGCTATTCGTTATGAAACTGTTCCAAGTGTGAACGAGTCTTTCACTACATACAATAGAGCGATGTGTAAGAGGATATCTCGCGTTTTTGTCACAAATTTGTTCATCGCGAGTACATGTAAGTGTGTTTAAATAAAAATGGCCAGGATAATTTGTTAGACTTTTACCACCGAGGTTTTCAAGAGTAAGATATTCATACCTTCAGAAGGAAACCTAACCCTCCTTTTGCCGAAATCGTGTATTTCTATGTAGTTGAAATCTATTAGTATTCAAATATTGATTAATTATCCAAATTTGAAAATTAAACTCATTTAGTTTTACTCTCTTGATCCATGTCACGGCTATAATCGCTCTATCTAAAAGCTCTTATATATCAGTAGTAATTTGTATTTTGCTATGAGATAAATCTTATTGAATTTGAGTTAGCAAAACAGTAAGAATTTTATATATAAAGTTATTAAAAATATATTTCAGCTACATATATCACCTTACAGTATTAAATATTAATCCAATAAGTTAACTTACTTAACATCTAAGAACTAAATAAACGAATTTAGTTTTACCTTTTTTTACCTTTATCAGTACGTCAAATATTAGAGTTTTCGTTTGATTGTATATAGAATGATTTATCCTTATACTCTTACATTGTCTTACATCTTTATATTGTTTAACTGTCAAGTCTGCGCAGGCACATGGGCACATTGCATATACAATTGAGTGTCACATAGAACACAATGGCTGCTTGATATCAGTAATGAGTTGTTATGTTTTATTTTGCCAGAGCGAACACCCCAGCACACGAAGCTCGCTGGAAGGCGGTGCAAGAGGAGGTGGCGAAGACTGGTACCTACCAGCTGACCACTACTGAACTGGTGTTTGGCGCCAAACTGGCTTGGAGGAATGCCAGTCGATGCATCGGGAGAATACAGTGGTCTAAATTACAGGTATTATGCTCAGACATATTGTAAATTATATATATAATCTTACCTACTGCAGATAAAATATATTTTTGATTTGCTACCCTAATTCCGTATCTTTATCCTCTTAAAATCCTGTCTGTCCGTCCAGATACTTTTTGACATAGGTATTTCCAGCATCTGTTTTGCAAAAAACCAGCTAAAATGGTAAAAACCCACTCATATTATATTTTGGAAACAACCTTATATTAAAAAAAAAACACATAATGGCAGTTAATCAATAGTTTAAGCTATCATTACCTAATAAATCATAAATGGTTTACGAAGGTAAAACATTTTCCTCTAAAAAAAAAATAAGTATGAAAACAGAGCCTAACACAATAATTGAATAAGTATGCTGTATTCTTCTACTTTCCATTCCACTGTTTCTTAAGTTTTCTCAAGTTACAATTTAATATTTTCATTAAGTGTTCTAAGAACCATTTTAGTTCGTTATTTCTAACGAGTGAAAAAACTGTAATGGGCACTTGCTGACTGGCTGAATTTCTGTTTCGCTAACTACATAATGAAAATGTACTTATTACTAAAGTTGCGTGTTTTTGTATTGAGTTTTTGACTGACCACAGTAATTACTACCACCAGTTGACAACTACGTTCACTTGATAAGAGTCGTCTTGAAACTGGTAAAGTTGCATAAACATTTTTGAGGCATTCATGTATAATTGCCTTGATATTCCCATTATTTTAATAGTTACAACTTTTACAATGTAGGTAGTTATTCAATAAAAATAATGATCACACAAATACAAAACATACATGGTCTTGTAGAAAAAAAAACAAATCTCAAGCCGGTGTATCCCATGTACCGTACCGTCTCGTTAATATAAATACGAGCATTGTTCTACAAACTGTCCGTTTGTTCACACACTTACACAAAAACAGTATAAGATGAAACAAAACTAAGAACTGATATCAATTATACCAGTTCTTGTTTAGAAACGTATTTAGTGAACTACAATAAAAATGGGAACTAAATGAATTTGCTGACTCTAATGAGAAAACTCCCATTTTGCACTGCGCGACAAAAAAAAAGCCAAGGAGGGCAATTAACAGCTAGTTTTCCGAGGGTTCCAACAAGTTTTCACAGGAGATCTTAACAGGAGCCAATCGTACCTTTAAATTACTCATTCATTCATTCGTTCAACATTAATTAGTCTCAAATAATCGTTATGATAAAAAGCCATTTTAATTTCGAGTTCTGAATGCGAATGTTCATTTAATAATATTCTTCAAGTCCTCTCAACCAAATTTACGAATAATAAAATTTTATCGACAAACTGAACATTTCTGTTCGTTACATTCATGAATAGGCTTACAGTCTTAGACAGTTATTGTGCTTATAGAACTCTGGGAATGAGTACAATTAGCTGTCTGTTTGTCTCAACTTGGAGTAGATAATAATTTATTGTTTCGAGCCTGACTTAGAACACAAGAAATGTTACATTTTCATTTGTTTTAGAAAATTAAGTTTATTGCTTTGTTGGTGTATCAGTGGCAAAGAATGCTAAAAAATGAGGGCCTAGATTTTTTTTCATATCGATTATTCAACACTCTAATTTCATATCTTGTAAATACATTTAAATTTTCCAATTCCTTTTAAAAACAATTAGAACGAAGTCCTCAAAAAACTTTCAAGACACAATATTTTCGTAATTAGAACCGCTAACAGGCGTCGCGTCGCGTCGTAACGACTTTAATTCATTCGTTCATTTCCATTCACTCGATGTCGGTTAGCGAAGGACGAGGGTGACTTAAATCGGCATTACCAGGCCCGACTGCTAAATCCTTGTGATGTTAGCAAGTACGTTTTGTAATTACACGGCTTAAACAGATTGCTTCGGTTAATCGGGACGAACGATTTGATTATAGACTCGCTGCCTTGGGGGACTATTCTGATAAATTATCTGAGGAGAAAAAGATATTCTAAAAACTTTCTTTAAATGAAAATTTCGGGAATATTTATACGTAAATGTAGATAAAATATATTATTATTGATATCTTTAGTAGTTGATACTTTTACTGTAGTGATATCAGCATTTTTAGGCAATGAGTTCAGTTTGTAAACTTGAGAGAATTCAGTGATCCGCAAAATCTATTATTAATCTATCAATACGATGTAATGCTGAGTCATTACGAAAATTAATCTCATCGGGTTGACATTGTAAATATAGATGAGGATAAACTAATTGATCTGGAGTAGTTACCGTAAAATATTCTTCATTCTGGTCCCAATCTACATCACAGCCTTTTTATCGTCCCACTGCTGGGCACAGGCCTCCTCTCCCACGGAGAAGGATTGAGCGTTAATCACCACGCTTGCTCAATGCGGGTTGGTGATTTCAGACTTTATAGTCTAGGTTTCCTCGAGATGTTTTCCTTCACCTTTTAATCAGTCATTGGTGCCCAAGATAAACTTAGAAAGTACATATAACTTAGAAAAGTTACATTGGTACTTGCCTGACCTGGAATCGAACCCGCACCCTCATACTCGAAAGGCTGGTGCTTTAACAACTAGGCCACCACGACTCAATAATAAAAAAATATCTGGGGACACTTTTTGTTTACATGAATACGAAAAAAATCGTAGCAATAGATGTACATATTTATTAGCTGATTCAACTTGACAACAATTAATATAAATTTTCATGACAAGAAATATTGTCCCTAAATTCCTGTTGGTTGAGTCTGGATTTTAATTTAATTTATTTTAGACTGCATAAGAGATAAAAGAAAATCATCTAAGGCCTATAAAGTTATCCATTTTAACTTATTCTCGTGGTTCCCGAAATATATACACAGGCTTGCAAACCTATGGATAAATAAATATAAGAAATAATTTCTTCAATTACAGAATAGACCCCGCGGCGTATCGCAAGCTCTCGTTAGCACCTCTCGACCTGCTAATGCGACAGTGAGCGATGTGACGATTGCCTACCACTTTGCTAACATTTATCTATTTTGATTCGGCATTCGATGAGATTTTAACGAATTTCGTTAAAGCTTGACGAATTAAGAAATGGATTTTGTGGAATAAATTTGAATTTTTAAAGGAAAATTGTGCCCAGATCTGGTTTCAAATTCGCAATTTTGTTTAGAGTGCTTTCTTTATAGAAATCAAATTTACTGAAACGTTTAGGTTTCTTGTATAATTGTTGTAATGAGTTATTAGACTTAGGGCCAGTTTCACAGGTTGCTGATAAGTTCCAGATAGTTTATCTGGCCGATAATTTCATACAAATTCTGTTCCATTTTTTAATTTATCTGGTAGGTAGTGGCTATCAATAACCTGTGAAACTGGCACTTAATTGCTTTGATAATTAATTGGTAACGAGACATAAAAATCTAATAAAAATCATTCCAAATGCAAACAAACATTCACCGCAAATTTTGCACTAGTCATTAACATTGCGTAATCAACCCGAACGTTATTCAATGAAGTGTAATAACGCTTACCTATGTGCCCGGTATTAACCGTGAATGTTCATGCAACAGGTATTTGATTGCCGGCAAGTGACAACTACGAGTGGTATGTTCGAAGCGCTATGCAACCACATCAAATACAGCACCAACAAAGGGAATATTAGGTGAGAGAGCTTTCACACTATTATAGCATTCTTCTATTACAAAACGCGGATTTTATGTTTGAGTTTATTCTATGAAATGTTATTGGAATTCGTGTGAATTGTTTGTTATTTTCATGCTCCTATTCATTTTTGATGAAGAATAAAAGCTTTTTGTACGTTTTGTTGATTAAAAATTCTGTGAAATATTTTGTTTTACACATTTTTTGTAAGAACGAATTCATGTCGATAGCAATAGCAAACAGCATGGTAAATAATTTTGGTGGGTATCTACATAATTGAAATCATTTCACTGACTCTTTGTTTCAATAGGTCGGCAATGACGGTGTTCCCCCAACGCACAGATGGACAGCACGACTACAGGATATGGAACAGCCAGCTCATCAGCTATGCGGGCTACCGACAGCCTGACGGTACCGTGCTCGGAGATCCGATGCACTGCGAATTTACCGAGGTTGGTATTAACACTCGTTGACCATCATTAGTATAGTCTTCATTATTAACACCTTCTTTGTGAGTAGCTGGAGAGCTGGTAAACATTTTCGAAAAATCAAATTATTAAATTGTGTTTTTATGAAAATAATTTAATTTCGATAAAAAAGTATGGTCAGCCAGATCTGTTATGTTTTGTTTTATTTTGGGGCAAGGTATGGACAAAGTTTTCAGCTAGCCTTAAATACCTACTCAAAAATGTTTGATAGCTCTCGGGCTATATTCTTGGGCCTATATCCTTGTATTTAAAAATCAATGGTGCCTTGGAGCCATTACTCCAAACACTGTTTTGTTTACTGACCAAAATTCAGCAAAATAACTACAAACCGCTCCTACATTTTTGTGAATCAATTCTCAATAAAAGTTCTACAGGTGAACGTATCACACGATTGATGGTCACTGAAAAATATTCTGTTATTGCTTCCGATACAAATAAATCATTCGACTACTGACATATCTCGTTTCCATGCACCTGCTAAATGTAAACAATACTAAAATTATTACACACATCATTGTGTACATAACTATTGTTTGACGAGGAATTTAGTTAAAGCCGTGTATTTTAGAATGACTGATTACGTGAATAAAACGGTCTTGCATAACTAGTTTAATTGTTTAGGATATCACTACTGTATTGTTTATTTGTGTTGTGTAGAATGTTATGTCGCAAATTATGTTGTAACATGTAAACAAAGTAATATTATTGAGATACAATTGGATCCGACACCTAGATATAAAACAAAATCTTTAGAAAAGTTCCGTATCAAACCGCAGGCCTACTTTATAGAGATGAAGAGCAAACTCAGAGTTGTACCAACTCATTTTAAAACGCAAACCTCAAATTTAAAATACTTTTTTACAACACGACCGAAAAAGGTCATTGCACTGCACTAACAATTGCAAGCAATCTTTAAACATATGCAATCATATCACTTTAAAACGACATATTTCAATTGAGATTGCTGACCCAATAAAACCAACAATCTTCATGAATCACGATCTTTAATTGAGTGTTCTTGATTGTAACACATGCGATTTAAAGTTGATACGATAAATATTGTTCCAGCTTTGTCTCAAGTTGGGGTGGAAACCCCCGCGGACCGCGTGGGACATTTTGCCCCTAGTCTTGTCCGCTAATGGAAAAGACCCGGACTACTTTGACATCCCCAGGGAACTTGTCATGGAGATAAATATGACCCACCCCACGTAAGTTGGCGATAAGCGTTATGTACGTTTTTTGATTGGACCTTCTTGGTCCTATTGTTTTTTTTTTTCGTAAAACTATTATGCCTTGTTTGTCATGGTTTTGACATAAATAAATGGAGTGGTAAACGTTGTATAAGGTTCAGTCTATGATATTATATTCTTACGTACAAAAAGTGTTTATATATCCAGTCATTTTTTTTATATTACCAACCACAATGATCCTTTATAATAGCACAAAGGGAAAATGTATATTTTTATTTCATTCAGTGAAAACTTCGCTTCCATTTTGAATTTATACATATAAAAATTTAAACACCCGGCATCACCTGTGACTTTATTTATAGCAAGAGCTGTAATGAATTACTTAAATTCAGTGAACACAGTGCTCTCGTTGAACATATTGCGTTGTTTAATAAATCTGTTAACATTGTTTTATGAAACAGAACTGTGACGACAATGTTTTGGAGTAACAAATGCATTGTGACGTACTAGCAGATGGATATCATTGATCATGCATATAACAACGTCTAGAGCTACGTTAAACATAATAAATTATAAAAATATGCATACAGATTCGCTATAAACTGGTCAATGGCGAGTCGGACTCGCGCGCGAAGGGTTTCGTACCATCTATAAAATTGATAAATATTAATTTCTGTTGTATAGAAAAAAATATGATTGAGTGATAATTGTATTGAGATAATAATTACTTCCTATCTGCCTACCTGTTGCCATCATCAATGTTGTGCCAAATAACTCGGTTTCATTTCGCTGTAGGTATGGAAGAGCCCTAAAATATTAAATTTTATTTTATTTTTCAGTATTTGTAGATATAGCTTCATTCAACTGTCTAACGTCTTAGTAATGGGGTAACCCTTTTTTTTCCTCGGATACGGAATCCTAAAAAGAATTTAATTATATATTGATGTTAAAACTGGTTTATAAAATTAAATTATCTATTTGGAATGGTCTGGTCTGACAACGTACTTCAAGCACCTGCTGGTTTTCCTTACACAGTTAAATATTCCATAGTTATTAATTTCTTTGATTTTCTATTGTTTCGGGTTTCCCGACGTATGACGCACCAAGCACCATACATATATTTTCTTTTTAACAACCTATTCATGTTCTTGGAATATTACTGATCTGTGTTTTGTTTTCCTTTTTCTGTGTCAACGAACTCCATTAACGAGTGAGGGGTTTCTTCAGTGCTCATATCAATTCAGAGTATGAATGTCATGCTCAGTGATATTTATAATTGTTTGTGCAATTTACCGGGTAATTACATCATTCACGGTTTCGATAAAACGTGCTGCGAATATAAACCCAGTTCCTTATACTAAGAACCCTAAATTTACGTGAGTAATATTTTATGTTCCTACTCCTGCATCTGTCTGTATACGGCTACCTTTTTATAAACCTTCAGTCCCTTTCGAAAACTAAGAAATAAATGGGCCTGTTTGCAGCTGAGACCACCAGGAAATGCGTGTGTTCATGGAAATACACTCCAGAAAGACAGTCTCTTATTTCTAAAAAGTTTATTCTATTGCAGAAATATATGTATATATTCAATTTTACTTATAAATTTTCACATCAGTTACTTGCCAAGTCAACCATTTACTGTTAAAATTCTCTCATTACAATTCCCCGTCGCGGGTGGTTTTAAATAAACAAATCACGCGCACAAACTTCAACTCGGAACACGTTCCTGAGCCATATAAATAATTTTCTCGACGATACGGCAAATATTTTCTCAACCCTGAGTACCTACTAAATACTGCTTTTCTGTCACTGTGCCATAAAGGCGAGCTTATGACGCGAAAATGAGAATATTCACAAGGAAAATAAATAAATGGTAAAGTATTTTCAGTAAAATATCAGTTCCTATTTTATTGTATTAAAATATTCTCACAGCGCACAATGTTCTATATACTTGCGTGTTTTGTTAAGATTATGAACTAAGAAATCGGAGGCATAAAAGATTCATTTGTACCACATTCCCAAGTTTGACGCGAGCAACTTGTTCAACAGTTCCCACAGTCCCTTCTTTACAACAATGTACATACTTTTGAGTAACAATAGACGTATTCAAATTTACACAGCATTTAGCCTAAGGACTAGTTTGTAAAACTTAAATGGGATCAGTAAAATACACCGAAACAATTTCGTCTCAAGACTTTCTATGCTATACATTACACTACACTATTTGAAAGATACATCTCCCTAATGGACCATTTAGGGCAGGGATTCCCAAACTGGGTTCTGTGAAACCGAGAGGTTCCGCAGAATATTATCAGGGTTCCGCCAAAATTCTTATACAATATATTTTACGTTTATAAAAAAAATATTTTCTTAAATCTCATTTGATTTATTTTTATTACCTGATCTAGGGAATAATTCCAAACAAAAATCCAAATGGAATACATACGAGTATACGGTTTGATGACTAATATAACATTTTAAAAGCCCCTATTCATGAACAATTTTACATGTATTTTGACAGATTTGTTAGCGTGCTGTGCTGGGCGCTAAGTGACCCATTTCCCACAGCCAGTCTCTGTATGACGTTCATAATTTGTTAGTGTTTATTATTCGACGCAAAATTGAAAACAAACTAACTACCGAGAAGCATAATGCTAAAAAGCCATACGTACAAGTAAGCCCATATAAATATTGTTTATGGGGCATTCCATACACAGTACTTTCATTTATGTACGCAAAAAGTGTGTTTCATAAATAAATAAGGGAGAAACGCGTGCTATACGTTTTCCACAAACAGGGTTGCAAAGAACCAAAAAACTCTCAACAATAAATCTAAGTATTGTTCTCTACCAGTAAAAAAAAATCGTTGGGAAAGGTCGAAAATTTACGACGAAAACTATGTATCGCACGGCGACGCACGTTCTTATTTTCTATCAGGAATTTATACCAGCATAAAAGAGTCTGGGAATGCATATTGCGTGGCAGAGAAGTGGACCTGCAAATACACGGACATTTGACACAGATTGCTATCGTAAACCTGCGGTCCAGTGATCTCCAATATACGTTTATGGGCCATGAATTGAGCCTATTCAATAATGTATCACAGTTGATAATGTTAACAGGCGTTAATGTGTCATAAAAGGGTGATAAGTTATAATAGAGTGTCAGTAATTCTTTGGTTGATTTTATTTGGTTTATGGAGTTAGGTTTATAGCTATATTGTGCTGACGTAATGTTTTGTTTTCCAGTAGAGTGAGATATTTTTTAAACGCTAGTAAAAGGTACTAGATTCAAAATAATGAACTGCATAAAAAGGAACGGTGGAGTCCGTTGTTTACTTATGTAATAAGATAAAATAAAATAATGGTCTACAAGAATTTTTAAGTATTTGAGACATACGTTCCTAGAGTAACAATATCCTAAGACTTTTCACGATGTTGCTACATTAGTAGGTACTCCAGTTAAATATTGTGCGTTTTAAAAGTTTTAAGCTATTTGTTCAGAAGCTTTCCTGAAAACAGATTCATTACAAAACAAAGGACTTCCACACATTGTAGACATTTTACAAAGGAATAATGTAACAGTCATACTTAACATTTAAATACTTGTTCTTGATGTATCGATAGCTTCGTGGACTGATATAATAAATTGTGTATTAACAAAAGATGTCTTGCATAGACAATACTAGTAGGATGGTACGGACTCCAGCACATCAAGCAACCGCAATCTGTCAAATTTCCTTTATATATTTTCAAATTTCTCGCTGAAGCAGAGTTGATTGGGAAAGTTTGACATTATCAAATAGCCTGATGTGCTGACATCTATAGATTGGATAATTTTCTCATAAAGTCAACACACCATATTGTCCCTTCCCACATGTATTTTCAAAGAAAATTTATGTTCGATAAATTCTGTTAGATTCTGAGAATATCTGTAATTAGAAACTCATGAAATGATAGATAGCTTATATTTAGACATGGCTATGCGAACAATGATTTGCAAAAAAAAAATCCATGATAAACATGATATCGCTGAAATTTACCTTTTAGTACACCGTGGTCAGTCGTAAAAAAGTTCTTAATGTTAACCAAGGGAAATTGGTAAGTTTAACTTTGTAGCGTATGTGACACCGACAAACAATGTTTAATTGAAATAACTAGAAACTAATTTGAATACAACTGCGAGTGAAAACTTAATGGTTACAATTTTTAGTATTTCGCGTCGCGTGACAAACAAAATTAAATGACGATCCCCTTGGTGCAGAGGTCATCATGCCAGACTGTTGAAACTTGCCCCGGGTTCGATTCCCGATACGGTCAAGATTTGTGTGATGAGCATCTTTGTTGGTGGTGGTCTGGGTGTTATAATAAGTTTTTTATATAAATAAAAATCTATGTAAATATATGTATTTGTACAAAACTTCACATTTTTACTTAAAGACGATAGGTACTAATGTTAATGTCTCATAATTAAATGTGTGATAGAATGAATATGCAAAAGAAATAAAACAGTTTCTACGTATATTACGTATATACCAGCGACCTTTACAAATCTCTTAAAAATACAAGGTCTTAAAAATAAGTATCAGTGTGAAGCTTAAACAAATCGCAACTAAGTTTACCTCACTTTATCATAATTATTGGGTTTAATCAATTTATTGACCTACAAAGCATCCTTTTTCAAAACCAGACTATGTTAAGTACTGTTTCGCATATATACCCATTTTTGAAGACGATGTATCAACTGGAAATTATTACAGGTACGAATGGTTTGAAGAGCTTAATCTGCGTTGGTATGCATTGCCAGCCGTCGCCAACATGCGTTTCGATTGCGGCGGCATCGAGTTCACAGCGAACGCCTTCAACGGCTGGTACATGAGCACAGAGATCGGCTGTAGGAACTTCTGTGATACCAACCGGCTGAATATGTTGGAGGTAAGAACACATAGACCTCCCTATATTCGTGCGAAATAAACAATTCATATATTTTAAAATTTATTTATATTAATAGATCCCGCTAGGGTTTATACCCCCGCGCCGTGTGAATTACTTCACACATTCGGATACAAAAACACTGTACAGCTTTATAGCTTTCCGCGATAAATGATATCTAACACTGAAATACTCGTAAATTAATATAAATTTCAAATCGAACCGGGAGTTCCTGAGATTCATGTATAGAAAAAAGCAAGTACTGCTGTTTGTCTGTCATATTTCCACGCCAAAATTACAGAACTAGTATGAATGAAAGTCAGTACACAGATAGTCTAGAGCCTGATAAGGGAATAAAGAAGTGAAGCTAATAATTCATAATTTATAAGTTCATCTAGCTATACTCCACATACTGTCTTTTAAATAGAATACTGAGACCATTTCAATGCATCTCAGATTGTAATATACTGAAACTCGAGGGAGTAACTTATGTTGCTACAAGAGCTAAGTGCAGGAAAGCTTTAAAATTATTTGTTTATCGTCGGAATGCTTTTACCGGTTTCAAAAGACTTAAAAACTATTCTTAGATTCGTCATAGTTGGGCACTGACACGGCATTTAAAAAATAGACCAAAATACACGTGGGATCCCCTCCGTACGTCAATACGTTTCCATTACAAATACCTCAAAATGTTAACGTTAATCGATCTATAATTGGGCGCATCTAAAACAATTTCCAAAGCAATGAATCATAGCGTGAACAATAATTGTACGCGAGATTTCACGTTGTTTAGCGTCTGTATTAGAATTTCAAACCGCTACCATTGCCAGTCGCATGTGGTTGAAACGTTGGTCGTATGATTGACGACTAATTACCGGCCAGTCGATCTCGTAATGTTTAGCTTTAGGAATTATGGCCGCCAGCTCAAATTAGAGGCTTATAAACGCTTTAATAAACCATTCGGTCACACCATTTATCATTTAGAATGCCTACAATTATTAGTATCTGAACTTAATTGAAATTCAATTCCGATCTAATCAATCGAATACCAACATAATTTATCTAATGCTATTATTTATTGATACAGCCTAAAATGGCAAGTGTGATCATTGAATGTTTAATTGAATGTGTTTAATTTAAACTTTATTTTTTATGATGTTTTTTTTCTGTATTTAGAAAGTGGCTCAGAAAATGGGTTTGGATACAAGGACTCCTGTAAATCTTTGGAAGGATAAATCTCTCGTGGAATGCAACGTTGCCGTTCTGCATAGCTTCCAACAGCATAATGCTACTATTGTTGATCATCACACTGCTTCTGAGAGCTTCATCAAGCATTTGGACAATGAGAATAGATTAAGGTAAGATTTTGACGATTTTTCATAGATCTTACTTTCCTCAACAGGTTTCTAAATATCGGCATCATTTAACGTGTCGGAGTACTTATTTAACTGTAATTAGGTATAGTTTTGATAGCAGTCATACTATCTAAGAGTACTCGAAACTCCGAAGTTCGAATCTTTGTCATATTGATACCTATAAAAAAATGTACAGTCTATAACAAAAATCTCTTATAACAAAATTCATTACCTAATTATATGGCAACACAAGCATAAGGTAAAGGTTTTTTTATTATTTAATTATGTATAACAAAATATCGTTAACTATAAAAATCAATTTTATACAGGTATTTTGTATCTGTGTCAGATCACACAGTTGTTTGTGATTAAACATGTTTTTACCTATTTATGCGGCACGTTGGTTCCCTTTTCCGGCTTTCGTGGTCAGCCCTGTGCCCATGAGTTGCGTAGAATAAACATAGAAAATCAGATTAATGTCGTTGTGGACCGAAGCATCCGGATCCGGCACATTAAAAGTGGACAAATGGGTCTAATTTAACACCTAATACATTTGTAAGGGAATTTGGAGTATGTGAAAAGATCGGTACATTTGTTTTGATTTACTTGGACATTTTTTATTGTATTGACAATTGAGTTATTACATAGCATAGGTATGTGTCTTTCTTCTAAACTCGCCGAACTTTTACGTAGGTATACTGCCGAAATGTATATGTATATACATACTACCTATATAATGTATGTCAAGTTCTTGATGTTGAGATAAATATAATTATGAATTGTATAAGCATTTCACCTTTTTTACTTATTTCTATTTTGAATATGACTACAAAATATCAAGAAATAAAAAATTCTGACGTAATGTAAATGACGTGTTTCGTACAACAAAATCAATGAGCATTTCGACATTGTCGCGCCCGTAAACAGATTGCGGATGAGAAAACTAGACTTAATTACAACCAGACCAGCTTGGTCATTAAGCTGTCGACACTAGAGCCTTGCAGATGTACTGATGTGCTTAGACATCTGTTGAGAAGGACATGTAAACACGATTGTTTTGAACTATCGTGTGATTGTTTGGTTTTGCAGCTTCACTTTAGTCGGTGACTGTACAGTCTACAACAGTGACGTCATACGGGCATTTATCTGTGTCTAATAGTTTTATATAATCAGCTTTTCTCGATGCACATGCGTTTTATTTGCATAAGTTCACCAGTTGATTTAACTTTACTTGACTGTTTTCTACATGTATTTTAATAAAGAGAACAATTTTTTTTGGCCTTATTTGAGAACTGACAAGTTTTTACACAGGTATAAATAACGCATATGTCAATATTAAGTGTCAGCACGGACTTGGAGGTAAATTAAGCTTTACTTAAAGTTTCTTATGTTGCTTGAAGACTAAGTAGGATATCGATAAATTTATTATGTTTTTAAACTACCTACTTCAGTTCAGGACGCTATACTACAAAGATAAAAAATACGGGACTATAGCTAGTTCGAAGCCGTAAACACACGGTGTTCGCTTTGATATATCTTCGATTTATCACGCTCGGTATAATTAGGAACTGTTATCAGATGCACGGATCGTTTTGGACTGACGACTTATATATTTTTTAAAGCCACAAGGGCACTCGTCGTCGTATAACATCCAGTGTCATTTGCAAACGACGTTAGAGGTTGTATAGATACTTGCTGCTGAGCATTAAGCCAGTGTGACGCACAACATTTACCAATGCTCGCACGAATCCTGTGAGGAACTATGAGGACTCAAATACCTAGCAATGGCCTACCAACTTCATACGTGTATTTTTACAATAATGCAATATTAACTCCATCGCTTCAAGAAGAACTTTCGAGGAGTTCTCGATAACAAATATGATAATATTGATTTAGTGCTTTGAGCTTAGGATAGTCTAGTTATAATTCTGATCTGATGAATCTGATTAAATAACCTCGGTAACTCTAACTGAAAGCCAATTATTAGAATGTTCTATTAGAACACATAGTTTTTTAAATTTGTACTCAGCATTCAAACCAGAGATGTTCGAGGAAATAAAAATTTACGTAGGTATTAGGTTCATAAAGGTGAATTTTAAGCCCAAAAAAATCGGTTAGACGACGGACATATCGGCGAATATACATTTAAAAAGAAGAGTTACTTAAAAACAAACGTAAAGGTGAAGCTTATAAAAGCATGCTAAAATGTTGTCCTAAGCTCAAAAAATTTAATGAAATTAATTCAGCGATCTTGATTGTAAATGATTAAATTTCTAAATTCTTTCGTAATATTCGAAGATCAAAAAAACTAAACTTTATTCTTTGCTGTATGCATAGCAGTTACAGTAGTAACTGGTAATTTATCAAAAAATCAGCGATCTTTGTCCTGTAAAGTCAAAATACGTTTAAATATTAATACAAAGTATCAAAATATGTTCTTTTCGTTTTCGCTAATTGCCTTTAAAATAAAAGTAGCTTTATTCTCAAAGTATTCTAAAAATCAAATTGTGATATACACAATTTAAAATCAGTTAAACAATGAATCATATTACTTTTATTGCGCGCGTACGCTCACGTTGGTGGCCTAGTGGTTAAAGAGCCAACCTCTCAAGTGTGAGGGCGTGGGTTCGATTCCAGGTCGGGCAAGTACCAATGCAACTTTTCTAAGTTTGTATGTACTTTCTGAGTATATCTTGGACACCAATGACTGTGTTTCGGATGGCACGTTAAACTGTAGGTCCCGGCTGTCATTGAACATCCTTGGCAGTCGTTACGGGTAGTCAGAAGCCAGTAAGTCTGACGCCAGTCTAACCAAGGGGTATTGGATTGCCCAGGTAACTGGGTTGAGGAGGTCAGATAGGCAGTCGCTCCTTGTAAAACACTGGTATTCAGCCGAAACCGGTTTAGACTGGAGGCCGACCCCAACATAGTTGGGAAAAGGCTCGGGAGATGCGCGCGTACGCTCAATAAACGTCACATTTTACGGCGTAATAATAAACGTACATAGCGTAACTTTGATTCAGAGCCATATATACACCGTGTGGTACAAAAGGAAGTGGCGTAAATTGCCGAAATTATTTCGTGAGCTAATCGAGTCTAATTAAATTTGGGCGTCCTCGGGACCGGGATTACGTTACTCAGTTTAGGTGACAATTTTGAGGGTCGTCTGTGGTGCATCACAATTATTTACATAATCCTGTTTTTCGCATTCTACCGCGAAATTGAGGATGTTATTTTAATGTTTTAAAATACAATCTTTCTGATACTAAAACGTGGGATTTCAATAATGTACGAAGTCTAAAGACGAAGACATCACATGTTGGTATTATCATTGAAATGCATGTAGGTATTTTTTTGGATGATGCTTTATTTTAATAGGTAAAAAGAATATAAGGGCCTGTCAACCTTACCAATTAATGAAAAAAAAAAGTTGGTTTCAAAAGTCGGCTCTATAATACAACGACGTAGCATAAAATATTAATTAATAAACTATTGTTAGTGTTGCAATGCTAGAAAAACACGTGAACGCATAATTAAGGCGTTATCTTTGTTCTATAATTATAGATTCATACATGTAAATGCGAATTCCTGATATAGCTAATGAGTGGGTGTTACATTATTATTTAATCTAAACAAATGATTGCCATGATACGTAAATAACAATACTGGCTTGCATTCGATAGACGGCTCATTAATGGTCACTACATTTATGAATAATTTATTAACATTTGCGTCGTTCCAGCGATATTTAACTGATATTCCTGGAATATCTTTAATGAAATATTTTTGTGCGTCAACGTATAATTTTTAAGGTGTTCAATATCGTTGGCTTTTCCTTGTATCAAAATAGGTAGGTACTGTAGGCACGGATCAATTTGAAGAAATACGTCTCTATGTACCGTCATCCTGAAAGGATTAGTTTAAAAGAAACACTTCTTAGAATTCTCAGAAGAAACATTTTACTTGAAGTATACATATTTTCTTGGTAAGAGCTGACGGCTGACTGACAATGGAATTATAAAAACTATCTACCTATATTTTTTTCATACTTCCAAATTTAAACGATGTTTCGACCGGTCCCATTATTAAATGTGGGGTAACTCGGTGGACGTTGCTAGGTCTATTATTGACACTGTTGCACCCACCTTGGCATATATTTTCAATAACTGTATTGAGTCAGGTAAGTTTCCTGATCTTATGAAAAATAGCAAAATTATACCATTATTTAAATCTGGTAGCACTTCAGACCCCACTAATTACAGACCTATCTCAGTGCTACCTACATTTAGCAAAATCTTTGAAAAATTAATTCTTAATCAGATGCAGAGATTCTTCAATAAGCATAAATTATTGCATGACAAACAGTTTGGTTTCACAAGGGGTCGTTCAACAACCGATGCCGGTGTTGAACTTCTAGGCCACGTCTTTGACGCATGGGAGAACTCATGTGATGCTTTGGGTATTTTTTGTGACTTATCCAAGGCTTATGACTGCGTTTTTCATGAAACCTTGATCAGGAAGCTTCACCACTACGGAATACGAAATTGTTCACTGGATCTTATTGCTTCATACCTAAGCGATAGGATTCAAAAAGTTGACGTTAACGGGAAAAGATCTCCGGGATCTGTACTTAAAATGGGTGTTCCGCAGGGTTCAATTCTTGGCCCATTTCTATTCTTGATTTATATAAATGACTTACCTTACCTCGTAAGGGATAATCATGAGATAGTGCTGTTTGCAGATGATACTTCTCTTTTATTTAAACTAAAACGTCAGCAGCTAATGACGGATGATGTAAATAGCGCGCTCTCAAAAATTATACACTGGTTTAATGCAAATAATTTACTGCTAAACGAGAAAAAGACCAAATGCTTAAAATTTACACTTCCCAATGTTAGGCAAGTTGAAACCAGTGTATTGATGAAGGGCGAAGAGTTGCGCCCTGTAGATACCACAGTCTTCTTAGGCATCACTTTAGATGCCAAGTTACAATGGGGCCCACACATAGAAAAGTTATCGAAAAAGCTCAGTTCTGCAGCCTACGCGGTTAGAAAGATCCGTTACTTGACGGATGTAGATACAGCTCGTTTAGTTTACTTTAGTTATTTTCATAGTGTGATGTCATACGGTATTCTTCTGTGGGGGAATGCCGCTGATATTCAAACAATTTTTGTTCTGCAGAAGCGAGCTATTCGAGCAATTTATAAACTCAGCCCCAGACACTCACTCAGAGAAATGTTTAAAGATATTAAAATTATGACTGTTCCGTGTCAGTACATTTATGAAAATTTATTGTATGTACATAAAAACCCTCATATGTTTAAAAAATATAGTGATATTCATAGTATTAATACAAGAAATAAACACAGACTAGTAGCTCCAGCTACCAGGCTCCAGAAGATAAATGGCTCCTTTAAGTGCCAATGTGTACGCTTTTATAATAAAATTCCCAGCCATATTCAAGATCTGAGCCTTAATAAATTCAAATTGTTTGTTAAGCAGTCGTTGTTATGCAAGGCTTATTATTCAGTTAAAGACTATCTAGGAGATAAAAAGGCTTGGGAGTAAGCTGTTCCAAGAAAAAAAAAAAACTACAAATGCTACTGTTGTTTCCTAATTTTATTGAACAAAATTATCGACATGTTACAATTCTATCGGATAATCCACATAGTTTTTTTTTATTTTTTTTATTTATTTATATGCTATATATTGCTGACATGTAAACCTACTGTTAAAGTAGATGCTCTTTCTTTTTTTTTGTGAGTGTGTGAACAATGTGGGTTTTTCATTTAGTTTAATTTTTTTTTTCTTTTTTCTTTAGAATATAATTCTGTCTGACAGTTTGAGTACTATAAGTGGCCTACCCAAATGTCCTTTCTGCTGTTATGTTCGTCGGATTGTTGAGCTCCTATGTTACTGTTGAGTTCAACGAAGACCGACAAATGCGTACCAGCTGATTGGACAGGTCCATTCAAACTTGTATGACACTTTCTTCAAAAGGTCATTGCAGACACAAGCCTACATTGCTCATCCATACTTAAGTATGTAATTAATTTTTATGTCTGGACTTTAAAAGAGACTGTGACCCTTGAGTTTGTTTCGGCGTTTCTTCTCAAGGCAGTCAGTTAGGAAATGCCGACCTCATCTCGTTATTTTATAAAAAATGTGTTGACGTGTAAAAGTGTTGATTTCAACCTATTTGCAAAATAAATATCATTTATCATTTATCATTCATTTATCATTTATCAAATTAAAAATGATAATGAGTTCGAACCTCTACAGCATTAAAAACTCGGACGTTATGAGTCACCAGATATTTTTTCCGATCCCTATACATTATTGTTGATCTAAGCGTTATACCTACGTTGAACGAAAACTGCTTCTATAAAATAAAATGAAAACTACAATAAGTATAGATTCATCTTAGATTTTCAATCACCTCAAATAAAAATTTAAAAGGAAGGGGTAATTTTGATACCTGCATGACAATAATCACTTCAATTTGTTCAAGGAAGTCACGATTATTTTGTCACGCTCGACCTAAGTTAATTTGAACAGTAACTTTGTCATTACCATCACGTTTCCGCAAAACCTTTAACCAAACCAAATCAAACAATTAAAAAGTTAAGGTCATCAACAGGTCTGGGTGTCCATCGGATTGGATCTGGATTGTCCCTCCGATGTCGTCATCCATAACTCCCGTGTTCCACCAAGAGATGGCGCTTTACTATTTAAAACCCTCCTACGAGTATCAGGTCAGGAGATGCAAATTCAATTACGAATAACGAAGCAGTTATTAATTTAAAATTGAATCGGTGTAAAGCATTTCGTATGTACGCAGGAACCCGCATGGAAAACTCATCAGTGGCAGAAATCGAAGCCTATAACAGGCAAGAGGCCAATAAATAGGAAATTCCATTTCAAGCAAATCGCCCGGGCTGTCAAATTCACCTCCAAACTATTTGGACGCGCCCTCTCCAAGAGGATCAAAGCTACTGTCCTTTATGCAACCGAAACTGGAAAATCAGAACAGTTTGCCAAAGAACTAGGCGTGATCTTTGGACATGCTTTTAATGCTCAAGTATGTAACTAATAAACGAACATATTTCTCTTTTTAAAATTGTCGTCGAACAGGGGTCATCAACATTTGATAATTTAATCGCGTTTTAGGTACACTGCATGGCTGATTACGATATAACATCGATAGAGCACGAAGCTCTCCTGCTTGTTGTAACGTCAACTTTCGGAAATGGAGATCCTCCGGAAAATGGCGTTGTAAGTAATTTCTTTCGACAAAATGTTCCATTGGAAATACTATTGTTAGTTTTATGTTAATAATAAATTATCTTTGTAAGGCATTTGGAGAACATCTCTGCGAGCTTTTGTATGCTGATCAAGTTGCTGGCGAAGAAGGCTCAGGGTATGTCACTTAAAATTATTGACAGATATACCTAATGAAAGGCAAGTCGGAATCTTAACCAATATTTCTTTCCAGAAATCAAATGTTAACACCAAAATCATTCATAAAAGCAAACAGCCAGATGGAACTACAGAGATACGCGGCTGGTAATCCCAAGAAGCTAAGCCGATTAGAATCATTAAAAGGTGATAAATAGATACAATGCAAAGAACTATTAATAATGTTTGACTTCATAATGATGAGATTTAATTAAATTTTAGGCAGCACAACAGATGCCACATCCATAGACAGTTTCGGGCCACTAAGCAACGTTCGTTTCGCGGTATTTGCACTAGGCTCGAGTGCGTATCCGAATTTCTGTAACTTCGGCAAATACGTGGACAAGTTGCTCGGTGACCTCGGAGGGGAACGAATTCACGACCTTGCGACCGGCGACGAGATGTGCGGGCAAGACCAGGCCTTCCGGAAGTGGGCCTCTGGCGTCTTTAATGTAAGTTGGATATGGTATTGGAAATATGTGTATGCTACCTCTAGGTTTAGTTATTGAATGGTTGGTGTTTTTGGTTCAGTTTTGTCAATGTTTTATATCTAATTTCAAAAGACTAGAATTCTTAGGATGATGTAATGGAAGTGTTAGCTGTAAAAAAATAACATAAAATTCACTAATATAAATATGATTCCAAATAGGTGTCCTGCGAAACATTCTGCTTGGATGATGACGAAACATTACAAGAAGCTAAGAGAGCTCTAGGCACAGTTGCTCTAAGCGAGGAAACTGTGCGCTTCGCTAATCCAGAAGTTCGTCCACCCACTCTGCAAGTTGCTTTACAATCAGCTCTTAACAAAAAGTTTGTACAATGTGTGGTCAAGGCTAATAAAGATTTAGGCCATGGTTCTGCCGAAAGATCTACCATATTTATCGATTTGGAACCAAAGGTAAAAATGGACCTAACTTTTTAAAATAATGATCATAAGTTAATATTAAAATCATAATGCCAACTTCTAACATGAATTCATTTACAGGAAGAAATAAAGTACGATCCAGGTGATCATGTAGGAATCATTGCGTGCAATCGCAAGGAACTGGTTGACAGCATATTGGTTAGACTGAAGGATGTTGATGATTACGATAAACCATTACAGCTTCAACTTATGAAAGAAACACATACTTCTAGCGGTAAGAAAGATTATCAGAAAACCTATTGATATAACAAAGAACGCAAGACGATTAATAAAATTGTATATTTTGTTTCAGGACCCGTAAAATCTTGGGAACCTCATGAGAGACTCCCAGTAATGAGTGTTCGGGAGCTATTCACGCGTTTCTTAGACATCACAACTCCACCTACAACAATTTTACTCCAATACTTAGCTACAACCTGCGAAAATGAAGAGGAACGCAAACAACTTAACACTCTAGCTACAGTAAGTGTCGAATCAATTTATTTTCAATCTGTTTAATCAAAATAATTTTAAGTAATTTACATTATTTTCTTTAGGACCCAGGAGCTTACGAAGACTGGCGCCATTTCAATTTCCCCACTGTCTCGGAAGTACTAGAACAATTTTCGTCAGCTAGACCAAGTGCTTCTCTTCTCGCTGCACTTCTCTCACCTCTGCAGCCAAGATTCTACTCAATCTCATCATCTCCATTAGCTCACCCGAAACACATACACCTGACGGTAGCCGTAGTCACATACCGAACCCAAGGTCAGTACACGTAAAACATAAATTTAACCTTTCCTCTAAACAATGTAATGCATTGTATGCCTCATAGTTTATTAATGACGGTTCCCACATACACTGACATCGCTGATTCCATTGAAATACAGTTTACAATATGATCTAATTTTAAGTTAAACGACGTCCGTTCAAAACAATCTGATAGATGAGTCGGCTATAGTAGCGACATCAGAAAGGTTATTCAGTGTTTTATATTTATGATTTTCTATTTATGATGCGGTTAGTTGTAGTAAAACAATGATGTCATATTTGAACAGATGGCGAAGGACCTCTCCATTATGGTGTTTGCTCAAATTATCTTATGGACCGTCAGCCAGGCGATGAGGTTTATCTGTTTATCCGAAGGTATTATCAAGTTTTTTATTTTATGCTTTAATGCATTTTTGTTATCAGTGAGTATGCTTGTAACATTGAATATTTTTTACAGCGCTCCAAATTTCCACCTGCCACAAGATTTGTCAGTGCCGCTCATACTAATAGGTCCTGGTACTGGTATTGCTCCATTCCGAGGTTTCTGGCATCACCGTCGAGCTCAGCTTAGTTCTCGCAAACGTCCCGCGTCTGGCCCCGTTTGGCTATTCTTTGGATGTCGAACGAATAGTATGGACTTGTATCGTGAAGAAAAACAGCAAGCTGTAAAAGATGGCGTTCTTACTAAAGTATTCCTTGCTTTGTCAAGGGAGAAGAACATTCCAAAAGTAAGTTTAATACTAAATGGTGAGATTGGAAACCTAATAGAAAAGCGTTAATTGATTTCTTTTGTATCTCTTGATAGATGTACGTCCAAGAGGTAGCAGAACAAGAAGGAACAGAGATTCACGATTTGCTCGTAAACCGAGGAGCTCACTTCTACGTGTGTGGTGATTGTAAGATGGCTGAAGATGTTCATCAGAAGCTTAAAGGCATTATTAAGAAACACGGCGACATGACTGATGAACAAGTGCAGAACTTCATGTACACACTCAAGGTTGGTAAAATTTTGAAAAAAAAAAAACTTTTATCTGGATTTAAGACTTTTCTAGTGATTCCTGTTAAGATATTGTTTTTATTTAGGTATTTTTTAACTAAATAATGATTTTATTATCATGTACATTAAGGAGGAGAACCGTTATCACGAGGACATCTTTGGTATCACCCTTCGCACTGCCGAAGTCCACTCCGCGTCGCGAGAGTCAGCTCGCAGAAACCGCGTGGCCGCGCAGCCATGACGCCGGTCCTCGCGCTTCCACCCTAGCTCGCTCACCTAGCCCTACCAGCTCCCCAATCTTAACAACTGCTACATTCCTATCAATTAAAATAATAAAAAAAAAACAAGTGCTTACCTTATTTCCACCTCATCGTCAATCTCAAATTTATCAGCTTCAAATTCCGCGAAGAATCTTTTAAGCATCGTCAATTTATATTGCTGATTACAATGAGTCAATTACTCCTCTAATTTTTGGATTTGGTCAAGCATTATTTGGGCCACCCGGCCGATACATAGGTTGTGCGTGGTAATGGGTCTAGAATTTATTGTACATAGTCTTCACTAGCTATTCCAGAGTTAAGGCGCCTTCTAATATGCCACAGAGAGCCGCGCGGCCACAATGATTGACCTTTTGTAACATAACAATAACAGCTCCTTTAAGTTAGCTGCGTGGCACCAAAGCGGCTGCAGCGCTGCATTCGCGTCTTTTTATTTGTATTGATTAACTAAGCATAGCTGCAGCCGCACGGCTGATATGAAAGCGCACTTACATTCCACTTCAGTATTATTATTTTTTGATGCTCATGTTCAGAGGCTGCTGAAATAATAAAATATATTTATACAATTATTTTAACTGAATTCCAAGCAGGGTGATTTAATATTTAATAACGCACAATAACATTATCGTCTGATATGTTCTCCTTTGAAAGCTTCATCATTAATCGATAAACTGTATCGATTGACTTCGAAACATTTCCAAATAATAAGAATTTACCAATTACACAGTATTTAGATGTAATTTTATTCCATTTAATATAATAATATAAATCTATAATGACTTTCATTGACGTCATAAAATAAAATATTGTCCACTTATTGCTAACAAAATTTTAAAGTATATTTTGTTAGTAGATTATCGTATAAAATTTTAACTAGTCTAGTTAGTCGATAAATATTTTCAAAATTATTTTTTTGGTTGATAATCTCTGTTACAAGTATATTTATTATGTTGTGATGCCTTTATTGCCAAATGTTGTACAGATTGTGGTGTAATTATTTTATGCTATCAATGTAAATAAAAGTATTTTAAGTTCTTATGAAATCGTGAATGTTTTAGATATAACATTTATGTTTAATTTTTAATATAAATATTTTGTTTAAAATTTTTATCAATATTATCTACCAAATGACCATGTTAAACACATACCAATTGTACCTATATTAAATTATAATATCTACTATTAAATATGAGCAGCTATATTAATAATGTTTATTCAAATGTATTTTATTCATATGTCCTTTATATTTGACTATTAGGCGTGAGTGTTGAATTTGTGATCCTTAACTAACTAGTCCTAAGAAATGTATTCATATTTTCTATTATTCGTATTATGAGAATTTAATATACAAATAAAAAATCTTTTCTGATGTTACCTAATATTTCTATATTAACATAGCATATTTAATAACTGTCTTCGCCGGATATTCACAAATTACTAATTTCATATCTTCTAAATTTAATCAAATGCACATTTGAGACTAATAAAATTGTTACTATCGAATTCATATCACGCAAAATATTATCGTAACGCACTATTTCATCTTATAATGAAACCTGTTCGGACATGTTGAGAGAAGCAAATTATGATTGATTACGAAAATATTTGTCTGTTATTGGTCAAATAAAGTTCCTTCGTATTCGAAAATGCATCGTTGTTTTTATTTTACACTTTTCATGTATATGAACTCTTAAATCTTATTTAAAAGATAGAGTAAGTATCTACTGAAAGATGTGAAATTGTCTATCAAACATTATCATCAGTCATTTTATCTTCCCACTGCTGGGTTTAGGCCTCCTCTCACACGGAGACGGATTGAGCGTTAATCACCATGCTTGCTCAATGCAAGTTGGTGATTTCAGACTATAGTCCAGGTTTCCTCGAATGTTTTCCTTCATCTTTAATCAGTCATTGGTGTCCAAGATATACTTAGAAAATACATATAACTTAGAAAAGTTGCATTGGTACTTGCCTGACCTGGAATCGAACCCGCGCAATTGAACCCCGCAGAGGCTGTTGCTTTGATCACTAGGCGACAGTCAAACATACACCGAACATAATATTCTAAACTTGGTGTTGTTCACGACCGTCGTTTCGCATGTTATACCTACTCATTGACATCACCAACTTAAAGACAGAACAAATAATATAAAAAAAATAGTCGTCTTTTGTTTCACCATATTTTCCAAAGAGAGCTCACGTAAAGGTACATTCGTATGTAAATTGGTCAGTCTACTTTGATTAGATCAGTAGCAGCTTGTGTTGACAATATTCGCGCCATAAGGCACAAGAATTTCCTGTTCTGATTTTAAGATCTTGAAACCTACTTAAATGACCTTGGATGATAATGGATTGATAATACTATTCTTGGTGAACAATATACCAGCATGAATATTAAAATTAACTTTGAATAATAAGTCCATGTTTTAATAAGATAATAAGAAAAATATAAAGTTGTATGACCGACTTCCTAAAACAGACCCAGGTATATATTTTTTCTTTGTATGATTTGAACATCAGACACCATTACAGTACAGACTCCAGGACATTAAGCTACTACAATCTATCAAATTTCCTGAATAAGAAAGTTGATGGTTCAAAGTTGATTGGGAAAATTTGACAGTTTTGGGTAGCTTGACGTTCTGGCGTCTGTACAAGCCGTTCAAATTGGAGTAAAAAACAGAGTAAATTAATCTATGTGTTAAGTGTGTGATTAGGCTGCACATTTATCATAGTGGTAGGCAGGTAGGTATTGAATTGGTGCAATACTGGTCTTTATATTTAAGTTTCGAATCGAAAAAGACAAGGAAACAACTCGAAGCAACAAGCATGTGGATTGCATGACGTTGATATTTTTTACAAATACATTTTCCTTGTCACATTAAAACCTTTTTTTAAAACCAACACTAACGTCAGGATTTATGAATGACGAAACAAATTATGATTTGCTATCTCTTTATCTTAGGATGACGTCACTGTAGCACGTTAGAATACTGAAGAGCGATAATGGATAATGGTTCGGTTCACGTAGGCTTGGCTGCGGTATTGAGTTAAATCCCAGCTTCTGAGAAGTTGGTCGGTGTCACGAACGTAATGTTAGTGACGAATTTGCTTCAGAGTACCTGTCTTTGTAGATTGTTAAAAAAACCGTTTAGAGTAGTAGAGTACGAAGTATAAACAGATTTTGATCTCCGGGTGATTGGACTGACTGATCCTAAATCGTTGCTGCCAAGTTTATAATATTCCTCACACATTATAATAATAATTTCAAAAATGTTTTTTTTTTATATATTTTTATTCACATTGAGCTTTATAACTTAATTAAATGAATTTTATTATTATTAAATACTGGAGATCTAAAGGGGAGGCCCATGTTCAGCAGTGGACGTCCTACGGCTGAGATGATTATGATGATATATTTTTTATTTGTATATTGAAGACGACTCAAAATTCGTCTCCGAACACACTATGTAACAAATCCTTGTTCCCAAAATAAATCACTTTCATTTCAAAAGTTGCAGCAGATACAGGACCTACAAATCCATTCATTTGGCGAGCCTAAGTCAAAGGGAAACCAATAGTTGCGGTCTGACACAGTCACGTCTGTATGCACGCATCCAACAACAGCAGGCGAATGTCTTTGTGATTCAATGTGTAGGTAGTCGAGTTCCGGTAACTCTGTAATTTAGAACAACAACCATGAGAGCTGATTAGATATTGGTTTTATGGAGACAGGCGTAAAATTCAAGGAAAAGAATAAACTTTGCGTGTGGATGATGTAGGTATTTATGAATGTTTTGTTCGAATTCATGCAATTCATGTCATTCATCATGCAAAAAAAAAATCGAGAATTTAATTTGACAATTATATTTTATGACAATAAAATATCAAGTAGACATAAAAGTGGTTTTCACAAAAAAAACACAAATTATAACCTTTTTGTGTAAACGCATGATATACAACGGATAAAATAGTTTCTTAGGCTTCTTTCTTTATTTACCGAATTTTCACATAATTAATCCCACAATCCAGATTTGGTAATAAAGAGGATATTTTATTTGGGATACTGATTGCACAATTTGAATTAATATATATAGCTAAGTATTTCTTTGTTGACTCGATAATAATCGGTATCAGGTAGAGTGCTTTGTGGTTGATAAGGGTAAGCTGTCTACCCATTCAAGGCTAGGTATACAAACGATCAATTTTATTTTAGTACACGAAAATAAATCTGCAAAAATGTTGTAAAAAAAAATTCATTCAGAAAACGCAGATGCAATTCAATTGTTTGAGCCTTATTTACATTTAAACTTAGTATTCGTTATTCGAATATATGTAGGTACCTACATATGTATCTAGTCCTTTGTCACCCTGTCACTAGTTCACACGATAGATATTGTGGGTCTCCCGCACAATCGTAAGTGTCTCCCCACAAGAACTTAGAAACTTAAACGTTTTAACTGCTGCAAATATCCCGCAACCGCAGCAAGTAAGTAGGTAATAGTTTAGTGTAACCTGACCTTTTAAGTACCAATGAACTATTCATAAAAGAAACCTATGACGTGTCACAGCTTTCCAACAAAGCGTACAGCGTGGCATTTCGATGCGGTGTTCATGGAATTAAACTAGGAAGCGAATACAGGCTTAATCTCAGAGTGATCTATAGCACCTTTCTAAATAGCATGCCTAATGCGGCTTGCTCTGAATAATTTTAAAGGACATTTGTTTGATGACAAGACATTTTTTTTTCTAAATATAAATCAAATATATGCCAAGATTCTTCAATATCCTTTCAGAGCCCGAAGTATAGAGAAGGGTTATTGACATACATAGCAGTCTTATATTCATAATTTTTTCTGTCTATTAAAGATTATTTTAAAACAGAAAGCTACAGAAATCTGGGAACAGACATATAATGAAGCTTTTTATTGAGTCGTAATACGATTTATCAGTCAACTGTGCTTTATTTCCACTTGAGTTAGATAGCTTTCGAAATCATATCAACGAGGTAATGATAACATTAACATGAAACCCATTAAGATACGATTATGTTTCAACACGAACCAATGTTGGTTTCTATATAGGTACTATGAATGAAATGTTTATTTTTTTTTCTATATCAGTCTAGTTAGAGAGAGGAGAGTAAACGATTCGAGACGACTAGTACATTTTCTTGTGTTATTTTTGTTACCTCTGATATGGAAGAGTGGAGTCTACTAATACAAGCATTATTTGCTTAAAAGTAGGCTCCAATCACAAACTGGTTGTAAACCACTAATTGAAGAAATATGTAAATAATTTTGTACTTTTTTTGTAATTTTGTCTAAAAATTAACTTAAGTTAATGACCTAGCAATTTCAAAACAGAAAATCTCCATTTCCCAGTCATGTATTAACCACTTATTAAATTATTGAGAATCGTGCTGAAGGTTGACGTTATTGGAAAGATCACGCATTAGCAAATGCTTGTGAATAACGAGTACTCTTTGAATCGCAACTCATTTGTGTAAGAATTAGTCATTTACCGGTGCATCATTGGTTGTGGTAGACGGGAAGTCACCTAAGCTTCCAGATGAATGCTCTCGCGCAGTTTACCTCTACCGGTCTTGTACCGGGAAACTTTGCATGTGTGTGAGTCACTCGTTATAATCTTTCGTTTGGAATGTGTGGGGGTATTGTTAAGTTGATTGATAGGTTATTAGGTTATTTCTGTGGTTTCCCGTCTTCAAGATGAAGAGATGAAGTTTTATTTATTGGGATATACGTATCAAATTTAATGTGAAGTTAGTATGTCGTATCAGGTATGATTGGACGTTTTTACGATAAGGTGTCTTATAATTAAACTCGTTAACATATTCTTTTATATTTAATTTTATACAGTTTGAAGAATTGAGCCTTTAGGACTTAGAGATTTTAATTCTAAAACATTAAGTAACTTTGTAAATGCTATCATCGTCTGCTAATTTAGTTAAACGGCCGCTGGGTGGTATTTGTCCCGTTTGGTTCCCGTGGCTCTGATTGCTATCTTCTATGCAAAGATCCGTTACGGCTTACTTACTAATACCGTATGAAAACTAGTCAAGGGTTCTAGGCGATTGACCTAACTGTATCGAATGACCGAGTACGGAGCTCATCAAATAAGGTATAAATGTAAAGTATTATCACAAAGTCAGTTTATATTATAAAGGTGACAATTTCTTTGTGTGTTTGTTACTCCTTGAAAGCTTTGTAGTAATATAGCTCACACATCATAACAATAAGGCCTGCCTGGATGTGGGAGCGGTACCCCGAAACTTTTCGAATGTCAGCTCTTTGCTGTGGGGTATTACGCATCTACATAGATCGGTTCTTCAGTTTACGAGCTACGATACCACAGACAGATACATACACATAAAGCAGTCTAACTTATTACACCTCTCTTTTTGCATGGGGGTTAAATATAAATTTCAATATTCCCGATTGGCTGGCATGTATTTGTATCCATTTGTATTTCATGTTTGAATGATGATTCACTAAAAGCCCGTGCGATAGTCAGTTCGTTTAGACTACTGGATGTATGCTGTGATTGCGTGCATTGATTTAGGATTCAATTTTGATAGCTTATAATAAACACACGTTTGTCTTATTTCAATTTAATTCTGATCATACATAGACAATTGTATATTTTATACAGAATTAAGGGCTGTACCACAAAGTAAGCTATTGATAAGTCGGCGTATGTTCTGATAAAATAATTAATTACATAATACACCTACATATATGTATTTATAAATATACATTATGACGCCCAGAGCGTAACCAACCAGCATGCTCTTTACAGTAATGTTGACCGTACCGGGAATCGAACCCGAGACCCTCGAGCCGGCAGTCCGGCTTGGTGATCATTGACCCAACGGAGTAAAACAGTGAAGTAAGTACTTGTATTCGAAACTATAATTATAGTGAATGACATCTTAAAAAATGTACAGGAACGCCAAGTCCGGGACATAACGAGCATGATCATATCTTGTCAACCTTTGATTAATTTGTGATTAGGCATCGATATAAAGCTGTAGAGTTTGTTTGTTTGTATGTTTATACTTATGTACTATTTCATAAAATAGTTACTTCAACTCAGGGAGTCGCTACTGTGACCCTAAACCCCATTTTATTTTTTTTGTTTACGTCATATGAATGTTTTAGATTCATATCATCTATCTTGCGTGGGAGTTGTAACTCTAGTTTAAACGAACAGTTTCGCTGCTGGTTCATGTATCGACAGACAATTTTAAATGAACTTCTCTAGCATTCCATTGTTTGAATATCATTGACCCGCGTCGCCGGTTTTCACACTCTAATTTTATAATTTAGATAGCAGCACCAGTGCAGTACCTTTGGACATTACAAATATGCTATTAGGTACTCTGTATTCAAATCAGGTTATAAGCTAAAGGATTTCTTTGTATCTAAAAATGATGAATGAATTATTTATTCATATTCCTGCTTCTTAGAAAAGGTAGATCGATTTCTGCTTCTTAGAGTTTACGTCGGCTGAACAAAGACGCATGATGCAGGCAGTAAACTTGACAGGACAATGACAAACTACCTTTGATTTCCTGCTAACTACTTTCTAATCATTTTGACTACGTCTATGTACTTATAAATCCGGATTAGTGACCGTAGTTTGCCTACCTGATAGTAGCTCTAACGTTACCTTGATTATCGTGATAACATCCGTCATGTAGTTGGTCCGAGGCTCGCGGCGCCGGACTAGCGGCGCGGGCGCGCGGTGCCGCGCGTATAATTGTTGTTATTTTTTGCGGACGCTACTTAGAATGGCCAGTGCTCGGTTGCCGAGACAACCGATTTCAGTTCTCGTCCGGATCTGCTGCGGTATGCATATATATTATGCTGCAAACGCCGCGGCCTCCAGTTAGAGAGTTACACACGCGGGAGACATTACAGTGATCGATATTTTTTTAAATAATAATTATTAAAGGCTTGTACAAAAATGGCGCAGCATAACGGTCATGTTATCCCCGCGGTTTGTCCCTTCAGTGGTGAAAGTGTTCAAATGAATGGAGATGCGGACTGTCAGAAGTCAGTGAAACCGGGACTACGGATAAAAGTTGCTCAGCCTATTCAACTGGAAAATCATGTCATTGAAGGATATGAAAACTTCGACACACTACATTCTGAGATCGACGAGGTGTCGAGTAGCTTTGTAAGTAACTTAAAGGTTGTTTTCAACAAGTAGTTTCACTCGTTTTCGGATTGTTTTGAATAATAATTCAGTATCGATATATTGGCCAACTGTTAGAATCTGGATATAATATAGACATGTTTCAACCGACCCTTAACCCTGTTCAAAGTAAGCTAAAGGAGACTATTCTGAATGTCTGCTCTGCATAATTATAATCGTTGAGAAGCGTATATAGTAACCAAAAACAATCGAAGGCAGCGTATTATAGTATTTGAATTATTTGAGACGTACACAGTTTTAATGAAATCATAACTAAATACAGATCATTATCACGCACACGCGAATTTTCGCCAATTTGTATATTTGCGATAATTCGTGGTCCACGCCTTTATTAAAATATTTCATGAACAATTCAGAGTATAAACATTGTACACTTTGCCGGGAAGTATTAATTAAACTGTTTATGTAGTTGATAGGATCGGAAAATTTATCTCAATAAATCATGAGTCCCGTTGATAAAATCTAAGAGATCGTCGCTCTTCTTACTAACTGATTGGTAGAGATAAGCTCACGTATTTTCTGAGATTTTTAGATCGTTTAGATAATGTTATCTTATAGATATTATGAGAATTCTAGAGGAATGTAGTAATAATAAAATAGTATAATAATATGTTAAGTAGACGATATTGTCTTGTCGCCTGAATTATATTTTTTCGGAACTTTATATCAAGCCTACAACCAATAATTTGTCAGTTCAATAAAAATAAAACTGATAAATGTTTAGCCGACACCGTCTAAAAGTATGAACATTGATAATCGAACGCTCACGATTGTTGAGAATGTTCACACATAAATACATTAATACAGCTTAATTTAACTAAAGGTGATAATGTAATACCCAAGTCATCTATCAAAATAATACACACCGAAGAACATACACGATTGTCATTTTATAAATTAGAATGAAAACATGTTGTAGTCATGATAAAAAAAAAAAATGATCAAGTCGTGGTGGCCTAATGGTTAAAGCACCAGCCTTTCGAGTATGAGGTTGCGGGTTCGATTCCAGGTCAGGCAAGTACCAAGGTAACTTTTCTAAGTTATACATACTTTCTAAGTTTATCTTGGACACCAATGACTGATTAAAGGTGAAGGAAAATTTCTCGAGGAAACCAGGAATTATAAAGTCTGAAATCACCAACCCGCATTGAGCAAGCGTGGTGATTAACGCTCAATCCTTCTCTGTGGGAGAGGAGGCCTGTGCCCATCAGTGGGACGATAAAAAGGCTGTGATGATGAGTCATGATCAAATAAAATAAATAAATACCGCAACTTCAAATAATAGTCGGAGTGATACGACAAACGAGATATTACGTTAATATTAGCTGTTGACCTTTATCGAACAAATACTGGATTTTAAAAATAATTCTTCATTGTATAAAACTTTAATATTCTTGTAGTATTAACAGGAAAATCTATAAAAAGCATGAGAATAATTAACATAACTTCTATAGTATTGAATAATTTAGACATAGGTATCTACAGTAGGTATAGTTAACTTTTGTGACCATGTAAACATCGGAATATTGAACCCTTATTATAAAACAGTTATTGACAATTGTGGATTAACTTAGAAAGTTATCATAACAGATGTAATAGACACTCCGTATTTAGAAGCCATCTTAAAATTTTCCCAATAAACTTTGAACCATTTGCTTTAGTGATAAAGCCAAAAATGTATTAAGGAAATTTGACAGATTGTAGTAGCTTGATGTGCTGGCGTTACTGTATGTACATGTATATTAACTTCACATAAGAATCTTTCCATTGAGAATATAATGAGTTCTCACGTCGAAAAACTACAATGTACGGACACATTTTCCCCAAACTCTTTCTTTATAAGGCCCTGGTATACAGTGCACACCATAGATTATACACTAATATGCTGTACACACGCTTGACGTTCAATTTAATCAATTGGTTAATGAGCTCCTTACCGCATCCCACGAACAAATTATTGGTTCTCATTTTGGAATATCCGAATAACGGTTCAATTCATTTGGTTTGTTTTTTTTTGGGTCATGATAAACTATTCACCAACTAATAGTGGAAAAAAAATATAATTGGGATGTGGAGTAAGTCAAAAATAAAATACTTTTTAATATTCATGTTATAAAGGATCTTAAAATAATGTCAGTTTAAGTTTCGTTTACGAGGTTGATACTTTAACCACTAGGCTACCACGACTTCTACTAGACCACCGAAACTTGACTCTGAAATCAACACAAAAATTACAAATTAAATCATATTAATCAATAGTTTAACATGGGGCTAACCGACTGTGTGTGAAAAAGATTTCCCGATGTTATTATTTTTCAGCTGCTATGAATCAACAATAAAGCCATAAAGTACCTACAAAATAAATAATAATAAAAAGTGGCGAATATCTGCAGACAAGCTAAACTAAACTAGTTATGTTAATTGAGACATGATTTATTTATTTCGAATAAAAGCATATAGAATATTTATTGATTCGGTTAGGTATAAATAGTGATATATTGGTATGCTATCAGACAGTGAATATAAAGACATTTATAATTAATCTTTTTTCAGTGCAATAGGTACATGCTTCTTGACGCGTGTTTATTAACTTCTGTAGATTATGCACCAAGTGCAACTTGCATGAAAATGCGTTTGCTAAATCTAAACTGTTTCATTAAACAATTTTTTATTATGGAAAGATGAAAATTTGTGTTTTTTTATTATAATTTTTTGTATTTTAATACAACCTCTATTTATAAACTTTGCAGATAGCGCAAAATAGTATTGTTTGTATATATCTATAAATTTTATTATTAGTTTCCAGATACTTTCTAATATATAGAGTAGATACACATATATAAATCTCAAAAATATTTGCTTCAACTCGCTAATCACAGGAAAATGGATAGCTCACTTATCGAGGAAGGCTATAAGCTAACTTTTATACATTTGCGCTAAGTTGTTCCCACGAGACGCGCGTGAAACCTTTTATAGAGTTAAATATTTTTAACTATTTAATATATGTAGAAGCAGTTCAAGAAGTGGACGTTTATCGTCGATCGGTCTAGTAGTAGTAGTGTTGTTTAGAGTTGAACTTCATTTTTTATGAATATCAATGAACCCAGTTTTCCTCAAATTTTAAGATGGTACAGACGCCAGCACATCAAGCTTGCTGATATGTAAATTAGTTTTCAACTTTGTAGCTGAAACATATGGTTCAAAGTTCCCTCAATCTATATTTATTCATTTTTTTTAATTAATATACACATTATTAATAATATTTATATTACAATAATACTTAAACTACTATCTAAAATTAAGTTAAAACAAAAAATATATATATGTATCTAAATTAACAAACTAATATATACATCAGGCATCGAAGTATTCCTCCGCGTCACTGTCATTCGGAAACGTGCCCAGAAGACTGGCTGCATTGCCACGTTGAATGGCAATGCTTAATCTTTGTCCGAAGAACAAGCCAGCCCTCTGGTCACGCGAAGCGTCAATCAGCCTTTTACTGATTTCCTTAAAAAGTAGTCGCGAGCTCGGACCCCATGATCCGAGTGTTTCGACTCCAAACGGCTCAAAAGTATAGTTACCAACGAGATTACTATATTTGCGCCGTTTGGAGGTCTCTGCAGAAGCAGCGGCCGCACCTGCACAACCTACCGTACTGGGAAGATGTGATGGCGCCAGGGTATCGACGCAAGTTGCGTCCCACACCAAAGGCCTACCTAACTTCCAAGGCAACAACGTCATACCGTCCGGTCTCTTCCCATTGTCACGTACCAGGCCATTAGGCTCTAATACGGCTGGTACGCCGGCAGAGGAGAGAGCCCGACGGATAATGTCGTTTATGCTGGCGTGTCGTGAAATCCGGCCAGCACTTCTGCAGCATGACAGACCATGGTGTCCGAGGCCGTCGACGGCTTCACCGCAATGACAGCGATGCGGAGCAACACAGGGAGCGCCTAACCGTAGACATGTAGCGATGCGAAATGTGGTGTCATCCAACATAGTGCCTATGCTGGATGAAGGGATCGCTTGTAACCAAAGACCCGACTCCCATTCTCCCACCGCCAACAAACGAGCTCGCTCAGCAGCATTACTTGACGTATTTAACAGGTTATTCCGTATAATGCTGCAGAGCGGCCCGTCCCATTGTCTCTGAGAGCAGGGGTCGCCGGGTACATCCGTATTGGGACTGGCCATTTTCCAAGCATTCACCGCATCGGTCAAACACGGTACTTCAACATTGCCCAGTGAAGCGTTAGACAAAATTCTCCTGGTCAATATATCGGTACTGTGAACCGAGGAGAGGAATGCCGGTAAACTGATACTTGAAATTTTGCGAACGCCGAGACCTCCCAGGCGTATTGGGAGTGCAGCTTGCTGCCAGGCTCGGTCGTCCAAGGCCACATTGAGGATGGAGGTGAGAGTGCTTCTGATTATTTTGTCTACTTTGTCCAAAAGATGTGGATGCTTCCATATATGAGAGGACCGAAGACTATAAGTAAATTTTGGACCAAAACAACAGTACCGAATCAGAGTGAAAGCTGAATGTAAACTGATTTTAAATAATCTTTCTGAAATATCGTTAAAATTTTGAATTTTCTCGTCTATAAAACTAGAGAATGACTCATCGAAGATAGGTGACCCTAGGAGGCGAAGAGAACTTCTTTCCAATATTGTTATGTTTGGGGCTATGGATTTGAATTTTGATAAAATATTTTGGGTGTTATTGTTGTCGGTAATGAAAATTTCACATTTAGATAAATTTAGTTCGAGGCCTATAGATTTAAAATTTTGTATTAGGGTTTTTAAGTCATCTAATACTGTAACTGCATCACCTCCTAGGATACCATCATCGAGGTACCACACGTTAAATTTAGAATTTAGCTGTCTAATAATTGGATTGATCGCTAAACTGAAAATGACAGGCCCCAGGGGATCACCTTGGTTCAAAGTTGATTTCAAAAATTTCTGAGTTTCGGGTAGCTTGATGTACTGGCGTCTGTACGTACAACTAGAATTCACAAATGAAATCATGCAGTTATGACTAGTTCGCCTTATGATAAACAGCTGTTATTTTGGTCGTACACACAGGTCTCGAGTAGGTACATATTCTGTATGCTGTTTTGTTTAGAAATTCATTCCTTTATCTGTTTATTACCGGATGATTCAGCTTCGAAATTGTTTTTCTGTCTAGCAATACTAAAAATAAATGAGAACAACTTATAATTTAGTACCAAGTTTAAGTAAATTACGTACTGTTAAATACTTCATATTTATTTAAAAAGTAAGGTACTGTTAGCACAAATATGTTTAAGCGATAAAACGAGTTTACTTGTATTGTCATTGTCCCATTTGTCAAAACAATAATAAGAGCCAGTTTCAGCGGTTCTGTATTTTCGGTATCTGGAAGATAATTTCATACAAATTCTGTTCCATTTTTTAATTTATCTGGTAGGTAGTGGCTAAGATGCGGCATCAACATCAATGGCGAACACATCTCTCACTTGCGATTTGCTGACGATATCGTCATCATGGCGGAAACGCTGCAGGACCTACAACAGATGCTGAACGACCTGGCTGAATCTTCTCTACGCATCGGCCTACGGATGAACTTGGACAAAACCAAGGTCATGTTCAATGAACATGTTCTACCGGAACCGATTGCGATACACGGCGCCGTTCTCGAAGTTGTTCGGAAATATGTATACCTCGGGCAGACATTGCAGTTAGGTAGAAACAACTTTGAGGACGAGGTGAATAGGAGAATTCAGTTGGGTTGGGCTGCTTTTGGGAAGCTACGTCGAGTCCTAACGTCGTCGATCCCACAGTGCCTAAAGACAAAAGTCTTCAATCAGTGCGTCCTACCTGTCATGACCTACGGAGCCGAAACGTGGACACTGACGGTACGGCTGGTCCACAAGTTTAAAGTCGCTCAGCGGGCTATGGAAAGAGCTATGCTTGGCATTTCTCTGAGGGATCGCATCAGAAATGAGGTAATCCGTCAGAGAACCAAGGTCATTGACATAGCCCACCGAATCAGCACGCTGAAGTGGCAGTGGGCTGGCCATATCAGCCGAAGAACCGATAACCGTTGGGGTAAACGAGTTCTAGAGTGGAGACCACGCCTTGGCAAACGTAGTGTAGGACGTCCTCAGGCACGGTGGAGTGATGACTTGCGCAAGACGGCTGGCAGGAGCTGGATGCGAGAAGCCGAAAATCGATCTCAGTGGCGTGCACTTGGAGAGGCCTATGTCCAGCAGTGGACTGCGATAGGCTGATGATGATGAGGTAGTGGCTATCCGTCACCGGTGAAACTGGCCCTAGAAATGATTGTTTGTAACATTCATTTTTACGAATATGTCTGTATGCGTGGAAGGTATACCAAAAAAAGTGTGTCAGAAATGGCGGTAGGTACCAACCTCCATTATAGAGCTTAAAATACAATAGAGGCTCAGATTCTGTTGTTAAAATTGTAGGTTTTACAACCTCTCAAATCATAGAATAATTTAAATAATTATTATTTTTAGGGAAAAACACAAAATTTTTAATGAATATGTTTTTCTTTACAAACGATCTAAGAAAGACGAAAAAACATCGATTCTCAGAGAAATTACTTTCGGAGGTTAGTCATTTCACTGGTATTCGGTTTGAATTTTATCGCGAACCCACGCCGAGGGTAGGACGGCCGAACGAGCTGAACTGAAACGGATGCGTTTATTACTTATGCGGTTTTTCAATATCGTAAAATCTATTGCGACTTTCATAGTGTTTGTTTCTTAATCAAGGACTTTGTTTACATGGTTAAGACAGTTCAAAATGATTAAGAAAAATTCAGTCGTGGTGGCCCAGTGGTTAAAGCACCAGCCTTTTGAGTATGAGGGTGCGAGTTCGATTCCAGGTGGAGGAAAACATCTCGAGGAAAGTAAAGTCTGAAATCACTAACCCGCATTGAACAAGCGTGTTGATTAACGCTCAATCCTTCCCCTCCATGGGAGAGCCGTGATGATGATGATGAAGAATAATGAGAATAAACAATATTTTGAAGAAAAAATCCCACCCCCACCTTTTAATGTTTTTAAAGTATCAAAGATTTTATTAAGTTGTTTACGCAAGTTTTGGAACAACTAAAATAAAACCCACTTCAAGAAATTGATATTTCTATTTACGTCAGTGGTTCCGCGTTTTGTTTTAATTTTCCCGTTTAACATTTAAAATGTTTTTATTTGTAAGCAAACATACATATTATTAAATATCTTTCATCATTAATAATTCAAGATTTCTAGAAGTAACTTTCCAAAAATTTCAACATAAACCTTTATTTAAGAATTCTGAACTTATTCAGTTGATTATTTAATTGTTAGAAAGCCTCATAATATCTTTGATCTTATAAACCAATTAAATGTTCAACGAACCAATCAGATTATCCACAGCTTAAAACCAGTCTTACAAGTTTCTCTATGATCGCTTTTAATTATAACGACTCAAAAGACACTATGGCATTATTATCTATCAACTATAATTTTATCAACTGTGGGACTGAGGTTTTTGTTATTAAAATTATTATTAGGTATTTATTCTCATTTCGAAATGCTAAAAATATGTATTCGAAATTTAAATTATGTATGACAGAGGGCCAGTTGCACAATCTCCGAATAGTCCACTATCTACCAAATAATTTCAAAAATGGAACAGAGTTTGTATGAAATTATCTTTTTTACTATCAATAAAGTTAAATAGTAGGTATCAGGTTAGACTTCCAAGGAGGTTAAGCTATTTGTTCAACACATTACTGTAGTGTTGTTTATTATTATCAACAGCATGTCATTATTTAAATACACATTAGTCTGCCTACGTTCCGTTCCACACGTTGCATCGTGATGTCAAGCAAATAATTTTATTGGCTGGCTGAATACAAATTTGACCTTTGCCTCAATTTAAATGTTTTCGAAAAGGTTGCATATCTAATATTTTTAATGGCGGGAGAGTTGACACGTTAAAATAAAACGATTGTGAAGTGACCAAATAATACCTACGTATTAAAAAATAACTAAGTAGGTAACATAATAACATACTTTTGCTGCTCTGATTGTTGTCCGGTGCTTAAGACCCCGTTACAGGTAAATATTTCCATTGGAATCTGATAAAATAAAATAATTTACCTTGAACCAGGAACTATTTGATTATTTAAATGAATGTAAATAAGGAAAAGGTAGCATTAGAGGCATGTATTACATGATCTTAGATGGGTCTTGTAGTACGCATATATTGTGTAGATATTAATATTGTACCAATGTTGTCATGCAATATTTATTTTTCATCTCATTTTTATGATAAGTTTATATTATCATCTCCCGAGCCTTTTCCCAACTATGTTGGGGTCGGCTTCCAGTCTAACCGGATTCGGCTGGGTACCAGTGTTTTACAAGGAGCGACTGCCTATCTGACCTCCTCAACCCAGTTACCCGGGCAACCCAATACCCCTTGGTTAGACTGGCGTCAGACTTACTGGCTTCTGACTAACCCGTAACGACTGCCAAGGATGTTCAATGACAGCCGGGACCTACAGTTTAACGTGCCATCCGAAACACAGTCATTGGTGTCCAAGATATACTTAGAAAGTACATACAAACTGAAAAGTTGCATTGGTACTTGCCCGACCTGGAATCGAACCCACGCCCTCACACTTGAGAGGTTGGCTCTTTAACCACTAGGCCACCACGACTTTCTTATAATATAAGTTTATATTATACATATAGGAATCGGTAACTATTATGGTGAAACATCAATCAAGTTTAAGGGCTACACAAACATCATTCTATCCTTGTCACACAAACGTAAATAGCTGCGACAGAAAGACTTAAGTAAGACTTACATTTAAGTAACGTTTGAGTATTACGGAGCTAGACTCCTAAACAAAAGGCACCTTTAAAGGTATTCAATCATTCATTCTAAGAATTCAGGCATCAGTGACGTCACGAGTCAAGCTTGATCTGATGAGGATCTCGATAAAATAAAAAAATAAAACAATAAACAGTCGAATTCTAATCTAACAGAACGTGTTTATGTTACACGATACATCTCTATTAAGCCTTCGGTTATCGACTTTAAAGACGAGAAAATCGATACCTGGAGATTTTCATTAAAACGAGTTCAAAGGATCTCTTCTCGTTAGCACACGTCAGGTACACATTCCGTCTATATGACATCCTGTATCTTTACGTAAAATAATGAAGATTATCTTGTGATTTCGACATTGTTAGAGTTTATGTAAATAATATGGATGATACTTAATTTTGTTATTGATATAACTTAGATTTCATTAAGTAGGGTAATATGATAATTTCTTGTAAAAAAAAGAAATCACATCCTTTTTAAGTCGGTAAATAAATCTATAATATGAACCAACTGGACCTTATTTTCATAAAAGTAGTTTATTCATAAAATATAATTCTTCTTCCTGCCCTGTTCCCAATTCTATTTGAGGTAGATGCAATATGTTTTCCGCTTCGATTCGTATCTGTCAGCCATCATAGGTACTTCTATTATTTATTTATATATAATTAACAGCCAAATAATCATTCGAAAGTCAATCAAGAGCCAATCATTTAGATAAGAAGATCTATTTTGTTTGGCATTGTTTGAAAACAATGGGGAACATTGTACTGATGAATTTCTGGGCCCGATTAAGTTTTAATTGGCAATAAGTTTGCGGTCAGCCAAGGTATTGTAATGCCGCAATACGTCTGGTACACAGCCTTGAAAATTAATGGTATGGAGTAATATTACGGTAGGTACTCAGGGACAAGGTGCTTGAGAAAAACTATTGTAGCAAGAATTTTTTTTGTAGGTAATAGGGTATTTGACTCCTTTTTTTTAATTATTCATATCAAAAGTAACATTTAAAAAAACCAAAATCAGAAAGAATTTTTGGAATCCGTTGAGAAATAAGTAATTTATAAACCTTTCAAAAGTCAAATAGTTAAATAACAGAAAAAGGATGCACATACAAGCTTGTTACGTCAACGCTATTTGATTACGCATGTGCAAAAGAGATAGCAAGATGTCCCCACTGTGATCCCACTCTTCATCATACGAATATAAAAATGTTGATTGCTGCTCCATTTATCAACCAATTTTGACGCTGTTTTTAGAAATTATGTTCCTAGTGCGTGTGTTTATTTGTTTTGTTAAAAATTTTGTACAAAATCAAACACAGTCAAATACCCTATTTAATTGCAATGTTAGCCTATACTTACTTATCAATATTTACCAAACTCACAGTGTAATGAGACTAGCTACTGAATTTTACCCCTTGTGCACGGGATCTCGGGTTCTATTCGCAGGGCGCGCCGAAATCGCTTTGTGGGTTTTAAGAGACTTTCATAAAGCCGCCCGGACTCTGAAACTTGGTGACTGTTACACCCGTGCATCGGAAAGCACGTAAATGTCGGTCCTGCACCCGATCTCTGGCCGTCTCATGTCCTGCGCAGCTGGCTGATCTCCTTAGAGACAACAGCCGTCATGTCTGACAATCGGTCTGAACGCAATTATCATTAATGTAGAACGGACTTTAAGAACAGAACAAAATCAACTTCAACACAATTACAAAATGAACAAATAAAAGATACAATTGGTCAAGTCCTATTTGACCGCCATTATAAGTCCCTAACAAACTAATTTATACCCATGTCGTGAGCTGTATAGGTAATGCTTTATCAAAGCAATCTAACAACGAGACAATACATGCTTGTCTCAACTTCGTTATTTTAATGAAGCGAAAATTAAATATGTATTTATTTTCTTCTTATTTAGACTATTACAAAACATTCACTTGTAGGTAAATATTGACCTCTTGAGTGCTTAAAATACAATGTTAAAAAAAAATTAAATTAGTACTCAAATATAATTTAATTTTTCACATGGTTTTTCAAAATGTGTTTAAAATAATCATTTCCATACTTTTTATGACTCAAACTTGCAAATAATAATTGCAATACTTTGCATTCGGTTTCTGTTAAGTAAACATAATATTAAGCGCCATACATATTAAAGCCAAATAGCTAATTCTAGTAAGTAAAGTATAGGAGACACCGAAGGCCGTGAGAATGAGTCTCCGGCGTCAAGTGTTAATTTGATAACAAAAGCTTCGTTGAACACCAAACAGGCGTAAAATAATGAGCTAGTTTCCCAATCACCTTGTTAGAGCCATATTATTAGTATACTACTCGGAATTCGTGTGAAGTAATGCTTGTTATACGACTCGATATACCATTTTAATATTAATTTTAATTCGGTACCATCTAGAAATATCATAATATACCTAGCAATTATAATAATTCTTTTTTTTTACTAGTCGATACTTCGCGTGACCATGCTGCATGCTGGCTTGTTCTTTTGTCACAGTGGCAATACGGCCAGTTCTCTGGACATGTTACCAAATGACAGCAGATACGTCAATTTTTTTTATATTATAGTTTTTGATTTATTTTATTAGATTTTATTAATACAACTGAAAAGTTGTGTAAACTTTTGGGATGTTCACTCCTTTTTTATATCAATATAAATCTCAAACTAATTAGATAAAAAATTACGAGTTGCATACGAGTTTTCTTAACCAATTTTTGTAATTAAGTAGGTACACTTAAAGTTAACTAGAATTGAAATTTTTATTCATTTTATCACCAGTATAAACCAAAGCCTACACATGGGTAGACAGAAAAACAAAGAGGACATACGGATTCAGTTTTTGTTGCACACGGAACCCTCTTAAGATTTCTTGTTTGGTTGCCGTCATCCTTGCACGATTAGCATTGAATTGATTAGTCATTGTCACTTGTTATGTGATACAAGTGTGTGGGTGCTACCACACTGGTCAATTAGGCGTACTAAATGCTGTAATGTAGAGGAACTTGTGGCTAATTAACAACTGCACGGTGCCGTTGATCATAGCACCACTTGACGCGGGCCGGCCGCAGATAGGTGATCATTTATATCATGACGAGATTCTTCGCACGTTAAATTTGTGGGGCCCGGCTTTGGCAATGCGAGAGTGTTGTCATAAGCCAGAAGGTCTGGCAATCAGTCTTAGAAGGAGTGTTGGGTGGCCCTTAAGCTCAGCTGCATACGGATAGACTGGAAGCCGACCAAAACATAGTTGGGAAAAGGCTAGGCAGATAATGACAATGCTGTACCTAATTAATTCTACGAGATAATCTGTGAGAAATCTGTAACATTAAGTTAGTTGTTCATGTATTTATGAATGGAACGATTAGGTCAAAGTTTTCTTTTACACGATCGTGAATCGTGACTGCTGTTCTACTAGATATAAAGGCTAGATCCTGACTGCGGCGTCACCTGTTCTGACTTAATAAAATACCTGTTCTACATTTTTATACGATATTCGTTTAGCTTTAATCGCTAGTTATATAATATTTATGCCTGTTATATAATAGGTTCACATATCTATGCTATCGACATTTACCTCCTACATTCTAAGCTTTTACAGAAAATAATCACAAAAATATTGCTTCGTAAGCTTAACACTACCCGACTTGGGAATCGAACCTAGGCACCGACTCGTGATGAGCAGTCGCGCTTGCAACCACAGAAATTCAATAAATCTCGCTTCAATACATTCAAAACTCGTTTCTAAAGATATCTTTTTCATGGTTGGCTGACAAAAAATATCCTTTGTCCACCTCTGAGACGTGATTGAACTCTGTGCCAAATATTACGATACAAAGTAATGGAGAAAAGTATGCCTTATAGCTTAAAATCTATTTGCTAGCGTAGAATTGACCATTACTCCGAAAATGTTATTTTGAATAGGTTTTTTAGCCTAGGAATGTAGACAGACGGATACCAGGGTCATTATCTTGTATCTAAAGTGCGCAAAGAGAGGATGCATGTAGTATACTATGAACTATAGCAGTATATACTCTGTACTGATGATAGGGTTCATACAAGCCATTAGGTAGGATTACAGACACCGACCGCCATTAAAATAATAATGGCTATTTTTGGACTGGTTCAAGTCTGGTTGTATTTGTTTTATTTTTGTCCCAGGAATGTTAAAACTTATTTTGTTGGCATTATTAGCCAGCTTTTTTTACTCTTTTATTGTGTTTTAGATCATTTAAAAAATTGAAGTTGTCAATTCGTGCAACACGCAATAGTGATGAAATTTATGATTATCACTGTTAAAAATAGTTTATATATTTGACAAAATTAAGCATGCTCCTTTAAAAGCTCAATGTCATCTACAGACTAGTTCAAAAAGCCGAAAATAGTAGACAATAACAAACTAAGAATACTTGAACAAAACTTAAGACCAACTCGTATCTATTTTAGTAGGCTTTCAGTACCGAGGCACCTGTGCTAATAAATTGTAAGGGCCTTTCGTGCCGTGACCTCCGACTTATTAATACATAGAATTAACCTAGTCTGTTTCAACTGAACAAAGTTATATTGTAGTCAGTATGCAAATATCTAAACTTTTGCACCTAAAGATATCAATTAATATGGAAAACTCTGCAGCTAAGAATTGAAGGAATGAGCTTAAGAAAATCAATTTGCGACATGTGTTTGGCGTTCGCGTTTCTTTACTGTAATTTTAGAAAACAGTTGGTGACTGTAAGGTACAGTCTGCAGCAAAAGTTGTTGAGTATTATAAAATTGGTATGTCTGTATGCTTTGCTTTTTTAGAATGAAAAATGTATGTAAATAAGAGATTTGAAAGTAACTACTAAAGGTCACTAACTTCACCAGTAAGTAAAAATATTAAACTGGTATAAAAACATAAATGTTCTATTAATAAACCTCGTTGAGTTCTGTTTATGTACTTTTCTTGATTCTTGCAAATAGGTTGTAATGTAAAGGCGAGATTCCATCGCACCGATATGCGGTACTGTGACTCACATAAATGTTTCCACTGGTCTACTCGCAATCCGTCTGGTCTCTCTAAAATTCGTGATAAACACAACATGTGAAATAAATTGGGTCGGAAAAAAATTGCCTGAACTATTTTGATGGCATCTTGCGTTAACGTTCGTATTTATATGTAGCTATAGTAAATACAATGTTTAAACATATGATTTGTGAAATATTCATTGATAACTAGTGATGTAATTATTGAATCGTGAACCACAATCAGGCTTTATAAATAGTAAAATTTGAATATATTAACATGCAAACATTTGTACAATAAAATGTTAACACATTAACCAGTTTTCCTCCAATATTAAAATGTCGTATAATCGCTAAAGACCTGCATTTTTTACCATATTCAATAAGTATTGACGTAGACAATTTACAAAGAAATACGAATAATTCAATTAGCTTATTACAGAGCTATTATTGATTGAGTGCTGGGTTTAGCCCCGTATAGCAATTATGATAAGTAATTGAACTTAGATCTGAGGTAAAGGCATTGTTTAACGTTAACAGTTATGGCGATAAAAAATATGAATTGCGATTGCATTTTGCAAGTCGAGCCAGGAAAATAGCGAGTTCTCGTACCTCTATACAATAATATTTCTGCATAATATAATTAGCCGAATTCATAAAAGAGAGGTTACTTGGTACAATTATTGGCAGGTGTTTATTACCAACCACTTCATTTAATACACATAACAGAAGCGTAAATTACTTGTTTACAAAAATTCCACAAAAAAACCTTCAACAAATTGGATTTCCTAATTAATACCATCTTGTGACGTAAAAACTAAAGGTTAACAATATTATCATAATTAAACGAAGTAATTACTCCTTCCTCCGTTGGCCCATAACAATCGATATTCATTCGTAGAAAAATTGCTGGTTTTAGAGCCTCGATGACAATACAAAAGTATAACAATCGTTTGCCGACCGATGACGAATAAGATCGGGATAATGGCCGAGACAAAAATTGTAATAGACACGGAGTTACGGATGTTCAATGTTCAGATAGTTTAACAATAAAGACTTGAGCCGGATATGGGGAATACCATGCCTTCGCGCAACAGACGAAGCGATCATACAAGATGTTAGTACGCGATAACTGGTTACGATATTACAGCTTATTTGATGTATTAAAAGTATTTGCTAAACATCCATCTGTTAACACTATGTTAAAGAATCTTAATGCTATGACAGAATTAAGTAATTTCATAAAAAAAAAAAACAATTGCGTCTCGAATGCTGTTGGTAAGTACAGAGTCTCGAATTATTCTTGCTACATTACATCATTCATGAACTCCTTGCATTTGCCGTTTGAATTATCGTAACTAATCAATATTGTACAACGACCGTATTATGTCCACAGTTTATCACTGTTTTACAAATGTCATTTTAATTATGATAAATGATGCCATTGTATGGTGTTACACAACTCTACAAACACGATCTTAAGTAGTGATGTCGAACTTTCAATATTTCCCTAAATAGATCGCACGATATCGATAAAAAAAAAATAATAGAAATCCCAAGACGAATTTTTAGTTCTATTCTTAGAAAATGTTGGGTGAATGTCTTTTGTATGAAATTAGATTAAGTTTACCGATACGGTAAATGAGTCAAGCATTCACTAGTCACAAGGAATAGCCTGACTATAAAGCGCACTGGTCAAAGGCCTTTCGTGGCTTTTCGCAAGATATTTAAAGCAGGAAATAGTAAGAAATAGATATTTAACACGTATTTTTATACTAATTGACAATTTAATATGTCCTTGTAATTATGATACCCTATAATTATATAAAAAATATTTTGCTCTGTGAAAAAAGAAGGTCTAAAGACGACCAGTAAATTAAACACAGACAAAACCAGTACAGATGTAAATAAAAACATGAGCGATAAATAGTTGCGTTCTTAAAAAGTCAAGACGATTAAAAAATAGATGGAAGCAATGATTATAAACGAAGGTATCCACGGAGATCTGCCTGGGCTGCGGGTTGTTCGTAAGAGTTACCGTGGCCCTGGCACACAGGGACCTACAGAAGGAACATAGTGGGTTTTAGTTAGTAATTCAGCGGGAGGGAGTCATTTGATGAATTCCCACGAAAAAAACATACCTATCCACGGAGATTAAGTCAATCAATTCAATAAAAAAAGCAAATGCCATTGTACCTAGGAATAGTGGTACATATTTTTGAACCAAGCATGACAAAAGCTTTTACGATGGTTAGATTAAAACTGCGTTTAAACTATTATCCACCGTATCACTAATGTGATCTACGATAGAATGTTTCGTGTCATTGTTAGCAATGAGTAATAGTTTAACTTTAAAGGCGTTTAAAGTATGGCTTTTATGCGGTGTTTATTGATTTTAAACCGAGTTCAGTAGGGTCATAGTCTGTAGATATTAGCAAACATTTTTATCGATATTTTTTTGTGTTGTAGTCTAATCCCTATCTGCAGCAGGTGATTAAGTTTAGAGGTTATTTTTACATTATGGGCTTGCTTGTGTTTTTCATTTCCCACGTTTAAAAATATAGTATTGGTTTAAAAAGCTTATACTCATGACGTTTTCTAGTCACGTCTTAAAAAATGCCTTGAGCCTTGTACCATAGGATTATCATTGTTACATGACTAAACAATATTGTTGCGTTGTGTCGTTTTTGTTTGCCGTCCTTGATGTTCAAGGTCGTCTACTACATTTGTAATGAGATTACATAGCAAGAAAGCGTAATTATGTTACTTGGATGTACCTCTAGGTATTACGTAGGTATAATTGTTTTATCTTATTAAATTAGGTTTAGCAATTTCAGTGTTTAAGGATAAATCTATCTAGTGGAGATAGTTTAGATTAGTTAGGTTACATTCGTGTACAGACGCCAGCACATCAAGCTACTACAATAATTACTGCTAGCATTATGGTTCAAAGTTGATTGGAAAAAAATGTCAGTTAACTTGATGTGCTAGCATTATAGTTCAAAGTTGATTGGAAAAAAAAATGTCAGTTGTCGGGTAACTTGATGTGCTGGCATCTGTATATTTTTATTAGTAACAATGTCAAAAAGGCTGAGTAAATTAAATGGAGAGATTATTTATTTTAGACGCTTTTCTGCATTATATAAGCATATAATAATGGTTTATTGTGTACAGAATTACAATGTAAGACTATACTACCTACTGTACTATACCTAACAATTTTACATTGATAGCATACATTTCCGAGTGAAATAGCGCATAAACTACTCATTGTATAGCCACATCTGTGGAACATAGTCATTATTCGAAATGACACCTCAATTTACGTACAAACATTTAATAGCGGACTGTCATGAAAACCAAAATATTGTCTACCAAATAATTTTATGTTAACAGTAGCAAGTCAACGCGCGTCCGTTTTTTGCCGACCGTCCAACAACGTAATATATTATATTCCGCGGAACAATACTTGCATAAGAGGTACAGACGCCAGCACATCAAGCTACTACAACCTGTAAAATTCCTTAATAGATTTTCAACTTTACCGCTTTAGCTTTTGGTTCAAAGTTGATTGGGAAAATTTGATATTTTCGGGTAGCTTGATGTGCTGGCCTCTGTACACACAGCTAGAATTCTGTGCACAAATTACAATGCTACGTTTGAGATCTAAATACGCTTTCGGAATTTCACTATTTCACTAGAGTTTAGTACACAACAATATTATTATGAAGACGTGGAGTTATTATCTTGGGATCTGAGTGGAAGATATATTGACGCAATGTTCAAGAGATACGGAATGCAACAGTTTAATAAACATACATGTTCATATGTATGCAATTTGTGTTACCAAGCGTTATAATACCTCAAATTCGTCAGATTTAAGTACATAAAAGCTTAATGTATTTATAATTTATACATATCTACAAAGTATTAAGAGATACATCATCTAGTACAAGTAAATTACATATGTATAAAAAATAAAATAAAGTCATATAGGTCAAAATGAATACCAGCTTTTTTGAGTCGGATAAAGCACTAAAACCTTCTCCTGAATCTAACAAATAATTTTCCAAAAACCACATCGAAATCAGTTCAGCCTAACTCGAGAAAATCGCGGACAAACATACATACTTACAGGTCAAACTGAGAAGCTTTTTTTTTAGAAGTCGCTTAATAAATAAATACCTATTAAAATACAAATATTTATTTCAAAGCAAATACATATATACATATAACAGTATTTTATACAAGTCAAAGTCAGTACCAGGAGCACAGAAAGGCATGGAGACAGTTACATAGAAGGTTGTATTGTTATTCACTGATTGGAAACCGCCTTGATTAGTTCCAGTGAACACAGAGTCACACAAGTGCTTGCCAACAGATAATTAGTAGCTAAACGCAAACTGACTACGTCGAACAACTAATTATAGTTACATGTAATGCATTGATTGCTGTCACGTGATAACTAATAATTAGTTCTTCTACTTATAAACAAAAAAGATCGTAGATTTGAATCTACATACATAATAGTACACATCTGCTTAGCCTTTTCCTAAACTAGTTGAGGATCGGCTTCCAGTTTTAGTCATATGGAGCTGATTGTTCTGTTTTGTTTGTTTGGTTCCAGTGTTTTGTTTGGAGCCACTACCTATCTGACTTCCTGGGTCAATCGTTATCCCTTGGTAAAACTGGTTATCAAACTGTCTGGCTTCTAACCTTGGCAACCCGTAACAACTGCCAAGGTGTTCAAATTGTGACATGGGGTCTTCAAAAAATCTGCTGGTCTTTGATTTCTTCTTTAGAAGCATACAGTAGATAGCTAATTTATAGGGATAGAATACGTGAAAATGGGCTGAGTACATAGTGAAGTTCTAAGCGTTTTATATCACTTATTTACAAATCATTCAACGATGAAAGACTCTGGTATTTTGTTAAGGGTTTTTGATACTGTGTCAACGACGTGTACCAATAGACAAACTTCTGAAGTACAGACGCCAGCGCATGAAGCTACTATAATCTGTTTAATTTCCTTAGTACATTTTCCACTGTATCGCTGACGCATATGCTTCAAAGTTGATTGGGAAAATTAGACAGTTTCGGGTAGCTTGATGTGCTGGCGTCTTTACCTATATGGGAAGATAAGTGAGAAAGGACATTTACTTATCTATCCATATTTTACGAGTACTATGTATTCTTGTTACGCAATATTCTATGAATACATTTCTTATCCTCATATGGGTACATAATGAATTAGCATGATGTAATTCTTGAAACACCACGTGCTATAAATTCATCACGTCAGCCATATCACATCATTGCCTTGATAAAAACATTGTTATCAACGAAATTTATGAAAGGTCATATTTATGGGTAAAAGCGAGATAATTAGGCCAATATACTGAACGTTATCAAGTGACTAATCATGGTTCTAGGTAACGTTATTTATAAATCACAACTTATCATGGTGATGCATGCGATTAAAATTATGCAGAAATTGCGTCTGAATGTTTAACTTTTAAAATGTTTCGAATTGGAGTTTGATTGTAAGAAACATATTATCTAAATACTCTGAAGGGAAGGTCTAAATCAGATCTAGCAACGTATACTATAACATCATACCTAAAAACAAAGGCGTTGTTCGAAATAGCCGCATAGAAAATACATAGTGATCCAAGTTGATATAGAAATGTATGCCTGGCCGTGTAGGCTTCGCCACAAAAAGAATGGAGATCTAATTTATTGGCAAGTTCTTTCAAACGAAGTATATATTTATAGTAACAAATTCAGACTCTATTTATCTTTTCTCTTCTCTATGTTCATGATGTAGGTAGTTTAGATTTGACTTGATCGCATTGTTAAACTTAAAAATAAGTTTTGAACTACATCAGAATTAAAAAAAAAAAAATGTGGGAATATTACTAAAACTGCGTATAGTACATTAATTACGCGGCATTTTTTACTATTTATAAAGACAATATTATTAAGGAAACTAATTAGTTTGTTATTGGTTGGCACTGATGAAAAAAATGCCTTCATTTATTGAAGGCTTACTTTATTAACTTTTGTTTACATGTTTTTAAGAGCAAACTCGTTCATTGTAAATAGCTATTTAAATGTCATGAGACTGGTGAAAAAGTAGATTAAAATATGTGGTCAGTTCTGTTTAAAAATAAATTTATACTATAGTGTCCACTCTTTCAATATCGGTGCACCGGTGCAAAGATACATTCCAAGTGATAGATGATGATATAGTACCGATACACGCTACCAATAGTCTGAGATCCCAGGTTTTTTGTTCTATTAGTAAATTGATGTAGTCATCAATATCATAAAAGGTGTCTACATCAGTTTTTGTAATGACCACGATACAAGCTTTTCAAGCGTAAATTAATCAGTGTAAATTACAACCAATTTGTGGTACAATAAAATATAAGTTTTCCTTATGCTTATGTTTGTTAATGAATGAGATTGTGGAATGTTGATATCATTTGTTTTTGCTCTGATTTCTGCGACGAAGTACGGGCGGTGACGGGAGAGATCTTTGTGATAGTCGGGGAAGCTATGTCCAGCGATGGACGTCTATTTCCTATAAAAATAATATCAAAGAGGCGCTAGTAAACTGGTTCATCCTCCACATATTTCTTTCCCCTATCAATGGAAATTTAATTTATAATTAATTCAAATTCAAAAAATAAATAATTCAAAAAAATAATACTTGGGACCGTCACAAATAGGACTGCATCTTTCAATATTATGAAGTTAAATTCGATTAAATTCACAAGAGTTATTTTAATTTCAATGACGTAGGTATTGCATATTTTAATATCCTACACAGGCTTTTTACACTCTTCTGCGATAAGACCGATTTGTAAGCGAAAGGCGGCCACTCACTGACTTTTCCCAATCTCAATATTGTAACTCAGAATGATAAACATCAAGGTTACAAATGTACAAAAATATCAAAGAAATAGAGTTGTCGTTATATTTACAAGCCATGGTTCGTTTCTCTGTCTCAACGTAAATAATGCATTGTCATCATTATAAATATTTAGACAAATAGCAACGGAACCGAAGCCACCTTGAAATAATAGTGAAGACTAGACTATCTAGTAGTCTAAGGAATCGCATATGACCTTTCCGAATAGCAAAGTCCATGTTTTATTTTATAAAAGAAAATGTGTTAAATGTTTTGTTTATGGATTCTAGTATATCGTAGGTTTGGAGTAACTTCTTTTTAAATCTGATCTTTTGTGAATTTGATGCAAATAAGAACTATAAGATTTTAGTTATAATTAATGCGACTCTACCTGAATGTCGTGTGTTATTTTACCTAACAACACACAATTTATTTATCAAACCAGGCTATAGATATAATATAATTTCTATGAGAACCTATCGCAAAAATTTGCTGTTAAGTACGTGTGTCTATTTTAAATATATGATACAGAGCCTTATTTTCAATTTCAGAACACAAGATGTACAGAAAAAGTATGTCAATCGAGTATAATGAATATCCCTGGCCGGGGTGACGTACCGCGGACTCCTGAAGAAGTTTATCAAGAGGCACAAGTTTTCCTCCGACAATACTATGCGTCTATACGCAGGTAATTTATAACTAAATATTTTTTTATATTGTTCAAAAGAGTTACCATAGCCCTGGCACACAAGGACCTCCAGAAGGAACATAGTGGGTTTTAGTCAGTACGAGTCCGACACTACTTCCAGCTGCACCCTCAGCGGGAGAGGTCATTTGATGATTTGCCACGAAAGTAAAGTAAAATTTATACATTTTACATACATCTACTTATACATAAAGTATAGGTAAAAAATATTATATGTAATAATGTTCAACAATCAATAAAATTATTAATGGTCTTGATGTCACATAAATTGCATAAGCTTGTTATTTTTCCTCTTCAACAAAAAAAAGTTCACGTCTACCTTTCATAAATCCAGTTTCTTTAACCTTGCAGACCTATTCAATATCAAAACAAAATAAAATCAACTACCTAAAGACGAATTTTAAAATATAGTTAAGTATTTTAATCAGAAAGTAATTTCCTCTAAATAACAAAAGGGAAGTTCTGCGATTGGAGAAAATATTTGATTAGCTGATGATGGAAGGGTCATTTTATCGTCTCATCGAGAATCTGTGACGTTAGCATTTGTTTTTTTTTCATTCAATTGTAATCGAAGTATTCTCTAAGCCAACTTTTATGATTGCTTACCTAAATTCCAGTTTTGATTGAATCATATTACGAATAATTCGAAATGCTAATGAAACTTTAAACATAATTAAATTATGAACGTGTCACCGGGCTATTTATATATTTATATTTCTCTTCTCAACAGTCTGAAGTCAATCACTTACAGTTTATCGAAACATTTGTTTAGTCATTTAAATGTGCCAAAAATCCGTGTTCGAAGAGATTCTTTCTAAATTGTTTTCAAGAATCTAAATTGAAACCTTTTTCTTATTTTTTAGAGAAAATTCAGAAGCACACAGAGCAAGACTGGAAGAAGTGAAAAAAGAACTAAAAGAGACTGGAACATACCAGTTGAAGTCTTCCGAATTAGTGTTTGGCGCCAAATTAGCTTGGCGTAATGCTACGAGGTGCATTGGTAGAATACAGTGGAAGAAATTGCAGGTGAGTTGTTTTCCTTCAAGAATGAGGTCTTAGTAATAAGGTAACCACAATGGGGGTACAAATGGCCCAGAGGTTCGGAGACCGCAAGTCAGTGGCAAACTCGGGGTCTCGGATTTAGGTAAAATACACTATTGTGTCGTCCTGTCAGAAGCGTACATTATTGTGGTGAGAGTAAAAAGCATATAGGTAGGCTTATACATTCACATACTAATAATATGCTATGGTTCTAAGCACGGGTTCTAAGGCAACTTGATCCTGTTATATGTCTTTATAAGACCAACTTTCTCCTGTAAGGCAGATTGTTTTTGATGAACTAGAGTGAATGACGATGGCAGCTATAATTGGCGTATAATTTTAAATACTAAGGGCCTGTTTCACCACCTACGAATAAGTTACTATTCTATTGGTGGTTATTTGGAAATTGTGCTACCATCACAGGTGGTGAAACAGGCCGTTATTGTAATGTTATCAAAAGGCAGTATCTTTTTGAAAACAAAAGCACTCTAATTTTCGTTCAAACTATTTTTAAATATAGAATTTAATATAATATCATTTATAATTTAAAAAATACAAGGATTTATTGCTAGGGAGGGCTCGTTTATGTAAAAAAATGTTTTATCTCGAATAAAATTATCTTGGCATTTACTAAGTCAATGGTTTGTATAATAATCTAAATCAATAATACGATACCTACGATAATGGGGAACAGGTTTTGGCAACACACCTCTGCCCGTATCATTATGGTAAGATTTTGTTTGTTGTGACATATTCTATTTTTGAACACGGATGCATTTTTATTGTTTATTGACAATCTTGGTGGCTTATAATAATTTGATATGCATAAATATGCGAGTATGTATAGGCATTCAGTTCCTTGCTTGATGTTCGATTCGAAGTAATGACATAAAACGTTAGAGACCAAGGTTTTTAAATAAATTGCATCAAGTATTTTATTATATTGTCAAAATACTTTAAGAAAATCATGAGCAACATTTTTAATTTTGTTAATCATTAATCAAAGCTAGACTGGCCAAGGTTTTATACTTATTCATCAGGTCTATCGAAACATTAAGCAAATAGGTATGCAGTTGTCAATAGAAAAGTATACCTACATATATTGCCATGAGGATAATGATGCTATAATTTTAAGTTATTTTGTACAGTTTTTTTGGGTATTATAAAATATTACTATGCAAATAATTACGTTTTTGAAGGCCAGATAAACTACCAGTTCTAATTTTGGTATTATTATATTTATTCTACGACTATCTGCTATCCGAAACTGTCAAATTTTCACAGTCAATTTTGAACTATAATATGCTTCTGCAATCAAGTTGAAAATCTATTAAGGAAATTTGTAATAGCTTGACGTGCTGGCGTGTGTCAAAAGACGTCATTGTTCGATATTTAAAAATCAATCCTATCTAATGAAAAGTTTCTCTCAAACACCGAAAGAAGCAAATAAACAATCATGCTAAAAATATATCATGTCTAGCGTTCGTCAGATATTGCGTGACTTCGCCTATCAGCTTAATTCCCTGGCTATTTAAGCACAGACGTTAACATATAGGCCCACTTTAACGTAGGTACTATCACTCGTTACCAACAAATTAGATTTGGTGCCTCCTGAAGAGAATCGTGGCTTTTCCCTTCTCTGAAGTACATAAGGCTTTCACATGACAGATATATTCGCATGCCTTGAATATTTTATGATAGTCATGTTTACTGTTCTATTCTCAGACGAAAGTATTTCAGTCAGAGTTTTATTCAAATAACATTGTTATTTTTAAATTACGCGTTAAGTTGGGGTCTTCGAGGTATAAAATAAACCTTTGTACCTATGCGTGCGATGTTGCTGGCAGGCTATTTACCGAAACAACAGTTTAGTGTATTCTGATTTTGAATAGAGAATACTAACAGGATTCAAGTATTTTTTAATTCAGTTAAAACATGCGTAAAATTCCAAAAATAAAATTCATTAAGAAACAGTACTGTTGTAATATTTTCTTCAAACACTCAGCAAGGGGAGATATGTATATAAACTTTTAATTAGGGTTTCAGAGCTTAAGCAGGCATAACTTTATAACGAGCCACAAACTAAATGTCATTAGTCGTTCTTACGGGGGAGACAAGTTACATAGCTTTACAGACGTTTGTTTCCATTCTTAGCAGTTAAAATACACACGCCAGCACATCAAGCTACCTGAAACTGATATTTTTTTCCCAATGAACTTTGAACCATATGCTTCAGCAATAAAATTGAAAATTATTGTAGTAGCTTGATGTGCTGGCGCCTGTACAAGCAGATCGAATAAATAAAGTAAAAGGATCCCTCACTATTAAAGGATTCCTTGGTAGTGGATGGAAGTGAAATATAAAAAGGAACCGGTTTTTGTCTCTGCTCAGGTTAGGTTTAAATAATGAGCTGCTTGCATCGATAAAAATGTTATGTTTAAAAAACTTATTAAGAGCCTTGAGGTTTTTATTTTCTATCAATACTTTGGCTTTCTTCATCATCAGTCTTTTCATTGCCCCTCAGCAGGGTACAGGCCTCTTCTCATTAAGATTAAGAATGAGCGATTTTACACTTTAAAATATTGTTGAAAGAAATTTAAAATAAATAAGGTTTTTATTACCTACTTCCAGTTGAACTAAAATATTAACCAGATAAGCTAATTTTAGACCCGCAGTATTACATTGATTCCCAGAACACGAGTCCTCGGATTACGCTTGTATAAAGTCGAATACGATGTTTAAAACGTTTAGTATCAAGACAACTATCTTCATGCAAAGGTGAAAAAATAAATTTGTCATTTTCGTAAAACCAACAATTCTAAAGTGTTGGCATTTGAGGGACATAAATTATCGATCAAACTACGTAGCTATAGCTACTACTAAATATAGCATTGCAATCAAGTATTGAAAAAATGTATTACCTCTAAATGGAAACGCAAAAGATTGATGCCTTATAAGCCGGTTTTCTGCTACCCCCTATCATTAAAGAGAAAACCAGTTCTAAATAAACGCTGCGCAGTCACAAGAAATCTTTTCTAAAAATAAGTTAGCAATAAGTACCTTCAAGCTGTGCACAGATAGTTATCACGCCGATACAGTCGGCGAACATCAAAAGAGTGCATATCGTATACAGAATGCTTCAAAGACATTTCAAAAGGCAATTCATATGCAAAGGATGCGTTTATAAATAGCAAAGCTACGTAGAGACTGGAGATAGTATAGTTTTCATGGTAACAATACTTATGTTGATAAATGTTACTGTGCCTAAGTACGCAGAAACAAAAGTTTCGAAATACATATGGAAATCTAATTGCTTTTAAAGTCCAAATGCCCTTTTTTCAGTCGGGTATCGTTAAATAATCCCGCTGTGGGTGTAGATAGAGGGAGTGTCAGACTCTTACTGAATAAAACCCACTTTTGTTCCTTCTGGAGGTCTTTGCCGGGGCCGCGGTAACTCTTATGAACAATCCGCAGTCCCGGTGGAAGTCAAAATACGCTTCTGTGTTTTCTCTTTCTCTCTCTCACCAATATCTCTCTCTCCCTCTCAGCACCAACCTCTTGAAACAGAACAATAAACGATGCCTAAAGTTCTCTGTAATGTTTCTTTTAGATATTCGACTGCAGAGAAGTGACCACCGCCAGTGGAATGTTCGAAGCACTCTGCACTCACATTAAATTTGGCACCAATAAGGGAAATATCAGGTCAGTTTGTTTATCAATAACCTTTTCTTCCATACTTAGCTATAGTTTAGCACAAACCAAGAATTGTGCTTGGATACATTTCTATAGTGTAACAGGGATAATAATTGTCGGCTATGTGTCACCATTTCATATATTAAAGTTGTTTCAAAAGGACTTCAGCGTGTTGACTTCAGTCCCAACTTAAACTTCTAAAAGACCGGGACTCTATTAGTCCCGCGGTCTAAAAGAGCCCTAAAATGTTCTCCTTCGAAGCCGTAGAATTAGTTTATGCATTTATTGTAAGAGTATGTACATAAGTATTCATTATTATTGGATCGATTACACTTATGACTGCATACAACCCCATCTCTCTAATATCTTGTATTATAAATGGTGCGGTTGCCTCTAATGCAAAACTTTTCTCAAGTAATGCAAGTTAGCGCTTGTTAGCAGCGCGTTACATAGTCTGTTAGATGAGTTATGTTATTACTTTAGAAATATCACCGATAATTCTGAGTAGGTATGGTCTGTAAAGTTTTGAATTCATAGACACTCATAATTTAGTCTTTGCAATTTTTAATATCACGCTGTGAATTCAATGGACTTTATTAAGGATTCTAGGCTCAAGTTTTTGTAAAATACTGATACTCACCGCCACCTGCCTAAAATATTACTTTTGGATAGCTGATTATTAAATATGCTTCGTGCTACGGCAATGTACACATTTTTTGCAGGCGCTATTCATATCAAGAAAAGCCGTCATTCTGCTAAAACCTACTAATATTACAAAGCTATAAACAAACTATCTGTGTGCTTCGACGCGTTAATCTCAAGAACTATTGAGCCGATTTCAAAAGTTATTTCAATGCTAGATAGCCCATTTACCGAGGAAGGCTATAGGCTACTTTTTATCCGAGTGCGCGGAGTATTCCCCACGGGTTATTGATAAATGCGTTAGGGTGCAAATTATAACAAAATCTATATTGATTTTTAGTTAGAGGATTAGGAAGTTCACATTTTGCTCTGCTCTAATAATACTGTTTTGTTCCAGATCAGCTATAACAATATTCCGTCAGCGATCAGACGGTAAACACGACTACAGGATATGGAACCCGCAGCTCATCAGCTACGCTGGGTATCGGATGCCAGATGGGTCCATACTCGGTGACCCTGGACGACTGGAGTTTACGGAGGTAAATAATATTATGACGTAACAAGCTCAATACATCTTCCTAGAAGTAGTTTCTTGCGGGGATCTAACTAAGAGATAATTTCACATTATTTGCATAGGACTTAGCCTAAAATTGGTCCCATCTATACTGTCTAATAGTATATTTCTATAAGAAGTTCATAGTTCACTGTTATTATTTATAGTTTTATTCAATTTGACGACAATATTATGCAAGAAAAACCATCTATTGTGATATTTTAAAACTGGATATTTTTCAAGATAACTAGTTTCTTTAGACACAATTATTCATATTAATCAATATAGTACCTACATAAATGCATAATATTATGGTTAAAATTATTGATATGGAGTAGTTTTTGACCTAAAATAGGTCATAATATTTGTGTGTGTTGAGTATATAAATAGCAATTCTCTTTAAAATACATGAATAATCAAACAAAGGAATTAAAATATACTCGTATAAATTTGTAGTTTCTTTTTCCTATTTGTAATCTCGTATTTGTATCAATGATAACACAGAACCGATATTGCTTTAACCACTCTTTTAAAGATGCATTTATTACTAAACGCAATTATTTTCAATAGCAGTGGGTCTATTCTTGATTTTTTACATATTTTTTCTTTCAGCTTAGTGAAAGAATTTTCATTCTCATAATTTATTTTTATTTTTGGGCTTTCCGTACTTTCATTTCTTTTTGGATGTGTAGGTATGCTTGAAGTTGGGTTGGAAGCCGAAAGAAAAAACAGCGTGGGATATACTACCCCTGGTCTTGTCAGCCGGCGGCAAGGATCCGGAGTACTTCGAGATACCAAGAGAAATTGTTATGGAAGTCCGTATGGATCACCCCAAGTAAGTTCATGAACTGGCTGATCCCTTTGATTTTACTTAAATAAGAGATGTCTGCTTATAAGACGGATAAGAAGATCAATTCTTGTTAAGAGTTCAAGATGTCTAAAATAACAAATAGTTATGTTGTTTAAAAAACACGATTGAAAAGATCTAGATGGGTTACGGACAGAGTTCGGTTTATGACTAAAAATGGTGAAATTGGATATAACAAAAAAATAATACCCAAAATTAAATGATGTTTTTTTTTAGTTACGACTGGTTCCAAGACCTGGGTCTACGTTGGTACGCTTTGCCAGCAGTCAGCGGCATGAGAATGGACTGTGGAGGTCTGGAGTTCACGGCGACCGCCTTCAACGGCTGGTACATGGGCACTGAGATCGGTTGCAGGAACTTCTGTGATAATAATCGACTAAATATTCTTGAGGTTAGTATTATTTAATCAAGTACAAAAAACTGGCTTCCAATTTCAACGTAAATTTTCCTTATTATATTCGTTTTTTTACGTTTCCTATTTAACTTTATAATAAGCTTAACATTGAAAATAAAATAGTTTTGTTTGTTTATCTTTATTGTGGAAAGGGACCAGAAGGCCCCTTTCATAGTCAGTCTTTTTATCGTCCCACTACAGACCTCCTCTCCTCACCCAGCTTGATCACTTGATCAAAGCGGGTTGGTGATTTAAGATTTTATAGATCAAGTTTCCTCGAGATGTTTTTCCTTCACCTTTAATCAGTCATTGGTGTCCAAGATATACTTTGAAAGTACAACTTAGAAAAGTTGCATTGGTACTTGTTTGATCTGGAATCAAACCCGCACAATTATACTTGAGGGGCTGGTGCTTTCACTACTATTCCACCACGACCAGGCACAAAAATAACAAAATTATAAAAAAAATAACTCCATCTTTATTTACTCTGTAAAATAACTTCTCTAAAATACTATTTTCCTTTTCTCAGACTGTAGCCATAAGAATGGGCTTAGACACAAACATGGCGGTGTCTTTATGGAAGGACAAAGCGCTGGTGGAAGTAAACATAGCAGTACTGTACAGCTACCATAGAGACAACGTGTCTATTGTAGATCATCACTCTGCATCCGAACAGTTCATGAAACATATGGAGACTGAAAGCAAAATTCGGTAAGTACTTAAGAACAGAAAAAATATTTTAACAGAAGAAACAAATACAATACAAATAGATATAAAAAAGAAATTGGAAAGAAATTGAACGTAATTGTAGTTGGGGACAGTTATAATGATGGTATACTTGCATATATAAAAGCTCCCAAAGCCAAAACGGCAATCATAATTTACATACAAACACTTGAAAAATATAACTCACCTTTTGATACAGTAGGTCATAGAACTGATTAAAATTAACAAATGATCTTCGTTTTTAGTAAGGGCTGTCCATCAGATTGGATCTGGATTGTGCCACCGATGTCATCGTCTCTAACACCAGTATTCCATCAAGAAATGGCCCTGTACTATCTCAGACCTTCCTATGATTACCAAGTAAGTCTCATCACTTTTAAAATTAAATTCTCACCACTACCTACATAAAGAATAATAAAATAACCAATAAGACTACAATATTAGAAGTTTACAAATTTACATTTAGGGCGAATTTCACAGGTTACAGATAGCCACTACCAGATAAATTTAAAAATGGAACAGAATTTGTATGAAATTATCTGCCAGATAAACTATCTGGAACTTATCAGCAACCGGTGAAACTGGACCTTAATGTTGTTTAACTTGTGACCTAAAGAAGCAGGAAAATTCGTAATTTTAATCACCATAGCTCTCAATTCAATTTTAAATATTTTAAAATCTATATTAATAGCTTTTTATGAACTGATCTTATATTCTTCTTTAGAACAATCTACATAAATGTCCTTAACTAGCTCTGTCTACGTTGTTTAAAGTAAACATCAATCGCAATCTGCCTAAAACTAGAATATATCTTCTTACAAAGCCGTACGTATCCAGATTGTTGTGTTAATCCGGGATCATTACTCATGTAGCTCGCCGCTTCCCAATTATTCGGGGTCGGCCGCGGGTCGGGATCATTCCTAACGTAACATGACACTAGCCGTAAATTCTTTCATAAATACACAATATGGGTAAATATAGTTTACTTTTCAGGTACGGGGTTCTTAACATATTTTAATTATTTTGAAATGATGTGGAGGATGATTTGAGGATGTACATAAATTGAGACGTAAAATAAATAAGAATTGAGAATGCAGTGTTTCCGAAAATGAGTTTTTAAAGTAATGGATATTGCAAAATTGAGAAGTACGAGAAATAAAAAAAGAAATCCGATATCCCACAAAAAAGGGCTACTTTTACTATAATAGCTAATATAAAGTTTTCCTTTTTTACCCTTCCAAGGAAGCTGCATGGAAGACCCACCAGTGGAGTAAATCCGATGGCGTGAAGACGGGCCATAGGAAGTTCCACTTTAAGCAGATTGCGCGAGCCGTCAAGTTCACTTCCAAACTGTTTGGCAGAGCTCTCTCTAAGCGCATCAAGGCGACCATTCTGTACGCCACCGAGACAGGCAAATCTGAACAGTATGCCAAAGAGTTAGGGACGCTTTTTGGACACGCTTTCAATGCTCAGGTAAGCTTTTGTATAAAAATGCGGGGAAGTTTAACTTGTTTACAGCATTTTGTTAAATTGGATGGTTAGTGGCAACTATGGAAATATTTATCCTCTTTGAGAGTTATTCGCTCAGTTTAATTTGAACCACTTTGTGAAGGATCAACTTAAACTGTCATGAGTTAATTTTATTTAAATGGGTCTTTAATTGCTTTGTAGGGTTAGTTTGTAGGGTTTTTAATGTTAAGAGGTAAGCCAACTAATATTTTTATTTTATTTTCTAGGTTCAATGTATGTCGGATTACGACATGTTCTCAATAGAACACGAAACTTTGCTGCTTATTGTTACTTCCACTTTTGGTAATGGCGAGCCACCTGCTAATGGAGTGGTACGTATTACATCTATATCTAACAATTTCTTTTGAATTTAAGGGAAATGAGTGGTATTTAAAGATTATTTTTTTCTATCAGGACCTAGCTGAACATCTGCTACAAATGCTCAACATTGAAAAAGAAAACCAAGATGATCTACAAGACTTAAATTCTGCGTAAGAAATGTTCTTATATCATCTGCCTAGCCTTTTTTTAAGCTATGTTAGTGTCAGCTTCCTCATTCCCACCTCGACTCATTTACCTGGACAATCCGATATCCCTTGATAAGACAGGTTATCAGACTTTTGGATTCTGAATACCCATAACGACTGCCAAAGAGTTACAAATGACAGCCGAGCCTACCAATTTAACGTGCGTTTCAAAGCAAAGAGGAACTCATCATGACAAGATGTTAACCCATCCACTTACCGACCGCGCTCAGTAAAGCTTAGTTTTGTGTAGTCTAATACTATTATTTTATTTGCGGTTACAGAGGTTTCAAGACTCCAAAATCTCCAAAGGCTTTGTTGAGAACGAACAGTGTTCTGGCATCAAATATGGATTACAACCGGCAATTAACACGACTGGAGTCTACCAAAAGTAAGTTCTGGAATTTGTTTATCTTAATCTATTATGTAAGTACCTAAGTCTCCTGGGGTCCTTTCATTTTGAATCAAAGATTTTCCCAATTATTTTAACCTATGTCCATTTAGTTGATAGTAATTAATTATTCGTGTATAATAAGCGAATAAACATTATTATGTATACCTGGTTGAATTAGTAGTCACTTATCTGCGAGATAAATTTTTCGATATGAAGTCTTTTAAATTTTCCAATTCTATAGCTATAAGTTACATCTTCATACAATTATGGAAATGAGTTTGTACTGTGTACTCTACAACACCAGCCTAATCATTCCTATAATTTATTTTGTTTCTAGGCGCAGTAACAGCAGCATCTTCAGTAGAGCATATAGCCCCACTCAGCAATGTACGGTTCGCAGTATTCGCTCTGGGATCCAGTGCTTATCCAAAATTCTGTAATTTTGGCAAACTTATGGACAGCGTTCTAGGCGGTTTGGGAGGCGAAAGAATAATGGACTTGTGCTGTGGTGATGAAATGTATGGATTGGAACAGAGGTTCCGTGCTTGGTCAGCGGAAATTTTCGAAGTAAGTACGCCTTTTACTAAGGTTTTGTGTATGAAAAAAAAAAAAAAAAAAAAAATTTGTTAAAAAGATTATTAAATTCAAGGGTATGCTAATAATCATAATTTTCATCAATCTACTCAGTAATGGCAGTTTTAATAACGACTGTTATCTTAAAGAAAGAGATAAACTTAAACTGACAAATATTTACTTTCAGGAATCATGCAAAACATTCTGCCTAGATGAAAGCGATATGGTAAAGGATGCACAAAACGCTGTTGGTGTAATCCCAGTTACGGAAGAAACTGTACGTTTTGGCAAACCATCGTCAGACATGCCCTTAATTAACGCACTTGCATCAGGATTCAGAAAACAACTGGTCACCTACAAAGTCAAGGAAAACAAAACTTTAGCAGTGCATGCAGAAACAGATGCAGAGACAGTATTTATAGACATGGAACCCGACGTAAGAATAACTATTTGATATTCAACCTTTCTTAAATATTTAAATACAAAACTAAATAAAATAAAGGCCTTGAAAAAGAATTTTAAACAAATCCTAATCAATGGATGCTAAGTCTGTGAACATTATGGTATCATAAACTTGATATCCTACTCTAACATTTATGCCTGACCTTTCCTTGTACTGATCAGGGTAAAAAAACAAGTCTATATTTTAGTAGGTACGCATTATCCTAAGCTTGTAACTTTATATTTTAGTGCGAAATCAAATACGTTCCTGGTGACCACATCGGTGTGATGGCTGTAAACAGAAAAGAAATCGTTGAAGCAGTATTAGAAAGACTGAAAGGAGTTGAGGAACTCGACAAGATAGTACAACTACAAGTTATGAAGGAAACCTTAACACCAACAGGTCAGGAAACAATAACAACACGATAAAGGTCAATGATGATAAAACTAGTATCATTTAACGATTTTCAAATGACGCAAACGCTAAAGGAATGCTAAAAATAATGCACGGCAACTGGTTTGAACGTAAATTTGATGTTGGGGGAATGAAAATAATAAGGAATATACTTAATATGAACTTTTGTTATGTGGGTTGAAAAGGAATTTCCAAATACCCATTCATTTGGATTCATCATGTTAGAAGCCCTTTCTTTGGATTTTAACTGATCAAAAAATTATCTACAGGTACCGTGAGAGCTTGGGAGAGATACGAACGCTTACCACCGGCAACTATCCGAGACATCTACTCAAGATTCTTGGACATAACTACACCACCGACTACTAAAGTATTAGAGTACCTCGCTAAATCATGTACTGATGAGTCCGAAGCTGAACAAATACGAGAATTGGTTACGGTAAGGATTATCATCATTATCAGCCTAGCCTTTTCCTTTATATCTTAAAGAAGTCTATCGATCTTTGGTTATTATTGCTCTTATTTATCAAACATCTGCTTATTATTTCCGAGATCAACTGAACGTGGCTGTAGAAGCACGAAAGACTGGTTTTAATGATCATTGATGCAAATATTAACCGCCGCCAGCTTCGCTTTAACTGAATGGATTATTGGTGATCCACGAACTCATCATATGAGTAGTAAACAATTTCGATATGTTCATTAACGTAGTATTTTTGATTCGTTTCCTTGTACGTTAAGTTAATTTATGTTCTGTGATCATTATGATATCATCTAAACATACGGTATTACGTCAGATTTTGTGTTTTCACAGCGGTGTAACTTGTTTACTTATTTACAATACCTTGTCTATGATAATGTTGTTATCTTAAAAAAAAATCGTCTACTAAATTCATTGTTGTTCTATTTAACTGCAGAGGGAAATCTTGTATCATAGTATCCTTCATGCACCCTTAAATCTTTGCAACCTTAGCTTTGAAATGTAACCTGTTTAGTATTTTCATAATCTACTTATATTTTTTTTTCTTTCATAGGATTCAAATAAATACCACGACTGGGTCAGTTTCCATTACCCGCACCTTGCAGAAGTCTTCGCTCAGTTCCCATCATGCAGACCTCAGGCGTCGTTGCTTGCTACACTGCTGAGTCCTCTGCAGCCAAGATTTTATTCCATTTCTTCGTCACTTCTGGCTAATCCTCAAAGGGTACACATCACTGTTGCAGTCGTTGTTTATAGAACCCAGGGTAAGTAACAATATTTTTGACGTTTCCATCTACTTATTGTATATTTATTATTTTATCCTCTTTTATTCTGTCTGTTTTTACAGACTGTCCTAAATCTATTTATCTATAATTATGGTATTCAATAATATTACTTTAATTATTGGTTATTTTTGGTTATTTCAGATGGCAAAGGACCTCAACACTACGGCGTTTGTTCCACATATCTCAAAAACCTAAAACCAGGAGATGAAGTTCTAGCGTTTGTCAGACAGTAAGTGTCACGTCCACCACCTAACATGTCCTAATTTTTACAACTGTATGTTGCAAACATTAACTAACTTGATGTGCTATTTGCAGTAAACCAAGCTTCCACATGCCTAAAGATATATCAGCACCGCTTATTCTCGTCGGACCTGGTACTGGCATTGCACCATTCCGAGGATTCTGGCACCACAGAAGACACTTGGTCAAACACCTGGTATCACATAATCCGGGACCCGTGTGGCTGTTCTTCGGATGTAGATACAAGGACATGGAATTATATAAGGAAGAGAAGGAAAGAGCTTTGAGGGATGGAGTGCTGCATCAGGCACGGTTGGCTTTGTCGAGGGAGGAGGGTTCTGTTAAAGTAAGTCAAATATAATAACTTCAATTATGAAATATACAATCTTTAGGTTGTCCTGTAATTGAGTAAGAATGCTATTGAGACTACCGAAATGTTTTTTTTACTAATAAATTGAAAGCAAATTGGAGTCTAGCTACGTTCAAATTTCTTTTTACTTAAGTATCTTTACCGCTTAGTATTTTCCGGTTTTCCTTCTTGTTGATCCGGTCTAAAAATATATGTTTTCTACATAAAATTATTTTCAAATAATATGCAACATAAATGATATAATTTATCATGAGGTTTACCAAATAGTGCTAAAACATATTTAATTTTTTAACCAGAAATACGTCCAAGCGTTGCTAGAAGACGAAGGAGCAGAGATAACACGTCTACTGATGGAGGAGAACGCACACTTCTACGTCTGCGGGGACTGTAAGATGGCGGACGATGTCGAACAGAAACTGCAAGATATTGTTGAAAAGCATGGCTATATGTCCGATGCTGATGCTAAGGAATTTATTGGTACTTTACGGGTAAGATGAGTTCTTGATGCATTTTGGATACATGTAGATATGCTTACAATGTTATGTGTTATTTACTTACACATTTTTTATGATCACCCTATTTGTTATCTCAACGTAAAAGCTTCTTTTCATCTAAAGAAAATATTTTAAGTCTAGGGGTCTTTATTGTTTACGGGTTGTTTGCTGTTGCTGCGGCTACGGAACCGAAGTACTTCCAGAAGGAAGAAGGCGGAGTTCAGTCAGTAAAAGCCTGACCCCAGCTGCTCCCACAGCCGGAGGGCTCGTTTGATGATTTCCCATGATAATTCTTCCCACAAAAGTCTTTGCAAAAGTATTGCGCTTATGTTTATGGATGAAAAGAAATTGGGATTAACGGAAATTGAGTGCCTTAACTTCTGGCAACAATGAGATTGCATCTTATTATAAAAACCAAAATAATCAAACCTACTATTTCAAAATATATTATTGTTTTCTTCTAGAACGAAAACCGCTACCATGAAGATATCTTCGGCATCACGCTCCGTACGGCGGAGGTGCACTCCGCATCCCGAGAGACCGCTAAGAAGACCCGGCTCGCCTCCTTCAAGTCACAGGCTTCCACTAATTCTTTAGGCTTCTAGTTTAGCAGATCGAATGAATTCTTTCAAATCCTAAATAATGTTAGCAATGCGTATGTCTGTTTGTTTGTATGATTGTACCGGCCTCATGGTCAGACACATGAACCTAAATACAATGAATTTGTGATCGGCAGGTTCAAGAAGGAGGTTGAGATCGGGGGAATTAGCTAGTTTAATATTAGTTATTTTTAGGTAATTTGTTAATCGATTTGGTTGTATAGTAAATATTTAATAATTAAAATGTAGTTAAGCTAGATATTTGTAAGTATGATGTTAAAAGTTAAGTGGAATAAATATTTACTTCAATCAATAAACGCCTGTTCTGTTTCAAAAGCCTGAAGTTAGAAACTAGAATTAAGTCGCGAAAATAAAAAAAGTACAGACAGGACACTAAGGACCAGTTTCACAGGTTACGGATAACCACTATCTACCAGATAAATAAAAAATGAAACAGAATTTGTTTGAAATTATCTGCCAGATAAACTATCTGGAACTTATCCGTAACCGGTGAAACTGACCGTAAAAAATATATAAAAGAAACGAAAAAAAAGACAGAAATTTAAGTAATTTCTTTTATTATATAATTCTTCTTAAAATAAACGATTATAAATATTTAGTAAGTAAATCAGGCATCTAACAGACTTGTTGGTATAATATATAGTTGTAAGCTATCGATTGTTAAAATTGTTAGTTTGAGTCCAAAACTTAGTTTAAACATATTTTTTTAAGTTAATATTTAAATGCTAGACTTTGAATGTGACAATCACGATCTTTGAACTATGAACTACAATGATTTTGATCAAATATTTTAATAATATCACTTTAGAAAATAAAGGGCGAGTAAAGTTTATTTAATTTCATACGCTTTTTTATTTATTTTTTATACTTCATCTACCCACTAAACACATTTAAAACTTAAAATCATAATTTTAAAACTTAAAATCGAAATTTTAAAACTTAAAACAGAAATTTAAAAATTATCCAAATTTTTTATGATGTTTTAAGCATTAAATATGTTTAATGAGTAATTTCACAATAAGGCCTAAGATCGTAACATTCAAAGACTCCCCTCAACTGCGTCTACGTACGACATGGTCATATATTTCGATTTGGGTATAATTGGGAGAATAGACCCTTTGCTTGGTGGTATTTTGACCGGGATCTTGTTGGGGATCCGGACATATAATCTTGTGGTCGTGACGATTTTGGAATAGCAGACCTCTGTCGGGGTCCATTACCGGCTGAAATTATAACAAAGAAGAGGTTTCAATATTTTCAAAAATAATAAAATATTAGCACAGATTTAATGTTATATCAACGTCAACAAAGCAGAGAAGAGGCTATGTAGGTAGTACAGACGACAGCACATCAAGCTACCCGATACTGTCAAATTTCCCAATCAACTTTGAACCATACGCTTTAGCGATAAAGTTGAAAATCTATTAAGGTTCGACAGATTATAGTAGCTTAATGTGCTGGCTTCTGTACATAGAGGTACTAGTTAAATAGTGTTAGGTACATAATTATTTTGATCGGAAAATAAGAAATCAAAAAGTAATATTACATTTTAATCATCCGCTTACGTAACAGTAAAGACCCATTAAAGTAAAAAAACTTAAAAGACGTCACCTTTAAATAACAGGTAGGTATATTTTCTGTTACAAATTCCAATAGATGGGTAGGTACTGGAATCCCACTACAAAAACTTTTAATACAAGAATGCTAGCAAAAATGCTCGAATCTTCGACGTGAATTGATTTTATTGAAGGTAAATTTTTATTTCTCCGAATTGTACATATTTTCTTGTTTTACGTAATTAATCATTAAACTTCATTGTCGTTGTAGAAGAATTTTAACGAAGTGCCTAAATACTTAGTTGTAATTTCATGGGGACCATGCCTCCTTAATTTTTAAACAAATTACTTGTGAAAATATGCACCGAAGTTCTCTGTAATCTTTTTCTTCACCTACGCATAAATTCCAAGAAGGGTCTGGTCGAACAATCTGCGAAGTCAAGCTTGAGACGGGGCGATAAGGCACATGTTAGAATTATCTCCAACAGTGGTACAAAATTAATTTGTAACATTTGTTTGAATTGAATAGACTCCAAAAAAAGTCTTCACTGTTGGAAAGCTACACTATCCCCGCTGAACATAGGCTATGTTTTATCTGGTGCGAGAAGAATTTTCCCGCAGATGTCGAAAAAGAAGAAGAAGATAACGAAAAACACAGCAAAAAATATATAATAGAAAATACTAATACAAAATCCTCTAGTACTCGGACTTGACATAAGCTTCCGATTTAATTCCACTACATAACAAAGAGGGCATGTCAACACATATAATCCGCTATGTAGCCGCTTTACGAACTATGCAAATATTCATGTCAGCCCGACGTTTAGTGGATATCGAAATTGTTCGCCGAATTATCTCACAGTTTCGAAGTAAACTCCACGGGTGACCTTTGCCTACGGCGACAAGTATCGCCAAAGTATACGGAAACGAGTTAATTTCAAGAATTTAAACTCTGTTCATTGTGAGATTTAAACTTTTCGCTTGACATTTCACTGTTAACGGTTTAATCCACGAATCCCAAAATTGAAAATGTAAACATAATGTTTTGTTTAACTTTATCATAATTCTGATTGAAAAGTTAATTATTACTAACTTCCATTTAAACGGATTTCGCTTTGAGTTAACTTTCTACAACCCCATAAAGTTCAATAAATAAGTAAATTTGTCCAAAATTGAAAATTTATGACAAATTTAAGTGAAGTTATAGATATCAATCATTGCATTATAAACCTTAGTGTCTTTCAATAAATAGAGAGAGAGAGGGTTGATGACGTACTTGGCGCAATAGTCACCATGCCAGATTGCCGAAGAGAGAGATTCCCAGAGTTTCAATTCCTGGTACGGTTTATATTTAAGTGATAAGCATGTTTGTTGGTTGCAGTCTGGGTGTTATATATGTATTTTTATATGTAGTTCATTAATTGTGTGAGCAGCCATAACATGAGCTAATCTATAATTTGCTTTGAGGTTAACCAAACGCGTGTCAACGGTGCCCCGATGTTATACATATAAAATTAATTAAGGAACATAACATACGCCTTGTCACAAAAATAATGAATCGACAGTCTCATAGGCAAGTCAGGCAGGCAGTCTCACATAGTATGTTAAAATGATTATCACGTGATAAATGTGATGCTGGGGTAATTAAATAGTTGCGCCACTTTTTCTCAGCGTAAACACACAGGAAATGGTGAAGAGTGGGCGCTTTGGGCACTATCTTTTCTTCTGACGTTCGAAAAGCGCTGATTTATAAGCCTTAGTTAATTAAATGAGTTTAAGTTCAAAAGAAAGTAGGTACCTTATAGTTTCTGCTGATATTGCTCCTCACGGTCCCGTGTCGCCAGTGATAATACCCAAGGTCATTGTCCCTGGGCCACAGGGTCTTGCCGTGCTTGAAGAACGGCGTCCAGTTCTCTGATATCAGCCTGTGGGCGTAATCTATGTACCCCGATATTTCGAAGCCGCCTTTTGTATAGTGACGTACGAATATAATAGACTGCAGAGAAAAAAAAAAACGAATAATTATCATAGTCAGGCAGGCATATTAGCCAGTAAAAAAATATGCCGATTAAAATGTTAATGTAATGTGTGAGTCCCAAAACGTTATAGAAATGAACCAAGCCTGATGTTCGTTATTTAAATCGGTCCAGCGGTGGATGGAAGGAACCGCAGGGAACAGCGTATTTGGCAAAAGAAGCGAAAATAATTAATGCTTTTGCCCTTATCATATTTCAAATAAGTTAACCTGCAGAATCCCGACTCTATTCGCTCGCTCCCTGACAGCCAGTTCCCTATTGAAGGAATCGTCTAAGTCTGCCCCCTCGCTGACCAGCACGTACGGCTTTCCTTTAGGGAACACGATTTCATGAATCGTAGCTCTACGCGTGTAAAACTCTTTCTCTGTTAGCGTATCACCGTAGGCTCTGGAATAAATAAAACCCAGCCTCTGTATTAATTTACGGCAAAATGTATTTAAAAAAAACACTCGAGTTTCTTGTAGTAAAAAGACTATATTTAAAACGTATGAACGCCAATGATAGGGTGTTTCCCTAAATTGAAGTAGGTGGTAGGTAGCGGTCACAAACAAAATGAGCTCGCTTTTTGAACCTTAGCTTAGACCTGATCATGGGTACCTGTATCCAAGTGCAGCAATAGTCCTCGCAGAAGCAATACTCCTCAAGTTCCGAAGATCAGCGATTTCTATGAGCGAATCTAAGTAGTCTTCCCACGTATCAAAGCCTAGCAGTTTTCTATCGGCTTCGACCCCCGGTGGGTACTCGTTTTTCTTCTCTGCCATCGCCATGTTTACCAGCTAAAATAAAAACGATTACAAAATAAACTTAGGGTAAAATTCAAAAATAAAATTTCATTGCAAAAATTTCGGTTGTTAGTGTTTTGACAGCACCGAATGTGACTGTCGCGATGACTTTTAAAGTGGCATGATTTTTTGTATAGGGCCTATTGAAAAGAGGTTTAATTTATTTGAGGTATCGACCTATTTGCTCTCAGCCTTAAAAGTATAGTTATTAATATTGTGACCATGGGAATTGGAAAGTAAAAGTAAAGATGAAAAGTTTTTTTTTTTTTTTTTTCGTTTCGAAACAAACACATACCTACCCAACTTTTCTAAACTTGTCAGCATAATCATCATCGTCAGCCTTTTCATAGTCGAAATGCAGGGCAAGAAAGGCACAAAAGAAACGGCTGTTAATCACCACGCCTACTCAAGGTGGACTTAAGCCTATCACTGACAATATAAAAAACTAGATAAACGTTGCCAGGTAAAACAAATCCGTTACACTTAAATTTATTCCGTCACAAAGCTTAGCTAAGCCTAGTTTAATCCGCTCGGATACTTTAATATTTTATGCGCAAACAGCATTCGATTCATATTATATTGTCATTGTCTTTCGGATATCTTTGCTATTTGTTTCAATATTAAAACATCTCTTTATATTTCTCTTTACGTAAGCTCTTTGCTATGTAAATATTTTTGATATTATTTCTGCCGCACGCTGGGTTTTGGATTCTGCGGTTAATGGCAGTTATATCCGTAGATTTTTTTAACTTCCTTGAACCCAGACTCCAATTTGAAGTAATTTGGGCTACCGTACATTAATTAAAGTATCTACTTATTATACATTTACACCATAATTTTAAATATACCATAGCCAAATGTTCTTCGAAATAATTAAAAAAAAATGTAAGTATTAATATTTACTTGGTGTATGTACAATAAAATAATTATTATTGTCATTTATGAAACCCTTTGTGTGTTTCTCATGTTCTTAACAACACGTGATAGCGACATAAGTAGTCGCTTACAGACTTACAACGCACAATTGTGTTCATTAAATCCGACAAGTAACAGTTAAAACTTTACACAATGCAGTTGTATTTCAAGCGACAGAAGGGGATTCTTTACAATCCTCTTACTTGCTACAAATATCCAAGTTTCAGTAAACGTTTTTGATGTAAAATGAAATAGAAATGTACTTCCCTGTTTGAATTTTAAGATGAAAAATCATTGTAAAAATTACCCTTCTACATTATCATAGCCCTGATGCAGATAATTGTTTATTTAAGCTTCATTACGTATTAAAAACATAATTTTAAGGTTCTTCAAACCAACAGACAGACAATGTATTGCTGGGGAGTTTGTTGCGCCTCTTCTATTTCCCAGCAAAAACACATAGAAAGTGGTGAAGGGTAGGCGTTTTGGGGGCTGTCTTTTATAATTTTTGACGTTCTAAAAGTGTTATTTTGCAGCCAAGTTTGAATAAACGATTTTGAGTTGAGGTATCCGGTGTAAGGATGACTAAAAAGTTTGTTTGGATTTACGATTATTTTAAACGTGAACTCGGTTAACCATTGGGCTAAGTATCAGCCCACAGTGTAATCTGCAATTTGCGGAGGCTGGAATCGTATATTATTTCCAAAAAAATAAAATATATTATGTAGTTTATTATATTCTTAACACAGATAATAAATTAATGTCCAAATTTCTTCCCCAAATTGTATTGGTCCATTAATTCATATCTCATCAGATTCATCCCCACTCTTATATTATATACCTTCAGAATATTATTTATCATGTAGCGTGAAACGTGTAAGCTCACATAAAATCATTCACACAAAACTATGGGATTATTATGACAAACGAATATGTGCGGCCATCAGGTATTTGACGGCGTTCATCCATCAAGTGGTTTTCTCACTGTTTACGGGAGTATTTTGTCAATCTGTTTGGTTTTATCTTTGATTATGGAAGATTTTCAGCAACTGGTTTTTGTAAGCTTTGATTAGGAGCCCTTATTCTAAAAGTTGGCAACGTCGCAAATAGCTGTCAAATATTTACATGTTTTAATTAAATTGGCAATTTTACTGTATGTAAATGATGCTTATATAATAGTCTTTTTATAGCCCTACAGTATATTTTAATTACGAATATCGGGTTATGTGAAAATAATTGAAGTGATTAGGTAAGAAAATATGTATATTGATGAGACATTTTTTCTTGTCTAAAACATACGTAAGACATAATTTATGAGTCTTGTGCATGTAGTGTTGTTGGTAATAAAATTTATACGCATCGCTTAATCCTTACTTCTATTATAAATGCGAAAGTAACTGTTTGTCTTTCTGCCTGTGACTCTAAAACTGAACCTGTGTATCGAATTTCATATATTTTTTATGAAATTTCATAATACAAAAAACCAAACCACGGGTTTTTTACCAAATATCATGGAAATGACTGACTCACCGTTGCAGGAAGCAGTTGCCTCAGGGTGCAGGTGGAATCGTGGGGATCAGCTAATTATTTATACCCTTCATCATCTGGCTAGCTTTTTCCCAACTGAGTATAAGTGTTTTACATGGAGTGTGCCTATCTGAGTTCCCCAACCCTACCTACCTAGGCAACCCGACAACCCTTGGTATGTTCATATATCTTTACTTAGGTATCCCAACTAACTTTTGCTTCTTACTCAATTTAACGCACCCCCCGTGTAACGACCTCATTATAGTAATTGAAAACATTTCCTGAGTATCGTCAACGTAAATAATAACATGTATACGAAAAATCGGTTAATTCAATCAACGTGACGCCGTTTCGAGAGGAATTACGCAAATCGGTTTAAAGAGATGGTTAGAGGGTAATTTTTTCGAGTGGCAACCCAAGTGGCGGTGGAAATTCGGGGTCGGGGTGTACACATTAAAATCTTCGTAGGTAAAGCTTTGCTCTATTTAAGTATTTTTAAATAGGTAGCTTTATTTTGTACTGAGATTACTTCGCTTAATTGTATGTTAAATTGTACAAATTGACAAAATTGTATTGTTTTTGGTCCAAAAATGCAAGTTAATTGTGGTGTTACCTGAAAATATTACAAGTACTATATTCAAGGGGTAACCTTTAGACCAACATTTTTTTTATTTTCTTAATGACATTTTATCTCAGAGTATCGTATTGAGTTTAAAAACCCTTATAATCCAATTGTACCGGCCAAACAAAGAGACACAGCAGGACTTAAATATAGAATAGAGTTACGTTATAGATAGTCTGTCTTTCTGCAGTGCATGCACGTAATTCGATCTACCGGTTCAAATCTTACCTTCAAACTAGGTACTCCGTAGGAGATTTATTATTAGAAATTATATTGGCTAAGGATCTCACAATGTTGCACAGCACATTATAATTTTATTGTTTTGTCATAGGCGTGACGACAAAAATAAAAGATAGTGATTACTAGTTACTCCGTCTTTTAGGACCAGTTTCACGAAATCCGAATAGCCACTATCTATCGAATAAATTAAAAAATTGAATAGAATTTGTATGAAATTATCTACCAGATAAAATAACTGCAGGCTAAGCATGGCGTTCTATGTCTATTCTATCAAGAAAAGAGCATGGCGCGACCTTCCAACTTGCATTATAATCACTTGTAGACTTAGGTCGGTCAAAGAAAAGAAAAAAAATGTTTTCTACGTGTCAAAAGAAATCTTACCTAAATCTGTCACTTATCTGTCATTATGTCCATTCTCCGGTAGACAAAACCTGTTTCTACGGTTGACATGCTAAGCCTGCTGGAACTTATTCGTAAGTGATGAAACAGGCCCTTAGAATAGCAAAACATATTGGTCACGTATACGTAACCTTAAAAAAAACATCTAAAAAATCAAATTAAACAAAAGCATAAATAATCTTCCATTTCATCCTAATAAATAGTTTTCAAAACAACAAATTAAAAATAGAATCTCAAGATCTGTGAGCTTCTTAGAATCAAATAATTTTATATTCAGGAGGAAGTGCACTCCAGCGGCCCTCCTGTTAAACCCGATGCGATTTGAAAAGGTACTCCACACTTTGCACAAGTTAAATTTTTCATCGCGTTGAAGTAGCTAGTAGAAGCAGTTCTTACCTTCATTGGAAATAAAATTATATTTAGTAGGTTACAGTACATTTGTTGCATAACCACCTAGATTTAAATCAGCCATCTGTCGGTTATGTAACTTTATTCACGTATGCTTCTAACCGATTCATGAATTATGAGCTCTTTAATTTAAAGCTACAATTGAAACTTCATCCTTCTCTTCTTTCTCTATCATCATCATTTTATCGTCCAACTGCTGGGCACAGGCCTCCTCTCACACAGAGAAGTATTGAGCGTTAATCACCACGCTCGCTCAATGCGGGTTGGTGATATCACACTTTATAGTCCAGGTTTCCTCGAGATGTTTTCCTTCACCTGCAATCAGTCATTATTGGTGTCTAAGACATACTAAGAAAGGACATATAACTTAGAAAATTTACATTGGTACTTGCCTGACCTGGAATCGAACCCGCACACTCACACTTGAGAGGCTGGTGCTTTAACCACTAGGCCACCATGACATGTGTGTTATCTTTCTCTATGCTACTCCATAACTCCTTTTTTTCACATTTTCCTTTATATTTATAGGTCTCGTTTCTGCTGCCACAGCGGGAATATTCGCAGGAGTTACCGCGGCCCTGGCGCAGGGCTCAAGAATGAACAAAAGTAGGTTTTAGTCAGTAAAACTCTGGCACTCCCTCCATCTTCAACCGCAGCGTGGGGAGTCAATTGAAAAAATGGTCTTATTAATTTTTCTCTTTTTACTACTATAAAATATGTCCACTTCTATCTGGACATGGATACCTTGCTTTAACCTTGACATATTATAATTTCAAACAGAAACAAGTCCAACTTTGCCTTTGAACAAGTTCACAAACAGCAAAAAATGCAGCAAATAAAAACCAAAAAAGAAAATACGAAAGGTATTTCGCGATACATTTCAGAGCATAAATGAACAACTGAATGAATAATATTAATAGAAATGTGGATATGGAAGCGACAAGCTGGGACATTAGCATTCCTCTGGAGTCCGGGTGTGATAGGAAATAGTGATGTAGTTAATAAAATCACAACTATCGATATTAATGTGACCTTGAAACTTATTATTTCGGTGATTTTGATCACCTGACAAACATTGCACTTGGCTGGCAGTGGCAATAAAATATTATTATTTGAAGAAGCATTAGGTAAGTTTTGTAAAAAGGTTATTGATGCCAAGATGATAATACCTAATAATTATTTCAAGCATTTCGTGAGTCAGAGTATTCATATATCATGTTGATTAAAAAGATTGCCTCCCCGGCGGGGAATCGAACCCCGGTCTCCCGCGTGACAGGCGGGGATACTCACCACTATACTACCGAGGATATGCTTATATCATCAAAATTTTATCTCATGTTACAAACAATTTTACTAACTTGATAAGGATTACATATTTATAGTAGCATTAAGACTGATGGTCGGTCATGGTGGCTGTTGATTAAGACGATCATCCAACTGCAAAGGACATAGGTATGTATGTATACATTACACAACTTTCCAATCCCTCACTCCCATAGCCCAATGGGTACAATATTTTAACTAACATCTATAGTTATTTGCGTTAACTTATTTCAAAAACCACCCATCGATATTTCAAATTGTTTGTTTGCACAACCCTATATTCTAGAAAATAGGGAAAGTTTTGTGACAATGCGTCGCTACATCAAAGCTCGTAATAAGACCAGTGACTTCCTCAGTATTGTAGATGCAACTGAGCATGTAATATTTTACATCCCGACTAATATTATAAATGGCAATGTGTATAACAATATAATAATCCCGGGACAATATCGGGACAACTTTTTCACACACGGTTGGTTAGCCCAATGGTAAGATATTGATTAGCTTGTGTTATGGGTGCCAACGCAACTGATAAACTACATACTATAAATAAAATTTACATATTATAACACCCACAGCACAGACCAAATGTCATGTCAGTGAACTTAGCAGATCATTGTCTAGCAGATCATTTTTTTTTATGAGTTCTTATCGCATGCACATGAGTTCTATAGTTCCTGATACTTTTCAGGAATAGTTCTGCCGTTTTCAGCTGAAAAATTACACTTCACAAAATGATCTGCTAACTTCCCGTAGCAGATCATTTTTCAGGAAACTGAAAAAAAAAACGAGTTTTCATCGCATGAGACTGAGTTCTATAGTTCCTGATACTTTTCAGGAATAGTTCCGGCTTTTTCAGTTTTTTTTTTAATTTTTGAAAATCAACGTTTTTGTCCTAGAAAAGCCTAAACAAAGTCTATAAAGTCCCATTTTCTGAGTTCAGTTAAGTCTTGGATGCTAGAAATCATTTGTTTTGGATAGACAGATATTGAAATTATAACGTAGAACTTCATTCAAGACTGGAACTCTCCTGAAAATACCAGCAGAGCATAGGTGAATGTCTGAAAAGACGAAATTTCTCAAGTTCAGAGTAAAATATTTTTTTTCTATTTTTAAACTGTTCCTGGCGGCGGGAACTGTCATGTTCTTAAAAGATCCATATCCGCACTATATTATAAGACAGAATTCAAAATGGGAACTCTCCTGAAAATACCAGCAGAGCATAGGTGAATGTCTGAAAAGACGAAATTTCTCATGTTCAGAGTAAAATTTTTTTTTTCTATTTTTAAACTGTTCCTGGGGGCGGGAACTGTCATGTTCTCAAAGATCCATATCCGCACTATATTATAAGACAGAATTCCAAACGGGAACTCTCCTGAAAATACCAGCAGAGCATAGGTGAATGTCTGAAAAGACGAAATATCTCATGTTCAGAGTAAAATATTCATTAACTATTTTCAAACTGTTTCTGGGGGCGGGAACTATCATGTTCTGAGAAGATCCATATCCGCACTATATTATAAGACAGAATTCAAAACGGGAACTCTCCTGAAAATACCAGCAGAGCATAGGTGAATGTCTGAAAAGACGAAATTTCTCATGTTCAGAGTAAAATAATTTTTATCTATTTTTAAAGTGTTCCTGGGGGCGGGAACTGTCATGTTCTTAGAAGATCCATATCCGCACTATATTATAAGATAGAATTCAAAACGAGAACTCTCCTGAAAATACCAGCAGAGCATAGGTGAATGTCTGAAAAGACGAAATTTCTCATGTTCAGAGTAAAATATTTTTTTTTTATTTTTAAAGTGTTCCTGGGGGCGGGAACTGTCATGTTCTTAGAAGATCCATATCCGCACTATATTATAAGATAGAATTCAAAACGAGAACTCTCCTGAAAATACCAGCAGAGCATAGGTGAATGTCTGAAAAGACGAAATTTCTCATGTTCAGAGTAAAATATTTTTTTTTTATTTTTAAAGTGTTCCTGGGGGCGGGAACTGTCATGTTCTTAGAAGATCCATATCCGCACTATATTATAAGATAGAATTCAAAACGAGAACTCTCCTGAAAATACCAGCAGAGCATAGGTGAATGTCTGAAAAGACGAAATTTCTCATGTTCAGAGTAAAATATTTTTTTTCTATTTTTAAACTATTCCTGGGGGCGGGAACTGTCATGTTCTTAAAAGATCCATATCCGCACTATATTATAAGACAGAATTAAAAACGGGAACTCTCCTGAAAATACCAGCAGAGCATAGGTGAATGTCTGAAAAGACGAAATTTCTCACGTTCAGAGTAAAATGTTCTTTAACTATTTTTAAACTGTTCCTGGGGGCGGGAACTGTCATGTTCATAGAAGATCCATATCCGCACTATATTATAAGACAGGATTCAAAACGGGAACTCTCCTGAAAGTACCAGCAGAGCATAGGTGAATGTCTGAAAAGACGAAATTTCTCATGTTCAGAGTAAAATATTTTTTTTCTATTTTTAAACTATTCCTGGGGGCGGGAACTGTCATGTTCTTAAAAGATCCATATCCGCACTATATTATAAGACAGAATTCAAAACGGGAACTCTCCTGAAAGTACCAGCAGAGCATAGGTGAATGTCTGAAAAGACGAAATTTCTCATGTTCAGAGTAAAATATTTTTTTTCTATTTTTAAACTGTTCCTGGGGGCGGGAACTGTCATGTTCTTAGAAGATCCATATCCGCACTATATTATAAGACAGAATTCAAAACGGGAACTCTCCTGAAAATACCAGCAGAGCATAGGTGAATGTCTGAAAAGACGAAATTTCTCACGTTCAGAGTAAAATATTCTTTAACTATTTTTAAACTGTTCCTGGAGGCGGGAACTGTCATGTTCTTAGAAGATCCATATCCGCACTATATTATAAGACAGAATTCAAAACGGGAACTCTCCTGAAAATACCAGCAGAGCATAGGTGAATGTCTGAAAAGACGAAATTTCTCACGTTCAGAGTAAAATATTCTTTAACTATTTTTAAACTGTTTTGGAGGCGGGAACTGTCATGTTCATAGAAGATCCATATCCGCACTATATTATAAGACAGAATTCAAGACGGGAACTCTCCTGAAAATACCAGCAGAGCATAGGCGAATATCTGAAAAGACGAAATATCTCATGTTCAGAGTAAAATATTCTTTAACTATTTTCAAACTGTTTCTGGGGGCGAGAACTGTCATGTTCTGAGAAGATCCATATCCGCACTATATTATAAGACAGAATTCAAGACCGGAACTCTCCTGAAAATACCAGCAGAGCATAGGTGAATGTCTGAAAAGACGAAATATCTCATGTTCAGAGTAAAATATTCTTCAACTATTTTCAAACTGTTGCTGGGGGCGGGAACTATCATGTTCTGAGAAGATCCATATCCGCACTATATTATAAGACAGAATTCAAGACCGGAACTCTCCTGAAAATACCAGCAGAGCATAGGTGAATGTCTGAAAAGACGAAATATCTCATGTTCAGAGTAAAATATTCTTTAACTATTTTCAAACTGTTTCTGGGGGCGAGAACTGTCATGTTCTGAGAAGATCCATATCCGCACTATATTAAAAGCTAGAATTCAAGACGGGAACTCTCCTGAAAATACCAGCAGAGCATAGGTGAATGTCTGAAAAGACGAAATTTCTCACGTTCAGAGTAAAATATTTTGAACATGAGATATTTCGTCTTTTCAGACATTCACCTATGCTCTGCTGGTATTTTCAGGAGAGTTCCCATTTTGAATTCTATCATATAATATAGTGCGGATATGGATCTTCTAAGAACATGACAGTTCCCGCCCCCAGGAACAGTTTAAAAATAGAAAAAAAAAATTTTACTCTGAACATGAGAAATTTCGTCGTTTCATACATTCACCTATGCTCTGCTGGTATTTTCAGGAGAGTTCCCGTTTTGAATTCTATCTTATAATATAGTGCGGATATGGATCTTCTCAGAACATGATAGTTCCCGCCCCCAGCAATAGTTTGAAAATAGTTAAAGAATATTTTACTCTGAACATGAGATATTTCGTCTTTTCAGACATTCACCTATGCTCTGCTGGTATTTTCAGGAGAGTTCCGGTCTTGAATTCTGTCTTATAATATAGTGCGGATATGGATCTTCTCAGAACATGATAGTTCCCGCCCCCAGCAACAGTTTGAAAATAGTTGAAGAATATTTTACTCTGAACATGAGATATTTCGTCTTTTCAGACATTCACCTATGCTCTGCTGGTATTTTCAGGAGAGTTCCGGTCTTGAATTCTGTCTTATAATATAGTGCGGATATGGATCTTCTCAGAACATGATAGTTCCCGTCCCCAGGAACAGTTTTAAAATAGAAAAAAAATATTTTACTCTGAACATGAGAAATTTCGTCTTTTCAGACATTCACCTATGCTCTGCTGGTATTTTCAGGAGAGTTCTGGTATTGATTTCTGTCTTATAATATAGTGCGGATATGGATCTTCTCAGAACATGACAGTTCCCGCCCCCAGGAACAGTTTGAAAATAGTTAATGAATATTTTACTCTGAACATGAGATATTTCGTCTTTTCAGACATTCACCTATGCTCTGCTGGTATTTTCAGGAGAGTTCCGGTCTTGAATTCTGTCTTATAATATAGTGCGGATATGGATCTTCTAAGAACATGACAGTTCCCGCCCCCAGGAACAGTTTAAAAATAGAAAAAAAATATTTTACTCTGAACATGAGAAATTTCGTCTTTTCAGACATTCACCTATGCTCTGCTGGTATTTTCAGGAGAGTTCCCATTTTGAATTCTGTCTTATAATATAGTGCGGATATGGATCTTTTAAGAACATGACAGTTCCCGCCCCCAGGAACAGTTTAAAAATAGAAAAAAAATATTTTACTCTGAACTTGAGAAATTTCGTCTTTTCAGACATTCACCTATGCTCTGCTGGTATTTTCAGGGGAGTTCTCGTTTTGAATTCTATCTTATAATATAGTGCGGATATGGATCTTCTAAGAACATGACAGTTCCCGCCCCCAGGAACAGTTTAAAAATAGAAAAAAAATATTTTACTCTGAACATGAGAAATTTCGTCTTTTCAGACATTCACCTATGCTCTGCTGGTATTTTCAGGAGAGTTCCCATTTTGAATTCTGTCTTATAATATAGTGCGGATATGGATCTTTGAGAACATGACAGTTCCCGCCCCCAGGAACAGTTTAAAAATAGAAAAAAAATATTTTACTCTGAACTTGAGAAATTTCGTCTTTTCAGACATTCACCTATGCTCTGCTGGTATTTTCAGGAGAGTTCCCATTTTGAATTCTGTCTTATAATATAGTGCGGATATGGATCTTCTCAGAACATGATAGTTCCCGTCCCCAGGAACAGTTTTAAAATAGAAAAAAAATATTTTACTCTGAACATGAGAAATTTCGTCTTTTCAGACATTCACCTATGCTCTGCTGGTATTTTCAGGAGAGTTCTGGTATTGATTTCTGTCTTATAATATAGTGCGGATATGGATCTTCTCAGAACATGACAGTTCCCGCCCCCAGGAACAGTTTGAAAATAGTTAATGAATATTTTACTCTGAACATGAGATATTTCGTCTTTTCAGACATTCACCTATGCTCTGCTGGTATTTTCAGGAGAGTTCCGGTCTTGAATTCTGTCTTATAATATAGTGCGAATATGGATCTTCTAAGAACATGACAGTTCCCGCCCCCAGGAACAGTTTAAAAATAGAAAAAAAATATTTTACTCTGAACATGAGAAATTTCGTCTTTTCAGACATTCACCTATGCTCTGCTGGTATTTTCAGGAGAGTTCCCATTTTGAATTCTGTCTTATAATATAGTGCGGATATGGATCTTTTAAGAACATGACAGTTCCCGCCCCCAGGAACAGTTTAAAAATAGAAAAAAAATATTTTACTCTGAACTTGAGAAATTTCGTCTTTTCAGACATTCACCTATGCTCTGCTGGTATTTTCAGGGGAGTTCTCGTTTTGAATTCTATCTTATAATATAGTGCGGATATGGATCTTCTAAGAACATGACAGTTCCCGCCCCCAGGAACAGTTTAAAAATAGAAAAAAAATATTTTACTCTGAACATGAGAAATTTCGTCTTTTCAGACATTCACCTATGCTCTGCTGGTATTTTCAGGAGAGTTCCCATTTTGAATTCTGTCTTATAATATAGTGCGGATATGGATCTTTGAGAACATGACAGTTCCCGCCCCCAGGAACAGTTTAAAAATAGAAAAAAAATATTTTACTCTGAACTTGAGAAATTTCGTGTTTTCAGACATTCACCTATGCTCTGCTGGTATTTTCAGGAGAGTTCCCATTTTGAATTCTGTCTTATAATATAGTGCGGATATGGATCTTCTAAGAACATGACAGTTCCCGCCCCCAGGAACAGTTTAAAAATAGAAAAAAAATATTTTACTCTGAACATGAGAAATTTCGTCTTTTCAGACATTCACCTATGCTCTGCTGGTATTTTCAGGAGAGTTCCAGTCTTGAATGAAGTTCTACGTTATAATTTCAATATCTGTCTATCCAAAACAAATGATTTCTAGCATCCAAGACTTAACTGAACTCAGAAAATGGGACTTTATAGACTTTGTTTAGGCTTTTCTAGGACAAAAACGTTGATTTTCAAAAATAAAAAAAAAAACTGAATAAACCGGAACTATTCCTGAAAAGTATCAGGAACTATAGAACTCAGTCTCATGCGATGAAAACTCGTTTTTTTTTCAGTTTCCTGAAAAATGATCTGCTACGGGAAGTTAGCAGATCATTTTGTGAAGTGTAATTTTTCAGCTGAAAACGGCAGAACTATTCCTGAAAAGTATCAGGAACTATAGAACTCATGTGCATGCGATAAGAACTCATAAAAAAAAATGATCTGCTAGACAATGATCTGCTAAGTTCACTGACATCCAAATGTCGACCGTGCCGGGAATCGACACCGGGACCCTTAGCTCTCAGCAGTCTGGCGTAGTAACCATTGCGCCACCGGGGTCGTCACATACATCTTTGTGTCTTTTTTCGTGACGTTTTTAGATTTTAGGCTATGGGAAGTGTCAAGCAGGCGTTTCGATATTTAAGTTCCAGATAGTTTGGTAGCTAATTTCATACAAATTCTGTTCCATTTTTTAATTTATCTGGCCGCTATATAAGTGGCTATTCCGACATTGTGAAACTGGCCCTTAGAGTTGTAAATGTACTCTCAAAGTATGTTATGAGGGTTGTAATATTTATTTACATATGCTTTATCTCGCGTTTTGCTTCAGCGCGCATGCATTCTTATTTATCGTTGCACGGGCAACTATTCAATGCATTCTATTGCTTTACAGCTTGTTCAGCGCTGTTTCGCTGAAAGGTATAAATAAGGTGAGGTGTTCTGAATGAAAAAAAAAACTTTTAAATGTCGGTTTATTGACTTTTAAATTTTTTACTTTCTATGTATAATATGTATGTATGTATTTACAAAAGAAAAGTATATAAGTATGTTTATCAGTTGTCTAGTACCCATAGTACAAGCTCTGTTTAGTTTGGGACTAGATGACGTTGCGTGAATGTGTGCGGAATATTATATTATACTTTTATAAAACACGAAAAAACACAAAATACAGTCTTGAGTAAAAGTCTTCGCAATAAGTATTTTAATGTCGGAGTTATACGCGAACAAACATAACAAGCAATATAAACATCCGAATTGAGAATCCCTCCTCTCCAGAAAGACTCAAGTCGGTTAAAAATAGATATAATTTTTAATTTAACACATAAAAGACATGGTTATGAAATATAACATAACGCTACAACATACCTAATTATTTTCTACTCTCTTCGTAACTTAGATACAGACGCTAGCACATCAAGCTACCCGAAAGTGTCTTTTCCATATCAACTGATGATGAACCATAATGCCTCTGTTATAAAGTGAAATACCAATCAACTTCAAACCATAATGCTTCAGCGATAAAGTTGGAAATTTTCTAAGGAAATTTGATAGATTGTAGTAGCTTCATTTTGTTTGAAGATTATGAAGATGTTAGAAGTAAAATAATAGCCGACGTAGGCTTACAAACATCGCCAATAAATACACTGCGAGCGTACTTTAGGGAACAATCATCATAAAATGAAAAAGCTTATTTACCGACTTTTACTTTAGTAGCTTACCGGCCCATAAACTACGCAACATAAATACCTTTATGAGATTTTGTTTACGTAAAGATAAATGTAAAATTCTACCAAGCACAGGTAACATGTGTAGCAAAAAGTTAATTGATTTGGTTAAAAATATCGTAGTATACCACAGAACATTCAAGCTTTAACTTTTTTATGTCAGCCAAAAAGCTTACTCTCCCCGGCGGGGAATCGAACCCCGGTCTCCCGCGTGACAGGCGGGGATACTCACCACTATACTACCGAGGATATGCTCTGATTGACAAAACATTTTACCTTATAAACAGTTTTTATCCTATCAATGACTAGCTTCTGCCAGCGGTTACGCACCCGAATAAAAAGCCTATATTTTATTCTGATATAACACAGCTCGATCGATCAGCTATATTACTGCCAAGTTTCATCAAAATCCATACAGTTTTTACGTGAAAGAAAACAAACATACATCCATATTCACAAACTCAGGTGGATTGAGAAAACTCTGCTTCTTAGCTACATATTATGTAAAGACATTGTAGCAGCTTGATGTACCTGCACCTCATTCAATAAGAAAAAAAAACAAGTACCTACGTAAAAACGTACTTGTTCCAAGAAAGGACAAAAACATTCAATATTAATATCAATTCAGAGTTATATATATCCTAATTATCCTATGTTATAATGTTCTATGATTTTAAACTTTCCATAGACTTTCAGAACCAAGTTTGGCTTAAGAAAAACAGGCATAATAAAATATGCTATATAAACTTACTAGATTTGAAGTTCGAAGTTAATAACTTAGGACAGATTTGTAGTTAATGAAGTTAGTTCAACTATGTAGTTTTATCTAGACGATTACTTGACGAAGTTCCTAGTTCAATCGTTTGATCTAATATTTTAGCCGGCTGTAGTTTCTTCTATTTTGCTAATGAATTCAAAAAGTTTAAGAGAGATTTTCACAACCTCGGAAAATTAAAAAAAACTGCCAGATTTTTAAATTTATTACATTAATAAAATTGTTTTTTTGACGGCCTTTACCAGTAGTTAGTTGTTTTTTTTGTGAATATAATAGTAATATAAATATGTAAGTATATTTATTCCTGCTGATTAAAAGTCAAAACCACGTTTCATTAGAAAATAAAAATTAATTTTGTCTTAATTTAGTATCCATTACAATCAAATGTTACTTATAGTTGTAGTTAAATAATATCAGCCTTTTGGGGACACTACCGGGTGGCAACGAGAAGGATGAGTTTTTTGACGCTCTTTATTAGTAAATTTATATTATTAAATTAGTTGTAAGTATTTTATAAGTCTGTATATAATATTTAGTGTAGTAATAAGTTTTTGTTTTATTATGCGTATTAGGATAATTAGAATAAATATTGTAGCTGTCTCCAAAGTTTTTCTGAATCCACTAACTAAAATTGCGTTTACTCCAATTTACATTTACACAAAGTGGTGCATTTAAACTAAAGTTAAAATAACTCATTAAAGATCACGTTTAATTAGCACGGTAACTGAGTGTCAGGCTGAGACAGGTGGCACTTTTGATAGCAATTAAAACTTTGATCCTGATCTTTGACGCAGTTAATAAAAAAAATAAAAATGCTCCATTCATTAATCAATAGAAATCTGGTTAATTATGATAAATGGTTTTTTAATCAACTTTGTCTAGGATAATATATAAATAGTCAACATATGTTTTTAGGCTGCTCTTAATCCAGAAAAATACCTAGGGTCTAGATTCCTATTCTTTTAATAATTAGATAGGTGCTTGAATGTGAAAAAAGAGCAATAGTTATATGCCACCCTAAATTTCCGTTACCATTTTATTTTTTATTTTTTTCGTGAGAAATCATCTAATAATCCCTTCCCGCTGAGGGTGCAGCTGGAGGGAGTGTCAGACTCTTACTGACTAAAACCGACTATATTCCTTCTAGAGGTCCCTATGTACCAGGGCCACCGTTACTCTTGCGAACAACCCACACCCCCAGCAGACCTTGGCTCTAAGGAGAATTTCCGTTACCCTCAAATATTCACATAGAAATATTAGGTACATACTTACATAGACTAATATTTCCAACTACGAAATTTAATACAAGACTACAAGAATCCCTTATCATATCACATTAGTTATCAAAGGCATTCCACTATGTATGGATATTATTATAACTACGTGGTTGCGCAGTTCTTTTATATGGAACAAAGATTTATGCGCATTCGTTTACGTTGAAATTCGAGTTTCGTTTACGATTATGTACTGTGTGAAGGTATTTTTAAGATATTTCTATATATATTTTTTTGCATTTTATAATAAAATAAAAGTTATTGAAGATGTTATATAACATTACATTTATATAAAGATTATATTTATGTTTTTCTTCTAGGAAAATCAACAATTTTCTCTTTCTTTTTCCCGTGCAGAACCTATCGAAAGTTCGTAAAACATTTTTTTCACAAATTACTGGCCGATTATACAAAATTTAAAGATGAGTAACTCACAAAAGAATTTCAATTAAGATTGCTTGCGGAAGTCGTTCATTACGGACAGGCGTCCATTTTGTTGATACTTCAATATATCAGTGAGAACTCGTAAAATACGCTAGAAGAGCCTAGCAATGTTTTTGTGTAGTAGGCTACACACTACACACGCTATCTCATCAACCTACCTCAATCTGTTAAATTTATTTTCAATAGATTTTCAACCTTATCACAATATCAGAAGGTTAATATTCGATTTGTAAAATTTGTCAGATTCGGGTAGGTTGACCTGCTGGCGTCTGTACATATAACTTTTCGATTTTTCAAACTACAATGATTTTATAAAGACATTTACGACATAATACACAAAGTTTCAAAATAATAGAACAAACTCGTGTTATGATAATTGAGTCAGCGAGGTTCATAGACCTTCAACATTCTTTCACATTTCTTGATTAATTCATAGCTTACACTCATTTTAATTTATACAGAAGGTCCTAACCTCACACATATGTATGTAATATTATTAAACGTATTCAAGAGGTTATTCCAATAAATCTAGACCCAATCCACTGCTGAGGCAGGTGCTGACTGCTGAACAGAATCTATTCACTCCTAAGGGACTCTGCCAGTCGTAAATCACTCACATGTTTCTTTTTATCTAGGCTCGCCTGTAAATTGATTTTAGTATGTAGAAGTATGTAGAAGTAGGTATCTTTGTACGTCTTCTGTTAGAAAGTTTGAGAACTTAATTGTCAATTTTTGGCAAAGAGCACCAATCACTATGCTTGCCAAAAGCGAATAATCACCATATTTTTCACAGGTGGATTAAATTGTAAACATTAGTTCATAAATGACGACCCCGTTGGCGCTATGGCAACCACGCTGGACTGCCGAGCAAAGGGTTCTGGGTCGATTCGGCACAGTCGACATTTATGTGATGAGCATGTTTGTTGGCTGTGGTCTGGGTGTATTATAACCGACTGTGTGTGAAAAAGGTGTCCCGATGAAAGTATTATTATATATTATAAAATATAGTGATCTCGAACATCAATATTTTATTCTTCATTATAATATTGTCTCTTGCTAGTTAATGCTACGTGATCGAATCCGAAATGAGGAGATCCATAGACTAACTAAAGTGACCGATATAACCCACCGGATTAGCAAGCTGAAGTGGCAATGGGCAGGCCATATTGCTCGCAGAGCAGATGGCCGATGGGTTCGAAAAGTGTTAGAGTGGAGACCATGGACCAGCAAGCGTAGCGTAGGACGTCCACCAACGAGATGGACAGACGACCTTATAAAGGTCGCCGGAAAATGCTGGATGCAGGTCACTTCCAACAGGTATGTGTGGAGATCTAAAGGGGAAGCCTATGTTCAGCAGTGGACGTCCTATGGCTAAGATGATGATGGTGATGGAGATGATGATGATGAGTGAATGACATCTAAATTATACTAAGAAAATTTAGTAAAAGTACGTATTGGGAAAAAAACAAGAAAATACACATGACTTAATTAAACACGTTTAAGCTCATAAAGTGTAGACGTCTTTACATCTACGCTACCACGAAATATATTAATACCCGTATCATCTAAAACAAGTTCTGAAACTAATCAGTCTTAAGATTTTATACGGATTTCATTTCTCAATCTGTGCTCTAGAAATTGAGCACCTTGTCAAAGGTTTACTAATTTCAACTCGAAGAACTTTATTAATCTGTAAATATCTATCAACGTGAAACACGGCTTGGATTGAATTCCAAAGAGAAAGATATATTTTAATCACTTTTAGAAGCTAGTACGAATATTACTTCTTTCAAGTATAAAGTATTTCTAAAATGAAAAAGACATCAGCTGTATATATGGCACGTGTTTTGCTTCTGATAGTCAGCCCACTTGTAAATTTTCACCCTTCAACGCTATTTTAATAACCTTACTAATAAGACTGCTGCCTCGTTGGTCTAGTGGTCGCAAGGCGCGACTGCTGTGCACGGGGTCTCGGGTTCGAATCCCGGGTCGGGCCGAAATCACTTTGTGGGTTTTGAGAAACTTTCATAAAGCAGCCTGGAGTCTGGAAGTTGGTGATTGATTCACCCGTGCATCGGAGAGCACGTAAATGTCGGTCCTGCGCCTGATCTCTCTCCAGTCGTGTCGGATTGCCGTCCCATCAGACTATGAGAGTGAGGGAATAGAGAGTGCACCTGTGTCTGCGCGAATACTTGTGCCTTGATATGTCCTGCGCAGCTGGCTGATCTCCATAAGAGAGAACGGCCGCCGTAGCCGACAATCGGCCTGGATGCCACAATAAGCTTTAACAATTATCTTCAATAAAAGTAAATTTGGACAGGAGCGTACAGTATTTCATCGGACAATGTAACCCCTAACATACAATTTCAGCCACCAAAAGCAAAAAACATAAAATCATTATCTGCCTAGCTTTTTCCCAAGCTATGTTGAGGTCAACTTCCAATCTGACCGGTTGCAGCTGAGTACCAGTGTTTTACATGGAGCGAACTCCTATACCATGTTACCTGGGTACCCCGATACCCCTTATGAAGACATGGAAATCAACTAACAGAAAGTATTAACATATCAAAGTACCTAATCAAACAAGGAGTAAGAAAGCAAGAAGAAACAGCATCCAAATTTTACATGAAGCCAATCAACGCATGCACAATCAAGTAGTTTGAGCTTCGTTAGAGTTGTAGCGTTTGAGTCGACTTGATATGCCCTCTGTTCTTGTCAAACGTACTAACAAGAATGTAGACTATGGGGGCCTTTACAATGGTGCGAATTTAAGATAGCAATTTTCTTTAAGTTTTTGAATTTATTCATACATAGCAGACACAGAGAAAAAATCATTTTTTTCCTTTTTATTAGTATCAATATTAGAGGAAATTAATTTTAAATCGTTAAACTTTTTATCGCGGTAATTACGTAAATGGTCAAAAATTTTATCCAATACATATTTCTAAAATCCTTTTAAAACAATTGCCAATTTGCAAACGAGTTCAGTTCAAAATTGGAACACCGAACTATAGGTGCATAAAACAAATAAAAGCGCGCAATCACATAATCATTATCTTTGTGAGTGCAACCACATGTTCGCGATAGCCATGTAATGAGGTCTATCGCTTTTGAAAGCGATCGTTAAGTCACCACGTTGGGGCTAACGGCCTTGTTATTAAAAGCGGTCGCGACAATAGTGTGTGATTGCGGTGAAGTGAGCTTGCAGCCAATAACTGGGGCGGTACTGTGGGGTTGTATGTCATATTTTTTACGTCTTAAATAATGTTGATCAATTTCGTCGCAGCAGAAATCTTAAAAGAGATTTATAATCTTTGTCTAGAAGGCAAAGAAAATATGACTGAGAGAATGTTAAAACGAGGGATCTTAAAGTGGGTTAGATTTGACTTTTCCAGACAGACTTGAGACTTGTACACAGACTCACAAACTTTAACATTTAGATACCAGTGTGACTAGACTTTTAAATGAACCTGGATAAAATAGCTTACCTCTAGCCTTCCTATGAAATACATTTTCAAATCGATCCAGTTTTTGAGATAAGTGCGGTTAAGCAGACAAAAAACTTTTCAGCTTTATAATGTGTATTAGTATATGTAGATCTAAAATACAAACATATTATATATGGATATACGCTTTTCCTACCTCCATAGCCTGAACATTTTAAATAGTACAACTGAAAGCGTAAATAAATTACCAAACTATGTATCGTATTGCTTGGCTTTAGGATCAATATCACGCGCCATATAAATGCCAGTCCAGTCCGATGCAAATGCAATAGCAAAATATAGGGTTGACTAAATTTTAAGTACCTAGATAATCTGTTTATACCTGGGTCGATCGTGCTTGTAACCGTAACTATACGAATAATAATATAAATGTGAAAGTTTGTCAGTATAAATGTATATTTGTTACTATTTCACGCCAAAACAGCTGAACCGATTTAAAAAAAAAAAGTTGTAGTCATACAGTTTAGAGTTTGTGAAAGGTTCCTTTAGGAGGCGATGGAACCATGGGCAATAGCTATTATACCATGTACATATATCTGTCCTTATTAGTAGAATCCTTTAAGTTTGGTATTGTACCCAGTACGTGTCTATACTTGGGACAACATGGCCATATTGGTAAAAGTTTCTTTTTTCATTAAGAGCTTATAATATTAACTTACATAATGATTCGCCTTGAAAAAGTTACGAACCTTACCAACCAGTAGCCGAAGTTATTTAAATCGTTCTCTTATCCTTATTGTCTAATTAACATTATAAACGCGTGTATTCTGCCTCTCTTTAACTACATCATTATAGAAAATAATGTATAGAGAAAAATTGGACAAACAGATCGATCGATCATAAGATTAAGCGTCCGTGGAAGAGTTCATCTTGTCCTGACGAGTTCCTCCGTGTTTCGGCACGCTTAATTGTCCCCGGCATCTTGGCAGTCGTTACGTGTAGGCTACTAGGTTGAGAAGATCAGATAGGCATTCGTTCCACTTGAAACAGCCACCAGTTAAGACTGGAAGCCGACCCAACATAACTTGGGAAAAAGCTAGGCAGATAGCAGATGAATAGGGAAAAAATAAAGTCACGTTTAGAAGTTCCCAATAATGCTTGAACAAACTGAAGAGTCAGCCAGTCTTTAATACAATAAAATAGGTGTTACAAATACTTCCTACGTACCGAATATTAAATATTCGAGTCCCTAAAGGCTTAGGTAAATTAGACAGCCCTAGTCCAAGGCCAGAAGTCAAATAAACCCTGATAGTTATGCACTCCACAGGTGGTTTAAAGCCAACGGCTTACGTGACATGAAATGCGACTGTATAGAAACTTGCTTGCTTAATGCGATGCTACGTGCAGCGAATGTGGCTTACTGTAAACCCACTGAAATCTGAGAAGAAATTTAAATGAGCTATCGATTGTTGACGTAGATTTGTTGTTAGTTTAGGTCCTGTGAGCAACTGAAATTTTTCGAGCTTTAAGTAATGTTTTGGGGAATCATAATATAAGAATCGAAATTACCACTAGGTACATCTAAGGCCAACGTCAAATGTCTATGTTTCAAAAGAAAAATTGACCTTGATATTACATAGCCGACTGTATTCTCTACATACTTAACAATTATGCGGAGAGTTTGTTTTCTTGAATGCGCTGATCTCACGGACTCATTTGAAAAATTCTATCAGTGTTATTCATTTATCATGAAAGGCTTTAAGCCTATAAACTAGCGAAGTAACTCCCACGGGACATTGGTGAAACCACTAGCAGAAGCTAGATTATAATTTGACAAAATCTATTAAATATGAACTTTTGTACCTCTGTGGCTCTGAAAATCGATAGTGAGTTTTAGAGTACCGTTAGTATCTCACTTATCCTATATTCTTCAAGAACTACGTAAAAAAAAGATTGTCTATAGAAGCACACTGAAGTCTTCTAAAAAAAACTATTATCAATTAGGTATCCTGTGTACAGAGGACTACGCAAACTTCTAACGAGCGTGCTCAAATTATAAGAACGTCGCCTCTCCCATAAAATAACGGAGAAAATAAATTCATTATTTTTGTAACAAATTGGTGCATACTTTCCTTCGTAGTGAACTCCTTGTTTAAAGTTTCCACGTTGATCGGAGAATGCCTTTAAGAACCTACAATATATTTTTACTGGCGTACGTGAAAATGTATTCTTCATACATAAAGGGAGTAGGGAAAAAGTCTAAGTCACTCACGTATTTAACGTGTGGTAAACTTTGAGCCCCGGAACAGGTAATGGAGTACTGTAAATCATCATCTCCCGAGCCTTTTCCCAACTATGTTGGGGTCGGCTTCCAGTCTAACCGGTTTCGGCTGAGTACCAGTGTTTTACAAGGAGCGATTGCCTATCTGACCTAATGGAGTAAGTACATCTAAGTACTTAATACGATGTAAATAATATGTAATATATTAGGACACCTTTTTCATTTCATTTGATTAATTTGTGTTATGGGTGCCAACACAACTAATAAACTACAAACATATACCTATTTTGTAATAACATGTTACACCCAGGCCAACAAGCATGCTCAATGCTCATCACACTAAATGTCGACCGTGCCAAGATCGAACCCGGGACCCTCAGCTCGGCAGTCCAGCGTGGTAACCATTGCGCCAACGGGGTATTGATTTACAATTCTAATATTTACTCCTTTTAAAACAGATTAAATAATGATAGGTATTACAGATCGCTATCGAATAACAACAAACGTTTAATTCATACTTTAACTTCAGTTTTACCTTTCTCAAACGCAAAGCTTGGGATAAAAATCGAGTCTAAATCCCTGTGTCCACAGGACGATATGTTGGGACCAAGATGAATCAGCACTTGGCTTATTGCGACTACCTACGCTTTATATTGTAATTTTATTTTTAGACAAAAAGAACATTACACTTGGGACCAGTAAATTCGGGCTGAACGAACGGAGTTTTTTTTATTCAACGAAAGGGAAAATACAGACAAATATTTTGATTATTTCATTGTTTATGTCAATTCAACTATCAATATTTACAAAAAAAAAAACAGAATCTTCTTCCAAATTGTGGCTATGATATTCAAGTTACTGAAATAAATAAATATATTTTTCTCCAGGGTGCTAGGTTCGTTCTAAAAAATCGAGGAACGCAAAAGCAATATGAATGTGGAACTTTTAGTCGGCAAAATGTGATACACTTTTGTAGAAACATTTTCCGGAAAAATGTTACGTTTTGATTCTTGTAACAGTTACGAATTTATTGCCTTCGAATGTATAATCTACATATTATATTATAATAATGTATTATTTGTAACGAAACAGATAATGACCTTTAAAACATGAAAGTTCGTATTTATATTGATGACACGTTTATTTTTAAGTATTATAGTCACAAAACTAATTAAACCTAAAAGCCTTTTTTTTTAAGAATAAGCTGATAACAATTGTGCTCGAGTATCACACAGCAAAACAGTTTTGAGCCGATCTGAAGATAAAGAGGGAAAATAATTGTGGCAACTCTTTAACGGTATGTACCAACCATCTTGTGTTTGGACTTATTCATATTGAAGTGAAATTTACATTACATTGAGGAGTCTTTAATGGGAACGAAGTACAGTTCTGAGAACTCATTAAACGGTTGATAGCAGATACTTACCTCGTGTTTGGGCTTATCCGATACTCATTGATGATACATTTCCTTAAACATAGGTTCATGGCAGTCCTCGCGTGATTTTATGATGAAAGTGGTCTGACTACATAAAAACTTTTTACTCTCTGCAGTTAGGTATACCAAATGTATAATTTTCTCTTTAGTACACTTTTCGGTGTCTACATAACTTATTTTATTTAAGAGATTTAGAGGTACGTGTCGTGAGTCTATGCGTGTGTGTACATTCTATGTTTGTTACCTTTAAGGAAAGTAATATTGTCCATGAAATTTCTATAGGGTATACGGCTTTATTCTCATCATTATAAATACATACATATTATAAAATCTATACTAATGAAAGGAAATCTATACTTATAATAAATCTGTAGAGAGGTCAATTCTGTACATAGAATATATTTTCAAAATAACTATCAGAGGGTGATCAGTGATCGATACTGATGCCAAAAATGCAATCAGTAAAATTTTTGTCTGTCTGTCTGTCTGTCTGTCTGTCTGTATGTTATTAATAGGAACAAAAACTACTGGACGGATTTTAATGAAACTTGGTACAATTATTCTTCGTACTCCTGGGCAGGTTATAGGATACTTTTCATCACGCTACAATCAATAGGAGCAGAGCAGTGAAGGAAAATGTTGGGAAAACGGGAGAAGTTACACCATTTTTTAAGCTTTCGTTGCGTGTGCAGCCTTAATGGTTAAAGCTACATAGAAATTATGTATCACGGAAATATTGTACATAAAATTATCTAAAAAAAATTCCACCACAGCATATGTCTATCTTTAATGGTTGACTCACAATAACACGTATAACTCCCGATAGTTTACCAGTTCGGAGCTTTCTGATTATTTGTTATTGATTTGTTTACTCTTATGTTTATAATATTCTCGCTCATGCCTTATTAACAAAAGATAACATTATAACATATTCTATAAAAAAAAGAATCATAGAAATCGGTGTAGAAATACCAAACTTATACATAAAATACGATAATCAGCAGGTCGGTCGGTAGGTATGATAAGGCGGGAGGTCCGAGCGCGAGCTTCTCATCCCAACAAAAGTTAGGCATTGGTAGCGGTAATCGACATCCACACTGGCGTAGCCGCGGAGGTCCTCTATAGGTTATACATCAGAACAACACATAGACTACTTTTTGTCGCGAAAACCGACATCCACGCGAGCGGAGCCGCGGGCGACCGCTAGTATATAAATAAAAAAGGAGTCTAGTGGAGTCCACACGTGACCAAAGGGCTGGCCAATACCTTGGCCAACGAATCAGCATTGCCATTCAACGTGGCAATGCGGCCAGCCTTTTGGGCACGATCCCCGCTGACAGCGATGCGGATGAAATTTTGTTCATGAATGAATTAAATCTATATAAATCTTACATAGAACTTACTGTTTTATTTCTTCTTCATTGACACATCTTTCACCCATGACAACGAAACACATTTACAAAACATCAAAACTTACAAAGCAATATTCCAGTATTTCAACAAATCTTATTGCGTCATATTGCACTCGCTTCGAAATTGCGTTTGCATTACTTTCGCAGGACAAAGGACGGTCCACACTGGAACTCACAACTATTCCAATCTGGTTCGCGTTCTACATTCTTCTAATTTGTACCTGGAGTGTTGAATTGAATTCAGCCGTCGACTCCACTTGGTGTGGTGGAAGTTGTACGACTTGCGCCTGTCGGCCCAATTCTGTGAATACGCTGAATTTCTGTGAGCAACGCTGTAGACCATTTGCATCTTGTTAAAGACAGTTTTAGTGGTAACTAGTTACCGATTTTAGGTTACGGAGTAAGGGACTGTCTGTTGAATGAATTAGGTTTAAACTATGTAATATATTGAGCTTCTAATATCCAACTATTTATGTAGTGCCGACGGCAGCACAACAAGCTCAGCACAATCTGTCAATTAAAAAAAAAATGATTTTCAACTTTATCGCTGAACTATATGGTTCAAAGTTGATTGGGAATATTGAACAGTTTCAACCTCTTTGTTAACACTTTTGATAATGTACGACACCACCACTAGTTACAAATTATTGAGTAATAGGAAATTCCCTATATCGGGCGCTTATTCTCAAAAAACTACAATTTTTATTCGTACATCTGCAAAATATTGTCTTAATTCTTATTCGAAATACGAATTGTTTGCTGCTAGCCAAGAAGATTTCTGTCTTCAAATGCGACGTCGGATTTTGTCGCAAGAATCCAAAGAAACAAATAGGATTTTTCGCAAAGGAGACCGAATGTCCACTGTTAAGTCAATCCTTTAAAAGCCGGGTACAAATATCCTGAATTTTCATTCAGTACGTGTTTCTAATATGGCCTCCTTCGTGTTAGTAAACATTGTTTCATGCGTATTTAAACGAATTGTTTTCTTAAATGGTAGGACTAAAGAAAACATTGTTACTGTACCAATTTCTAAAGGGTTACATTTAAATCAAATTGATTTTATTGTCGTCGCTACTTTTCCGTCTAGATACCAGCTTTACAAATTAGCACTTGGAAAAAATATACTAACAAATACCAATTAAATTTACATTTTTCATTGTTATACTCGTACATTTATATTTTACATTGTTATACAATTGAACAACTTTTTGGAACTATATTTATATATTTTTTTTGGCGCTTATGAATCGTCATGGCGCGAGTGTTAACCCGATATGGGCGCGAATAAATCACACCCATCGCGGTGTTTGCACTGTTAATTAACTTCGTAACAAGCGGCACGGACAGGGTTATTCGTTCTCGACTATTATTTGCGCATGTAAACATTCGTTTTGCATAATAAATGGTAAAATTATTTGTTTTACAAAATAAATTTATTTACCATTGTATGTATTGTTGTAAGCGGGATAAACGAGTAAATTATTTATTGGAAATTTTGTTTATTAAGTAATAATATTTGGTTACTATAAATAAGTAGCATTACGGCTGTTATAGCAAGAACTCATGACCTAAATATTCCCCAACACATTTTTGAAGCATTGTTAAAATTACAATATAATTTATACTTTTTAGACGCTATTTAAAGTAGGGTTTAACTTTGGATCAAAAAACTTTGGCACGATTTAACTAAAACCTCGCTAAATATTTTTTAGGCTTCATTCATTCTTACCCTTTCAATTATTCATATTACATTTTTTTTAACCAGTTATGAACGTCAATTTAACTTTTTTGTTATAACACCGCATATATTTAAAATACAAAATAAAAGCCCATATGCCTAATGAAAGATGTCCCATTGAACAAGTTAAATTGTTCAGTCAAACGTTAAAAATCATCAACGAAGTTAAATCAATCCGTCGGCTTAACAAAAGTAAATTAACCCTCAATTGGAGGCTGTGGTTCAATTTAAATGACAATAATATAACGGGTTCATTTATTACGTACTCAACCTCTCCGGTCCGTAAATTGGTACGTGTGAAAAGGTTTGCCAGTACAAAAAAATGTGGGACATAACATGGATACGGAAAATAAAGATATATTTTTATTTTTTCCATGATCTAGAAAGAGGCTACTTTTCAATTTTTTATATACTTTTTAGAAAGTAACTATGTACTTGTATAGATAGGATAGATCTTCATTTTTTTTAAATTTATTCTGAGGAAAGCTTACAGACTAATAATACGTAGGTATCTCGTAATAGATTATGGATAGATTTCAGAGAATGTATTAAGATTTTTTATTACGATCGCTCTATGAGTTTATTGACTCTTTATTAATGAGATTGTTACATTCGTGTCTAAAAGTTAAGACATCGACGAAAGATGACTGTTCCTATATATTTTTTTTAGATCCGTGATTTTTATTTATGTGATCACTAAAAAATTTGGGCTCTAAAGAATAAAAAAAATAGTACTGAATATTTATTTGCAATCCATTATTTACTTCCTGCGGCAGTGTTAAGCACCTTTTCTCCTACGGACATGTTTTCGCGAATAAATAATGGAGAGATGTATTTACCAGGCCTGTGGTTATCCCCAGACAAGTATTGTCTGACCGGACTGCGGCATATTCTTGACAATTAATTATGAACTTTACTGCTTAAGTGAAACGTTTAATTTTAAACAAAGTTTTAACAGTGATAATTCTAGTGCTGTAAGATCATAAAATATTTTAAATTATTGTGTTGAATACCTTATATATTAAAGAAACTGATACAATTTCGTAGAATTGGTACAATAAACTTTGTTTCTGAGAATTTATTAGCGCTTAGCGTGTGTTTGTCAAAGAATTGTGTAGAAAAATGACAGCTATTCATTGTCACTTATTTATGATTATATATTTATTTGTTATTTGATGTTAAGTTTGTATATGTATGTATAGGTACACTATAAAAACTGACGTAAAAATATATGAATAAAAAAAATGGTTGACCAATAATCTTTATATGCACATATGTATACATACATATAAGGTGTCTTATGCCTTCTTGTTTGTATATCTTAACGCAAATAAAAAGTTCTTACTCAAACAGTATATTTTTGCATTTCCATTGCAAGTCAAAGTAAAACCTCATCCTTCCTGTATTTACGGTACAATCGTAGAATCTATCCGTGTCTTACCTGCGTCGTGAGGCTCCCACCGCTCTGTGGCGACAGCCAATTAATGACCGGTTTGATTGTTGCCCCGTCGCATCGGTCGTGCGACGACGGCAATGGCGACGAGGCGCTTGCTTCGGCTTTAAATTAAATCGCATCTTACATTGCAGTGTTTGATTGCAGCTAGTTATAGATATGCTAGCTAGCATTGTAAGTGATTAGGATTTTTTGGTTTGAGTAAAGAACAAATTATTTTTATTTATAAATTCAAATTTTACGATCTTGTATAGGTTTTACATGTATATGATATGATGCACCTGATCTCTATCCGGTCGTGTCGGATTGCCGTCCCATCGGACTATGAGAGTGAGGGAATAGAGAGTGCACCTGTATCTGCGCGAATGCTTGTGCACTATAATATGGCTGATCTCCATAAAAGAGAACGGCCGCCGTAGCTGACAATCGGCCTGGATGCCATCATCATCATCACATGTATATGATAAGGTCATTCTGCTCTCTTCAAACGTTTGGGCCATTCAAATGCCTTAGCGTTTTTTTCTAGTATTTCTTCACTATGCTTCAATATTCTATTATTAGCTTAAAAAGTACTTATGGCACAAAAGTGGGTTTCAGTCAGTAAACGTGTATCACACTTTCCAGGTGATATAACCCCTCGAAATGTGGGTGACATTGGTAGGGGTTATTTGATGATTTCCTACTTAAAAAAATCTCTACCTGTCTACCTACTACCAATCGTATTTTTTTTTAATTAGAACAAATAATAATCGACAAAAAATAATTTCGTTCATTTGTCCTCGTCGTTGCTATTCCTACCAACTTTTCGAGGGTTCGGCAAACACTTCACTTTTGTGTCCACCCAAACATCTTGACATCTTGATAGCGACTGTGCTTTTCTTTCGCAAATGTACCTAAATAAATAAAACTCAAAGTCCGATGAAAGAAAACTTGGAATCAGGATTCATTAACCTTTTAATATAAATATAAAAATTATACAATTATTTTGTAACTTTATTCATATTTTAAAATTATATCGTTTATTATACTTATATATCTAAATATATATGTATAAATTTTCGTTCTATAGGTAAAAGAACGAAAAAGATTACAATTAAAAAAAATATGACTTTTTGAAAAATATTACTATATTAAAATTCTGAATAATCTGCTATATACGACACAGGCGATTTTTTTTTCATGCTAACACTTTAATACCAGGACAAGAAATACATTTAGATAAAGATCAATAAAAAATACTTTTCTCTTCAAAATATGATATTGTTTTTAACAAAAACTTGTACCTATTCATGTCCTTTTTCCGAACCTGAGGATCAATTTCAAAACGCTTGCGTCTAACATTTTTTTCATAAGAAATTTAAATTTCAAAGCATAAGAAATTGCATTACAAACATCTTACGATCGTTGTGTACCTCAAATATTTAAAGACAAGATTTACTCTGGCCATCTTACGACAGAAAAAGGTTCTATCGAACCCAGTACCTTCGAGAATAATTTTATTTTCATAACTGCTTTACTGGTATGCCCGAAGTCTGATAATAGAATTTTATACCTTTTATTACAGCAAAGTATTAAAAATATATTTTTTTTTGCATAATTATACTGTCTCAAAAGTAACTTTGATTAATATGCGATAGTGGTTTCAAATACTACTTGATTATTTGTATACTTGTTACTTTTTTGGTCCTCAAAAAAATTAAGATTTGTGTCATCTCTCTCATCTCGTTTCAAAGATTCTTGCCCACATAAAAAATACAGAGGGTTGATGAGTCTTGTATGTTTATAATGTATCATTTATTCATGTACCTAATTAGCAACGCTCATAATTGAAAAAGGTGCCGTAATTTTGAGGTCGTTCACACAAATTACTGGTTTTAAGCTATTTTTTTGATCGTAATTAGATTTGACTGGTAGGTATGTATATTGTGAATCGGACTGCCTAGTTGGTCCAGTGGTCGCCGAGTGTGACTACTGCTTTTACTGGTTTTAAAAAACTTTCATAAAGCAGTTCGAAGTCGGTACATAATATGGACCTTAAATGGGACAAAATAAACAACAATTCGAATTGTCAAAATATAATGCCATCAAGTGTATTGCACGTTACAATTAGGCCTTAATTTCGTCATCAATTTCATACAAGAGCCGAAAATTTTGGTCAATCGCACTGATTGCTAATATGATCTATCTAATTACGCTGACATGCGAATGATTTTATGCTAATTATTGGAATAGAATTTCGAATATTTACGCCATTTTCGATGGGTGTCAATTAAAGGAGTTCATCATGATAATTATTAAATTTGATGACAAATAATTCGGTTAGGTGAGGTATTCAAATGTTCGTGTAATTAAAACGTTAGTGGTATGAAACGATTAATTAATTTTGGTGTAATTAGTTATAATTTTGCACTTGCATTGATAATATTTAATCAACATTTGTAGCATTTTCAGTAAACACTGACTGATAAAACTGAATAGTTTGTTTTTTTTTTATGTTTATTGGTTTGTTTGCTTGAACGCGCTATGCTCAGCAACAGCATGTTAAATAACCCTTAATTTATTGAGAAAAACTATCATATGCGGTAAACCTATAAAAAAATATTAAATGAGTGAGTTGACAATATAATTTCCACCATTCAAGTGTATTTATAAAAAGAAATAAGTCAAGAGATCTTGGTGTAAATTTATCCATTTACTTGATTAGGGAGCTGGTATATTTTTCATACAACTTTAGAAAATTTTAAGTAAAAAATGGGCAATCGGTATATATTTTTGTTCAACAAACTCGGTCCAAAACATATGTTTCCCCGTCCGACGTACAAGTAAAATTGCATTATGATCCTCTTATAAAGACATATAAAGAACTTAGAGCGACGGCTGCAACTTAACTAGAGTTTGCGTTAGCCAATAGAATTTAAGCTGTTTTCAACCAGTTTATAGTGCACCACAACTTCTGTTGTTCTTGTAGATAGATACTAGTTGTTTTCCGTCTAAACCTGCACTTAAATTACCAAGTTTTAATTTCTTGTACAAGAAACTAGTTTACCTGATTTTGTTTAGTTTGATTGGAAACTTTAAATAGACGCGTAGAAGCACGTTAGCGAAGCGAAGCAGTTAGCAAAATGTCAGATTAATGTAAATCTAGAAGTACCCACTAACTAATAGTAGTTACAAAATAAATTAATATTGCATCTACAAAAAAGTAACGTCCAAATTCAGCTTTTCACCTAAACTCAAAATGTGGACAGCCAATAATAACGAAAGAAGCAACATTCTCGCCCACAACACTTCAAACTCACACAAAATATTCCAGTGACATTATGCTCACAAAGTAATACTAGCTGATCCACAGATCAATTGACATAATAGACTGGCTAAAAAGTAGGTAATCGGAATATTATCAAATGCTAGTAAAAAGAGAGATATTTTACATACCGTATCCTAATCCATATTTAATACCTATCCAATCAAGATATTTCCATTTCAGCACAAGTTTGTACGCCGTTTAGCCGACTTCTTGAATGCAACATTCAAGACTACACAACTAGATAACGCTTAGCTTAGATTTGTTCAACATTTCAATTAGGTTACTGGTTACTAGCTAAGTACTTAGGGTACCCCGACCTGGAGATGGCTGATTTAGTTTAATAGGGTTTCTTTCAAATAAAAATAAGTGTTATGTCTTAGGAAAAACTGCCTTGAAGCAATAAAACCATGAAGTGGGCGCCTTAATACTACAACAATACGGCGGCTTTTCTATCAGCTGTATCTAATGTTAAACGTTTTGAACGCCTAAATTATTCAATTATAAAACTAAACGAGTGATTGAATGCCGTTTTTAGTTTTTCAGTAAAATGGACAAAATATAGATCCATCAGAAGTATATTTAAGGGTTTATACCTATAACAAGGGAAAACAATTTGATGAAGGTAACACGTTATTTTTAAGGTATCGTAATTTAAAAATAGGTATAATTAAGTACTCTGTACGGTTTTATAACTCTGTGGGCGCTAGTCACAGTAGTCCAGTTGACTCATACACTCAAATCAAACTACGACGTTCAAACAAAGCTGAGCTACATCCAACTTTATTGAATAAGGGTTGAAAAAACCTGCAGTGCGGTAGAAATGAGAGGCAAAGCGGTCACTTGGTATTGTCCAACGTAATGTCGTTGAGTGCTGATATCTGTGGCCTTTTCTATTGGTTTATAAGTCATGTTTATTACCTACGAGTACTTTACAAATTCTTAAATATTTAATTATAAGAAATCAACCATATCAGCATTAAAGTTGAAAATCTATTAAGGAAATTTGACAGATTGTAGTAGCTTAATGTCTTAATGTACAGACGCTAGCACATCAAGCTACCCGAAAGTGTCAAATTTTCCCAATCAACTTTGAACTAATGGCTTCAGCGATAAATTATAAGGAAATTTGACAGATCGTAGTAGCTTGATGTGCTGGCGTCTGTACCTTTTTATATTCGTATTATGTAGATATCGATACAAATTTTAAAAAAGTAGAAAAGTTTGCACTTAAATTCAATAAATGTTAAAATATTTAGTTTTAAATGTTCTTCCTAACATTTGTCATGTAATAATTTAACATATCTAAATTCAAATAAACCAATCTTTTGTAATTTGTAGCCTATCAAAAAAATAAACAGAAAATATCTTGTTAATGCTTCAAATTAAGGCTTCTATAAATGTGAAACATACTGAAAAAAACTTTCTAAAATAAATTCGATGTGGTCTACTTACAAGGGCGAAAGGTCTAGTTGGAATATCATGAGATGCAAATGTAAAAGTGAACCAAGTCATGTATTCATCATTGCGTAACTTTGATACCTTAGCTTATAACTTAAGGGCCTCAGCCCTAGTACACAAACGGATTCAGGCGGATCAAAGGTGGGTTCAAGGCAATAAAACTTTGACACTCCCTCCTGCTGCACCCACAGCGACAGGGGTCATTTTGATAATTTTCCAAAAAAAAATCTCATGTCACAAGGACCAGCAGGCTTAGCATGGCAACCGTAGAAACAAGTTTTGTCTGCCGGAGATTGGATATAATGACAGAAAACTGACAGATTGACGTAAGATTTCTTTTGACATTTTTTGAAGTAATTTTTCTTTTCTTCGATCGACATAAGGCTACAAGTGATTATATGCGAGTTGACGGGTCGCGCCATGCTCGGGCAGAAGATAATATGTTGACATTGACAGAAAGAGCTTTGTCTTTTCTTGACAGAATAGATATAAAATCGCCATGCTAAGCCTGCTGCGACGAATTGATATCAATTCATCAGTTTTTTGTCATTGTAGACAGATAATATATAAAAATGTCGTGGTGGCCTAGTGGTTAAAGCACCAGCCTTTTGAGTATGAGGGTGCGGGTTCGATTCCAGGTCAGGCAAGTGCCAATGTAACTTTTCTAAGTTATACGTACTTTCTAAGTTTATCTTGGACACCAATGACTGATTAAAGGTGAAGGAAAACATCTCGAGGAAACTTGGGCTATAAAGTCTGAAATCACCAACCCGCATTGAGCAAGCGTGGTGATTAACGTTCAATCCTTCTCCGTGGGAGAGGAGGCCTGTGCCCAGCAGTGGGACGATAAAGTCTGTGATGATGAATATATAACAATACTTTAGCAAACTTCTTGCTGTCAAGAATCGATAGATAGCATAAAACCTAGATATTTTGTTATTCTGACCTTAAAAAAGTTTGTTTGAAAACGAGACTTAGACCACTTTAACTAAGCCGTCCATTTTATAAAAATGCGAAGAAAAGGGTGTCTGTGGAATTATCCCGAGTTTTTACATGTAGCGGAAAATTGGGCGGTTCTCATTAGACGCGGGCCATTTGTTTCGGCTCGCCCTCACAACTGCCGTGTGCTTACGTAATACTATTTTATTGTTGATGGATCTGCGTAATTTATGGACACCTGACTTTTTGGACGAAGATTTCTAAGAAGGTTGTAACGTAAATAGGGATTTGAGATATTCTTTGCCTTGGAAAATGGAACACATACCCGACAAACCTACATTCGAATATTTATGTTGAGCAAATAATAGTTGTAATCATAATAGTCGAACGCCATTGCATGGCGTTGTATGTAACTGTAATAATTAGGTATTTTAATTAACTAATCAATCAGAAGAGATATTGGATTAAATCATATGGTTCTAATATTTATATTTCTAATATAAATCGGTTTCAAGAATTTGATTTTCTTATACAACTACGAGTATATTAGTTTTTTACAAGATTCCAAGTATTACATAAACAAATATATACTTATAACAATACATAAGATTTATATAATAATTAGTCTAAACACTGTACGAAAATATTCAGCTATTTATCATACTTCTAAACAAAACAATAACAGTCCACTTCCATTACGAAATGCGTAATGACCAAAACACTGTCAAAATATACAGGCTTTGTCCGTAGCTATTCGAGCAGTGGAAATAACTCGTAATTAATCGCATCGGCTGTACGATTGGATGCCATAGGCACATAATATGCAAATGAATCGAAACGTTCGCGAATATGCCAGCAACTTTGCTAATAAGCATTGTTATAGTTCATGGACAGGTGCGAGGCAGGCGCGGAAATGTTAATCACTGGATACGAATTAGCTTCATTAAATTTGATTAAGGTTTTGTTGCGTTTTCACTCTCGTTCTTTATAGTTTTTGCTTTATAATGGAGTCAACTGCTCTTGGTCCTTTGATAAGCGAAAAGCGAAAGCATAGATGGATGTTTGTTACTCAAAATCTACTAAAGGGATTTTTATGAAACTTGCAGTAATACAGTGTGTAAGGGACAGCCCTCCGCAGACTGATGGGGTGAGTTCGGTATACCATACCAAGAAGACTGGTTCATAACATTATTTTAGGAACATTATGGAAATCCGATAAAACTGATTTGTTTTAAAACCTCACACAAAATTTAACAGCTGATTTCACGCGTCGATCGTCACGATTATTTCAAAATCCATTGCTGGATTTTTCATTGCGTGCAAAGAGTGTAATTTTACACTGAAAGAAAAAAAATACGGAATAATCGGTAAAAAAATTAAAAAAATCCTGAGGAAAATTCCAGTGAAATATGATTGAAAATAAGGAGGTGAATGCACCCTATGAGTTTACATATCTCCAGCATTTGTGTTTTTACGGTATTGGTAGATATTATGCCCTAAATTAATTTTCGTTATATAACAATAACATAAGAAAATCTGACCTACTTTAATATAAAGTTAACAAATAAAACTTTTATTAAACGCAAGGGAAACACCTCACTATGATCTTTCGACCTGCCTCTAATACGTGACAATCAAAGTGAGAATAATTGACAGGGTAAGAAACTTACAGACATGACGGCTTCAGCCGTGTTATATCGCCGAATGAAAAAGTTGCATTTTTAGCAATATTTTTCCTTCAGGTATTTTTGTTTCCATTTATAAATAACACATTGTATATAATACGGTTTCCTTGTTAAAAACACATTGGTTGGAATTGATGAGAAAATAAAATTAATTGTCAAAATACTTGGGTACCTAGGTACTTGATGATTATGAGCATATTTCTCCTGATCTCTCTCCGGCAGTGACGGGTTGCCGTCCCATCGGACTATGAGAGTGAGGGAATAGAAAGTGCACCTGCATCTGCGCGAATGCTTGTGCATTATAATATGTCCTGCGCATCTGGCTGATCTTCATAAAAGAGAACGGCCGCCGTAGCCGACAATCGGCCTGGATGCCATCATCATCATCATCATGAGCATATTTCATTATTAGGAACTTTGAGACTTCTGGTATGTTTTCCAGTTATCAACTTCATTGCGCGCATAAATTTTGATCTCCTCGCAAGCATTTCATAGCAGGCATGTACTCCAATTATTATGTCGAAATAAAAAAAAAACTAGCAAAAATCAATAGTTCAAAATACGTCGTATTAAAGTTAATGTACTGACTACAGTTACGTTTGTATACTTTTACTGGGGCTCTCAAAATACGATGAATATTTCAATACTATTGGCGTCAGAGTAAAAAGGCGATGAGTGCAGGTGAGTAGTTTTACGTACCGCGCTTAAAGCCGTATGTTGCAATCCAGTTTAAACCGGTTTGTGCAGATATGTGAGGATACGCCGTGCCACAAGCCGCTGATTCCACCCAAAATCAAACACTCGGTTTGCGGGCATATCAATGTAAATATTTTACATATAGTGTAGTAGTCTTTTGAATCCGGTTTTATTTGTACCTTAATTAAATATTTGAACTATTCCGGATCACGTGGTTGCGTTTCAAACGAATACGTTAGGTTCATCAATGGAAACAAATATTCCGAATTCAAGTTTGAATAAAATGGTTTATTGCATAGACAGCAAAAAGGCTTTGAAAAATAAATAAACTTATTGTTTTACACAAATCGTCTACGCAGCAAAATATTAATATACTTTTTTCATTTCAAATACGAGCACGTACAATTTTTTGTATCGATCGCCAGATTTAAATTTAGCAGAATTCTTGCAAAATCATGTAGTTATTTATTAGTTAGATTAAAGTCTACGAACCCGCCTACGCTGCTATGGCGCTACGTAACGCCGCTACGCTGCTACAGACGTCCCGGTAATGAACACAGTTCTTGATTAGTTCCATTCATTCTCTTAACGTCTTGTTCTTGTAAATAAATTTCACATACATTTTAGTGCAATTAATATTACGTCATCAAAATTATAATTATTTATTTGTCAATTCAAAGATTTTATCATTTTCAAATAATCCGCTACATTATTTTATTACATATTCAATAGACTTTTAGAAGAAGATTATTTAGAAGATAGGAACTTTGGAAAATGGTGGCATTTCTGAACGGAATAGAGAGACGTCAATAAGTAAGGTAAGGTATAACAAAGGAATATTATCTATACAGTTTGAAGAAATACGGTGGTCTAGTGCAACTCTTGGCGTGTTCTTGGAAGAAGTCGTTTTATGATAAACATTTTAAAATCTTTTCTTACTTAAAAAACGAATTATTTCTTGCTTTATGAAGTCTCTACGTTCCTACAGTCATTTGTCTGTAGGAATAATTAGATTTTGCATGACTTATAGCGCTATTTATTATTAAGTGAGTAGTTTTACAAGTTGACCTAAATCATAGATAAAACTTCACAGCTATGAGGCTTTCATTGTTATTCAAATAATGTTTCCATAAAGCATTTCCTCCTTATTTTACTGTGTACTGAAACAATAAAAAAGTTTCAGGGAATGATAAATATTGACTACAGAAGGTTCACTATGGAAGAAGAGACAATTATTCCTTTAAAAAAAATAATCACCGGCAATGGTCCCTTCAATGTCGTGACTAAAAGGTTGGCAAGTTTTTTTTTTAAATCATCAAAATTTCATAATTATCAAAAACATAGTTTAAAAAAAAATGAAACAAAATCTATTTCTTTAAACAAAGATGGTGAGTAAAATATGATGAACATCAATATATTACAATCAGTCAAATTTCCTTAATAGATTTTCAACTTTATCGCTGAAGCATATGCTTCAAAGTTTATTGGGGACCTTGACTTGGGGGACTTTCGGGTAGCTTAATGTGCTAGCGTCTGTCCCTAAATAATATTATATTGATCGTAAGATAGGTTTTTTACCGTAGGGCCAAGGTCTGCCGGGGCTGAGGGTTGTTCGCAAAAGTTACCGAGACCCTGGCACACAGGGATCTCCAGAAGAAACATAGTGAATTTTAGTCGATAACGCGTCTATCAGTTCCTTCAGCTGCACCCACAGCAGGAGCAGTCATTTGATGATGTCCCACAAAAACTAAAGACAGGTTCCTGAAAAAAATACACTCACGTAGGTATGGATGATTTGATCATCTCAATACACAGAAAATACAGTAGAAACACTCAAAAGATAGTCGTAAAACCACCAAGTAAATGTAGTATCTATCACTTGCCTTTATTTCGCGAACCTTCTGCTGATCTTATCATTGTGGCTTGAAATATAAATTCCGTTCGGAATCCTCAAGTTTCTGTTATAAACGTGAGGAGGGAGTTAATTGATTGGCTGCATTTTGTTTGCATATCTGATACTCGATTCATCATCCCCTTCTTAGCTAAGATGGCTTTCGACTTTCGGGCTGTGTTACAATTTTTGTTGTAAACGTCATCCATCATTTTGCAAACTGATATTGTTCATCGTAATGAATTTTGTGGTTGAATTTTTCCAACGTGGATTTAAGTTTTGTAGAGTTTTTCAATTAAGATTTTGTGTTGGTTGTTGTGACTTCAAAATGCCTACCTACTCATGACTTTAGGCACGGTATTTTTAAAAGAAACTTTATAGGTACATAGTTGAAGGGCTACATCGCTATTTGCATGAAAAAGACTGACTTCAGCCCCTGTCAGTGGCATGCTGTCACTCTTACTCGTCTTGAAATACATACGCCAGCACATAAGGCTACTATTATAATCTGTCAATTTTTTTAATAGATTTTCAACTTTATTTCTGAACTAGGTATATGGTTCAATGTTGATTGGGATAATTTGACAGTTTCGGGTAGCTTGATGTGCTGGCATCTGTACATAATTATTAAAATGCTTGTCTTGTATATCTTCGAAGCTTTAACTAAAATAGAATTAATGTAGGTACTATTTATTTGAAGTCTTACACACAAACTGCATCAAACTACTAGAATCTAGTTAAAGTTATGATTACCGTGACTTGTAGTAAATGCTAACAAATTTATTAAACTGGCAAACGTGTTCCGTGAGCTTCTCGTGTATAAACGTATCACTCTATACAACTACTAAAGGTACCCTTCCGACACAAGCATCTGTCGCCTGCGATCGACCGTCAACGGCTCAATAGCTCAATAAATTTATTACATTCCATAATATCGCTCGCGACAGACGTATGGAAATGTATAAGCCGATGTATGTCTTCGGCCACGCGCTTTTGTTGCACGCCTAGGAAACGGCCCGATATAGTCCCATACTGTAAGTATTGCCGCATTGACCGCGAGCGACAGACGCTTGTGTCGGAAGACTGTTAAGCATGTTGCCTTGATTGCAAGATGTTTTACTTGGCAACCTTTTAGTCACAATCTTAATCAAAACTTCGAAAAGATGTGATTCCTTTGGTAAAAGTTACTTCGTTTATATTCTAGATACATAGGTTATCTACCCAATGTGATAGATGGTGTGAACAGAATTTATAGTGTGGTGGTAACACGGCAAGAAGTAAGTAATATAGACACCAGCACATCAGCCTACCTCATTGCAATCTGTTGTATTTCTTTAATAGATTTTTAAACTTCTCACAATACCGGAAGGTTGATAATTATTCGATTGGTAAAACTTTACAGACTCAGGTAGGTTGACTAGCTGGCCTTGCTGGCGTCTGTACCTACCTACGTACATAATAGCCAGCCGTACTGGTAGCCATCTTTGCTAATATTATTGACTTATTTGCAAGTTAATATTAGTCCTGTAATTAGGTACCGTTACATGTAGGTAATAATTTTCTCTCATTAAATAACTACTGAACGGGTTTTGATAAAACTTAAGGAGTATACTTTTTATCCGGATGCGGTAAGTAGGTAGTTCCCTAGGGGATCCAAGTGGCACCGCGTGGAAAGCCAGAGTTTTATAAATTACAGCCGCGCCGTCACAATGACTTAATTTTGAAGTAGCACCTGTGTGACAATGCCTATCATCAGACAGCTTTGTTCATTCTATTTGGTAATTAATCACACGCTCATTATGAACAATAATTATTTACGTTTCATTTCGCAAATCCTCACGTTTTACGAGTATATCAACAGCTGTAGGTTCCATGTCTGTTTACTTAATCACACTGTCATCGGTCATGAAAATTGAATCGCAAGTATAATACTGGCATCAATTTGTAGGTAATGAATTCTAGTACCTATTTATTTAAGCTATTTATCACTAGGCTATGCTATGAACTATGAACAGTGGTTTAGTTAGCTCTGATGTTGCGAATCAGTTTGTAAAGTACCTTCTTGCTTGTTCATAATTTGGGAAGAAAAAAATATAAATTAATTCTTAATTCCTACTCTCGCTACTTTCGGCTAAAGACAAGATTATATTTTTACTTTATACGTACGTACTACCTTCTTAACCTTTGAAAGTTTACCTCTCATCTAATCATCATCCTGCCTGGCCTTTTCCTATGTTGGGGTCGGCTTCTAGTTTAACCTGACGTAGCGAGTCATCTAACCTCCTTAAACCATCAGGCACCCGATACCCTTACCTGAAATTGGTTGTTAGACTCCATAGCTTGTGATTATCTGTCACACTTGCCAAGGATTTTCAAACGACAGTCGAGGAACTCGTTATGATATAGACGATCACACATCCAAGTACCGACCGCACAAAGCGTTAGGTACTTAACTTTATGATCGCTTGAAGCATGCGACTTTTACATAGCCACGAGCTGCTCAAGTTAATTCACTATATATTATGGGAAATTGAATAGCCGTCGGAGGAAATCGGCGGGAAGGTATGGTTAGTAGATCTGTTTCTTTTTTATTAATGCCTTGAATTGAATTCGGAACCCAGATTGAAAAAATAATAAATATCTATAGCTAAGAAGGTAATCCAAGTATTGTAATAGTTAAGTATGAAATCATTTGGAAATAGGTTAATACAACAGGCCAACATACATACCTACATATAGTTGAAATTAATTATTTAACAAAGCAACAAGTTCTACCAAACCAGACTGCTTTGTATGCTCCATTCAGCAACCACTTCAATTTGAAGTCGTTTAAAAATTGAGTTGGACTGAATAATAGATTGGTGAGTGCGCTTCCCAGAGCTCGATTCACTCTGCAGCTACTGTGTAACATCTATAAAGTTTAAAGTGCAATTAAATCGTGTTCTGAACGGTTCTGATGAATACAACTTTGTTAGGGGATAACTCAGAATTTAGCACGCCAAAAAATATTCTTAATACATGCTATAGTTTTGGTGGCGTAGCATGAGTGCACGGGTTCGATTCCAGGTTTGGCAAGTACCAATGCAACTTTTGTAAGTTGTATGTACTTTCTAAGTAAGTATACCTTGGATACCAATGACTGATTAAAGGCGAAGGAAAAATCTGGAGGTAAACTGATCTGTAAGGTCTGAAATTACCATACCACATTGTGTAAACATGGTGATTAACGCTCAATCCTTCTCAGTGTCAGAGATCTGTGCCCAGTAGTGGGACGATAAAAAGGCTGATGATGAATACATTGAAAAAGTCTTGATTGGATATTATTAATCAGTTGAGTTATGCCCTAACTAAAAGAGTAAATTGAATTCAATAACCCCAGATATTTTTTTTTGGATAACTTAGTTGATATGGAATCGAGCAGGTAAATAAAACCATTATGCGATTTATACGTAATAATTTATAATATAAATTACACATCTTTAAGTGTATAAAATACATAAGTTCTTCAGGCATAAGGGGCGATATTAACAATAAACGCTCAGGCAACAGTAGATAGGCACAATTTGAGAGATTTCAAGCACCGATCAAGCATTATTATGAAATTCCTTTTATTTAAAATACCAATGTATTAAAACTTTAGAGTAGCGCACAAATGGTGACGTCATATGTCATGCGCAAGCCACATATTTGACAGACGAGCTGTCAAAAACAGTTTTTTTTATCATTACAAGCATTTATTTATTATGAAATATATTTAATTCAATCTATTGTCTATTTTGTGAGGTGGGAGAGGTAGGTAGTAAAAATTCAATATATTCATAATAATATTTTCTGTAAAAGCCTTGTAAATTACCTTTATTTTTTTGAAAAAACATCGTATGTGGTAATGTAAGTGCGATAAGAATATAACAAATAAAAAATTGGACATCTACAAGATCTTATTACAAAGAGGAACTTCAGTGCATGAATGTAGTGTATAATAAATTATTACTTAGCCAAAAACCTGTTTTCATAAACATCTGTAATGTCAAACATAAATAACATTGATACAACAAAGAAACTGTCTTTTCATTTTATTATCTCGATAATGTAAATGCAAACAAGGATTGATTAACATAAATAAAAAATAATTATTAATTAATCTGAAGATGTGAGAAGACTTAAAACTAAACATTTAAAGAACTACTTCTATAGCAACATACAAAATATTTCTTGTAAATATTATATTAATGTATGAAAAAATGTGGGGCAATATTTTTTTAAATCTCAAAAGAGGTTTTACACTTCACTTATAGACACATCATAAGTCGAAGGCACGCTTATAGACCCACCGAGCAAACTGTTCAGGTCAGCGCTGCTAGGTTTCATTTTAAGAGTTACTTAACCACAGTCACGGATAGATGACAATAGACAAAAAGTGCCCAGCACGCCACGGTCACAACTACATGACAAACTTTTAAAGTTCAAAATTAATAATCAGATTTAATCGATATAATTCCGAACTCACTACTATAATGTAGGTATTTATGGATGAATTCTTAGCTTGGCGCTGAGGGCACGTAGATGGACATTCAAACAAGACTTATACCTTTCAAACCTTCTCAGATGATACAATGGCGTATCTACAGATTTGATACTCTGTGGCCTAACTTGTAACTACTTTCTGAAAAAGGTGTAATGGGCCCGACAAAAATATTTTGAGAATAAATTTGTGAGAGAAATTGTTGTTCCTTCGGGCCCCCTAAGACCCTCCTGGTCCTGGGTATGGGCCCCAAGTGCCCTTACAGTGAAGACGATAGCACTGACCTAAATGACTGTCAAAATTATAGTTTCTATTCTGGCCACCTGCACAGCTGGCTCGGTGGGTCTGTTCATTAAGAATGTAAGTATAAAAAGAACTATTGTATATCCAATACTAAACAATTGTATATCAAAAACATTTAGAGCCGAACTCTTCATAGGTATATTTTTAAATAAATTTTATTAATATATATTTTTTTTTGCTGAGATTATTCGTTATCAGATCACGCGAATGAATCGAATATTTTATTTATTATTATAGAATGTTTTTAATGGAATATGAACACTATGGAATAATCATAAGAAACGTGAAAATAGCTTAATTAATAAAGCTAAGTATTTTTATGCGATTTCAAACGTATATTTTTATATCTTGCGACCGTTTTGTAGTATACTTTTTTCGCTGTAATATTTGGCAAACCAATTTAGATTTTGCCTAAATTGAGATTAACAGTAGATCCAATTACGATACAATGTCAGATCTAATTAAACTTTCAGAAAGCCAATTAACGCATAAAGACATACGTATATACATTCAAAAAGTATAGAAAAAAAACTTATATTTAAAAAACATTGAGATACTTCAGACGAGCTTATAAATATATGTGAATGACATCAAATAACGACTCACACTAAGATAAAATGTATGCATCTTAATTATTGATGTACTTCATAAGCCGACGGGGCCTAGGGGCGCGGGCCACTTAGTACAGGCCCAGGAGACCCAACAAACATTTCTTGTAGTGGCCGGAGCAGTCGCCCTGGAAAATACAGAAATGGGAAATGTTATTATAAGTATGTTTTTAAGTATGATTGCGAAAGAGTGAGGGAAGGTTCATATCTGACGGAATATGCGTTGCGTATTATCGGTCGCGTAACGCCAGAACAGACAAATGTATAGAAAAATACTTGATTGTTCACACTCAACCGATGATACGTTAGCGCGACTGATTTTGTATTGTATTTTACGTCAGATGTAACCTTCCCTTAGGCAGCATTCTGTTTACGCGATTTTTACAATATGGCTAAGCTAAATAATGGCCTGTTTTTTCGAGTAGGATTGTTTTTATTGCCCACGTTGTAATTTCGCAATATTACTCTATTTTAGAAGCTTAAACTTCATCTTAAATACCAAAAAAATCAAGTTGTTTTTTTTTTTTTTAAGTAAAACTGGTTGTAGGACTTTCTGGCATCGGCTGCCCCCTTTCTTCTGTTCTGTGTATACCGTCCTGTGAGGGAAACGACTTGTTATGACATAGATGGCCACCCATCCAGTGATCAACTGGGCCAAGTGTGGCTCAACCACCTCTATTTAAACCTAGGTATGAAAGAAATTACAATAAGACCTACCTCGATCCAGCTTTGCAGCGTCTCGCCGTACTTGGACTGGAACATGTCGGAGATGTCGCCGAGGTCGATCTCGCTGCGCGTGACCATGACGCGGATGAGCTGGCGGTCGTTGGTGCCGAGCCCCTTCATCGACTTGTGCAGACGTTCCGCGAAGAACAGGGGCTTGTTGCGCACGATTTTCACTGGAAATTATGATAGGAAATTATATAAAATTCGATTTTATTGTGTAGCTAATATTTTTCATTCATCGTGTTAATAGCCAGTTCATATGATTTAATAGGTACACTTATTGCAACATTACGAGGATTTGCCATTTGTACACAGATTTTTGTATTGATTTGTACAGAGCTTTGTTCCTCATTTATGCAAAGAAACAAATTCTGGTAGATTTCAGTCTAATAACATTGTAGTACAGACGCCAGCATATAAAGCCACCCGAAACTCTCAAATTTTCCCAATCAGCTTTGAACCATATACGTCAGCGATAAAGTTGAAAATCGATTAAGGAAATTTGATAGCCTCTAGTAAGTAGCTTGATGTGCTGGTGTCTGTACAATTTCACTTCAACATTGGACAAGGCCAATAAAATATGTTAAAAATTACCAGAGCCTGAGTATGAGTCTAAGATTATATAAGATAGATGGAATTTATTTCTTTGCAAAACGGGAAACCACGAGGCTACCCGAAACTGTCAAATTTTCCCAATCAATTTTGAACTTTATGCTTCAGTGATAAGTTTGAAAATCCATTAAGGAAATTTGACAGATTGTTGTAACCTGATATGCCGGCGTCTGTACAAAGCTAATTGTATTACCATTAAATAATTTATTACTTTAGAAATTGGGTTTAAAAATATCTACTATAAACGTATAGATACATACCAATAGCCCTCATAGCCTTCTCAAGGTCACCGGAGAACTCGGCCTTGATAGCGTCGTCGATGTCATGTCCCGTGAGGAACTGGTACTCCTGGAAGATGGCCTTAAGCTGCGGGAACGAACGCGAGCACAGCACGGCGTTGAACACAGACTCGTCGGTACCGAGACGCAGTTCACCTGGAAAATTAAGATCGAAGTGATAAATTAGGTGATATTTTAGGTACAGATGCCAGCACATCAAGCTATACCAAAATGTAAATTTTTCCCAATCAACTTTGAACATATAACGCTGTAGTAATAAAGTTGAAAATCTATTAAGAAAATTTGACAGATTGTAGTAGTGCTAGCGTCTGTACACCAAGCTATCTAAAACTGTACAATTTTCTTTTTTTGTAATCACCCTATAATCATATGCTTCAGCGATAAAGTTAAAAATCTGTAAAAAAAATAGACCGATTGTAGTAGCTTGATGTGCTGGCATCATTGAAAAAGGAATAAATTTCATCCTAACTGAGTGTAAAATTATTTTTGACTAATGTTATCTTTTTTGTAATCGGATGAAAATAACAGATTTACTCGTAATTTTTTTTAAGAATTTTGAATGCAATCATGATAAGAGACATCAAAACAAACTGAAGGTTGTAAAGTTCGATCATCATTATTTATTAGCGTTTAAAAGCCTTTCAGTACTTACTACACGCATCAATGCAGTTTCATTGTTTACATTATTGCATAATACCCAATAAAAATTATGTGATATTATTACTACCTATTGATAAACTTTCCCTTATCAGTACACATTTATAACAATGGATCAAATTTATCAGCAATCGATCATTTCATATGATTCATAAGATTAAACATAAATAAACATAAACTATTATTTACGAAATAACGGGATTAACTCTCATCTGTTTTAGCAATACGGGGAATTCTCATTTCAATGTGAGACATCAGGGAAGTGACGTCATTATTGTATAGATTAATGAGAATAGATTGCAATCTGTGCATTTGGCTACAATAGGAACTAAAGTTTGACAGACATTTAGGTCAGTACAACTGGACGTGGGAAATTCAAATACCTACAAATTAAAAACAGAATTTTATAATCTAGTCATAAGAAGTTGCTATTTCATTTAATGGTGTCGTGTTTGTTATAAAACAAGTAACAGATCTTTGGATACACCATAACATGAATTTAAGAGTACTGAAGACTCATTTGTAAGGCCATTCCTTGACTTTTAACACCCGTATTTATTGGCAAATGTCTTAAAATGGCAACACCAAAGCTAGTAGTGATCATCTGAACAGATTGCTCGGTGGTTCTATTTTTAAGTGACGTAAACAAGACTTGACATTATGTGTCAGACATACGTCAGACAAGAATGAATCGCGTCGTGTCGCAATAAAAACAAAACCACCTCACTTATACAAGGAATAATGTATTTAAAAGAGTATGAGTAATATTATACTTCATATACGTCAAAGGTCCAACTGATGCATTAAAGATGAATCATGAATATTAGATTAGCATGTTTAGCAGGTAATGAGTAGTGCGTTAATCACTTATTAAAATAACTAACAGTCAGATGCTAAGGTCATGAAGTTTTGAGAATACGGTTTTGGAATTTAATGAGATCACGTTATTCATATAGTATTCTACTAAGGCCCTGCTTCACCACCTACGAATAAGTTCAAGTTTGGTATTCTCATTCAGTCATTCAGTCAGTCATTATTTGGTAGATAATCATACAAATTCTGTTCCATTTTTTAATTTATTCGATAGGTAGTGACTATTCGGACATTGTGAAACTGGCCCTTACTAGAAAGTCAAAATAAATAGTATTATTTTACTAGGAATGCGTGTTTCGGGCTACAATTTGTGCCATTGATTAAACTGTACATAATGTCATGGTCTATGTACCATTTTATGCTATGCATTGCCTCACGACTTTAAATTGTAAAAACACACATATTCCTTTATATTATCATCACTAGTATTCAAATTAACAACTAAAGAATATAACATGAATTAATTCAACCTATTAAGCAACTGTCAAAAGTTTTAGTTCATAATTTAGAAGCTCAAATTACCATCAATTATTCAATCCTACCATCTATCATGATTCTCACATACATAACAGTTTGTTACCAAACACATGTCGTGTATACTTGAACGCTCTTGAACTTTAGTCAAAAAACGTATGACACAGTAGTATTTTAATCAAGATCTGTTAGTACCTATTCGTCTATTACTTTCATAAGGATATAGATAGTAATGTTTGTTTGTGATTCCAGAACGTTCCAAAATTCGTATTGTTTTAATACGAATTTTTATACAGATCCCAGCACATCAAGCTACCCGAAGCTCTAAAATTTTCCCAATCAACTTTGAACCATATGCTTAAGCGATAAAGGTGAAAATCTATTAAGGAAAATTGACAGTATATAGTAGCTTGATGTGCTGGCGCCTGTACAATGATAATATATAATTCAACATATGTTTTAAAATATAAATTAAAACTATAGATAGAGGAAAGATTATCGCATCCTGCCGGACGCATTTAAATTGCAGCTCTCGGATTCAAAATGAAACTGAAACTCATATCTACTTATTTTGTTATTAAAATACAAATAAAATTTAGATTTCATCAACGGCTATCCTATCCCATGTCACTCCTACGTCGGCTTCCAGTCTACCGAATTAATCTAAGTACTAGTTTTTACATGAAGCGACTATCTATTCGACCTCCTGTACTGAGTTAAACAGGCAATGCGATAACCCTTGGTATGATTGTTTGTTAGATTTTCAGACTACCCGTAACGGCTTTTATCATCATCGGCGTTTCTATCGTCCCACTGCTGGGCTCAGGCTTCCTATCACACATAGAATGATTAAGCGTTCATAATTCAAATTACGACTTCATTAAATACTTTTTTTGTTCTCTTAAAATAAATGAGGCTATTTTGTGCCAATAAAATTGATCCCATATATGTGGAACTTTTTTGTGATTACCTACTCAAATAGGTACATATATAATATCAAAGGTACATCTCATATAATTAACACCTTAGTGTGCCTCCGTATATGTCACGCACATGATTGAGTGAGATAATTTTTAAAGTAAACGGCCTTGTTTACTATGGTTGTGTTACTTGATACTATTTTCTGTACAAACTGAAGATTTTTTTTTATCTAGTAAATTACCTTTAGGTCAAGGTTAATTGCAAAATTAAAACCTTATACCAAGATATTAAAGTTCATTTTATATCGGCAGAGTCATAATACATCACGATTATTTACTTTTAGTGCTACCTTATTTGTGACTTTATGACTATAAGAATAAGGTTCAAAATCTTACCAGCTTGAAGCAAACTCCGGGCGTCTTCCCTGGCCTTGTCGACATCAACGTGGAAGTCCTCAGATCTGTTACCCTGGAAAATTATACAAATTGATGGGTTACATTTTTGTTTCAAATAACAAGCTAACCGAGCATGGTAGACATATCACCCAATGACTGAGCTTATTTCTCTCTATAAGTACCAATAATCTATATTTACAAATGAATCTAATTATCCTTGCTAATTATTATAAATGCGAATGTAAATCTGTCTGTGTATCTGTCACGCTCTTACGCCAAAACTACTGAACCGATTTAAATTAAACTTACAAGACATATAGTATAGTCTGAGTAAGGACACGGCTACTTTTTATCCGGGTACGGAAATAACATCCCTGGTAGTTAGTTAGTATAAATAAAGCAAGTAAACATAAATCTGGTTACTATTCGAATTCAGAATAACATGCCATCTGAGCAATATAATAATGTCAGTCAAACCAACCGACCGTGAAAACCTTTCATTGTCAAATCTCCACTTAGCTATAATAAACACAATATTTACCATGGACAGTGACGTCATGAGCCTCTTGAAGTTCCCAGATGTGTCACCACGCAGATCGTCTTCAAGGAGATTTCCGTACACTGAGGAGAGAAAATAATTTATTGTTTGAGTAAAAAAAAATATATAGGGTGACTGATAATTAGTGACCGATATTTAAACACGTGATTGTACATTTCATGTCATGATTACAAACAACTTTCCCGAATAAACTTTTTTGTTATTTTTTTTATCATAACAGCAAAAATTCAGATTTCGCGCGTGCCGTCGCCCGATCAGCTGTTAGCGCCGAGGCCCCGCGCCCGCGTTGTCAGTAATTTTGCTATAATGATATAAAAAAATGTTTCTTTGGGAAAGTTGTTCATCACGTGTTTAAATATCGGTCACTAATTACCAGTCACCCAATCAATATATGGTATGTTTACAAATTCGTAAACTGGGACCTAACTGTGACGTAGTTGAGTATACCACCTGTCTCTATCGCACATTTCTTCGGAAGTCTAAAGTAAGACAAAGAAGGTGTGTGATATGATAACAAAGAGTGCACACAGTATAGGACAATGACTGTTGGTTATATTTTATTTATATGCAGGTGTCATATTTCTTGAGAAAAAGAATATATATGATAGAATACGGGTGCAATGACATGAGCATGATGACAGACTGAAAGGACATCTTTTTTAGACATGAGGATTTATATCATGACAGCTACATATACTAGAAAGTCAACCTATATAAATCTACCAAATTTTACCAATCGAATATTAACCTTCCCTTATTGTAATAAGGTTGAAATTCTATTAAAGAAATTTGACAGGTTGATGCCCTGGCGTCTGAACATAAGTCGCGTTCTACGGCCAAGACAATACCCTTAGTGGAAGAAATGTCAGAGATATAGACGAAAATCGTTGTTATTAGGCTGAAATATGTAGGTATGAGCCACCAGGCTTGGACCACCGCCAAAAGAGTTTGAATGTGTACGCAGAAAACGATAGTGTTTTTTCATAGGCGGCCAAATCTATCTAGTTTCTTGCTAACGTACTATTAATAGAAAAACGGTCATTAATTCTTTGTTTATTTTATCGAATTAATTTCCCGATACAGTCACAACTTGGAGTTCTGCCCATCCCGTCAGATTACTGGGAATTTTAATCAGTCGTGTTAAGAGTCATGGGTATTCCCCCAGTGAGATCATTCACTATATATTTTCTTCCTATTTATGTGATACTATGAAAATAACCACAAAGCTTTGCATGTGTCAAAGTAAAAAGGAAACTGCTGGTTACTTAATTAAAAAATACTACATTCCTCATTTATCTAACCTAAGTGGGACAGCGAGTGGTTGATTACGACCCACTGCTACTTATACTCGTAGAAAGGAGGCCTGAGTCAAAATAATACAGGCCGATTAAAGGTAATAAACAGATATTTACGATGCCTTTTTTCACTTTAATAAGAAATAAGTAGGTCAAAAAGAACTCCCAAAACTTTGAATGTACCCCTGTTTGGGGTAAATGTTTTTTTTTTGGAATATTAGTTATTGAGCGCATGACAACAAGGCGCTTTGCCCTCTTCCGCAGATAACAAGGCAATGTTAACCAAATAGGTATTAACGAGATTGGAAGTCCGAACACGCAACCCAAGGTTATTTTTGACAGGCCATTAAGCAAAAACAGTCGATTCATAATCGAGGCTCCAAAAAGCCTCGTTCCTCGGTGACGTCACCGTGACTAACATCCACTTTTGGCTCTGATCCAAATTTTGTTCCGGCTTACTGAATAATCTACGTTCAACGTAAAAGTTGTGATTTTTATATAACTGTTTCTATAGTATGGATCCTCTAGATGGCTCTGAATGAAATAAAATGAAGTGCCTTGTTTATGTGGTGAGTTGATTGTAAAATAACCTTAGTATGCAGGTTGTGCCCTAAAAAGTCTTTAATGGAATTCAAAGCAAAGATATTGGACTACAAGAACATTTTTATCAATATTAGCAGTTAATACAACAGTCTTGTTAACAACAGACTAAGTTTTTGTCTGGTTTCTATAATATTATATAGATTTGGATCAACGCCAACCCGTCTGTCTAGGAAGACTGATAGCGCTCTAAAGAATGTAGACCCACACGATAACGAACATTAAATGGTACAGAAATATTTTTTAAACAGCTTCGGTTCGCTGGTACCTAGTTGCAATACGCATTCGGGTCTGAATATTCAATGAACCAAAAATACTACCGGAATGCGTTCTTTGTAATCTGCAAGCGCAAGGACGGAACCAATATTAAAACAAAATATATTTTTATAAATAAATTGTTTACTTTTAAAAGGAATTTAACAAGGCATTAAATGAAAAACACACGATTTAAATTAAATACAGAGAGAGATCAAGTTCAAGGTAATAATGTTAGTTACATTACTGTCAATACGAATATTCAAAGAAGGACCTGAAATATGTATATAGGATTAACAGTGGTCTCATAGTACCCATTAACGCCAAGTACAATTGCACTGAATCGGAACTCAAGAACGGTGGTATTTTAGGCGCGTATAAAGGAAACCATTCATTAGATGCAACATCACACGTACAAGGACGCATGAGCGAGAAACTTGAAGTTTTACACCAATTCACACAATTTCATACCAATCGTGTTTCGTTTAGATGAGATTGGTTGTATCCTCTGTATGATTATTATACGGGTTCTTGTGGTAAATATACATGGTACTTGGTCGATTCTCTATCCCATTTACCGTCGTTTTGTTGGTAATACCTAAAGCTGAATATAGGGAATACCTCTCTCTTGGACATAGCAACAATGCTATACGCTATGTTCAATTTCTTTTTATTGTGGAATTACTTTGACAGCCTCTTAAATCAATGAACACAGCATTCTTAGGAGGAGAACGATAAACAAACACAATCAACTCAATTGATAAAGTAAGTTTTAATCGAAACGACGGGCCAAAACTCAGCTGTCTTAAGGCGTGATCCCATCGGTGTGCGGCTCTGTAATGCACACAGATGTTTGTTCTGGTCTACTTGCTCTAGCAAACAAAAAAGAATATTGTTAAAGTATCCGCGAAGCTGTCTTTCTACTACTCATTCTTGTTCGCGAATAAATGTGCGCGAACAATTTTGGTGGAATCTCGCCATTACGATGACCATCGCCACTTCATTGACCGTTTAAAAGATCGAGCGAGACGCAAGATCTTACGCAATTGAGGAAAACGTATGGCGGTTAAACCCCATAGCTACAACTTGTATTATGTACGAAGGAGGACAAGTTTCCATTAAGTAGTCCCATTTAAAAATAGAATCACGTGACACATACGAGGAAATAAAGAGTGATTCAATTATAGACATATCGGTGCGTTTTCTATTGCTACAAAACGCATAATAGAAACTTATCGGAAACATTATGACGATCATGAAAGTTATGTTGCTGATAAGGTCACGTAATTTAGGACAAGAATTTAACCATTCAGCCGTGCCTAGGTCCCATGTAACAAAAGGTGCCAAAAAGAAGACCACCAATCGGGCCTAGAACCAAACTAAACTACACAACAAGTGATTTAAAAAGGGGGAACCTAATAACAATTCGGTCACCCATGAACTAGAGTCAATATCATATGTTTATCAGGCTCAGCATCTGAGTCATTTCAAGGACACGTGAGCACGTACTTACCTACTAATTTTAGAAATGTTGCGCTTTCACGCCAAAACTACAGAAACTATTTGAATATTATTTGGTAGACACACAGTCTAGAGAACGGACGTCAGCTACGTTACTAGTTTTTGTGCGGATGCGGGAAGAAGTTCCCTCGGGCGGTAGATGGAACCGCGGGGACCATCTAGCTATCTATTGATTGCTACTCTACTAGAGAATTTTTAAGTGCTAGCGCATGTACTTCATCGAAGTGCTTGAATCAGTTACTTCACTTTATAATAATTATAATATTCAAGGTGAAGACCAAAAATATAACCGTTCTTCAGATAGCATCATGAGTGTACACTTAATAAGGAAGACTGTTTATACCAACAAGGAGCATGAAATAGCAAATTTAAGGCAACAAACCAGTCTTGACATTATTTAGCTGTCTACGTTTACAAGAAAAGTCGTGTTTGTATCCTTATTTACGTCTAGAACATCTCCATTTCTAGGACATATTTCAATAAGGTTACATTATCTGGGAGTAATAAAGTCTATGTTTTACTGCAGATGTATTTTCTAGAAACAGGCTAGCTCCTATTTCCTCAGAAGATCACACTATCTCAGCAAAAGGGCTTTAGTTTCCAACCCTATCTCTTTTACGACTATGTCTGATTTCAACGAATGTCACACACAATAAGTATTAACCTACATAGTCAAATTTTATGGTTATAAAGGGCCTGACTTCACGGTTCAAAGCAAATGGCCATCAGAATGTCTTCAAGCTATAAAAAATCTCTCAGAAAAAAATTAATACTCACTGGCAGTGTAAGCTTGCTTGATGACATTGATTTCGTGGTTGGACATAGTGCACATGACCTCAATGAGGACGTCCTCATCCGTGCCGATACCCGCGATAGCATCGTGGAGCTCCTTCGAGTAGAACTGGGGTAGAGGAGTCATGAGGGCCACCAGGAGATCCTCGAACTTGCCACTGGTTTCACTCTTTAAGTCTGTGACGAGATCCTGGTGAAAGAAATTATTAAATAAGTGCATGTTGCTTTTAAAGGTCATAAAGCTCACAGTCACATATCACCTCCGATAACACCCGGCAAAAATAATATTATTCAAATATGAGCTTTAAATCTTGCTCTTTAGAAATACTTTACATTGGCTATATGTCAGTCTGACGATGGTAAGCACGCTGACAGGAATCTATCTGTTAATTTATGTTCCGATGAAAAGGAACTATAGAAAGCAATTCTTAAAGCCCATATTTGAATAATATTATTTTTGCCGGGTGACAGCGGTAGCAATATATGCTATGATTTGTGTGAATAATAAAAAAAAAACGAAAGAATATTCTAACATGTCCTAAGAGAGAGTTTTCTATGCCCGGAATATCGATCTGTTTACTTGTAACCTGTTTAGTTGTGTGTGTAGCAAACTTTTATAGACGACGCGCTTAATAGCGGAAGGTTTTATGTCGGGAAGTAATTCTTTTCACTCAAATTGAAAAAAAATGTTATTTGTTCTTTCCTTTGCTTGATATTTGAACCTTGATATCAATAGTCACAAAAAAAATCGTAATTCCTTTAAAAAAACTGTCATAATTGCCCGAGCAAGAAATTCGCTTCTGTCATTCCTACGAGGAATAACGATCAATCTTAATGACATTACCTTGTTAAGTACATCGCAAATGCTATAGAAAGCCTATTAGTTAAAGAGCTATCTAGCCTATATGTCGGTTTATACATATGTACGAGAGATAAGAGTTTTTTCTACGAATGGCACAGTAAATACTTATAACTTCCAGCAAATGGCGATCGATGTCGCGAGCCTGTCATCTACGCATCAGGGGTGTCTAATATAAACATATTGGCAGAAATCCACCAAGCAAATGTGATCGATCAATTCTATGTAATAATAGGTCCCTAGAAATGGAGCGGTGAAAGATAGCTAGAATTATTAAAAAATATATACGCGGTCGAATTGCGAAGCTCCTTTTTTATGGAAGTTGGTTAAAAATGAGAGGCAATAGAGGTATTATACCTGGATCAATTAATTTTAATTTTGTTTTTAGGTTTCCGTAGTTTTGGATAGCAATCTTGTAATAGAGATGGTTGCTGTTTGGTGAATTTTTTGTTGGTGTATTTAATAGGTGGTAATATTTTTGCAATATTTTACCATCAACTATAATATTTCCTGTAAACTGAAACCTTTTATAAAATTGTAGATAGCTAAAGTATACCGTAGCTAATTATATTATAAAAATAGAACAAAGTTTTCCTTCCCCGATATAAAACCATTACCTATCTATAATATTAAATTAGCTTGACTATTTAATATTGTTCTGTATATAAGTATCAGTAGTAATTAATAAGTATGTATAAATAGAAGATAGCCTATCGGAGGAGACTGAGTAATTATTTTCGCGAGGTTAGGGAGTTCCCATGTTTGTTTTCGATTTGATTTTATAAGTGTATTTTGGCAAAACCGGGTCAAGTGTTATTTCCTTCATAAAAATATTTGTTTAACATAATTTCTATGGTTATAATGTTGTTCTAGGGCTGGGTTCAATCTTAAAGATTTTATAACATAAATGCGTTTTTTTTTCAGGAATCCTTTCACGAAATGTGATTACTTACTTCAATTGAAGTTTTTAACGTGTTTTATGTCAGCTACATCTTGTAACATCAATCATTAAAAAATAATTATCGCTTGTACTTGATTGTTTATCTAAAAAAACTCAGTATATTCCCATTTAAGTAAAAAACGCAATTTTGCTAGTTAAAGTATGCACGTATCGCGTTTACTGGGGCACTAGTGCATAATTACACATTAACCGAGGTCAATGTAACAATGGTGATTAAATATAACCGCGATAGGTACGGTAAGGCAATGTCGTCCAATGGTCAGTTGATATTATTATGAAGGGAGCTCGATATATTCAAGAACTACGTCACATTTAACTGTTTCTAGAAACTGTATTAAGAAAATATTTTAGGTCCGAAATATTTTTTTATATCTGATAAAAATAGACTAGTCTTCAAATAAATATCTAAGTTAGTTTCAGACACTGGAAGAATGCCAGTTATTTCTTCTAATTCACATTTGCGTAAAGTAGGTACAGCACGCATTTCACAAAAACGTTTCCTTGTCCCGGCAACAAAAACAATTATGTAGTGTTCAGTACTACAGTGGTGTAGCTATAGGGTGGCAGGGCTGACAAAATGCCATGAGGGGCCCATGGCATAACCCAATGGCATGGCAACCCAATAAGACCACAGTCCAAGAGGCCGCTAGTTCCGAAATATTTTAAAACATTCTACCCTGGGTGTTTTTTTACTTCTGCTCAAAACCCATTTAAGTGGGAGAACTAAAGACCATAATACAATTGATTAAAACGACGTAACGATTTTTACTGATGAGGGCCCCATTAAAAGATTTTGCCACGAGCCCCAGGTAGTTATGGCACTACATAATAATATTTTATTTTTTATACTATTCGTTACTATTTAAGTATTTGCACTTATCATTATGATACTTTGCTTCATGCAACTAAAGACAATGATAACTAACACAATTAATTAATACAAAATTGTAGGCGACGAGCTGCTAATAAGTAAATGGGCGCACAGGCTTTTAGTTAATTGGCAAACTATTAACCACAAGGATAAAGGCTAGTAATTATTATCCCATACGTTCGTCGTTTTTGGTGGACATTTTAAAGTTTATCTATAGGTAAAAATATTTTTGTGACATTTTTTCGCTTTTAAATGGAAAAAATTGTACCTATACAAAAAAGTTTTGATTAAAATAAATTAATAAAACCCAAGCTAAAATATTGTTATTCTTATTGTTGATCAATCAGTAGATTTGATACTCAATACAGATAGTATTACACTACACTAAATATACTGTTATCTTAATTGAAAACATAAACAATGTTGTTTAGATTATGTTGATAACATCTGACTTCTGTATTTTTGATAATGAAATATAACTACATACATGACATACGTTTACTCAAAGTGGGAAGTATTCTAAATAAAGGATATCTATAAGGCACCAAAATTTCAACATAATGGTTAGATTAATGGAAACAAAACACTTTTTTGATGCATTTTGTCAGACAACAAACGGAACAAAACATTATTGCAATCTTTCTTTAACAAAAATAGAAATCTCGGTTTTAATTTTTCCAGTATTAAAACAAAAACAAAAACTGGAGCTGGAGAGAGTGTCAGACTTTCACTGACTAAAACCCCCTTTCGTTTCTTCTGGAGCCTTTTGTATGCCACGGCCGCGGTAACTCCTACGAACTATTCAGCATCCCCGGCAGGGGTAGCTTACCTTAGCACGAGGATTTCAAACTCGACTCTACCTTCTTTCTCATACTCATACCATATAACCAAACCAGAAAAGTACTAACTATATGTAGGTACATATTAAGAGCGTTCTCCCTATGGGAACATATCTAATTTTATAAAAGCGTTGGAATTACTCTAGACGTCTAGTGCGATAGTCCTTGAACTTTGCCGGACTACAGACATAAGCCATATGGATAATGTAACACTTACAAATTCATGTCTTCAATCATTCTTCTTAATTATTTCCAAGTGCGATCTACGAATAAAGGCAGATAGATATTTTCTTTTGAAGCTAACATACACCCATAGTTCTTCCATCAGGGTAATCACTATTCGCGTAACCATTTTCCGTTAGAATTCTTACCATAATATAAAATACCATAGCAGCATTCGAAATTCGAAACGAAACGAAGAGAAAATGTAAACTTACCTTTCCATACAGGGTTTTGAACTCGAAAGCGATCCGCAGACGCTGTTCGTTGGTGCGTCTCGTTAGGCATTGGATGATGGCTTTCTCATCTGTGCCGAAGCCTTTCATGGCCTTGCGAAGGACTGCCGCATCTTCCCGAGGGTCGAAGGGGTTGGCCGGCACGACGGTGGGCTTCGTCTGTAAAAGGAGTCTTTATTCATACTAGGATTTTTGAAAGACGATTGCGATAGTTGAGTTATTTTAAAGAATCGTAATTATAAGCGTTTAATATAAAATTAGATGATATACTGCAGATGCAGATTTTGAAAGTGTGTTATGTTAACGGTTCAATGAGGTTTACTAAAGCTGTACATGAATCTTGTCTTTTTTTCGTGGGAAATCGAAACCCACTGTGTTCATTTTGGAAGTCCCTGTGTGCCAGAGCCACGGTAAGTCTTGCGAACAACCCGCAACCCCAGCCGACACGACACTTGTCCTAACTATTAAATACGTGAAAGGGAACAAATTGTCATGACTATATAGTGCCGCTCGTTAAAGAAAAACAAAGAACATTTTTGACTAAAAGCAATATTAAAGGTAAAGACTATAAAAAAGTGGAGTTTAAAATAAAATCGAAATACAAATTAGTGCATTTGCGTGCGTATGAGTGCAGATTTGATATAACATCCACTATCATAGCTTTATACACACATATAAAGAAAAGCACATATTGTTGCTGAAACTAAAATGTATGAACGAATTTTAGTCGAGGTATTTAGCACACATGGTATACAGAAACTATGCAAGTATTTTTGTTATGATTCAACAAATACTATTTCGCTTTTAGCTTAAAAAAAATCTCGATAGTGTTTTGTCTTATTGATGTGTTGTAAGCAATATTGCCTTTAGGTAATAATGCCTATGTGTGAGGAAGCCGTGTGGAAGATCCTTAAAACATAAATATTCATAAATTGATCCCGTATCATATCAGAGTTTAACAGTTTATATGAATCATGAACAAAAACAAAGATTTGTTAAATTTACAATGTAATCGTTGCATACATGAAGGTTGAATTTTATCTGTATCGTGGGACTATTTGTATCTAGTAGGTCAGTAACAACGATAAACGGTTTGCAATTGAATTCTATGCGATAAACGCTTCATAGTATTTGACTAGACAAATCGCTTATATTAAACTTCTTTCACCTAGTACTTCTTATCCAAGAGTATGCTATCCAAGTATAAAGCTAATATCTCTAACAACGTAAACATGGCTTGAACAATTCCACTTGTTAACTCTAGTTGTGCGTGCAACACGATTGTCTTTCAAGTGCATGACACAATTGGAACAAATTCGTCATTGAAACACAAAAGAAAATAAATACCGTATAACGAAAAGATTTAAATCCTCGACGTATACCCATTGATGCTCTATACGCACTGCGCATACTTGAATTCGATGTTACAGAGGACATATTAATTAATCGATATTTTTTTGACAAACCAACGTAAATACCACAGTCACATCACTATTTAACACCATTACACAAGTGGATTATTGGCTGTGCGGTTTAGAGGTGAGACCAAAGGTGTACTTTAAGATCACATCCATTGTAGTGGCGACCAATGCCAAGACTGAATCGTTGGTAGCTTTGATAAATGTACTGAGAGACGAAGTGAGCATAACAATGTAATTGCAGCAAACTGTTCCTTGAATAGAGTCACAGTACAAGTAGGTACGTCGTCAGCCTCCTGTGTTACTCTCAATAATGTTCGTCATGAATTCATACTGAGTTTTTTTTTTTTAATGGAAACTAGGAGCTCTGATTCTAGCTCTGGTTCTGGCTCTGGTCTGATTTGGTGTATTGATGCTGTATTGACCATCTATCTATGTTGACAGATAGGTATAATTGTTTTAAATCGTTTTTAATAATGCCTAGTTGGATTGAATAGAATAACCCTCTTTCAAATGCCATTAACTTAAAAAATACATTCTAGACTAAACACTTAAATGTCTCAAAAGTTGCAAACTTTTGCTTTAAGTATACCTATGGGCATGGTCTTGCTATAGCCGCAAGCCAACATTATCTTTTACGAAATGAAAACTAACTACTTAACTACTTCTAACAGAGAAGCTACATGGGAACCCGCTACCATGCTATAGGATCAGCACATTAAGCTACATGGAAACCCGCTATAATTGTATAGAATCAGCACATCAAGCTACGAAAATGTCAAATTTTTCAATCAACTTTGAGCAATAAAGTTGAAAATCCATTAACTTGACTTGAAATCTGACAGATTGTAGTAGCTGTGCTGGCGCCTGTACATAATGTTATACACAGGAATGAGAATGATATTCTAAGGAAAGTATTGAGCATGAATGTTGATGGATTTAGATGCAACAAAAAAGCAAACAAGAATTGTAACATTGTTATTTAGAAAAAAAAAATATGATTGAACCGAAAATTAAAACAAAATGTCTCTTATGACAATAAAGATTCTGGTATTGATTTTTGAGTGAATTTTTGCGTAAACTTGAGTGCTATATTGTTCCAGAACTCAAACTCATTAATTCAAACTTAGACGTAAGCCAGCACTTTTAGAATGTCAACGTGTTTACAAAAGACTGCCCCCAAAACGCTCAACCTTCATGACTCAGAAAATATATATTAAAACACGGATATGATACGGATATAAAAAATAATTTACGATGGAATCAGAAAACAAGGAATCATAATGTAATAGTGTTTTTAAAGCGACACAAAGCATGCATACTTCAGAACTACGATCCACACAACTGCCATTGTTTTGCTTATCACAATAAGTAGCTTTTGATCACATTACTGGGAACAATAATAATTAATACTCTAGAAAATTAACACTTAGAAGAATAAAAAAATACAAGCAGAACCTTACCACGTAGGACAAGCACAGATTAGTAGTTAAAGGAGATCAACTTTTATTGATCATAAATATTATAAAATATAAAATGTGATAATCCTAATAATAAAAATGTAATAGGGCCTTAATATTGCTGTATTGCCAGATGGAAATAAAATTCCTTTAAATGTGTGTATAATTAATTGGTAGGTAATATAAATCTCCACTACTTTTGTGCCTGACCAAGTGGCAAGAGTAATTAAGGCAGTTAAACATACCTTTTGGTACACAGGCACTGATGAAGACACATTGTAAGCTTGATGGCTATGTGCAGGTGACTGATATTGTTGTTGCCCCTGATATTGATTAGTTTGAGGGTAACCTGGGCTGGCTTGTGGGTAACCGGGCTGGGCATGCCCGCCCTGCCCTGGGTAAGCACTTTGAGCAGGCTGAGAGTACCCCTGTTGAGCCTGTGGGGGGTACCCTGTTTGAGCAGGTTGTGGATAACCCTGAGGTGGGTATCCTTGAGCAGAATTTGGCTGAGGATAACCCTGATTTGTTTGTTGGCCTGGATATCCAGAGCTCTGTTGGGGATAACCCTGTGGTACCTGGGGGTAACCGGGACCGCCACCAGGCTGAGGTGCTGGGTATCCCATAGTTGGGAATCCTGGCATTGGTAATGGGTTCCCAAATGATTGAGGGGCTGCGTTGCTGAATCCGATATTATGATAGAATTGTTGTTGATGCGGGTTTCCAGCTTGGCCCTTGAAGGAAATTAAAAGTAATGTCAATTCATCTACCTATAGTGTTGTGTGAATGAGTGTGCATTGGAATTTTTCTATTAAATTTTAGCACAAATTGACCCATTAATTTGACATTTATGTAAGTAACTCAAAAGCCCAATGAAATAAATAAGTACTTAAGAAACACCTAGAAACAGTAATTTTCAAATACAACTCACAAAGTTTTGAACTTCCTAAAAATCTTCCCAATTATTAGATAAAATGGCTAAACTACCCTTGCATAGCACATTCTCCTATTAGAAAAGGAACTTATATTTCTTTTTTACTTTTCCTGAAAGTTTATGGAAAATTGACTCACAGCATGTGCCAAATCAAGTGGTGGTTCTTCCATTAATACTTTAATTCATTCTGTAAGCACTACAACATACTTTTGTGATAAACAAAACAGTGGACTCTCTAAACGCGCCGATATCAGATTACCGAAAAACAAACTTTTTAAGAACTAAGTATGCCAGTCATTCCAAATTTAAACACCGTGCATTGCAAAAGACCCAAGCTAACTACATAGGTACTATAGAATAATTAAAAAAAAAACTTACTTGCTGCCACGGATTCATTTTAAAACGACTTTGTTGATGTAAAACTTATTATACACTGAGTAAGCAAGCGGTAAATGCTAAATAAAAATTGGTTGTTGTGTTGATGACGTTAAACACGCGCCGGTGACTAATAATTGTATTGCACCATGAGCAGGAGAATTCTACGTGATGACGTGAGCCGGTTTCGCAAGTACTTTTCAATGGGAAATCTACTTTCTGTGAGAAAGAACTTTATAACAGTGAGTGCCAGTGACCGACGAGGACGTGACGTTTACAACAAATTACAACTTTGACAAAGTCAGTCAACTGTTATAGTGACAATGACAACTAACGGAATGACAGGCTCGTTTCGTTTCACGCGCGCAGTGTCGAGGCAAATACAAAAAATATAAAGGAAAACTTATTATAACTGGGTAAGAAAATTCAAAAGTGATTGCAGATGGCGCGGTCATCGGTTGTACCAAAATAGATTACAAAATAAATTCCACATAAATTAAGATGGAATCACAGCTAACTAAGTATCAATAATTTAGTTGTTAATGTACTAGTTAGTTTATCCTTATATTTTTCGATACCATTCGATACGATTTTTTTATGTTTGCCCGCGCATATATCCGTCGTCTACATACCTACTCGAAAACTGAACCTAGGCACGAATCGTGTAAAATTTGACACTCAGGTTTTTTTATGTCAGCATATTGATGATATAAAAAATAGAAAAGGTTTAGAGCTGACCTGATCGCACCAGGTTGCAAAGAGTTGATGGGATTCCTCGACGGTATGTAGGGTACCAACTACCTCGTGTTGAGAGACGAGAACTTGACACCAAAAAGTTTCGCCCGCAAGACAAAACGTTTTGAACACTGAACAGCAAAGAATTTTTACACACTTATTTCATGATATACTCGTAAGTAGGTGCAGATTTATAAATAAGTTATGCACCTATTTTACCTGATTATCTCGAGGAACATACAATACATTGGCGGTTAACGTTATGTAGCTGAATCAGTACGGATTCATCAGATCAATTATTCATCGTGGATCTTCAACATCGTAACAGTATCTACTGTGTATATTGCAGACAACCTTTTTGTCTTCTTTACTTCTATTAAACGAAAAAAGAATTGTCATAAAATAACGTTGCAATAACTGTCAAAAGAATCAATAGTTCAAAATGGTTGGTCTGTAAACGTTGTATAAAAAAACTGAAAAATATAATAAAAAAAAATCGTATCTAAATTCACCCAATTTCTTTTGATATTATAATATAAAATCTGTATACATGGCTCACTGCAGATTGGCGGCCCTATCTCGTAGCTACTTCACAAAATATAATGTGAAGCAGAAACAAAAGCAAGCATGCCTGCGACTAGCGCGGTCGTACCAGTCATGCACTCAAATGACTTCTCCTATGGAGGTCTATCAGAAATTGTTCAGTAAAATTGGATTAGTTTCTTGTATACAGGAAAACCTTTTTCGATCGTATATGTATGACTGGCATGGCGCTGCTATGCTCATTACTGGTGGGTCTAAAGGGATCGGTGCACATATCGTAAGATTGGGACTGGAAGAAGGTGTTAAGGTAAGATACCTATAGAAATCAAAAGATTAGAGCTATTGAAAGATTGATCTTAACGGTAAGTCTCTTCTATGATAACTCGAATCTCTTTAATGTCTAACTTTTTGTTTTGCAGAATGTAGCAAATTTGGACATCGATGAAAAAAGCGGCCTTGCATTACAATACGAGTTAAACCAGAGATATGGTGAAAAAGATAAAGTAAAGTTTATAAGTTGTGATGTCACCGACGAGCAACAACTTATAGAACAGTACCAGTCGATACTGAGTGATAAAAATAAAACTTTCGTTGTTATCAATAATGCTGAATTACTGAATGATAATTTGAGACATCAGAAGTCTGATGAAGAAATTGATACAATTACGGTGAATATCTAGAATTTTGCATACCTTTCGGTTAGATGGGAAATCATTAAATGACCCCTTCCGCTGTGTTTGCAGCGGACAAAAAAATGCCTTTAAATAAATGTCCTGTTTTTCAGACTGGTCTCGTAACAAGCAATTTGACGGCTTTAGACCTTATGCGCACGGATAAACATGGAAAAGGAGGAACTATTATTAACATATCTTCTGCAGCCGCTTTATGTCCTTCACCCTTGACTCCGGAGAATAAAGCTACAAAACATGCAGTTATGACTTTGAGTATAGGCCTAGGCGTAAGTGTTTCTTTTTAATTCAGCTTTTTGTTCTTTGGAAAAGAAACGTGGTATCTCAATGCGAATGTGTAGTTGGATTGCCAAGTTGTAAAAAGGATGCAGCAATAACCTCATTGGTTTGGATGCCAGTGATCGCTTTCTTAGGTAGGTTGATATCAGTATCGAGCTGGAATATATTTGTAAACTTGTAGAAATTTTACAAAAGGATCCTGAAGTTAGCGATAGTAACAGCCATCGTTCTCGGATGATACCTGGGTAGTAGCTCTGTTTGATTCGAGAAAACTCTGACGCCAACTGTCATTTAAAATTTTCATGTCTTTTTTCAGAATGATGCATTCTTTCGTAGAAGCGGTGTTCGTATAATAACTGTATGTTACGGAGCATGCGATCCTGTTCAAGAGGGATACGATGCAGTATACGAAAAGGAATCGGAGCCCAAATTTTCTACAATTATTCAACCGTTTTCTAATCAATGGTACTTACGTTTTCTTCACAACAATAGATAAATATTTAAATAGGTATTTCTCGTATGAAATAAACTATATATTACACTCGGAGATATGGATGTGGTACCAAATTCTTTTGGGTTATTGTTGGTAATATAAAATTGCGCTAGAGAAAGTTCGGACATAGGATGAAAATAACATGTGAACTTACATTATTACGGGTGGAAGAAAGACTGGTGGTCACCATTTAGGAGACAGGTTAAGACTGGTAGAGTGCGTTAAGACCAATGATCAAAGAACTATAGCTAAACCTAATAGGACACAAGCAGTCTTTTGCAGCATTTTAGAATTATTTACGTATCTTATTATTTTAATGAAGAAACTCTCATTCGTTACGTTTAACCGCACTCTCAGTCAATGCTGTAGAAAACGCAAAGAATTATTTCCATACTGCTTACAAATTTTGATAAATTAATGCAGCTTCTTTCTGTTCTCTCTTCAGTCGGAGGACAGCTGCACAAGCCATCATTGAAATTTACAAGCACGGCAGCAGTGGCAGTATATGGGTTGCTAAAGAAGACAAACCAGTCGAGGATATAACTTACATAGTCAAGAAGTCCTACAGTACAGTGTTGGTGCCTAAATACAGTACACCTTACTAAGATCATATCTCACTTATGGTTCGCTTACATAAGACTCCGCATTCAATACTCAAGTACTCTGTATTGGCAACATGGTGATCTAACGGCGGTAAGTTCGCTGATAGCGAGCTGTCCGCTTGTTTATGCTGCCAATGTAAAGTATACTTACAGAACAATACATAAAGCCCATATTTGAATTATCCTTACTGGCAGGTAGAAGATCAATTTAGTTCCGAGGCAAGCCGGCAGGAGGTCCTTGGTGCCTGCTAGCTGTCGCCGCGTACAAGGCCGGCCCACCCATACGGCGAACGGAGCAGTCGCTTTTAGACGCCAAATCCTAGGGGGCGCCTAAATGGAAAAGAAAAATAAAAGAAATTTCTTTTTTTTTCGATTGTCTATCATTAGGAGCAAACGGGAGAGGCACCATATTAGAATCCCGCTCCGTTCGAAAATTTACTTCGGGCCGGCATTGGCCGCGTAGATTGCTTGGGCTCGGGTACCGCCCACCGACATGCGCAGGGACAGTTACTCAAAGCGCGCGAACGCCACGCGGACCGCTAGCTTGCAACGCGTGGGAAGCGAACCGTCTACTAACAGAGCATTTGCAATGGTAAGCTCCCTAACAACAAGCAATCAGCTAATTATGTTTCCAATATAAAGTATAACTACAATGCAATCAATAATATTATTTTTGCTGGATGGGAGCAGTTTCAAGTGAGCTATGATCTTTAGTGTTCCAGTTACCATTTCTTGCCATTAAGGTGTTACATGTAGTAAACGCAGAATAAACTTTTTCTTCTAATAAATAATGTTTTATTGGTAGATACATCTAAGAAAGACTTTTTTTGTTTTGGAGTCTGCTTCCACGTACCCAATTTTCTTTTTACTATTCATAAATGTTGTTTTCGCAATAAAATACCTACATGTCGCTTACGATTATAATATTTGTTGTCACAGCAGACACAAATTGTTGATAAACTAGCTTTAGCCCGTGTTCCGAAGGAATGTTTTCTCCTAGCGGTTGGTAAGAAAATGTTCGCGAACGACCAAATTAATTTTTTGAAGATTTCGGAGAAAACCTTTCTTTAGAGTCGGCTGAAACTAGCTTATTTCATTCATCATAATTATTTTAATATCTATGAAATAAGAGTTCAAAACATATCTCATACATATTAATAACCGCATGATAACCAGAAAATGGTTCAATAATTAAACGTTTCAATAAATGTTATCACACACATCAATCATCATTATCCAATATAATCAAGGTGAAGGTAGACTTCACTATCTAATTTAAGTCTTGGCCACCATGGATACACTATACTTTTTATTACATCTTGTCCATTGCAAGTAGGTATACTTAATGACCTTCTTTTCGTGGGAAATCATTAAAAATGGCCCCTCCCACTGAGGGTGCAGCTGGCGAGGTCATTTGATCAGAGTGATGTGCCAGACTCCTAACTAAAACCCATTGTGTTCCTTCTGGAGGTCCCCATGTGCCAGGGCGACGGTAACTCCTGCGAACAACCCGCAGCCCCGGCAGTTTGCCTTGGCCTTTATTAACAGCTTCTCCCCTACCTACGTAAGCAAAAAAAAACGCGAGGGAGTTATTACTGCAATTTTGGATAGGATCATCTTACGTATATGATCTAGTTTTATTTGAAAACAAAATTAGACCTTCAAAAACACTGGCGTTTATTTCAAATACTGACCAGCCTATCAGCTGTAATGTAATCTACTGGTTATGGTTATATGTATAGTAGTCTATGTTTCCCGAATAAATGAAATGGAAATCAGCAGCTCAGCTAATACAGTGTGAATGATCCTTAAAGACTAAATTATTATGTTGTGTCTTGTGTAAGACACACAGGGTTATGTTATTTTGCGGTGAACTTGTAAATGAGTTCGTTTTTACGAACGTATTTTGTTTAGACTCAGATGTGCTTTTGACTCTGCGGGATGTGGGTGTGTTTTGTGCACTAAGTTTATTGTGAGCTCGTAAACTTTAATTGCTCAGGTATTGAGTGCGATTTAAAAAGTGTTTTTGTTCGTTAAGTGCATGTTATATATTTAATAATATTTTAGATAACACAAACTTTAGTAAGTATGTTACAGTTTAACATTATTAAGACAATTTTATTCTTACTGTTGGCATAGAGAGATTAGGTTGTTTTTACTATTGCGTTTTTAGATAAAGTGATATAGTTTTTTACTAAATAATATATTCTGGGTTATTTTTTAATTTAGTTAGGTAAACATTTCCCAATAAATAGGTACAGTTTACATAGCATAGCTGATATCTCTATTCTAGTTATCTGAATCAACAATTACTTGAGTCATTGGACAGAATATGTACACAACACAACAATTGATTGTAACAAAGAACTTGACCTATTTATATATATAAGTTTTGTAAAAATACCACCCTCTCGTAATTCAATCACTTATTTCAAGATCTTAGGCCTTCTATACACCAAACTGTTCACCTAATGACACGAATCAAGCGACTGAAGACGGCGGTATCATTCCATTGAACTGAGAAAAATAAATGGCATAGTTGCCAACTTTAGTATAAAGAGTTCCTAAATACCCCGGCAACCGAAAAACGGGAACCCTTATTGGTCGAAATTGTAGCGTCAGTCTTAAATTAATTGAGGATAATAATTATGAACATGCTTTTCGGTTGCCGGTCAGGGTTGCGGTTTCGTATGTAATCGGCCTTTAGAACATCTAATGATATGTTATATGACTTAGCTGCAGATCGACTGCGGAGCTCGTCAGTCGTCAGTGTGTGATAGCGTAACAGTAGACATGTTTGAAATAAGAGATAAAGTATTTTTCGTGACTGGTGCGGCCGCGGGAATAGGAGCTGGTATCGTGAAGGCATTCTTGGATGAAGGAGCGAAAGTGAGTGGATTTATTCATATTTTTTTATTGTTCACCTTCAGTGGTTTCAACCGCGTCTCTTCCACCTGGAGAGTGAACTTATGATCTTTGAAGTCGGCAGTCGAAGTGTGCCTAGTGAGATGCCTAATATAAAATTTTGAATATTGTCTCTCTAAAGAGGGTAAATAAAAAATATCTAGGCCACTATCTGACTGCTGACCTCAAAGATGATAATGACATAGAACGGGAACGAAGGGCGCTGTCTGTACGTGCTAACATGATAGCTCGCAGGTTTCCACGCAGTTCGAATGAATTCAAGGTCACACTTTTCCGTGCCTATTGCACTTCATTATATGCGTGCAGCTTGTGGGCTCATTTTACACCAAAGGCATACAGCGCCCTTCGAATCCAATATAATAACGCATTTAGGGTACTGATGGGACTGCCGCGTTTCTGTAGTGCTTCTGGGATGTTTGCAGAAGCCCGCGTAGATTGCTTTTATACAGTTACGCGTAAAAGATGCGCATCCCTGGTACGCAGTACGGAGCAGCACTAACAGTATTCTAAAAATGATCTCCAGTCGTTTGGACTGCATAATCATAATTTCTGCGGGCCCTACAACACAACAATAATTAAAAAAAGAACCTGGTTTTATATTTATGTTTTTATAAATTTGAGTTTTTATTGCTTGACTGAATAAATTATTATTATAGCGTCGCAGTTACTAGTACAGACGCCAGTACACCAAGCTACCGAAACTGTCTAATTTTCCGAATCAACTTTGAACCATACTATTCAGCGATAAAGTTGAAAATCGACTAAGAAAATTTGACAGATTGTAGTAACTTGATGTGCTGGCGTCTGTACATTGTAGAGGCTAAATTTCTTGATGAATCCTGTTTTGTATGGAGTTTAAAAATATTCCGATTTTCAGCATGTAGCAGCTCTAGATGTAGACACCACAAACGGGAAAGCTTTAGAAGAGGAACTGAATACCAAGTATGGAGAGAACAAAGTAAAGTTCCACAAATGTGATGTCACAACTAATGAGCTGGATGCGGTATACGACAATGTACTGAATGGCTTCGGGTATATAGATGTTGTCATTAACTGCGCTGGAATCATGAACGATAGACCTAACGTGTATCTTAAAGAGATTGATATCAATGTAGTGAGTGTCTATGATTTGTACTGGTATCAAATTTTCCCAATCAACTTTGAACCATATGGTTCAGCGATAAAGTTGAAATTCAATTAACATAATTTGACAGATTGTGGTAGTTTAATGTGCTGGCGTCTTTATATTTTTAACCGACTTCAAAAAAAGGAGGAGGTTCTCAATTCGGCCGGTATGTTTTTGTTACTTAAAGTTTTCATGTAGATTGCTGACTAATCTGTAGGGCACAGAACGATTGCTCCGTTTTCTAAACGTTAGCATTATTCGTAACTAAATGAAAAAAAAAAATTATATCTTCGCTAACCAGCATTATAAATTTTACCTACATCTGAAATATTTAAGTTCCTTTAAAGTGCAGGGAGATATAGCTCAATAAGCCGCGGGTTGTTCGAAGAGTTACCGTGGCCCTGGCACACAGGGACCTACAGAAGGAACATAGTGGGTTTTAGTCAGTAAGAGTCTGACACTCCAGCTGCACCCTCAGCGGGAGGGGTCTTGATGATTTCCCACAAAAAAAAGAGATATAGCTCAATATGTTTTTTTTTTCAGACTGCGCTAATAAAGAGTTCCTTCAAGGCATTCAATCTAATGCGTAAGGATCAGGGCGGGAGAGGTGGCACGATAATAAACATTTCTTCAATCGTGGGACTGTTCCAAGCCCATTTGCTGCCAGTGTATACTGCTACCAAGAGCGCTGTATTGCAGTTCAGTAATTGTCTTGGCGTAAGTACCTACCTACTTCATTTTATAGGATAATTCCTTTCCAGTTTAATTATTTACACTGCAGCTACAGAGGAAAATATTTACCTTGTGTTGGGATTTTACTGTTATCATAATGCCAATGTTAATATGTGCTTCAAAATAGCTAGACATAAGTACTTAATTATTCAAAGATGCTTTTATGGTAGGTGATCAGATAATGTTATACATTGTTATCATTTCCTATTAGACATAGCTAATTATACGTACTCGATGGAAATATGTAACGTAGGTATTAGGTACTATTACTGTGCTGCAAATGATTTGAAGAACACATTTATCTGCCTAGCCTTTTCCCAAGTTATGTTGGGGTTCGGTTCCAGCCTTACCGGATGCAGCGGAGTATCTCTTTCACCTGGAGCAAGTGTCTGTTTGACCTCATTAACCCAGTTACCTGGGCAAGTCGCTTAGACGGGAATAGTTTTAGCACGTTTCGGTGCGAGAATGTCTCCGCGACTATCGCAAGCAATAATCGCCATAACATAATCGTAATAAAATGTTTACATTTAGACGAGATTCGTATATGACGTAAACGAATTTAGCGAAATGACATGCCGCTGTGAGTGTTTAGACTTCGAGACGAGAAACTCTCCCCGTCTAAATTGGCCTTAAGACAAGTTGTCAGACTTTTTGCCTTAACTATCGATGTTTCCAGATGGAGCCACATTCGACTCGTTCAGGAGTACGAGTACTGACGTTATGCTTCGGCTGTACCGATACCAGTCTGTTTAGCGCTAACAAAATGGGAAGCTTTGACAAAGAGACTGATGAACTACTGTTCGGTAGTTTGGGAAAATTACCTATGCAAAAGTAAGTGTTAGAATTTATATTCTCAACTCAACTTAACAGTTGGCTTCACTCGAAAGCATTGTAAATAACTACCAGTATTTTATACAAAGCAATTCTTTTGCTTACCATACAGATTGCATTATAACTTGTAGTAGCGTGGTCTAGTCTTTCACTCCTTCATACTGTATCTATCTATATATAGAATTAATCTAAGCACAATTTGGGTATTTGTCTAGGTCAAAAATAAATTCCTTTCTCGTATTCATTTGGTCTTCCATTCGTTACTTTATCATATCAATTTCATCTTTAAATAATGTAATCTTTATATAATATCTCTATAATTTAACGTTATTTTAATTTTTCTATTTATTTGACTAGTTGTCACTTACAGTATTATATCTCCTCAATCGCCTTCTTATATTTCCAAAAATGTTTCAGGATCGAATCTGCAGTAGATGGTCTAGTTCACGCCTACAAGCACGGCGCGAGCGCAAGTACTTGGCTGGTGACGTCAGACAGACCTGCTGAAGATATAACTGGCAACGTCTCCAAGGCTTATGAAATAATGAGTCAGGGTGTGTTTAGTTAAAAAAAAAAAACATATTGTAGAAATAAAAATTAAGTTAAAATACGTCAGTTTTAAGTTGTAATGTTATAAGCAGAAAAAGATCTAAGAAAAAAGAAGATTTGCAAAAAAATTACATAATCTATTAAACCAGGCCTTTATGTTCACCCAAATAATAGGGTGCTGGGAAAACTGAAATAATTCCAAAAATCTACGTACTTAAAGTATAAATATTAATTAAAATTAATAATTTTACAATTAAAATTTGTTTACGCAATAAATAATTTTTATTTCAATAAAAAAAGAATCATGAAGTTCAATGTCAAAATCTGTTACCACATCATTGAGATTACAATAATTCTGTTTGGTTTCAATAAAGTATTAACTCAATTATAACCACTGATTTAGTGACACATTTTATAATAACTTCTCGTGTGTGTAATAATAAGACAATAGGAAATCAATTGTGTCTCGCGTTTATCTGCGCTCCAGCATACAACGGGTTACGCAGCATGCATTAACAGTTTTCTACTTCCATTGGCGGCGGATACATTGATAATTTAAGCAGATTTATATTCAAGTTTAGAAATTACTTTATGCTAATTAACCACAAAGTGACCTTCGCAATGCTCAACTGTTTGTTTTTTAATTCTTTTAGCTATGTCTAGGCCGATAAAAATGACCTCTTATGACTCGGCCAAGGTTCTTCAGAATTGGATAAACATATGCCTTTATGCGACATATCTGGTTTGGCATTGATGGTAACCCTCAAGAATTTGACCCAAAACTACTATAAATGTTGCATAACTGTAAGAATATTGATCTCTAGCTTTATGAAGGCACAAGATCTTATGATGATGGCATCCAGGCCGATTGTCGGCTATGGCGGCCGCTCTCATTTATGGAGATCAGCCAGCTGCGCAGAACATATTATTATAGTGCACAAGCATTCGCGCAGACACAGGTGCACTCTCTATTCCCTCATACTCATAGTTCGATAGGACGGCAATCCGACACGACCGGAGAGAGATCAGGCGCAGGACCGACATTTACGTGCTAAAGATTTATTACGTAGATGACGTTATATTGTGGGGAAAATTAAACAAGTCCTCATGCAGTAAATACTTATATTTTTAAAAACCTCTTATTATCATAACTCTTCGTAATCATTGTTTTGAACGTGAAATTATGTATCTCTGCTTATTACAGCTATTATCCATCATTATTGTCTTCCAGGATAACACCTGATTCTGTTAAATTAGTATCCGTAATCGATTATCGTATCTGATATGGCGTAACGAATTGAGGAAAAGAAAACCGGAGTTTTCGTTTACATTATGGAAGACGATACAAACGTTCTACTCCATTTTGACTAATAATCCTTATAATTACAATTATCTAAATATAAAATATTAAAAACAATAATGAAAACAATAATGACAGCATTATTTTACTTTTAGACAAACCACGCGTCACTTGGCGCCTTTTTAGAATAAACTTCATTAAACGCGCGAAATTTCATTACAATTATTGAGCTGCCATATTTATTTGCTATAATAATTATTAAAAGTGTAGAACGAAGATATCGATCAAATTATTATTTAAATAAATAGTAATATAGTATTTATTCTCTATATAAAAATTAGTTAATGATATTGATCTAAACGCTGAACAACACTCGTCTTCACAACTTAAAACATAATAATACAAATAGAATAATAAATAAACAATCATTGTTGTATTCAATAAGATGAAATAATTATCTAGATTTTCACTAATAGTTAACGCGATATAATAAACTTTAATAATTTCCTTGGGAAACAAACATATTATATCACTTTAATACATTTCTAAGATATGAATAGTTTTTTTTTTTTAGATTTTATTTACATCGCATTTTATTCGATTAGGATATTTATTTTTGATGTTCCTACAATATGAAAATTCTTCGAATGTTTTAATAGGAATATTTATATAATATCTCCGTTATTTCATAAAGCTTGCGATATATTTGTTTATTGTTTATTTAATGTCATTTGGTAGGCGGTAAACGCAAAAATTGTGGCAAAAGTGGTTAAAACAATAAAAATCTAAGAAAAATTCCACAAATACATACAACCTTCCTAATTTCGTTATAATATTCTTTAAAATAAATATTCTTATAAAAATGGCAGTTTTATATCACGTATACGAATTTAGAGTAACGTTTAGAACACAGGTCAACGTTTATTCGATTCTTTCAATTAAAAACAATAGAATTTATTGCCGCGATTTTTTACACGAACTTTACTACGGTAGTGATACCCGAAGACAATATATACATTCAATTAGACTTCATTGAACTATTTCTACGTCACTAGGTACTTATTCATTCACAATTTATTAGTAAACCACAGAGCGTTAAAAATACGTAGATCAGAAATGAGTATAAAGCAATTAACCTACATAATGACGTACAGATCTGTTTTTCGACCACGGTATCTGTTCTCAAAGGAGATAAGCCAGCTGCGCAGGACACACTAGCATTAAAGTGGACAAGCATTCTCGCAGACATGCGAACGTCAGACAGAGGACGGCAATCCAAAATGGCTGGAGAGATAACAGACCATGCATGAACACCAACAGACCAGGCATGACCAAAATAAAACGTTCTTTTTGACGATTTAGATAAACTCATTTCCATAAATATATAGAGTGACTGGTAATTAGTGACCGATATTTAAACACGTGATTATACTCATGATTAGGTACAAAAAAGTTTCCCGAAGAAACTTTTTTTTTTTTTTATTATTACAGCAAAATTCAAATTTCGCGCGCGCTGTCACCCGATCAGCTGTTAGCTGAGGTTGTCAGCGGCGGGGCCCCGCGCCCGCGATTTCAGTAATTTTGCTATAATGATAAAAAAAAAACAGAGAAGTTTCTTAGGGAAAGTTGTTTGTAATCATGAGTACAATCACGAGTTTAAATATCGGTCACTAATTACCAGTCACCCAATATATCTAGAAATATTTTGCGTATTTTCAACATGTCTATTTCTAAGTCCAAAAAACTAGTCATTAGGCTTTTTTGACGCTCCGAAGTATCTTCTTAACAGGCAAGCAATATTTTCGTGTATCACTACATCGCAGCAGTTTCCAATATACCTAAATAACGATTAACAAACCTTGATTAAGAGACACTACGTACAAATATTTACATCATGCCAATCGATCTCACTTAAATTGTGCTTCATTCAATCATACAACAATTGCTTGTGCGTTTATCTGCAGGGTGACCATTCATTCTTGACATTTTAACATTACTTGCAGACAATAACTGGGGCCGGTTTCACAGATTACGGATAGCCACTATCTGCCAAGTAAATTAAAAAATGGAATATGTATTTGTATGAAATTATCCGCCACATAAACTATCTGGAATCAGCAACCTGTGAAACTGGCCCTTAGACTTCGTTTTAATTGGGAACAGGATCGTTGATTTCGTCAATTGCGTTAAAGTTGACGATTGCTTGCACTTGAGTTGCAAAAATCAAAATCTTATCGTGTGCTTATGCTTACGTCGCATTTGTAGTCACTAACGCTCCATAGACACAGTGGGAATATTGTGCAAATTACGTGGACAAAAGGCCTAAGTCATTAGCAAGCACGACATTTAAAAAAACATCATTCGAGTCTTGGTAGTTTTCGCGTCATCCACTAATTCTACGTCTAAGTATCTTTGTTCTAATTCTGTACCTATATTTACGTATGTATGTACTTGAATTAGTTTAAAATATTCCGCGTGTCAAAATGCAATGGCCACACTGTTTATGTCAGGCTTTAATTAATACTTATTTGTCTTATATTTTCGAATGAACACATTTTTAGCAATCCTGCACTTTTTATTCTGAGTTGGAGAAATTCCTATTCAATCTAAGTTCCGCAATATTGAAGATAAGGAATGTGGTACAATAAACACTGAATACCTTCGCGTCTATTTGAATAAGAAAGGATTTTTTTTTTAAGATATTATCGCGGAATTTATGTTGGATTTAGGTTTATGCAGCGTTCATCTTAAAGTTGCGCGTGCGTAAAGAAAAAGTAAAATTTCATCTCAGTTTATTTTAAGTTAGCTCCTTGTCTGACTGTTTTTGGCCAGACTGATTTTTAGATTTGACCAGATGTGCCTAGATTTTCTCCATTAATATAACTTTCTATAGTTTTGGAATAAACTTACTTCGGAAAATTATCCGGTGCTTCGGGGCCACTCAACATTTGCCGATTTTCCAATTAAGGGAATATTTAGAATATTATCTGTTACCATCTCTAAGGTAAACTTTATTACATTTCACTACTCTACAACTGGTATTGTAGGTGTATTTTTTCACAGTTTCTATTAACTCCAAATTATTTTTGATCTCCAGTAAAACTCTGATTTATTTAGACAAACGGAAGCCCACATTGATGAAACCAATCAAACCAAACATATCCACCACTTTCAAACATTATCATTAATAATTAAGTCAGAACCATCAAACAACTCATTTATATCAACGACCCTTTGAGTCACACCAACTCTTGGCCACCGATCGACAGCACTTGGTCCAAAATTTATATTCGCACTAACATTATCTACTTTATCAATAATCACATTTATTTACATTATCATCGTTCGCAAATAATTATCGTACAACTCTTTATGAGGTCTTAACAATTATTTTGTGTGTCCACAAAATTTCAATTCAAATATTCTTTATGCTATACCCTCAATCAACCAACAATTGACCCACTACTTAGAGGAATCGGTCAAACATATCTTACTACATGGCTACCTTTGGGAGTGGTTGCCCACTGTTTCGAAATTTGTATAAAGTATTTTTTGGACTCTGCGCGGGAAATCAGTCACACAGTGGTGACGCGATCGATTTCCACATATCGCACAGAGTCCTCGCTTGGTCAGCAAATCACTTCTTTTTCATCAAAGATGGCGGTGTCTGAGGAGAGGCTCTTGAGACGCTGTTGTAAGGCGGAGCGGCGCCGCCGACAGGAGCGCGCTGCTGCTATCTGCGGGAATATGAACACTTTGATTAGTATCGACGTTAATTGCAGCATGACTCTGTAGTACCGTAATAACTACGTAATAATTATATTTCGACAACAAGAACACAATCCATAGTATTATCATAGGACAAGTTTCGGGAGCTTGTGATAAATCAGATAGTAAAATTTTCTGTAGACTTAAAATAGTCTGTTCTTAAACAATAATTCAACTTTTTTCGTTAAACTTTTCAGTTTTTTGGAACGATTATTAATGAACTAAGATATTTACGTAATGAAAATGATGCATTAATCAGTCTTACCACAGCAAAAGCCGCGAGCACGGTAAGTGCGAGGAACGCAACAGCGTAGTGCGCGGGCACTCGCAGCAGGGCGGAGCAGTGCGCGAGCCGCTCGTCCTCCCCGCGCGGGCAGTGCGGCGTGCCGTCGCACCACAGCGCCGCCGCGATGCACGCGTCCAGGGACGCGCATCTGTACTCGCACTCGCCCGATAGCGCGAATACTCCGCCATGGGAACTTGCGTGTCTGGAACATGATATTAGAGAACATCCTTGGACTATGATTGATGGTAATACAGAAATAACGATTCCTGTTACGGTAATTTTCAATGTCTATAGGTACCCGTACTAAGTTATATAAAAAAATATTCATAACTGAATTGAGAACCATTTAGAATAAAATATACCACCTAATGAAACTCAAAAATAAACAGCTTTCTATGAATAAATAAATTTTCAGAATAATTTTTGGCAGTCGTTACGGGTAGTTAGTTATCAAATCATATCATCAAATCATAGGGTAACGAGTTATCAAAGACGATCCAAGAAGTTGCTTTAAGAAGGTCAGATAGGCAGTCGCTTCATGAAAAACACTGGCACTCATCCGGACACTGCATCGGGTTAGACTGGAAGCCGAACCGAACATAGTTGGGAAAAGGTCAGGCAAATTTCTGCGTTGACAAAATTAATGTTATATTCAAACCAAAGCATACCTTCTAGAAAGTTCCAACCATGTAATATAATAAGAAGCAGGTTCTACAGCAATGAGTTCTACACTTAATGCTCTCGGCCAATCCAAATCTAAGTGATCAGAGGCCGAGGGAGACGCGAAGACATGACGAGCCAGGGGATCCACTTCCCTGGACCATCCGTCGGAGAACACTTCTACCATATCATCAATCTGAAAATGACATGAAGCGAGTTAGACATAGCTGGAAATACTCAAACGTTCCTTAAGTTTTCTAACGCAACTATTTGCGTACGTGTGACAGAGACAGAAAGTTGTTTGAGTGGTCTATAATAGTGTGTAGTGGAGAGTAGATTAGGATACATTTAATCTCAGAACTGATTCTTGTATTTGCATTTTAATGGATTGCAAACAATCGTATGTTTTAAATACCATTTGCAGATTGAAAAAAATAAAAGGTGATCTGATATACAGCTGCTAGTTTTCATGTTTTAATAATTCAACTAATATCAGGTGGACAACATAAATATACAGAAGAGGCAAATCAATTTTTCATTATTGTTTGACTAAGCATTGCAAGACAATAGCCGTGACTATAACATACCTGTTCCTCTGGAGGTTCAGGACAAATAAACGTAGGTATAAGACCTCCAGTGTACACTGCTATTCTGTTAGGAGTCCTACAAAGATGTCTCATATCTGGGGCCACTGTGATATTGTTGAGGAGAGTAAAATTATCCAGTTCAGGTTCTCTAATGATGCTGCCCCGAATTTGGAGGTAGAGGTAACGACCAGGCGAGGGGTCTATCAGCCATGGACGACGTTCGCAGCGTTCCTGAAATCAGTTATAAGGACGGAATCAGACTAATTAGCTTAAGTTGTGTGTAAACTTACAATTTGGAAAAATCTTTCATTTTTAGATGCTAACCCATATAGAGGAAAGCAACAGGCTACTTTTTATACGGGTGCAATACGGAAAACCGCTATATCACAATATTTTTTAAGATTAACTTTTATTAGACTTAGAACTTGAATATTAAACTTTTTACGTACCGATTCAGACATAGGATTGGAAGAGGAAAGTCTCATTTCTCCACTGGCGCCATACACTCGATGCGAGGTTTCACATCCCGCTTCTAACCTGATAAATTCTACTGAAGCTTCGAATCCAAATGATCGGAAATCGTCAGAAGCAGACATGTTGACCACGTCAAACCTTAATTCGGCAACTGTGGCGAGGGATGTGAATTCATAGTCTCCAACGTCACTACAACAAAAATTTAAATATTAGAGATAGGATGTAAAAGAGGTTTTTTTTTTATTATTCAACAGTGTCTAAAGGACATATTAATCAATATAAACATGGCACACGAATACAAAACAAGAAGTCTTCTTTTAGACTCAAAATCTTTTATTCAAACTTGGTTGCAGAATAGCACTATTTGAATTTCAAAAATAACATAAGACAACACCCTCAAAACACCCAACCTTCATCACTACCAACGTGTTTTTGTTGCGGGAAAGAAGAAGTGAAGCTACAAACTCCTCATCATCACACGTCTGTCTGTAGGTTTGAAGAACCTTTAAACAATAATATTTTAGTTACCTGCACAAACAGTCTCTAGGTATCCTCGAGCCAGCGTCTTTCCAAGGCTTGTCAAAAATCCTGACAGCAGCAGTAATATCACCAGCACAGCGATACCAAGGCGAGTGAGCGGAGTGAACAGACCTACATAACCGACCTCCACTGCGAATGCCCCATACTCGGACCCTGATGACTTCACCAGGATTAGCTTCGAAACGGTAGGTGCAACTGGAAATATTAAACGAATTTTTAGATGTTAAACTGTCACTTAGTTGTCGCAAATGCCAATTCTAGCATTGGACTTAAGCACCTAAGATTCTTTGCACAATTTGATTTGCATATCGAAAAAACTTCCTGGTAACATTCCGAGAATCGAGACCGGTTGATACAATAAAACCGACCCTCAACGATTAACTTAGATGTGAAATGCTGTTCTTCTCTTCAGTGTCTACTGGTGTAAAGTTTTGGTCTTACATAACAGAAATTATCTTTAAGTTTTTGAACTAACCTAATATTACGATTGCCTCCTCTGCCATACAAAAATACGTCCCTTGGTGATGAGAATGTTATGGGAGGATCAGGGGGTGCTTCCGGAAATGATCGTGAAGCGAATCGTCTTGAACAAGATCCTCGGCCCCACGGCTCACCGTCTTGATGTAGATCCACGAATTCGTAGAGTGCTTTAAAATATACTGGTCTGAAAATTAAAAAAAAATCCACATATTTGAATCATCCTGTAAAAATGTTTCGAACCCCTTTTATTCTAAACAAATCTACCAAAACAAAAAATCTTATTGTATCTCGAGTTCCGTAACCCTTTGTAGACATTTACTTAGTACTATACGATTCTACCGTTACTAAGGTAATATAATATTTACATACGGACGGATAACTGCCTATTCACATGCATACACAAGCGTATACATTTGTACTTACTTCAATGCGGTCCCCTGTGTCAGCTTTAGTTCCAAAGTCAACGAATCTCCTTTTGAAAGGAAACTCTCGGTTTTTGCGCAAGCTCTGGACCTTCGTAGCAATGCATGTTCGCAGGTCCGGGGGGCACGCTCGCGGCAAAACCTGGCGACTAGTGTAGCATTTGTTGGTGGACGACCGACGATCACGGACTGAGGAGATGTTGCTCTGGACATTTGCACTGAACGCTCTTTGTCACTGTAATGACAACATTAAAAATTATGTACAAGTTTCGGATGGAATAACTCCACATATTTGCTTTTCAATCATACTCCCAAACATTTTAACGAGTAACAGCCGTAATCAACATTTTTCACAGCGAGATTTAAAATATTTGATTCACTTACATCATAAAAACAGCCGAGCAAAGCGAGCGTGGAATATTACTCACCAAAAAATATCGCTGCAACCGGGCGATATTCTCATCGGACCATCCCATATATTCAAATGGCTTCCACAGTACTCATCCTCAGGCAAGTTAGGATTCAGCGCATTTGTCACATAAAATTTCAATACTGAAAACCACACTCTGAATCGTGGAGCTGAAAACGACGGTCTCCTGTAAATTATGTTCCGGCCCGAGGGCCCCGAGGTGTCTATTCCTTGCATGTGATAAAGGCATGTGGTATTCGGAGGTAAGGAATGTTGCGGGTGTTCCAAAATCCCCCGGCCTGTCCCTCTGATCCAAAACTCACAAGCTCTTTTGTTCTTGGCGTATGTCGGCGACTGTTGATCCACGAACCTGACCTAAAATTGATTAATTATATGATAACCACACTAAAGATCCTTTACTGTCCTTTATCATAATTAATAGAAGGTATAATGACAGAAGATTAATAATGAATTCCTTTGTTTGTTTGTGCATACTTTGTGTTACATTTATGAAACGAATGAATTATTTATTAAAAATAGTTTATTTTATACTTAGTTCGCTTTAAATATAATAGAAGGGATTATTAGAAAAACGATAATATTTGAATTCCACGGAATATAATTATTATTCTGAAATGTAATCGGGCCAAAATTATAATTAAATCAGCGGCTCACCCTTGGCCTCCACATAAAATAGTCATCAAACAAGGGTGTATTATGAAGAGTTAACTATATAGAAAAGTGAAAGATGGGGGTCGTCCTAATTTCATAAGTTGAAACAATGTGGGTTGGTGTAGAGTTCGCCCGCTTCATTATTGTGACCGGCCGTGCGAGCCTACGAGCCTACGTTACTAATTACACTTTGGCAGGAGCCCAAGCGATGCCTCCAGGGCACAACTTGATTTATTATTGTTCACTGAGAACGAAACACTTTAAATAACACTCCATGATGATATATTAGTCCATTAACCCAATTTTGGGATCATATGTGAACCGATTAGATTTAGTTTTGGATCCCCTTATTGTCGAGAGGTGCCAAATTCGTGCCAAATCTGTTAGTTTAGTTCAAACATTCTTACCAACTGAAATTTTATCAGCAGAATAAGAAAATTGGATTGAATTAATCCGCAACTAGTCTGTAAGTAATTGCTATGTAGGAAATTAATTTCTGCGTTCGCTGAGCTAATCGGATGCCATTAAAGTTATTCTTAGTTGGAACAAAAGCCAGGCATTAAAGAAAAGAAATTATAGTTTCCAATTTTCATAATCTGTAACACAGGAGCGCTTATCATGAAAAAGTTTCAACCGTTTTCCTGTAATTTCGTTTTGGCCGGTGTCCAAATATGAACGTTTTTTTATTCCTATTAAAAATGGAAAATGGACCCATTAACGAGAATGGAGTATATTCCTGTGAGTTTCTGAAGTTGGGAGTGTATGAGTTAGTGGTACAGTGTGCATCGAACATCGTAAAATAGGTAATTTATACCTTTTAATATTTAAAACTAAATCTTTGTAACCTTCGACAGTTTTTAACTCCTAACACACAACAACCAACAAGCATGCTCATAACACAAATGATGACCGTACTAGGAATCGAACTCGGGACCCTTAGTTCAGGTAGTTCAGCGGGGTGAACGTTATAAAACTACTAGAAACTAGAAAAAATTCTTACTTCGACTTCCAGTTGAAATCCATGCAACGATTGCGACGTTACTGGTTGTAAAAATGTTCCAAAAGGTGACGTCGTGAACTCCACCAACAATTCAGGGCCACTCGATATAGCTTCGGGAACGGAAACGCCTCCTCCACAAAATCTCAATATGACGGGGTCTCTTGTTGTATAGCCGTCATAAACTGTCACGTAGTCTTGCACTTCGTCACATTGTTGCCAAAACTTCAGCTCCCGTCCACTGTTTCCTCGTTCTTGCTGAGCTGCGTATAACGCTTTCTGGCTCCTAATTGAAACTAGTTGGCCGTTCGGCTGTTTAACAACTATTAGAGCGTGTTTTCCTTGAGGCACTTCGTGTTGTCGCACAGCGTAATAGCATGTCAGGTTTCTAGGGTATACGCCAGGAAAATTCGGTGACTGTAACCTACAGTTTTTACGATCACAGTCGCTGAATATTCGCGAGCAATAAGTTCCGGAGATCAAATCCCCAAGGTAATACTCGGGAGTTTTTGTCGTCTTCGCTACATTCGTATCTTCGCCGCGTGATATGTTTACGGGATAAGGCATTGGTCTCAGTTTGAAAAAAGGCCGTTCTGGAATGAGATACTGTTATTAGATTGTGACATTGATCTTCGAATTTTATTATGTTAGACACAGGGGAAGGTTGTGAGAGCCTAATATTTTATTTAGGTTTCGTTTTCTACTTTAGCCTTCTTCACTTATAGGAAATCAATAAACCTATCTAAATCTTGGACACATATACGTCGATGTTCTATAAATAATTATGTTTATTCCTTCAATATTACGTCATCGCTCTACTATCAATGAAACATATCGAGCGTTCTTATCAGCCACCTTTGTAGCTGTTCCCAACAAAGCCTCCCCCTTGCATGAACAACAATACCCAAAATATATATTTAGCAGCAAAATGTAAACCGTTTGTCAGGAGCACAATGATTTACGTACCCGAAGGAGGGGTTCCTCCATATCGTACCGTAGCATATTCCCTCCTCAAAACCTTGTAAGCCATTCTGAAGTCGAAGTTATAGTTATTTTGTTCTTTGGAGAGATGTAGGAGTCGTATGATAAGGGTGATGGATTTTGTTTCGCTGTAGTATATCGAAGGGCCCCAGGAGGTCCCACACCAGGAGCCCCCGACTTGTGGTCTGCTGGCTTCTTGGATCTGCATGTAGCCGTCTGGACAGCCATCTTCGGTGAAGGAGGTGAAGCGACCAAGAGTGAAGCTGTCGAAGAGGACCTGGAAAGAAAGTTAAATGTTTAACTACGTAAGACTACTTACCTATAACTTACCACATAATATTATTACACTTGATACATAATTATCAATACATAGCATAAAAGTTTTTTTGGAGTGGGAAATCAATCCCATCGTGCTTTCCATTCGTTTTTGCGTTCAAATGAAAAGATGGACTCAGTATTAAATGTTATTATTTTCTGGGAATTTTCACAATTAATCAAAGAAATACAAAATCCTACATCGATATGTAAGACGATCATTAATATCTCATTTATGAAGAAGAGGGGGGAATTCACAGAATACATTCCCACATGCCAGTGTTGAACACTTTGGCAGCGAAAAGCCGAGATTGGAAAAGTAATGGAATTGCATTTCGCACGAGTTTCATTTCCTTTACCTATAATGTTCATTGGATTGACGTGTATGTCTTATAACTTTCTGATACTTCTGTTATTTTGTGTGTTTGTGAGAATGAAAGTATATGATTATTTTATGCATCAATTTTTTTTTGTTAATTTTAAAGTATAGTAGGCATGTGACATAGACTCTTTTGCATAGACTATCAATTATACCTACTAGAGGTATACGATTTCGTCTACATCCCGAGAACTATGTTTGTCCCACAAAAGGATGAAACCGCGTCTTGTCCTGTAGGCTCTATATAGACTATCTACGTACCAAATTAAAGTACCAGACAAACAAAGTAAAGTTATTTTATTTGTCACGCTTTCACGCCAGTAAAATTTGGTACATAGTCTAGAGCCTACAGGACAGGTTTTATCCGGTTGCGCGAAGTAGAGTTCTTGTGATACAGATTTAGTGGCTTAAAATCATGACAGACAAACAATGTTACTTTCGCATTTAAAAGATCATTTTGGACTTTTAATACCAAGTAAAAACCAATACTATTCGCGAACTGCAAAATTATGATTCATTTCACCACACTGCAAATTGCGGGGTAACTGACCGAAATGGGACAAGGCAACGCGGAAAATGTAATTTGAGGGTGCAAATTGCATCTGTGTGTTCGTGGGATAAAGTGTCGATAAGGATTCAGCTCCATCGAGAATTTATGATTCGCTGCAACAAAGAAAGCCGCCATTTTATTTCATTGAGCTCCTCTGCAGACACTATTACTCTTTGGCTTTTTTATTGGGTCTATATTTTGGCTCTGGTATTTTCTTTTATATTGGCTGATGCAAATCGGAGATCTTTTCTTAGCTACAGGTATATTTTTTTAGTGAAATCTAGGATTGTAGAAGAAAATATAGTGTAGGGAGTAGATTACTCAAATTTTTTAAAGAAATATGTTATGTTTATAGCTCGCAAACATCATAAATGACACATATTTTAGTTGAACAGTACCTACCTTTATTTATTTACATTAATTATTACTAAAAATATACATATATACATTAACTATACTAGGTATAAATATATACAAGCTTATACAAAACTTACAACTAAAATAATAATATAAAACTAATAAATAGCGTCAAAAAACTCATACCTACCTTTTTTTCTTTTTTTTTTTTTATTCGTACCTACCTTGACATAAATCATTGATATATAATATCGGGACACTTTTTCACACACGGTTGGTTAGCCCCAACGTAGTTAAACAATTGATTCGTTTGTGTTCTTGGTGCTAATACAACTAATAAACTACAGATACTTTACACAATTTTATATTAATAAATACTTATTTTTATGACACCCAGACCCGTACCGGGAATCGAACCGGGGACCCTCAGCTCGGAAGTCGTCCGGTGTGGTAACCATTACGCCAACGGGGTCGTCGTTATTTCAGTAGAATCACTTTTTCCACGCTATCATCACGCAATACAGAATGATCACAAAATAAAAAATACACATATCCTCGAACAGATAATAACGTAACCAAATGTAAACCGAATTGGATCTGATATCTCAAAAATGAAATACGAATCGTCGGCGAGAACTCCAAATCTGAAATGTCCCTTCATATTCTCTCCTCTGAAGCGTAAAATACAATTTTGCACCGCTAGGGTGTTCTCGTGGGTCTTTGATGAAATTTAAATGTGCTCCTGCCTTCGGAAACGCGTTGTGACGCTTTAATTTATGATCTCAGAATGTGGGAAGTGAAAAAGTGAAACTGTCTAGACAGATTTGATATTATGTGGTCTGGATTTTGCAAGCCGTATTAGAATAATATCTGAACCATAAAGTCTGAAATCACCAACCCGCATTGAGCAAGCGTGGTGATTAACGCTCAATCCTTCTTCGTGGGACAGGAGGTCTGTGCCAACAGTGGGACAATAAAAAGGCTGTGATGATGATGATGATGATTAGAATAACGCAACTGTAAGTAAGATTTTTAATACAGTATTTTTTTATGTATCGGGACAATTTTTCACACCCTAAAGGTAAGCTCCAGGTTCGATTCCAGGTCAGGCAAGTACCAATATAACTTTTCTAAGCTATACGTACTTTCTAAGTTTATCTTGGACACCAATGACTGATCAAAGGTGAAGGAAAACATCTCGAGGAAATCTGGACTATAAAGTCTGAAATCACCAACCCGCATTGAGCGAGCGTGGTGATTAACGCTCAATCCTTCTCCGTGGGATAGGACGCCTGTGCCCAGCAGTGGGACGATAAAAAGGCTGTGATGATGATGAAAGGTAAGGTATTGATTAGCTTGCAGCAAGAATGCTCATTAGTACCTAATGAGCGTTAGGTATCCACACAAGTGTCTACCATATCGAGAATTGAACATGTGTCCCTAAGCTTGGCAGTTAGGCGTGGTTTCCATTGCGCCAACGGGGTCTTCAATATCTTAAGCAGAATTATGCATGTAAAGGTGATTGAGAAAAGTCGCAATAATAGTTTTCTTGCGTTCCAGACACAAAAGAAAAACACTTCGTCGCTATTTATTCAAATGCTTCGTAGGTATTCTGCATTCAACGTTCACGACAATTCTCAAGATTTTCAATTTATTCATTGTATTGTTACGCTAATATTAAAGTGCACACAAATTCTTAACTCTGAAGCTACATTTCTTGACTGGCATTGCAAGTTTTATTGCCGACATTCCGCATGTATGAGCAAGGAACTAAAGAATTATTTAAGTGAATAAAATTATTTTATTTTCTGAAAACCGCAGGTAATGCTGCATCTTGCACGGTAAAGCACCAAATGTAATCAAAGTCTTAAAATTTTCTTTGTTTTATTAGGTGTGTGTCTTAATTCGTGAAACTCGCCAAAATTTTTCATTCCATGGTGAGAAAGATATTAAAATTAAATTGAAATTTGAAATTTCAAAACCATTTTAAATTCTCCAATTTGAAATAACATACCTAATTTAATACGCAATAATTGCTGAAACTATTAAATAAAAACTAATGAGAAAGGGATATTTCCAGTTAAAACATATTGCGTTTTCCAATTGCGCGCTGAACCGTATTACGCATTCATAAATCGGGCGCCATCACTAAAACATTTCACATTCGTATTATCAGTGTTTAACAACAAAACATTCGAACTTTGAATTGTTGTTCAGTTAATCGAATAAAATATAGCTTATGCCATTCAGAAGTAACGTAGTTCTCTATTGATAAAATAAATATTTTTAAATTGTTTATTCAAACTGTCATGGTCATTAATTGGGATGATGACTAGGTCAAAAATAAAATACTTTATCATATTCAATTTGTAAAACATCTTAAAATAATGACAGTTTCATTTATCGTTTTGAACCGAAAATTCTTTACATTTTTTATTGATAATATAACCGAAATTAGGTATTCGGCTTGATGACAAAAATCTGTGACTTCAAAACTAAGTACCTATTCTTCATACAAATTGCATACAAACTAACCATATTTGAAAGATCAATAAAAGTAATGAATTTGACTAGTTCTAGTAGTATTCACTAATGGCACTGCTGCAAGCGCCATTATCACGGCAGAAATATCGGGAACTCAAAAAAAGGTACAAGGTAGCAATCTCGAAATAAATTATTCAAATGTTTATTTAAATTCTGAGGTTCCTCACAACATCACAAACTCACTACAAAAAACTTAGCCGGATAAATTAATCAAACAATACCAAGAATATAACGTATACCACATAGGTAAATGTAATATCCGCATTGAAGCTGGAAAGTAATTACCAAGGATAGCTGCATGCAGAATTCATATTGAACGCTCCGATTGTTTTAGACCATTGAGATTGCTATCACTTCTGGATATTGCCGGTGAGATTAAATCTAAAATGGGACGGTAGTTGCAAGTAAAAAGTGCTATCAGAGAATCGCTTCAATTACATGTGCGTTCATGTCAATGATTGAAAGTGTCTCTTGAAATTCTGACTTATGGGAGTAGAGTGTAACAAGATTAAATTAACACTAGTCCCTCATCTGCCTAGTCTTTTCCCAACTATGTTGTTTTGCAGTCTAATTGCTGGTCTGCAATCTGTCCGTCTGAACCCAGTTACCTGGGCCTCCCGATACCTATTGGTAAGACTGGTTGTCAGACTATCTGACTTCCGACTATCCGTAACGACTGTCAAAGATGTTCAGCCTCTTAATGAAAAGTTATGATAGGAATAGTACAGACGCCAGCACACCAAGCTAAAACGAAACTGACAAATTTTCCCAATCAACCTTGAACCATATGCTTCAGCGATAAAGTTGAAAATCTATTAAGAGAATTTGACAGTAGCTTGATGTGCTGGCGTCTGTACAAATACATTTTACGTTACTATAAATACGACCATATTCTCAACATTAGCACTTGTGCTGCCAGACCAACGGAATAAAGAAATAGAAAAGAATTTCTTTAAATAAGAGTCGTTTAAGAAAACGGACTTGCGGAAAAACATTAATGTCTGCGGTGTTTTAGTCAAATGAGATTAGATTTCCCAAGTGTACTATTCACTATTCGGTACAATGAGTAAATGAGAACAGACCTACTAGATGTTTCCGCATTTTTAATATCTATTCGGTTTATTTTGAAAATCTCGGGCTGTGGGGTCCGAGTGCACACCTCCTTTTCAAGGAGATCTCGAAGAGACTCGCTGACACTTCCCGTGACCCAAAGGCTGGCTTTCATTTCGGCCAACGGATAAGCATTGCCATCCAACGAGGCAATGCTGCCAGCCTATTGGGTACACTCCCAGTGAGCAGCGATGAGGAGGAGTTTTTTGACGACATTTTTTTTAATGTAAATATTTTAATTCACTTTAGTAAATAAATTTTAAATATGTATGAAAAGTTTATTTTAATAATTCTTAGTTTCTCCAGCAGTTTTACCGGGGTACCGTTGGCACTATTCTGATATCTGGATAAGAAGTAGCCTATAGCCTTCTTCGATAAGTGGGCTATCTAACACTGAAAGATTTTGTCAGAAATACGCAATATAAGATCATTAAAAAAATATTAACGCGCTCAATCAAACTCATCAGGATTATAATATTAGTACCTAAACATTATATTTTCTGTAATTTACAGTCTTGTAGTTTTAAAACAAAATTTCTTCACAGATTAGGGGGAGGGAGGTGAGAACCCGTGTTTAAATATAGCCTATGTTAGTCAGGGTGAATGTAGTTTTCCAAGGGCGACAGAATTATTGAAATTTGCGCAGTAGTTTTTGAGTTTATTCGTTACATACACACACGCACAAATAATATTTTTTCTTCTTAAAACTAACTTTACATACATATATTATGTACTGGCTTTGCATGCGAACTCTAGAAGCATCAAATTATGTACTAGAACATCTACTTCGACTCGATGTACTTATTAATGAATTTCCATTCCATTAAGTGCATTTCGCTCCAACTAATTAGTTCCACGGAAGGATCCTCAGTTAGTTTTGGAACTTCAAAACCGAAATACAGTTCTGGTTTGTCAAGTACTTGCATTAGAGTCGCATCAACAGTTCACTAAAACTTTACATATCTAGAAGTTTCTAGAAGTTCGACCATGCAGTATTGAAATCACTGTTTATTTGTGAACTCGCATGAAATTCGATACTTGACAATTTTGAGCTCGATACATTGTGTTGTCTGTACATGTATTTAGTTTGCGAAAAGTGCAAACATATTTTTTTTTTACAAAGTGTCTGTTATCAGATACTAGCTTTCTCGAGCGGTTTTACCTGCATCCGATGGGAACTACTCCGCGCCCCCAGAAACACTAAGTTTGTTTTTTTTTTTATTTTTCAAATAGGTATTTCCTGAGAAGGAAGTAGTTCATGCAAACAAACAAACAAGCTTTAGCTTTATTTTATAAGTATCTATAGATCTTGGTCAATATTGTTGGCAATGACCACCTACATTCTGACTAGGCTGTTGACTTAGGTAAGACTATTTATACATTAAACGGACTTGAAGCGTTTTAAAATTAAGAAGAAAATTGCAAAGGCTCCACGTACCTACTTTAAATAAAACAGCCAATTTATTTCAGTAAACTTTTCTTAAATTATAAATCAGTTTACGGACAAAACCCCAAAATACAATTTGAACCCTACAAAAATACACACACTTTAAAAACCCTTTAATTGTGGTCGCGGAAAGGTAATAAAATATTCAGCATGTTTAAATTTTCGGCTGTAGTGTAGTGTTAAAGGGCTCTTGGTGCAGTGTTTTCACACAGCGCCATCTGTCGAGCGTTAAGTACTCCACGTGAATTATTTAGTAAGTGCTGTAACCTCTGTATTAGTAGTAAGCGCTGTACCGCTTAATTTACATTTTGCATTCTATTTTCAGCGAGCTCTGCGGTCTTTGTGGAGAATAATATTATGATGAAATGTTTTTATTATTTAAATTGTGATCATCATCATCATTATCAGCCTCTTTACCGCAGTCACAAGCTTTTTCTCGTACAAAGATAGATTGAGCGTTAATCACCGCACAGCTCAAGGCGGACGAAAAGATCTCCTAGGTAGTCCTGCGAGAAGTCATACATATAAAATATAACAGGTTGGATTTGCGATTGGCATCACTGCTGCTGAGAAACTGTGTGCTTTCACTCTAATTATGTGTATTTCTTGACTAACACAAAATGCAACATAGAAATAAATTTTTGGTGCCATATACCGAGTTGAAGCTCATAATTTCAAAGAAGTCAGTAAAAGAATAATCGAGGTCCATTTTCAATGGAGATGCAAAAAGGTAGACGCAAAAGAAACTTCTCTCCAGGCGATCCGCTTCTAGAACCTCTCTATCCTTTGTTCACGTTCACCGTTTATCTAAAATAAATAAATAATGTTCAAGAACCCCAGGTTCTCTTGCTATTTTAACGTCCACAGGGGAACTCAAGTGCGAAGTGTAAATTACATGCAGTGGCGCCAACCGCTTGCTCGGGGTTCCAGAGTAAATAATATTGTTCGACAACTTACTGAGGAAATGTTGGAAAATCTTTTGAGAATTTTCTCGATAGGCTACTTTTACGTGATAATATATTTTGTGGTCTACATTTTTGTGATTGGTGTTAATTGTGGCCAATAAATCAGGTCAGTAGAACGTTGATAACTTAATTAATAGTAAATCATTAGTGTAATTACTAATTCCGATATAAATAAATAAATCGTTAAAATTAATTTAGGTTTATATCAAATTAAGGCATTTTAAATGCCATACTAGAGTCCGCCCGCTTGATGTGTGAACTACTTCGCATAATAAGCACTGCCGAATAATAAGTAGCATATCGCTCGATAAGTGGACTATGTAACAGAGAAATAATTTTTCAAATCGGTCTAATAATTCCTGAACTTAGCGCGGTCAAGCATACAAACAAACATAAAAACAAACTCTCCAGCTTTTCGACGATAACATTGAGCAAAGCCTAAAACATAATATATCTTATCCTAATCGTAATATTTTCAATTAAGATATTTTATGCAATATGAATTTCATTTCAAAATATAATCTCATTCAATTTAGCTGTAAGTGCCACCACAAACCCACAGAGATGTTCTAAACATTTCACTATTCAACTATAAACAGGATTCCAAAATTCCAGCTAAACTATTCTTCTTTAAAGCTTTCCTCACAAAATCTGTTCGGTTTATTTGTTTTCTGTGCATACGTAGAAGTCGGAAGCCCCAGGCATCCAGTGTTGCGTTTTTGTATTTGCGTATCTCACTTCGGCAAGGACAAAGACGGTATCTGGCTCCAAATAGGGTTGAGAAGACTGGGCCGACGTATTTTGGTTTGAGCTGGTAATGTTTGGGCTTTAGTATTGAGCTGCTATTTCCCCTAAAAGGGATGGAGTTTTACTTTAGGATATCGTATTGTGCTGTTAGGAAGTGAAGTTTGCACTGTTGCATATATTAGTAGGCACGCTATAGGTATACTTGAATGCAGGCAATATAATTATTTTAATATTTTTTTTAGATGCTTGTAAGTACTTGCTTGTGTGTGCTAGGTAAAATGGTAGATATTGGTTTACAACCGATACTTTAAACCAAATAGTCAGACTTGTGTTTCGACGACTTTTGTTCCACCATTTCTTCTTCCCAATGATAACACATAGGAAGTGGTGAAAGGCGGGAATTTGGTGGCATTTATTTATGTTATCTTTAACTGTTTAAGTTACTGTATACAAATTTAGATATTTTCTTCTATGTAATCCAATCCAGAGTAGAGGACCACTGCTTTTAGTTATATTTGTATCAAATAAAGACTGAAATCAAAGGGAAGATATTACTGTGATATATTTTAAATCCAATGCATTCAATATGTTAATGTGATTACTCTAAAGCAAGTCGGTAGATAGAGATAAAATTCTATTTCCCCCATTGTCAGCCCTATGCTTTCAGCTATGAGATTTGTTTGTGGGGACACCCACAGACCTCGCTAGCTTTGTTTGACTTGTGCCTCGTTGAAACGCTTTTTTTCAGCGACTGAACTTTGTTTTATTTGAACTTTTTCTTTAGCACTTTGTTCAAAAGTATAATGGACATTTCTAAAGGCTTAAGTGGCGTGTGGTGCGCGAAAGTTAGAAGAATACTCCTTAGAGTTGAAGTTACGAGTTTCGACTGCACTTATTGATTGCAGATTCAGTATCGAGCATCGAAGAAAATTGGTGATGAAGTAGAAGCCCTGACTGACATATAGTATAGCAACTTCTGTAGGTAGGGAAGGATGCATAGCTATTTATCCAACAGACAAACTATGTGTATAGTTTTGTTGGACATCGTACACATTGTAAATGTAACATGTACCCTTTATTCAATGAATGAAATAAATAATAAATAGATAAATATTAGGTACCTATCCTACAGAATGTTATTTTAACAACTTCAGTTCAGCAACATTGTATCAAGTTAAAAACGTTCATCCTCTCTCCAAAAGACTTAAGAATCTGAATCTACTCTTAAGGGATTTCCCCTAAAGATTTACGATTGTGATCCATGCAGAGGTCCTAAAAATGTGCGATTTATGAGTGAGTGCTAGTGGCAGTATAAGTTGGATTTATTATATCACTAGTTTTGGACCGAACGAGTCTCTTTATAGCTGTGTGTGAGCGCAATGATTTTTTCACTAGCATAAAAATATTTATAGCTTTGCGTCGCTTTTATTACTTTGAAGTACCATTAGGAGTCATAAAGTTTGTCAAATTGATTAAATGTGGAGCTCGTGGCTAAGTGAAAGCCGAATGGTGGGTTCGGCTGTCATTTGAACATCTTGCTTTCTTCTGACAACCAGTATTACCAAGGAGGATCTGGTTGCCCGTGTATGTAACTGAGTCAGCTGATACTTAGCTGCCGGTTAAGACTGAAAGCCCAGCATAGCTTGGGAATAGATTGGACAGATGATATGGATTTATGCTAAAAAAATGACTAAACGTTTGTTTCCCATATTTGTATAAAAAATCGCTTTGCAGTATCATTAGAATATGAAACTGCACAGCGATCTCTACTATGTAACTACATCCTTACAAATTCATTCTACTCGCCACCCAGTACTCGCTCGTGTAAACCAACTCTAGTAGCTGTCCTCGCCTCAGTCATGACTTGTCGCACTCTCTCAAGTGTACCCTTTTGTTTACATTTTATTATTTCGCGAGTTTCCACGTCACATGTTAATAAAGAGGGTTTGTGAGCCAGAAATAATTAAAATAAAAAACCGGTATGTAAGGTTGAAATGTCTGGAAATGAAACGCTGTTGTATCTAACTTTAGTCTCGCGGTGGAATTTAAATACAGCAGGAGAATTTGTTTTGTAATTCGGAGAAAATTTTACCTATGTAGATGCAGTTCTTGCGGTGGATTCAAAATACGAACTTAAAACAAAAACCAAGGATTTAATGCCATGTTCTATTTTTAATTACCTGTGTTGAATAGTTTCCAAATTGCTCAATTGTTTACCGCAATTTTTGATTTTAAACGGATTGAAACTAATACGAAACACAACAAATTGGACCAAAAATACGATATAGGTATTTTGGTTTTTGCTTATCTAATTGCTGAGTTTTCAATATCATTGTCACTCATACGTATGTGCATATGTACATACATCGATAAATATATAAGTATCGGTAACGGACACGCCTTCGCTATTGCGTCATTTTAGTCTATTTCTATGACTTGCATATTCCATTTTCAAAATCAAATTTCGATCGTCCTACACATCAATACTATAACAAAAGACGATCAAGATTCATAAAATACTTCAACGAAAATCCATAGGTACGTGGATACTTGTGACCCTTGTATATATTCTTGTATGAAACGGCTCGAAAAAGCATCGTTAAAGCTGGCCTGCTATTAGACGTTATTGTTGCGTAGTCAATGGCTGCAGCTCTTGACAGCGCTTTAGCCGCTTCGCCGCGTCAACCCCTCGACTCGAAATGAGCCGCCACAGGGAGGACACTGGAGTGCCAACGTGAGATTGATATAGCTCTTATAGATTACTGACGACGTTTTTGAGAGAACGGCCAGAAAAACCAGCATGACTTTTTTCCTAAAACGGTTGAATACCTTTAAGTTATCATGAGAAGTGATAATCCTCATCGTTATCTATTAAATAAGTACATAATCAAGATTGTATTGTGTAGGAACAAGCCGCGCCTTATTAAAAAGAAAAAACATGTTTATTTTTTCAATTTTGTGACTCTGTACCATAGTATGGCATTTAACTAATTTAAAGTTCTACGGCTCAATACCTAATAAACTTTTCTCCGAGCAACTATAGTGATTAAACAAAGCAATAAAGTCATAAAATCCGATTTGAATTCGCGCCTCTTATCACAGTGATAAAGAGTATCAGCGTGAAGAAATTAGTTCGATAACAAACATTGTTTTGATCACTCGTGTTAACGATTGGTGTTCCACTATTCTATTATCTGAATTATGAAATAAATTAATTATTAAATTTTAAAATGGCGGCTGGTTTAGTAAAACGTATGTTATGTGTAGAGGATAAGGTGTTTTTGGTGACGGGAGGCGCGGCCGGCGTGGGCGCAGGCATTGTTCGCGGATTGCTCAATGAAAATGCTAGGGTAAATATATTTCATATCTTAGTTAATATTGGGCATATTTTGGTTTTAGTGGTGTTACCAAAAATGGCGTCATCATTTTTACCGGTTGACTAAACAAATCTCTCGTAGTAGATAGGTACAAAAAACTATGTTCTTAGTTGTCTGTGAAAACAAATAGTGCCTATACGTAAATAATGTAAATACTGGAAGATATGTTGTGTTTATTAGTTTTATTTTTTCGCGCAATCAAATGTATACCTTTTTTTGGGAAACCTCCCGCTGTGGGTGCAGCTAGAGGGATTGTGAGACTCTAACTGATCAAATGTATACCTAGTTTTATTTTTTTTCGTTAAAAATGTCATTTTCCCAAATATTGTTAACTAACGATGATGTTTGAAAACAGCAAAATCTCATCTGTAATGAATATTGCTATCAGTAATTCATAGCCGAGTTCACTGAAATGCCACGAAAAATATGTATTATGTGTTGGATTTCGTTAATAGTGCGGATCGCTCGCGTGAGAGGTGTTTTAGCCCGTAGATTGTTTTAATGTTGTGCGTTCAACATAATATAAACAAAGGCACGATAAAGAAGGGTTAAAAGTCAATAAGTGGTGGTCTTCTTAAAAACATAGCTATTTATTTATTACAAAATATAAACGTGTCACATCCAGAGCCACAAATCAGCCTTTTTATTGTCAGGGCAGGGCCTTTTCTCATACAAAGAATGAGCATAATTTACCACGCTTGCTCATGGTGGACTGACGAAAGAGATGTTAGCAACAAGGGAGTGGGTCTGCGGGTTGTTTGTAAGAGTTACCGTGGCCCTGGCATACATTGACCTCCAGAAGGAACATAGTGAGTTTTAGTGTCTGACACTCCAGCTGCACCCTCAGCGGGATTCTTCGGGATCATTAGATAATTTCCCACGAAAAAAAGTAATTAAAGTTTATATTTCCTGAAGATGCTTTCCTTCATCTTAACTTAGTTATAGGTATCCAAGTTAGACTAAGAAAGTTCATGTATTTTATAAAAACTTAGATTGGTTAGTAGAGGTAACTTGCTCGTCCTGTGATCTAACTCGCACACTCACACATGAGAGACTACGTATTACATTAAACTTTGAGGATACAACAACAAACATTTAAGACGAAACTGTTCTAAGGACGCGTTTAAATTTGAAAGATTGGCAAAGATTGTTAGGAATATAAGGTATTGTTTGAATTTGTCTTTTTGTGAATTTGTGCAACGGACTTAGGTAGGTACTTTCTTTACTTATTCCCATATAATTGTTCCTTTTTACTTTTCCAGCACGTCGCGTTCCTTGACGTAGCAGAAAGAGAAGGCTCGGCTCTAGAAGCGGAGCTAATAACCAAGTTCGGAGCCCTAAGAGCGAAGTTCATAAAATGTGACATTTCTGACGATGCTCAGCTTACTGCTGCTTACAAACAAGTGCTTGATAAGTACCGGAGACTGGACGCGGTAATAAATAATGCTGCCGTATTGACTATTGATGAAAGAAATGTTAAAAAAATGGTGGATATTAATTTTGTGAGTGTTTTCGAAAATATTTTTTTTTTCTTTTTTTTGTTAATATAATACTCATTCCTAATTCAAAATATTATATTAAGATTTGTGATGTAACTCTAATTGTAGATGTTTTACTAAAAATCTTGAAAAACGAGTCGTATGCAAGGGCTTTTTCAACTAATAAATGGTTATATCAAAAATATAGTTTGGGCAGAAATGAATTCGGAATGGAGGTTATACAATATACACAAAACATAACTAGATCTTAAAATCTAATTTCAGAAATCAATAAAATTACTGTTTATTGATATTACCTACAGTTGCTATATTTGTCTCCATCAAGTAAAAATTAACGAAAATCATAGCAATAATTTTCATCAAAACAAACCAAGAATCGAGTGCTTAAAAGCAAAATTAATATTTAGAAGTAAATATTTGGAACTGAACGGAATAATAAACTATGTTGCGGTTTCCACTGTCGACGAACAAACGCAAGAGATGGTCGATATTAATTTTGTAAGTTATGAGTTTTCGCGTGGCTTACACTGAGTTATTTGCTTTTGATTCGATTAGACGCTGAATGCGTTTCGTGTTCGGAATGATCATTTCCTTTTGGGATAAAACGATGTTCTATTGTTATAAATTGTATTGAGTCTTGTGATCGTAGCTACGTAAAATATTGATTTAGGACACATTACTGGAGTTCTATACAGGGATTTCATAAAATTTATGTCATTTTTTAACTTCCCACTGCTAGGTACAGGTCTCCCTCTCAAGCAGAGAAAGAATTCAGCAGTAATGAGAAAGAGCAAGCTTGATTTGCTCAACGTGGATTGGTGATTTAAGACATTTAAGTCCAGGTTTCACAGTAAGAAAGTTTATTACCTTCATTATTTAAACCAAGCTGGCATTGATACTGGCTAGACCTGAAATCAAACCCGCATACTCATGCTTGTTTCAACCATTAGACTTCACAACTTTAGGTTAGGCAGGACCAACAATATAAAATATTGATTGTAAGCTTAAAATAGCTAAAAATATCCTTCGCACCTAACAAAAGCTTCAAAACTTATTGAATCCTTTAATAATTAAATGACGAAGGAAGAAGAAAATTGTAAAAGGGGTATATTTAATCGAATTACGCTTCGAACCATGGCACCGAGTCGGAAATTGGTCGTCAGTTTGATGTTACAACATAAACAATACAAAAGTAGGCTTGCTCTGAAGATGTTCCTCACTAAATTAATTTAAGTATTTAGAAAATAAACGGAGAGCCTTTTACATATAAATCAATATTAATTAACAATTTTAGATATACAAACAGATACAGACTTAATTGATTTCTGCTCAAATCTTAAAATTGTTCTCAAGGATTTTTGAACATCGATCAATAGTAGAATTAATGAGATGGGTCCTGTACCTTCAAGGAATTTAGTTGATTGTTTTTGGAGTCTAATTCTTTGGTTGTTTACACCAAAAAGCAAATGCTCATTTTACTCCCTTTTCAACATATCATGTAAAGGAGAACATGTAGAATGAGCTTTATACCATGCTCCCAAAATTTGCTAATTTTCTAGCTTAGGACTAGAAAATGAGCAAAGGAGGAGGTGCAGACTTTTTCTGACTAAAGCCCATTTTTATTCTTTCTAGATGTCATTGTGTATCAGGGCCGCGGTAACTATTGCGAACATCTAGCCGCCTTGGTAGGTCCTAGTTATTTCCTCTCTGGATTTACAAGCAGCCTGATATAACATTGAATTCGTAGCCTTATATGCTGATTCAAATTTCCACAGTCATTACCCTACATCCAATACCTTACTTTACGATTATCCCATTCCTTATTCACGTCTTTTACAGCTGCCATAACTCTCGACTTCATTTTTCAGACTGCAACGGTCACCAGTACAATGAAAGCCTTGGATATAATGGGACTGAATAAAGGAGGGAGTGGGGGAACTATTATTAATATATCATCGTTATTAGCGCTTAACCTTGGATCCCATCTGCCTGTATATGCAGCGACAAAAACGGCTGTGCTCCAGTTCAGTATTGCTATGGGGGTAAGGTTCATTTTTGTTTGTAGATGTAAGACTGGAAATCTAGAAGTAGGTTAATTAAAAAAGTTATCTTTTTTTGCGTAGGAGATTAGTTAGGGCCATTAAAAAAGAGGGATTATTGTTGGTCTATTTTTGGAATAAAGTTGTTAACCACAGTTTGTTAAATTTTTATGGGCAATCAAAGTAAAGGATGTCAAAATAAAAATGGCTGATAAAAAAAAACCGATTCTCAGAAATATAGTATTTGATAAAAAACGTCTTTTTTCAGGCGGAAAAATTATATTCAGAAAGCAAAGTGCGTGTCATCACAGTGTGCCTCGGCCCGACTGATACGGCCATCTTGAACAGAACCAACTTGGATAACTTCGACAAAGATTCAGCTGAGCCAATTGCGTCCCGCGTGTCCGTGAGGCAGAGGTGAGGACGGTTAGGTTGCGGTTACAGGGACAGAATGTGGAACGAGGCGTGTAGCGGAGCGTTTTGTGTATGTCATTAATTTGTGGATCCCTTATTGATTCTTATAGTACGAGAGCTAGTTGTATGTTATGGTTGTTTATACATGGTAGTAGCCATATAATCTCTTCGGTGGAGTGGTAATACTAAATAGTACTTGTACTGCTGGATTACAGACGAACGCCGTCAGGCTAACCTACCCGAATCTGTCAAATTTTATCAATGGAATATTAACCTTCCGGTATTGTGATAAGGTTGAAAATCTATTAAAGAAATTTGATAGATTTAGGTAGGTTGATGTGTTGGCGCCTGTACTATACATATACAGAAAATTGAGTTTTTATTTTATCATAAATTATCTACGTATATTCGTACATCAACCAAGTGAAAAAGTTTGAGCAATCGGTTTGTGACAGCTAAATGCGTTATGAAATATTCAGGACAGTTAAAAATCAGACAGAAAAAAAATCCACCGAAGCACTGAACAACACCGATCTCCCTTTGTAATATGCATAATGTTCTTGAATATGCTTAGTCTCCACTTTGCACAGAATTCGGACTGAAATTATGCAGTATGCACATATCTCGTACCCGCGCTCCTCTGTTCTGTATAAACACCCTTATTTATACGTTCTAGATAAACTTTTGCGTTGATGAAGATAGTTTGGCAGCAAGAGTTTTGTGATAAAATGAAGTAGTGCAAGTTTCGCTTTAGGTAGACGTGCATGAATCTTTGCATGAAAATACAGGATTATTCGATTATTGACAACTTTATAGGACTGTATTACCATCTATTGTCCCACGATTTAAAAAAAAACAAATAATATACTTGCCGAAAAACGTTCAAGATTTTGATGTCCTGTCTAATACGATTTTCACTCCGCCGACCACGCACTGTCCTCTTAGTATAATACTTTTGGGTTAGTAACTCTAATGTTCTATGTACCGCTTTGATCGTTCAATTTAAATATTTTTATTTTTGAAGAAAATCTATTGAATTTTCAAAAGTCATAGAACAAAAGTTGTTGATTATGATGGTAGTAACATATTCCTCAGAAGTTGTTGGTGTTTTACCAATAACCCTGTATACAGTTCATATTTTTTTATACTAGCTGTCCCCGGCGGTTTCACCCGCATCTTTGGTTACTGCTCCGCTCCCGTGTGTCTTAGCGTGATGGTATATAGCCTATAGCCTTCCTCGATAAATGGGCTATCTAATAATGAAATAATTTTTCAAATCGTTCCTGAGATTAGCGCGTTCAAACAAACAAACAAACTCTTCAGCTTTATAATATTAGTATAGATATGAGAACATTCTAAATTGATTTTGTTTTATTTCAGGGTGGGGTCAGCAGTAGCGGGCATTCTAGAAGTAATAGATCAAGGACAAAGCGGTTCTACGTGGATTGTAAAGGATGACCAGAAAGCGTATGAAATCACACACAAATTAAACCAGGCTTTTGAAGTTCTATCAGATACCTAATTTATTGAGTAGCAAGTAGTCGATCTAGGTTCAAACGCCAGCCCATCAAGGTAACCGAAACAGTCAAATGTTGCCCATCAACTTTGAACCATATTGCTTTAGCGATAAAGTTGAAAATCGATTGAAGACATTTGACAGATTTTAGTAGCTTGATGTGCTGGCTTCTGTACAATATTAATGATAAAGTTTTTTTTTTATGATTAGTGAAATACCAATTTTGTAACTACAAATAAGATTTCTATACGTAATAAATTTTAGTATTTATTATTTTGTTCTTTTTTTTATTAATAGAATTACGGCAATCCCATGCTTTTGCTCTTCAGTTAAATAAGACATTGTCTCACTATATTTATGTATTACCTACCAACTGCGACTCTGAAAGGAAATATAATATTTCTCGATAAAAAACAACACATTTTTGATATTCGATTAAAAATATATATTCTCTGTTTTCTCGATATTTGGTTGCGTGAACATTGAGCGATCGGAGTCATCAATAAACCATTGGGTTACCGCGCACTACAATACCATTTTTTTATTTCGACCTGGCATGTTGTATGTGGTTGTTTTTATAACAGAGCATTATTTTCAACAATATAAAGGGTTTCACGATATCCGAATAGCCACTATCTATCGAATAAATTAAAAAATAAAACAGAATTTACATATATGAAATTATTTACCAAATTAACTTGTTCGTAGGTGAAACAGGCCCTGATCGTAGTATATTCGTTAATATGAAAAATACATTTTTTTTTTCCAATCATTGTGATTTGTGCGTTAGTCTCTTGCAAAAAGTATGAACTGATTTTCAAAATTGGCTATAATTTACTTTACTTTTTTATAATGAATTTTATTTCTATACATAATAATGAACGTTAATTTTCTAAACTATAACTATTAATATTTCTATAACTAATTGTTTATACCACTGATTACGGCATTCAGACAAAATTATAATTAATTTGTTATTTATTCATGTTTGGTCAAAGCTTGCTTTGTTTTTAGTAGAAATACTATTTATTTTTCTATTATTAATTTAATATAGAAATAAACTTTAATATTAAACAGAAAACTCGTTTTCGAATTGACTCATGAGAATCTTCTGCAATTTTGATGTTAGGTTTTCACTCATTTTCCTCGCAAAGAAGTTAGCAACATCGCAGGGGCACCTTAGGGCCAAAGTCTGCCGGGGCAGCGGGTCTCTCGCAAGAGTTACCGTAGCCTTGGTACACAGGGACCTCCAGAAGGAACATAGTGTGTTTTAGTCAGTAAGACTGAAAAAAATTCACTTTCTTTGGTTACCTACCTTACTTTCCAATATAATTCCTTTGCGTACATTACCTTCCCTCATCTGAACATCTTTATTCGTTTGTTTATACTTTACGCAAGCAATTTTCCCTTGATCTACCTTTACAAACCGCCCTACATTATCCCCCTCGCGGCTCCCATATTTGGAACGAACAAGAAACGCAATCATGGTACTAATTTACTATGTGTTCGTCGCAGACCGCAGTTGAAACTTGGCAGGCAAAATGCAACTGTGTCTGTCAGTGCATTCTCCTCAGGGATTTGGCTAATTTATGCTTCGGATTTGTCGCTAATCCACGCCGGAGTGTTCCCGTTTTCGTATGTCGTCCTAGTTTTTAGTTTCAATCATGTATGAATCATGAATCACGTTTTGGAAATGAAGCATTTACATATATCTATGGGAAAGTTATAATGATAGTTTTAATAGGTTTTCATATATTTTCATACAATTCGTACCTTTATTAAATCCTTGCTATATAACCTATCAAGTCGTGTGTGTGTGGAAGTCGTAGCCTTGTGGTTAAAGCACTAGCCTCTCAAGTATGAGTGGGTGTGGGTTCGAATCCAGGTTCAGGCAAGTACCAATGGACACCAATGACTGATTAAAGGTGAAGGATAACATCTCGAGGAAACCTGGACTATAAAGTCTGTAATCACCAACCCGCATTGAGCAAGCGTGATGATTAACGCTCAATCCCTTTCTATGTGAGAGGAGGCCTGTACCCAGCAGTGAGACGATAAAAAGGCTGATGATGATGATATAACCTATACATGTAAAAATGAATCCTTATTGTCATTGGTTACGATATCACGCGTGATCGGCTGGACTGACTGAAATAAAATTTGGTATACACATAGTCTAGAGTCAGAGAAAGGACATAGGCTAGTTTTTATTCCGGTGAGGAAGTTAGTTCCTTTGGATGTCGGATGGAACTACGGGGATGGAACTAGTAATAATATAATCATCATTATTTTATGTAAAAATATTAGTTGCTGTTTAAGATATATCTTCCCTTGCACGTTTTATTCTACTTTCTACGTATTAAACAATTTATCTTCGTGTTACATGGTCTCTCTTCTGCTTATAAAACTTATCACGTAAAATGGTCTAGGAAAGTTTATTTCGCTCGAAGTTATAACAACATACTGAGATTGGAATGCCTGTATGCAGCTGAACATGAAATTCTCAAGATACTTTTTAGCTTTTCGAAAAATGTTGGCGATAAATATTCTATAGGTAAGTACGTAGATTTACATAAGCTAAGTCACATGACATACTGTAAAGGAGAAAATGTTTAGAATTTTCGTAAGCATAGCTCAGGTGACACGACTCAGATTGACGTTGAAAAATTATCAGGAGCATATTTGCATAAAGATTGAACTGAAACTTGACTTTTTAAGGAAAGAGAAGTCTTTTATAATTTTATACGATTAATTTTATTTTATCGATACTTACTAATCTCTTTATAGAAATAAATAATAATTTCACCCTGTTCTCGATATTGGTGGTTAACTACTTTTAAATTTTTTTATTTTTATTTTATAAACTATAATGTATTTAAAAATGAAAATAAAAATGTATACATTTGTTACCCTTACAAATAAATAAAGGATACTCATATCTGATTAAGAACTATCATCAACTAAAACACAACAAAGAAATTGGAACACAGACAAACAAAACTGATCCCCAAACTACTACACAATTAAACAGCTTGCAACACCTCAATCCCCGCAACCAATGACATCAATTTATAACCGAACCACGAACATCCGAACGTCCATTAGAGCTAGCTCATCGGATACCCGTAATTATTAATTCAGTGGCGATAAGTCGATGCGCATCAAATCGACGCGGACGCTGGGTGAATGTTTGCTAAATCTGGTTTAAGTATTCACTGGCATGTTTTAGCAGATCCGAATTAGAGCACTGATTTTGAGGAGAGGAATTGTTGATTTTAGTTGGGTCTTTATACATGGTGCTGTCTTTGTCTTTGTATGTAGCGTCTTTTTGGTGAACATTATTGAGTGTTGTGACAAAAAAGGTAAACAGACATTTAAGATGTTCTTTAGAAAAGGTCCTATTATAAAATATATTTTAGATAATAAAATTGTAAGATTAAACAGTATCTGAAACGCGTTTAAAAGAAGAAAATAACGTTTATTTCTTTATTCCTAAAACATGTATCTAACTACACAAGTATAGAAAAACATATAAGATAAAAAATGAAAAAGGGAGAAGTGTATGAATCTGAGTATGTATAGTAGTTTTAGTGAAATCAACCGTAACGTATTTGGAAACAGGAAAAAATGAACTGTTTTGAACAGTTTTTAATTATAAAACAGTATTCGTATTCACGCCGTGTTTAAGTTGGGTCCAATAATTTCTGAGATCATCACGTTCAAACAATCAAACTCTTCAGATTTATAATATTAGTATATGCTTGCTTTTTAAACGGATGCATACTCATTTCAATACCTCATGAAACTGCAACCCACGTTCTCCCTAAAGCTTAATACTTCAAAAATGAATTAAACATTCAATCGGTGTGTCAAACTTGCAAAACATTTTCCATCTTAAAAGTGAATGTGTAAATTTAAAGGGAACATTGATATTCTGTCCCAAAGCCCTCGCCCCATTTGTGTGGGCGACAGACCCGAAAATTTTGTAAAATTATATCAGGGGAACAGCTTGCTAAGAGTGAGAAACGAGAAACGTATGGCCGGATAGCTTCATGTTTTCATTTTGGCAAGCGTGATTTTAAGTTGCCTATTTTATTCACTGAAAACAGAGTTTAATTTTGAGTGACATTTAAAAAAAAACTTATATTCAACCTTCCACAAAATAAAAATATACTAATGGACAAGTCTTCTCCATTTTAAGATAAAGCTACAGCTTAAAAAGTCTCTTTATAAAAGTTTATTTTTACTTAGGATTATAAAAAAAGGAACTTAGGAAAATGTTTTCCCTTGCTTACTTATAAGAACCGGGTACTTAAGAACCCACATAAAGTTTTTCGAGGGAAGCATTCACCAATCACATGAAACTTTTGACTGATTTCAAAAGGAGAAGGAAAGAAAGCGAGTAATGAGCGCAAACTCGTTTTTCTTTTGTTTTTGTCAGAATTATTTTGCAAAGAGTTACATTATTTGGAACAGAATCTGAGTTTTGTGGTTGAATTAAGCATAATATTTTTACGTTTCTCTTTTGTTTTTTTTTTTTCGAATGCATTGTTTGTTTTTGTTTTCTTTTTCATCAAACTAACAAAGATTAAATCAGTTACTTAATAAATTTGAAATAACATCGATATTCAAATGAAACTCCCGGCAGTTTGCACGAAAACAGAAACACATAATTTACAAACGATCTACAATCACTACCGACTAGAAACAAAGGTTTTAAATTAAAAAATCGGGTCGCTATCGGCATCTTACTAATATTTATCGTGTAACAGCACTTTCCGGTCACCGCGTGGACACAACCACTGACCTACTTCGGGTGCTTCGCGCAGCCAAGTAAAATGTATTGTTCGGACATTCTTTAATGCCGTTATATGGTGCATGTTAATTAGGAATGATAGTTTTATTTCGGAAAGCACGTTAAATTGAGGGTACAGGCCTTTTTTGCCTCCTTCTGAGGGCGCAGCTGGATTGAGCGTCAGACTCATCTAGAGACCATTTTCTTGAACAAAGTTAATGGTCTAACTAAATCTACTACTAAAGCCGGCACTTTTAAGACCACGATTTCTAATAAGAAGGTTGATGACTAAAACCCACTATGTTCCTTTTGGAGGTCTTTGTGTGCCAGGGCGCGGTAACTATAGGATGTGATTTACAACTTCAACAGCCGCGAGAAGTAGCCAAAACCATTAATACAAAGTAGGATATATTTGAAACAATTCTATAATTTTTTGTCTCTCTCGCTCGCACCTATGGAGTATGACTGCACGGAGTTGACTTGCATAGAAGCTGATTACAATGGATAGTCTTTAGCTAAAATGTCTGATGAACAGCTGACAAGCAGCTGGGTTGAGGTGGTTATATAGGCAGTCAATCCATGTAAAAAACTGGTACCCAGCTGCATCCTTGTAGATTGGAAGCCAAACCCAACACATTTGCACATTTGGGAAAAGCCTAGGCAGATTATGATGAATATTAGGTGGGTGGCATCATGGCTACATGATGTCTTCCTACATTAGGAAATTCTAGTAGAAACAAGGAACATTTATATGGAAATGACATTTCAACCCTATTTAATGCAAGTGAAGCTGCGGGAGACAACTAATAATAGCCGATTAATATTTATTTTATGGTACACGTGTTTCTAGTGACGGAAACCATTTTTTTCTCGGTGCCCTTTAGCTGAACTCTGTCAATATTAATAAAGGGAAATGTCAAGTGCCTTAGTTAGATTACATTTTTGTTGTAAATACAATTAATAGTTATTGGTTGCTTTTATAGAATTCCACGTGAAACTTATTATTATATAAAAAAAACATTTAAATATATAAAAAAACAGTCTGTTGTCCACCGATACCGGGAACACGGTCCAAGCTACCGGTGGTTAGACAGAAACCTCCTCACAATACGTGCTGTTTCAAGGAGTACTGCCTTCTGAATCAGTCCCTTGATCCAGCCGCCTACCGAGAGCCTGTTAACATGTTGATCGATGCTCTTTGCCACCAGACCATTGGCCGTAACGACAATCGGCACGATGATAGCCGCGTGCGCTAAGTCAAGATACTTCATTTGTTTATCTTTCTCAGCTTTCTACGTGTAATTTTATTATTATCCTATCTTACACCAGCGGATTCGCCCGCGTCCCGTAGGAACTACTCCGCGCATTCGAATAAAAGGTAGCCTACAGCCTTTTTTTACCAATGAGGTATCTAAAATTGAAAGTATTTGTAAATCGGACCTGTAGTTTCTCAGAGAGAAAAAAAATGAACAACTTAATAGCATGCTCTATTAATATTTAATTAGTATAAGTAGATTTTTCAACTTAGTCCCCTTTACTATAAAACATGGTTTAAAAAAAGTACCGCCTTTAGCGCTAGCTTTAAATCATATTCTTGAACAAAATTAATGGTTTAAATCTAGTAGGTACTAAAGCCGCGTCTTTTTAAAATCACGTTTTATAATTAGGGGGCATAAGTACAAATATAAGACCAAAGTCTTCCCCTCTCTCCTTCATCTGCCTCAGCCAAAGCTTTCTTAAAAGTTCCCTTAAATATCCTTGCGTACGTTCACTCTTTTCGTATTTATATTCGATCAAAACTGTAGGCAGCATACTATTGCGTAATAAAACGAATAAAATATTAAGCAAAACCCTTCACCCAATTTTGTATGAACGAGTGTTTGTAGAGATAAATTAATTATAAGCTGCTATTGAAAATTTAATTTATGTTGTAGTATTAATAACAATGAGCTTATTAAAAGCCGATTCGATTACCGACGTTTGTTGTTTTGTAAAACGAGCTGAAAAGGGTTTGATAAATTTTATGTTAAACAAGTAATTTTGTTTTAGTTAATATCTAGATTCACTATTGTCACTAGGTAAAGAGTATTGGGTTGTTATACATATATACTCGTAGGTTTTAATAAGCGAAAAGTCACTTTACTTAATTTTAAAGACAGCTTAAACATAATTGTATCACTTAAATTGTTGCAACAGAAAGACTTCTGAGTAAGACTTGTAAGTGAAGTAACTAGCATTTGAGTATATTGTGGATAGTATCCCAAATGATCTGTACTTCTATTGACATACTATCCAAGCCTTTATTTAACTGACCATGTCTCAGGTAAAATTAAAATCGCTGAAAATAAGTTAAACAATTTTCTAGCGCAAAGTGAACATCCTGTATTTAATTCAAAAAACCGCATAAAATTACGACACCAACTCATGTTTGCTCTTGACTAATGGCTCTAATTTGTTACTAGCAACAATTTATTTGCATGCAAAATGCTTGCAACACCAGCGCCCGCGCTCCATTCAACTTTATGCGGGTTGCAGACTGACAAATCGAGCACCGGGGGCATGATAGCTTCATAAAGTGTTGGACTTATCACAGCTAGATAAATCACAAATGTGAGTCCTATAAATTTGGTCAAACAACGCCGATCCAACGTAATAGCTAAAAGGCGAGGTTACATCATCAGCCTTTTTATCGTCCCACTGCTGGGCACAGGCCTCCTCTCACACCACGTTTGTTCAATGCGGGTTGATGATTTCAGACTTCATAGTCCAAGTTTTATTAGGATGTTTTCCTTCAACTTTCATCAGTCATGAGTATCCAAGATATACTTAGGAAAAACATATAATTTAGAAAAGTACTTGCTTGATCTGGAATCTAATCCACGCACTTGTACTTGAGAGGCTGGTATTTTAACCACTAGGCCACAACGACACAAAGGCGAGACTTGATAGACGCTTTATATCTTGAAAATATTTGATTGAACCTACAAAAACGATCGTCTGCAATCAGCCTTAATAACAGAGCGCCAATAAATGAAGGCAAAAAAATATACATTGATGAGTAAAGTCCTTTTAATTATGCAAATTAAAGGGTGGAGCGAAGTTCGAAGCGAAACAGCTGAGTTTGAAACAAGATGGAATAACCAGTAATAAAAGCGTACCTGTGGAGTAATTATAAAGGTTTGTTGCAAGAGTTTATACAGGCATATTGCGATTTAACGACAATAATTTTATTTAGGGTATCCTCACACGGGGTGGTATGAGGAATATAAATGCTGCGCTTAATTTCATTGCTTTTACGCCTTTGTGTTTGGCTTCCAAATAGGTATTACTGAGTACTATACTGGCTTAAACTGCGCTAAACATAGGTAATGAGTGGTAGTTACGGGAGCCATTACATTTTAAGACAATTCCGGCCCAGAACTACAGAAGGATACATTTAAATTTTCCATGAAATTATTTAGTCAAAAGCTCCCTTTGTGTTTCAAAGTCCCATAGTTAAATACATGTGAGCTAGAATTTGCTTTAGATTATTGCGGTTAACATGAGCAATTTGGGTTATTCACCAGTACAGACAGGAACATTATCTATGCATGCTATGTTTATGATGATGATTAACAAATTTTCAGACAAGTGCGAATTGAACGCCCGCCTAGGGTTCAATCGCTAGGGTGATTATAAAGATTATAAAGACCAGGAATCAAATAATTGTCATATGTTTGTTTTAAAATCATTTAAAGTGCGATATAAAAATTTATAAAATATATTTATTTGGCAACGTGCACCAGCTCTTTCGTATGGCACCATTTGAACTTGCACCTGCAATCAACAAAATAACCTTGTATTGTAAGGGTTCAATTCGCTCCTTATTAAATACAAGAATTTTATACTCGAATTTTGTTTTCGGGATATTAGTTGTATTCAAAATTTCAAACACTGCAAAAATTTTAACTACCATCTTGCATCTTTGTAACTTTGCAATAATCTGAAATAAGCGGTAGGCACATTTTATAGCTGGAAACATCACCTTATATGACAACGTCAACATCTTCAAAAAAACAGCAACATGAAGTACAATATTAACTCCGCTATCCCACACTTTGATAGCACATCCTACATACGAACTTCGTAAACAAAGTGATAAAACAATAGGACCGAATACAAATGCGGGGCGGCATGTTCAATTTCAAATGTAATAAGCGGAGCATGGAAGGGATTTAATAATGTGTTTCGATATTGCAAACGACTTTTGTCCTACATTGTAACTCGTGCTCCCTTCCGAGTTAGGTGTATAAGTCGATAAAATTATTGTAACTAGAATGGGAATATTCGTAATTATAATATTCTAAGTTCATACAATCGATGATTAGGAACAAGTGTGTTAGAGTTCTCATTATTTGGAACTCGTGCAGTTAGTTTACTTTTCATAACTTTTTGGAGGTTTTTATGATTAATCTAGGTATTAAATTTCTCCTAGAAGTACCTATTTTAATTGATGACCATATGAAAAAGTTCCAGTCAAATAAAATATTTAGGAATATCAAGATAACACGTAGCGGAACGTAGACTCTGCTTCGAAACATTTTTGGGGCACCTTTTATATTTTTGAACCATAAATTCAATACTGAAGTTATAGTTTATACGCTAACTTCTACCTCGTAAGAAATTGTCATACTTGCCTAGTTGAAAATTCCAGAAACAATAGTAATAGTGTCGAAATATTCCAGACTAATATTGGATATATTAGTCTGGAATTAATAACATTTAATGTATGATAGAATCTCAAACAAATAACCCCAACAAAGTAAAAGGCTTTTCTATAAAAGAACCCAGCATTGTTACAAGAAAGATTCGCCGATAATATCGGAAGGCGCAATTCGATCGACCCTCCTGTCATTGACAGCCCAAGAGACCAAGATGTATCGATTGGTAAGAACCAATCAACGTATTGCTATTGCTGAGATGTTTACTTCGAGGAAATGAAAAAAAATACCTATAGCGTACTTATATATCGAGCAGATATTACGTTTGTACAAACAGGGTGCAAGTAGTGGGTGGTGTAAGAACGTTATTTGTTTGTTTGTTCAGCGGAGGTGCAAAACTTAATGTGGTACAGTTGAAGTTTGCGATTGCGTCGCCACGTAACTTTGTTATTCTTAGAAAATGCTTGATCTTCTAAGTTTGTGATTTAAGAATATTTTGCTAGAAAATACCTTTATATTACTTATGTATAAAATACATAATACTAAGTTTATTTTGTCTAAAATTGGTTAAGCAGATAAAGCTATTTTAGAAGGGATCAAAATATAGGATACTTAGTGCCCGTAAAAAGCTGTTCAGTTTCAGAGATAACGCAGGCGTTATTTCGTGCCAAAAATGTGTTACCTAAAAACTAGGTTAAACAAAGGTTGGGATGCTAAAAATAATTTCAGAATATAACAAATTCAGGCTCAACTGAGGCATACGCTTACTCCTATAATAATAATTGTGAAGGTTTAAAGGGTGAGTCGGGTTTATCGCGAGAGAGTTTGTGGTGAGCTTAAACTAAATGAAAGTATAATATCAGACTTATCTTCCTTAGGAACACCTTTTTGCTATGCGATATCACAGGTGTCGTAATAATAAAAAATGTTATTTTTTCACCTTTATTCATTTACAGGGTTTATAATAAAATGTATTGATTCACAACCTTTTAGTGCCAACACCTTTGATGTGTTCAAAAATGAGTAGGCTATTACAGTAACAAAATTAATCTTCATTTCGCTAATTTAGGTATCATATGAGGTGTTATGACATACAAATGAGGTATGAGGTACAAATTGGTAGTAAGTAAAGTTTGCCAAATTAGGTATATAGTTCAGAGAGATAATTGTTTTTCTTTGAAAATAAGCTGCAGTACTAATAAGATAGATTCGAGACACCGATGAGATAAAAAATGCTTTTTAATTTTTTATGTAAATATTATTCATAATATTATCCTGTTAAAACTGGAAGCCGACTCTAATACAGCTTGGGAAAAGACTAGGTAGATGATGATTTGTATCATATATCTGCATATTTCCTTATTTTTATAACTTTGTAAGTAACTAGTATTGTTTAATTGGTACGTTTTACTGGCATAAGTTTCATTATTTGTGTAAACATCCCGCAGAAATCAATTCTAGGTCACACAAATATTTGTTCAAAGCGGGAATCGAGCCATGAATGTAACCAAACCTAACTTTGTTTTATTACGTAAAACAATGCGCTTAGATTTCAACTCAGTTTGCAGTGAACAGAAAATTAAGTATTTGCTACTGAAATATCTACTAAATAAAAAATGTTTATTGTTTAGAATTTGTTGGCATTTACAAGTGAAAATACTCCGTCACTTCCATTACAAAGTTTATAGTCTACCTATGTACAGATGCCAGCTACTTACAATTTGTCAAATTTTCATAATAATTATGGCTCAAAGTCGATTGGGAAAATTTGACAGTTTCGGCTTGATGTGTCGGTACATTTTTTTATGGTAAATTTTACCTTTTTATATTTAAAATCACTGATCTAAAATTCTTTACTAAAAATACCGTAATTCAAATAAACTTATCCAGAATTATAAACACTTTCTAAGGGATCGAAATGGCTATGTCAGAAAATATGTATTTTAATATTTACAATCCGATTTTAGCGTGTATCTTTTAATGGAATTGTGACTCGAATTTTATTGTAAATTATACTTGAAATTAAAACACCCTCAATGTTCTACCCTGCCATTTTGCAAGTCCGCAATTAATGTTACGACCTAAACCCCGATCCTATTACGAAATTCAAAATAGCAGGTTTGCCGAATGTAATATTTGAAAAGTCTGTTTGGTGGTGTCATGAGATTATTATGTAATCTAGCAGCATCTCGCGGTGTCTCCTGCATCCCCGGGGATCTTTTCCCCGTACCCGGATAAGACATAGCCTATGTTCACCGGGGATAGTGAAGCTTTTTAACAGTGAAATACTTTTTCAAATTGGTCAATTCAAACAAGCAAAAAAAAATTAATACGTACTTTTCTCTTCATATATCTACCAGTATTAAAAGATAAAGTTATTAAAAGGTTAAGATATTTCACTAAGCGGCAATTGAATTTCTTTATGTTATCTTTTATCTTACTGTTTTTACTAAGATTATTTTCGATACCTAATTATTGAGTATTATATTATACATGTAGAATTCAAATATAAACTCTCTAATTTAGTACACCTTACTTCTTAGAGAGTCGGTTAATAATTATCGGATTGTACGAATTAAAATTTTGAATATAATAACAGTTACGCTAAGCATTGCTAGTCATAATTAAAGTTGAATTGTCCTGTCTTTTCATTAGTACGACAAGAGCGTTAAGGTAAAAATTAATTAATAAAGCACTCTTCCCTCATCAAAGATCCTATGGCACTGTTAATTAAGTATGAAAAGTAAATTAAAAATTATAGCCACTCCAGAGAATCGGGGAAAAACCACAACGGGTATACTTATTTCATAATCATCAGCCTTTTTATCGTCCTACTGCTGGGCATAGGCCTCCTCTCACACGGAAAAGGATTGAGCGTTAATCACCAGGCTTTCTTAATGTGAGTTAGTGATTTCAGACTTTATAGTTCAGGTTTCCTCGAAAAAAGTTGCATTTAAAAAAAAAGTTGCATTGGTACAACCTTATTATATTTTTAGTTATCATAACATGGTTAATTATTCCAAGAAATTGTCTATTACTTTCTTACTTCGTTTCTAATGCTGCAGGCTTAGCATGGCGATTTTATATCTATTCTATTAAGAAAAGACAAAGCTCTTTCTATCAATGTCAACATGTCTTCTGCCCGAGCATGGCGCGATCTGTCAACTCGCGTATAATCACTTGTACACTTATGTCGATCGAAGAAAATAAAAAATTCTTCAAAAAATGACAAAACAAATTTTACTTCAATCTGTCACTTTTCTGTCATTATGTCCATTCTCCGGTAGAAAAAACTTGTTTCTACGGTTGTCATGCTAAGGCTTAGCATGACAATCGTATCTTAGCTGAGTACTGCAAAATTCAGACATGTGAACCCCATGACAAACACACGCCCTAAATTACTCAAACATAATTTAAAAATATCACGCCATAATATAAAAATATCCATTCTCGACATGCCCTATATTGCGCCCTACCCATACAAAGTGGGTATACGGGGTAAATATATAGGGGCTATAGCTAAAGGTAGAAACGACTTTCCCTGACAGGGCATTTTTCATACTCCGGCCATTTTGGGAACCTGAAAAAGCTTGAGTCTATATATGAATTGCCCTTTATATTTCTGTAACTACAAGCCACGCGTTTAAATGGTAAACAAAAGAATTTGTGTTTGAAATATTGAAATGCTTTGGTGTTAACTATACTTGAAAACTGATTTGATCTGTTTAAGATAATTAATCTTATAATCTCCGACACCAGCACATCAAGCTACCAGAAAATGTCAAATTTTCCCAATCAACTTTTTTTAACCAATTTTTCAGCGATAAATTTGGAAGTCTATTAAGGAAATTTTACAGATTGTAGTAGCTTGATGTGCTGGCGTCTGTACCATCGACGGAGTAAATCAATTTTACGATTGATATGGGCAGTGTTATCTGGTTTCGTGCTAAAATACGAATAAATTTTTCCTACACTTTACAGTAAAAATAATGTCACAATATTTAAATTATTTAAATTGTAAATATAATATACAAAATTTCCCAGTTCCAATTACTTAATAACAAGTGTAATCCGCTGAAAATTGGCAGTTGTGTTTATTTTACCGCAGGAATTTACTGGTGTTATAACAGCTTTATAATCATAAAAACCACAGACCGCTAACACTGGGTTCCTATATACACAGACTAGAACGCTATTGATATTTCCCTAGCTGTTGAAGTACAGACGCCAGCAGGTCAGTGTCACCCGAATCTGTAAAATTTTCCCAATCAACTATCAACCATATGCTTCAGCGATAAAGTTGAAAATCTATTCAGGAAAAATGACAGATTGCTGATGTGCTGGCGTCTGTACATAGGTAAATAGAAGAGTATTATAGGGCAACATTTACGAAAAATCACGTTATAGATATAGGAGTAGCAAGTAAATATCTACTAGTATGTAGTAATGTTTAAATATTGTCTGAGAACTCTTTAATCATTAAATACATACGCCTACTTATTTACAAAATTATAAAAATAAATTAATATAGGTAACGAATATGATACAAGTATTTACACAAAAAACAAAAAGGCATCAAAAAATATGTATGTAGGTACGTTCAGTTTATAAAAGTTTTTAAAATTTTGACCTAATTTGATAAAATGCGTAACATTTTGAAAAATAAAATTTCAATCAATTTAAATATTTTTAGCAACTGAACAATATACCTAAAATTATACGAACATTATTCAATTCAATAAAATTCGTTATTCAAATTTGATAATAAAAATAAATAAATCTGTGTGTATTTTGAGCATTTAAACCAGGTATTCAGGTCACATTTCCACTTATACGAGAGTCACATTTCCACACGCGTGACTGACACACGCATTCCCACAAGGATTGCGGTTCCCAGTGAACTCAGTAAATTTCTCATGAGTCCGCTGGGTATTTACCGTGGAATCCGTGCTTTACCTAACAGACTTTCCCTTTTTACTCAAGACTGGCATTACCGGAGGAGTTATGATTGCGATGGAGTAAATGTAAATCTTAGATCAGAAACATCTGTTGTCTCAGAGGATTGTTATTTACGTCACTGTAATGTACTCAGTGTTACTTATATATGTGTGTGTAGGAGCGATGTGTCCTATACCTACATGTAATTGAAAATTCAATACTTTTGGTATAGGTTCATCCATACCTGATAAGATATCAATACACCAGTTTTGTTTTTTTTTCATAGAAATATACACATTATATTGTGTACTTATGTCTTTTTGTCATCATTAATTAAGCAAGGCATCTAAACATAACATACCTGAACCAAATCTCCATGGATTCCTCCAGCAGCAGTGATGGTGAGGAGGCAAACGTAAGGAACTAAGTCTTCGCGCGGTCGATGCAGTTCCAGCTCGTAAGTTCTGCCGATATCTCCATAGTATGTCTTGTTGCATCCTGAAGGCAAAACAGAATTATAATTTAGTCATGCTATTTAAAAGTCTTCATCAAGATCGTTGTGGTTTAAAAAGCCAAAATATTTTAAAATACACCTATAATTTATAATAACATCAATAACCTATTCAAAGTTAAGAGGAATATGACTTTGCCAAAATTTTTGGCAGCGTATTATGAAATCTTTCCAGCCGACAAAGGATTCTCTGCAGGATTTTCTCGACACAAAACGTGAGAAGGTCGGGAGAGGTCAATTTTTTTCTTTTGATTAAGTTATAAAACAATAGCGCAGGTCCCCTGTGTTCTCCTTCGTTGCCTGTCCAAGTGATCTTCAAGATATTGGACACGAGAAATCTTGTTAAGTCTAGCTGAGATAGAAAATACGATAGCATTGAAGGGGCTTGTAAAAGTTGCTACTCCTTAAATAGTAATTGATGACAGCGAAAATTCTATACACGGACTTCTTAAAAAGAGCTTTATCGAAGAGAAGCCCTAATATATATCTATATTCTTAATTCATTTTAATCTTACTGTACCTATATTATGACATTTTGCTGTCAAATTATCCTATGTTCTAATTCGATAAATAATTTCGAAGAACGACTGAACGAGCCGGCACCTCAGACTATGTTGAAACAAATGAAAACTAAGAAAAATAATGAGTCAACATTTCTCAGTAAGTACATTACCAATAAGTCCCTAACAAATTCCATAATAAAAAAGCTTTATAGCACACTGATCGAACGCTGAGCGACGAAGGTATAATATATCGCTCATTCTTCACGAAGGTCCAGGGTCTTTTACGTGAATGATGGACATAAAACTTATTATATCTTCAGCTCAACACTAAAAGTCTGTGAAATATGATACTTTCACTAACAAAAGTGTATAATATGTTTAGCTAGAAAGTTTTCTAACCTTTGTTAGGAGTGTTGACGCACCTACTTAAGTAGTTCAGGCGCCCGATAAAGTTTAAGCCCGAAACACCTATATAAAGTCTTTGCTGTGTACTTCGGTGATAAAGAGATCAATTTCCAACTTTAAAGTATTTGGTTTTTTTTGTAACTTGATTTTAGTTCTTGGAAAGGTTTTCATAAATAAGCTAAGTACAGTTGATGAATTATATTAACGCAAAATTGATTGAATGCGTGTTCAACTTGACGTTATAGAATTATTTCGATGTATTTAAATATTTTTGATAGTATTTGTTCAAAAATTAGCTTAAAGCGTAACGGTATCGCGGTGGCCCAGCATAAAGCACCTTCCTGCAAGTAACGAGCGGGTTCAATTCTAGGGCAGTACATAGAATGTGTCCTTTCTAAGAACATTTTGGACACCGATTGACCATATAATGGCAAAGAAAAATGTCTTGACGTCAGAAATCGCTACTCCGCCTTGCAAGCGTGGTGATTAACCATCATAATATATGAGAAGAGGTTTATGCCCAGCGGGAAAATAAAAATGGCTGACGATAAAATAAATGATGATGATGATGATGACCTCATTTGACCTCAAGGCATCATGGCCGCTAGGAAATATCCCTTCTCTTTAAAATCTTACTATTTTATGAGCGTTATGAATCCTTTACGTATGAACACACAAGAAAAATATCAGCTGCTAAGAAAAAACGTGTTGTATCGCAGACAAAGCGGCGTTCGTCGTGAAGCGCGCAGCATACAACGTGACGTACAACAGAATGTTGTAGCACGCTTTCAATTTGATTGCCTAACCAATAAATATACGTAGAGTTGCACTGTATGTGAGAATGTGAGTAGGGTGTATAATAAGCTTTGATACTTTAATAAAATATGAATAAATAAGACTAACAGTTTCTCGTAGTTTCGCTAGCGGAACTTCTTCCTAACCTATGTTCACAGGGAATAGTGTAGCTTCCCAACAGAGAGAGAATTATTCAAATTGGTCAAGTAATTTAGAGAAAGAGGCTACCCAATTCAAACAAATAATCAAATCTTCCTCTTCCTAATATTATTACAGAAAGAGTTCAATTCTTCAGAATAAGAACAGAATACAAACAGGTTTTTTTTTAATCATACTCGTATCAATTTTGTGCAATTCCAAATTCAACTCCGAATAGATCTAGGTTTTCACTACGGTCCCAATTATGTAGACAACTTGTACACACTAGAACCCCGTCACTCTCTGTTTGGTTATAGTTACGACTCACATAATGAGTGCGCTTAGAGATAGCGTTCGGGCAACATCAGGAGCCTGAACTGTAACCCGCGCACACACTAGAACCCTGTAACTGTATCACGTAGGCAACGGTTCGCTAGTGAGTACCCGGCTTTATAATGCGAAGTTCTTAATATAACGCGCAACTTGCAACGTGATGTACAGCAGAAAGTTGTAGCAGCCACGCTTTCTAGTTGATTACCTAACCAATAAATACGCGTCGAGCTGAACAGTTTGTGAGAACGCGAATATAAATGTGGAATTAGCTTGATAGTTCGAAATATGAATATTAGGAAAATATAAAGGAATTAAGAATTGATATTATTGGAGAGGCCTATGTCCAGCAGTGGACTGCGATAGGCTGATGATGATGATGATGATGATGATTATTTAATAGTTTTCTTAAGACTAGTTTATAGTTTTTTAGCTTAAGACGGAATTGATTACATACTTGATCACGATCCTTTACAGGTTCCTATATTACATTCCCGCTTTCAAAGGAAACTTCTTCCGACACCCGGTTAAAAAGTAGTCTATATATATGTTTTTCTGATGTATGCTATATTCCTGCCAAATATTAAAATCCAGTCGGTAATCAATTCATCCAAAAAAAAATCAATTTGTCAATTATGATAAGCAGTCCCTACATGTAAAACACTAGTACCTACTCAGTTAGACTGAGAATTCGAATAGACTGGAAGCCGACCCTAACATGTTTGGGAAAAAGGCTACGCATTTGACTCGTCATATACCTATTATATATACGTCATATACCTATGCTCGTAATATGAAAACTGGTTAAAAAATGGAATGTAAAGGTATTAAAAAAAAACCTAACATAAAAATCTCGATACTTACAAAGAGTAATATATTTCCTTTGAAACAAATAAAGATATTTATTGCTTCTAACAAAATACCTCATTTGTATGTAAAACAATATGCTTCTCTACATACAAATGAGGTTTTTAAAGGTTTAAACTAATGGTCGGTCTATTTTTCAATGACGTAGGTACTGCAATAATTCAGATTCTCTTATTTTTCACGCCGCGAGCTGTGTACCGGAATTCTTTGGCGACGACCATTTTGAATCTGACATAATAAGATTAGGCGCGCCTCTTTCCTTCGAGTCTGTTTTAATGTTCTCGAATTGTTTGGGTATTGCAACCGACTGTATTTCGTATTTTCAGGAATGTTTTCATTAAAACTAAAATTATAAAATATTAAAGTAGTTAGTTAATTCGGTAATTTTAGAAACCAGGACAATAAGTTGATAGACATAATTATTTAATAAATATTTGACAAATCATTCGAAAGACAAAAATAAATAAAATATTTATTGAATGTCTAATACACATTCACTCTTGAACATTGTATTGTATTAGCTTGTCGTTGCAAACTGCTTAAAAATATATTTTCTGACGCATGTTCCTTTTTTAAATTATTATTGTTACATATACGTCATGTACGTTTTTTAAATTTTATAGACATATTCTAAACATCATCAAACTAAACCATTTAAAGATACACTAAAGATTTCAAACGGCAATTTCAAACTGAAGTATTTTACTTGCGACTATGCAGTATACTGCAGTGCAGTGTACTGCGAACATTTGGGCCTAATACACTGAATTTCATTAATACCTACCGAGTGCTGTACGCTGAAGACGACCGAATAAACGTAAATAAGCAAGAGAGAAATAAAAGCCTACTAGACTGTTGTACGTTCTTTTACGACGGACATCATACCAGTTTACTTGTAGAATATTTTGCAAGTAAGGCCTTTTTGTTTAGATGGGACATCAAATCATCTAAAGGCCTCCCTCTTTGAGTGCAAACGTAGTGTCAGGCTTTTACTGACGAAAAACCCATCTTAGTTCCTTCTGGAGTACTTTGGGGACCAGGGCTGCAGTAACTCTTCTGAACAAAATGGCCTCAAACAAGGCCTCATCATCAGCCATAAGACATCTACTGCTGAACATAGGCCTCCCCTTTAGATCTCCACATACCGGTTGGAAGCGACCTGCATCCAGCGTCTTCCGGCGACCTTTATAAGGTCGTCTGTCCATCTTGTTGGTGGACGTCTTACGCTGCGCTTGCTAGTCCGTGAATAATATAATATAAACACGGCCTGGTGATAGGATAATAATAACTTATATTATGGCATATAATTAAGGCCCAGATTTAACAAAATTATTTTAGTTTTATCGAAGTTTTTTAAATTGAATTATTATTAAAAAAAAAAAAAAACATTTGTGTATTTTTATAACGTGCCGAAAGTTTTTATTTTTATAATACATTTTTTTTATTTGGCAATAACCACAATTAAAATGTCCAAAAGAATTTTATTCTGAACTTTGCAATATAAATGTGCGTATCAACGGAAAATGCAATTACATTTATTCTGAATACACTTAATAAAACAAGGCGTCCTTACGTGTTTTCAATGAAAATTATTACTGTTGCTCGAATTAATTTTAAGCGCCCACGAAAGTTTAAATTCATAAGAATTATTATTCAAGTAGGCTTACGGTCAGTTTCACCGGTTATGTATAAGTTCCAGATAGTTTAGCTGGCAGATAATTTCATACAAATTCTGTTCCATTTTTTATTTATCTGGCAGATAGTGGCTATCCGTAACCTGTGAAACTGGCCCTTAATATTGAAAACTCTCTCTTTTATTTTATTTTTTATTCTCTTTTATTTTGCTTGATAGTAAGCCATTACAGAAGACTAACTTCTGCCAACGATTTCACCCGTGTCCCGTGGAAACTAATCCACTCATTCGCATGAAAAGTAGCCCTTAACAATGAAGCACATTTTCCAATCGGATCATTGGTTTTGAGATTAGCGCATTCGAAAACACATGCAAGCATACAAACTCTTCGGCTTTATAAAATACGTATATATTCAGCGGCAGGTCCATCGATCATAACGTTAAGCAATGCTTGGCGCGGTTGTCCCGTGGATGGGTGACCATCTTGTCATGACGAGTTCCTCCGTGTTTCGAAAGGCACGCTAAATTAGTGTATCCCGGCTGTTATTTGTATTATCTTTAGCAATCGTTACGGGTAGGCAGAAGCCAGAAAGTCTGACAACTAGTGTTATCACGGCGTATCGGGTTGCTCAGGTAACTGGGTTGAAAAAACGACCCCAACACAGTTTGGGAAAAGGCTAGGCAGATGATTCAGCGGCAATAATGATAATAATACCTACCCCAAGTACTTGAGAACTAAAATAAAACAAAAATAAAGAGCTCTTAAACCCCTTTACACATAATTTCAATGTAAAATCTCGACGCAAAAGAATTCTTTCATTGTCCAACCCTCTAATTCCGACGTTTTAAAAGGATACCTGAACTCAACCCTCGCTGCCTTAGAAATTTCAAATGAACATTACTGTCATAATTTGAGTACCTTGTCTCCCGCTGAGAAAGGCGCGTGACGTCATAGTACATTGTACAAAGCTTTTGTTTAAGTGTAGTTGGAAGAATATGCGTGGGCGATGAAAGGTTGAATCCTTTAATATTTTACTTTTTAATAAATATAAAGTGACAGGGATTTTAGGCTCGTTCTATATTTAAAAATTCCCAATGGAAAAATAATTTTATATTCAGAAATATTTTAAGGTCTTGGTTAAACTTTGTGGACAAAAATATAAAGACTGATTGATTTTACTTTCTACTAGTTCCTCTTGCTTCTTACGTTGCTAGCACAGGGCTTGGGAGATGATGATATTTACAAATTATTACTAGAACTCGGATTCAAATGTGAAATTGTCAATAACTCAATACTGAATATTATTATGTTTACGTTCAGTTTCCACATGTTATGCGCTCGACGTTATTTTGAACTCATTACAAGGGTGATGTATGCCATGCCACGGAAATGAACATTACTTAAGAGTACATATATAACAGTATGTACAATGTACTATTTTATTGGTAAATATCTAACTACTCTTTATGTATGTGTGTATGTGTGTGCAGGTCATAACTAAAAGATTTTGCAAAAAATATTTTAAAAATGTATTTATATATGTATGATATCAATTTTCAAGCAAAAATAAATCAAAAAACGTGTATACCTAAATATCAATGACCTGGCATCAATTTAACCCTTATAAATTGGTGCCTATGGGAACCTGCCCACCTGCTTTTTTTTTACAAAAGAAAGTGGTGGTTCTTTATTGTGTTTTTCAACTTTATTTTTAATGTTTAAGGGTCGCTTCCAACCGGTATGTGGAGATCTAAAGGGGAGGCCTATGTTCAGCAGTGGACGTCCTATGGCTGAGATGATGATGATGATTTTTGGGTTCGAGAAGCCAAGACTCATTTCCCCATAAAATAGTGGTTTCTGATTTTATTTATGTTAATCTTAATAATGTAATGAAATTTGCACGCCTGGTACAGTTTGTTTCAATTTGAAATATAGGATAGCTTACATCTTAATTTATAGTCGCAATTTATTTTATTGCAAATTATTTGTCTATTATTATAACAAAAACCTTAACCACTGCATTACTGACCGGGTCTACTAGTACATATATTATAGCGTTTCTTAGGACAGTAGAACCAGTTCAACATACGCGTCATGAATCAAATTCAAGTTCAAAAATTTCGTTCCAAAACTTCTTTGATTAAAATATATCCTCACTAAGGACATATTAAGTGCGATACATTACAGCAAACATTTCTCACATTACACCAAAGACACCAAAATCGGATTTCCAACAGCAACAACTTCGCAACCGCCAGAACAAAGAGATAAAGTTGCGGTATACTAAAAGCTCTCTCTTTGATTGCAGGAGCGCAGTATAGACATGGTGGTATCAGTGTGTTTGTGGGACACGGTGTGGCCACTTGCCAGCCGAGCACCCTACAGTTGATGCATTTCGGTACTTGCGAGTTCCGTGCTAGTTTTTATGTTCGTGTTTTTTTTTTCTTTACTCTTTGTTGTTTGCAGATGGCTTCTTCTATTCAGACTGATGGTGCTCTATTTTCAAATTAGTCTTAAAAGGAGGTCCATATCATTTTAGCTGTCCCAACGTAAATCTATAATATGAAAATGAATCGCTAAATATGTTGTTAAGGGAAAATCTCAAGAGTAGCTGACAATTTTTTTCGTTCAAATATTTCTTGATATAGGAAGATGGTTCTTACGGAGCCTGAAAAAGAATTCAAAATAACCTAAACTACAAATTAAAACTAAAAACTGTCACGCTGGGTCAGCTAATAAAATAGCTAATAAAATATATTAATCATTGTTTTAGTAACTATGCATCAATTTAAAAGGAGAAGGTTATAGCAAAGCTACCCTGGGGAAAAAAGGTACGTAGAGTCAGAAGCTGGTTCAACCTTTGTTGGCAACACTTTCCCAAGAGTCGAGTTAACTAAAGCAGGTGTCGGGTTGCCTATTAAACGCGACCCTTTGTTTAAGTTTCCAAACTAACTCACAGTATACAGACACCCTTCTGTCTAAGTTTTTGGAACTATGTAGTTTTAAAAGCGATTTTTACACCATAAGCAAAATATACAAAACCTAACATATTGAACAACAATTAATTTCAGATTTGAAAACTCAAAATGTATACGAAATGTCCGGAACATCCCATTTTAATAATAAAAAAATATAAGGAAAATTATGTCAATAAATTGCGGTCATTTATCCAATTTGTGTAGGTTGTCTCAAATAACGATACCAAAGAAAAAAATGATCCATTATTATTGTACCTTACATAAAAACCAGTACTCTAGTTCGTAACCGCATAACCGCTAACAGTTGTAAAAGAAAAAAAATATAAAACAATAAAAGAGGAATGTGTAACGAAACGTGGGATGAAATATGGAGTACTTTTCTTCGTTATAGGCGTCTTATGGCGAGGGTTCTTTTAGAATAAAGCATGATCCGGAACACATACTTGTTCGTTCCGAATCCTGCGATCTGCTGTTCTTGAGTAATAAAAGTTTATTGCTCCTCTCTGTTACACAAGTAAAATACCTACAACGAATACAGCGAGCGGTCCTAATGGCAAATGTAATTACGTGATTTGTTTGCGTTTCCACGTAAACGCGTTTAGATTTTGCGACCTGTGGCTCAGCTGGCTATGTAGTATTTGTTGTATGGCAGATTACAAAGCTGTGATCAAAAGTTAGTCCATTTTAAATAATGTTTATCACTTTAATTTCCTTTTTTTGTATTTCAATATATAATTTTAGGAATGTTATAGTACAAATACGGTGTTTTCCGTAACAAAGTGCCTGCGTTAAACACAGATCCTTAATTAAACTGGACCCATACATTAATTGACCGGCCAACTCGAAATACGATATTTCCTACTATGCTACAAATTTCTAACTCGCAGCCCGCCCCAAACGATAAACATCAACCCCTCTAAATTAACAGTCACATGTTAATATTTCACAAAGTACAATTCAGAACAAAGCGTATAAACCCGACACAGAAATCCGAATCTCACCTCTTTCGTTGCCACTATTTTGTATTGCAGGAAAATGTTCACGGTTCCTTTGTTACAGTTTCAAGCACAGAATTTACAATACAACTCGATGTTGCGATAAAAAGTTTGCGCGCGATTGTACGGGCCCGTTTATCCGACTGATTGGAAATTAAATTGTTAACGAAAAATGGAACGCACCTTTTCCGTTGAGTGGTAATTTTAAATGGATTTTCGTGTGTCGTTCACACTTTTGTTGCTCATCGTTGAATTTATTAATTGTTACGCTGACTGAAAACAATTTTGTGTGAATCAATGGGAAAATATCGGTTTTAATATGGTTTTAATTAAAAGCAATATCTTAGTCAGATAAATACAATAGGTAATATATGACTATGAGCTCTGATATTATTAAGCTGAAGATTTTGTTTGTTGTTTGCTCGAACTTGCTAATCTCTGTCTGATTTGTAAATCAATTTAAGTGTAAGATAACCAATTTTAGGTTATAATATAAATAATCAAACATTTATAATTAAAAAGATACGACTTTCATCCCATATTCTGAAAATCCAATATCGTTACCAATCTTACAGACTGATTTACATTTTATCGATAAAAAATAAACCTAAAATCTATACACAAAAAAGCAATTGTCCAATGCAAACGATATTCAGGAGCTCAACACGAGTGTATTGAGACAGAACATGATGTTTGCCGACAAACAGATCGCGTCAGCCGAAACACAATAGCTCCCACCGTTGTATACTAGCATTCGACGTAGTACGTACCTTTTTCAATACAATACTGAAATTCAGTACAGCGGTTCTGTTGTTTCCAAAATAGCTGGAATTCTGGTGTTTAGTGGAGCTAAACTTTTTGTGTTAACATCAAAGAGATCCAGAGGGTTTTCGGTTGATTAATGCTTTGGTTTTATTAACAGTTCATCGCTATTCGCCTACAAGAGATCGCGCGGCGGAGAATGTCAATGAATTTTCGTTTATAATTTTTACTACAGATCTTGCTCTTAGTAACTTGTCATAAATTCAGTACCAATAAAATAAGCAGTAAAGACTCCTGCTGCCACCCTTAAAGCAAGGAATTGCAACTGTTATAGCAAGCGTAGATACGATTTTTTTACTATAACAGCGCAAGCACACGATACTTTACGAAGCCGCGCCGCAAATTATCACCAAAGTAACGAGCAATTTAAACAGTATTTTAACCAGCGGTTTAGTTCCCCTTCACAATAAATTATTTTCATAGAAAAGCAATACTTAATATTGCCGAATACCTTGGTATTCCTGTCATTACTCATGGTTCACAGAACCTAAAAGGTTGAGGGCCACTGCAGCCATTAAAAAAAGCAGGTAGGGGTAGGGTAGGTTGCAGGTTGATTGGATCTTCACCAGATGTAGTCTGTAGTTATCGCGTCCTACAAAGTCTGATTAAGTATGGTATTGGTCGGTGACTGCATTATCTTACTTGTAATCAGTTGAAAGGGGTAGGTTATAGCCGTCCTCATTTTAGTGGGGTAAATACGATTATATCTTAATTATTATGGTATTGTATTGTAGAATTTAGTAAAGATTAATCTTTAAGAAGGTGTTATATGTTCGATTTTTTAAAATTCGCCTTCTCAGCTAACACGACTGGATAAGCAAAACACTCGATATCTATTTTTACGGCCACAGCCTCTATTCATCTTATCTTGGCGGGTTTATAGGCGGGACCGGTAATGGTGTTTACCCAAAAAGCCTGCCCCCATCCGAGTCAGGATTGCGAGTTTTTTTATACTTATTTATTTGTAAAGTAGCTTCATTATCGGACCTCTGTTTACGTTTATTTTTAGCGCGTCGCTGCGACTGTTTTGTCTGATATCGCCTTTACGAGACGGCTTTCAAGCGTCTTTTTTATTTATATTCAGCCTCCTTTGTGGCTGTATTCAATTACAATGGATTTAAAAGCGAGTGCGTTCTCTTGACCTATTTCGCGTTACGATCGTTTTGAGTGGGCAATCAAAAGTGAATTATATTGTAGGCGTTGTTCAATTATTTTATTACTTCTCAAATTTTACGCTGAGATATTATTTTTGGGTAGTATTTTTGAATTTTCGGTGTCGATATTAATATACATCTTTGAGTTTTATTTGTAACTCGGAAGCTCAAATTCATAGTTTTTGTATATACGTAAAAAATTTGTGTACAAGCGCCAGCACTCAGAGCTTCTACTACAAATAGTCAAATTACTTTAATAGATTTAAGACCTTATCGGTGAATGAAATAGTTCAAAGTTGATTGCATTTTTTACCAGTTTCGAGTAGCTTAACGTGCTGGTGTCTGTACTGTATCTGAATCACAAAGCGAGTGTTGAGAATGCTCAGGCTTATGTATAATGAAAAAATACAACTCCTTTTACATGTTAATTTTCTAATTAATTTCAACTAATTTAGAAAGATTGGAACAATATTGTACGCCTTTAATTTGTTGAGCTACGTCTACGTGATCCGTTTGCTTCTAGAAAAATCCAATAACAATTAATGTAAGTTGGCTCGTGTAAAAGTAGGATTTACTGTAATTATACCTATTGGTAGTAGGTTCTTGTGTTTGGTTACGAGATTTCCTTTGGGAACACTAATTACACGATTCACACCGTATCTAACATTTGTATACGTATAAAGCGTAATTGATCCAAATGAATAGGTATTTACATTACACCTATGTATATTATCTAAATATGTAAAAAAAGAGAATCTGTCTTTATTTCAGAAGCGAAGTATTTATTTATTTGAGAAATTTCCTTACTCATTTCGGATTTACTTACTCATGACGTAACTAAATAAATTTTACTATTAAATAAGAAATTTAAGGTCACACTAATATTAAAAAAAAAATGTCTCTGTGTGTGTGTGTGTGTGTTTGTTACTTTTTAACCTGCAAACGGCTGAACCAATTTTAATGAAACTTGAATATCAAAACACAAAAATTTCCAAAAGAAGATTTCTTAATATAAATATGAATATTTATAGATTTCCTCATTATCAAGAGTTTTCTTCATAACCAGTAAGTTGGTTCAGCAGGATTCAAGTTACCAACTTCATTACTGATCACACGGGGGAGTTTTGTATCCACATAATGTCTTGGAGGATATCCCACGATATTACGGACGAGGCGGATAATAACTTTATCACAGGTGTATGAAAATAAAAGCGCCTTGTGTAACGAGTTTCTAAAATAAGGAAAATATGTTTCCCTATAAAGGCTTTGTTGGATATCTCTTTATTTTAATATGTATTTTTATAAATGCACTGTAGTATTAAAGAAAGAGACATCATAATATATTATTAGCTAAATAAAATCAAAAGTAGATTTACAACAGAAAATTTCACAGATTCAGGTAGCTTAATAAGCTGGCACCAGTTCATAAATTACCTGCTATAAATTATTTGAATTAATTTTATACATTTGTGGATTATCTTCAGACTTTATTGCATATTACACGAAGTAACTATTTATTTTACAATAGAATCATTACAAAAAAGTATATATATATATATTTTTAACACGCAATATAATGCGTTGCGTGGCCCTGACGTTTCTATTCATGTCTAATTTACTAAAATTTTCCGAAACATTCTAAAAACAAAATTACTTTTTTAATCCATTTGAATGGGTGCACAAAGTACTTGAAAATGGAAAAAGATGTTTAGATCAAAGCCCTTCCCTTTGTGGGGATTATAGTAATTAAAAATGAGCCACGCTTTCTAACAAAAGTCTGTTAAATAAAGGCTATGTGTATATACATAATGAACTTCCTTTCTAATTTACCAGCTTCTACGACTTCCTCGATTTTCTTTTTCTAGAGCGACTGATACCTCTTTTTAATAGTAAATTATAAAAAGACGGCTTGATGGAGAGTTTGTCAGACTTTTACTGACTTAAGTAAATCTGAAACCCTTCGTATGTCAGGGCGGAGGTAACTGTTACAAACAATCCTGCAGTCTTGGCACAATCTGAATATGTACTAGATACTGCACTATAGAGAAAAGCAAAGGTTATAATATTATGTCAAGTAGACCTCAGCGTAATAAAATACTGTGTAAAGCCACGAGTAAATAGTTCAACATTACTGATAGCATCTATTCACAAAACTGGCGAATGCCCTTCTATCGAAGCCGAACGCGCCCAAAAAATGAATTTTAGGATTCTTTATATGAAATCTTATGAGACCTAGTACATTTTTGCTCCGTATCAGCAGGCTTAGCATGGCAACCGTAGAAACAAGTTTTGTTTACCGGAGATTGGATATAATGATAGAAAAGTGACAGATTGAAGTAAGATTTCTTTTGACATTTTTTGAAGTAAATTTTCTTTACTTCGATTGACATAAGGCTACAAGTGATTATATGCGAGTTAACAGATCGTGCCATACTCGGGCAGAAGACATGTTGACATTGACGGACAGAGCTTTGTCTTTTCTTGACAGAATAGATATAAAATCGCCATGCTAAGTCTGCTGGAGGAACCCCAAAAAAAAAAAACAAACGAATTATTCTGATGACGTCATCAGATACAGAGACATACATGACACGTGAAAAGAAATTATAAACGATATCATCGGTGCGTTCGCCGCATTCGCCACTAAAGTTACCCAACCCTCCAATGTTACGCGTAAAGCTATTAACCCGCAAACTGCTGACCGCAAGGTGTACTGTAGCTTGTAATATGCAAATATATGGACGACGGCCGCTTAGTACCCATGCATTGTAAATACAGTACTGCTGACTTTGGGAACCAGATCGTTTGCTCAACAAATTTGATCAAGGTTATTGATGAGTTGCCTGTTAAACTTGGAAATGAGAGTTCCTGGGTAAATTAATGCAGTAGTGTTGTCTCGACTGATGAGTTGTGAGTTCATGAGTATTGGACTGCTGAGTCCGATGGCTTCTGTTTATAGGTAGTTGTGTGTGACGTCATCTTTGGAATGCCTATGAAAATCGTTTAAGCTAATAATTGCGAAGACATACTTCCATAATCGTAGAAGAAACACATTGTCAGAACATTTGATAAGTGAAAGTATTTATAAAAAACCATAGCTTAGGTGGGATAGCAAAAAATATTCAGAAACAAAACATAAGCATAGAAAATGTTAATTCATTAAAAATCCTAACTGAATAAAAGTTTGTCCACCCGCATTTATTTAAAACAGACACTTAGAAACAAAATACACCTGAACAAGCAAAATTAATTTTGTTTTTCCACCAGAAACAGGGTTGCAAAAACATTGATCCGAAGCGCAGAAAAAAAATACCAACATTATATTTTAACAGCGAAAGTATAAATTAAAGAGAATTCTAGAAAGATTGTCCCAAAAAATATTGCGGTAACTTAGTTGCAGCTTTGCGCGCTAAGTAACAAGTTTTGCCACTTAAATTGCCCACTGTGCAGGATAGGCGCAGGTCTTGCCGAATTTCAATTTAACTTGTAATAAGTTGCCCAAGTTGTCGAAATTAGCTCCGGGCTGAATTTACGAATTGCCGACAAGGAAACGATACGCCGTCTGTCCGAAATTTTGGATAAAAGGAATATTTTTAGGTGCCTATGTATATATGTATTATCCTCAATCCTCTCTGGCTATTGTATTTTAAGGCTACTGAAGTAGCCGTAGAAATGAAAAATCGGAATTTTGGTTCCAGTCCATTAGGTAGGTTTTATTTCTTTTAAATTTTCAACCGCAATTTAATTTGATATTGATTTTATTTAAAGCTGAAGAATATTGATCTTCTATTGTTCGACTATATCATTTTTGTTCTGCCATAGTTATATCGAATATTTGCTTTGAAACTGAACAAATCAAGTTCACAATTATTATTGTGATAGATCTTTTACACGTGTTACTGTTTGCTAGAGCGAGTAGACCAACATCGCCATGCTTACTTAGGTCGATAGAAAATCTTTCTTCAATTTGTCATTATGTCGATTCTCTGGTAGACAAAACTTGTTTCTAAGGTGGTCATGCTACGCTTGCAAAAGAAAATTTTCATGTGCGTCACAGTAGAACGCGAGTGCGCACACCGATGGAATTAAGGCTTTATGAGTACAATCGATCCTGCCCTGCTAGCTAACTTTTTCTGTTTTCAATGTTAGCCAATTTACTAACTGCAAATAGCAGAAATGCGAATCAAATGGTGCAAATAAAGAAAGATTACTTACAGGAAAACCATTTTAGTTTGTCGCAAAGGCATTCCGTAGAAATATTTATGACGTCGACTCTGTGAATTCACTAACGTGCCTACAGATTAATGTTTTTTGCTTTAGTACAGTACGTTTTGTAAATAGCTTAGTTAATTTGCAAATATTATAATTAAAACTCATCATCATCAGCCTATCGCAGTCCACTGCTGGACATAAGCCTCTCCAAGTGCACGCCACTGAGATCGATTTTCGGCTTCTCGCATCCAGCTCCTGCCAGCCGTCTTGCGCAAGTCATCACTCCACCGTGCCTGAGGACGTCCTACACTACGTTTGCCAAGACGCGGTCTCCACTCTAGAACTCGTTTACCCCAACGGTTATCGGTTCTTCGGCTGATATGGCCAGCCCACTGCCACTTCAGCGTGCTGATTCGGTGGGCTATGTCAATGACCTTGGTTCTCTGACGGATTACCTCATTTCTAATGCGATCCCTCAGAGAAATACCAAGCATAGCTCTTTCCATAGCCCGCTGAGCGACTTTAAACTTGTGGACCAGCCGTACCGTCAGTGTCCACGTTTCGGCTCCGTAGGTCATGACAGGTAGGACGCACTGATTGAAGACTTTTGTCTTTAGGCACTGTGGGATCGACGACGTTAGGACTCGACGTAGCTTCCCAAAAGCAGCCCAACCCAACTGAATTCTCCTATTCACCTCGTCCTCAAAGTTGTTTCTACCTAACTGCAATGTCTGCCCGAGGTATACATATTTCCGAACAACTTCGAGAACGGCGCCGTGTATCGCAATCGGTTCCGGTAGAACATGTTCATTGAACATGACCTTGGTTTTGTCCAAGTTCATCCGTAGGCCGATGCGTAGAGAAGATTCAGCCAGGTCGTTCAGCATCTGTTGTAGGTCCTGCAGCGTTTCCGCCATGATGACGATATCGTCAGCAAATCGCAAGTGAGAGATGTGTTCGCCATTGATGTTGATGCCGCGTCTTTTCCAGTTCAGCGTCTTGAACATATCCTCCATTGCATTAGTGAACAGTTTCGGGGAAATAACATCCCCTTGTCTCACTCCTCGATGCAACGGTATGGGCCTTGTTTGCTGATTCTGTACTTGGACGGACATTGTAGCGGCTTCGTAGAGACATCTCATCACTTGGATGTATCGCCAATCTACTTGACAACGCTGCAGGGACTCCAGAACAGACCAGATTTCAACCGAGTCAAAGGCCTTCTCATAGTCCACAAATGCTAGACACAGGGGCTGATTATACTCTTCGGTCTTCTGTATAATCTGCCGCACTGTGTGGATGTGGTCTATGGTGCCGTATCCGCTCCGAAACCCAGCCTGCTCCGGTGGTTGGAATTCGTCGAGTCTTCGCGCAAGTCGGTTCGTGATCACTCTTGAGAACAGCTTATAGACGTGGCTTAGGAGCGAAATGGGTCGGTAGTTCTTCAGCTGGGTTTTGTCTCCCTTTTTGAAGAACAGGACGACAACACTCCTACTCCACGCCTCTGGAGTTCTCCCTTCAAACAGGACGGCATTAAAAAGCTTCTGGAGCTCCCCCAGTACGGGCCTACCTCCTGCTTTTAATAGCTCTGTTGTAATGCCATCCTCGCCAGGGGCTTTTCCATTTTTGAGCTGTCTCAGAGCGATCTCGATTTCGCCACTGCTGACTTCTGGCAGGTCTTCGGTGAAATGGCGTGTTAATGTGGCTCTAGAATCCTCATTTCCGGGATCAGGTCGAGATGCATGCGATGCGTATAACCGGCCATAGAAATTTTCCACTTCCGAAAGGACTGCCGGTACTGAAGAAACGACTTCTCCACTTGTTGTGGTCAGCTTCGTCAAGTGGCTTCTTCCAAGAGATTGTACGAACACCTTTGACCCCCGATTCAGCTCAATTGCTCTTTCAATTTCAAGAGTATTGGAGCGCCGGAGGTCGCGTCGTACGTGCTTGTTGATCTCTTGGTTTAGAGCCCGCTTACCTGACGAAGTGACAGGCGGGTTTTCACGTCGTTTCTTCATAAGCCCTAATGTCTCTTCCGAAAGCTTTGATTTCCTGCCCTTACGCTGCATGTTACAGAATCTCGAACCTTCCTCCCTGAGGATCCGAACCACATATTCGTGGTTCTGGTTAACGTCTGTTGTGGTTTCCACGGCGGCAAATCGGTTCTCCAAATTTGACTGGAACGTTTCAGATCCTGTCATGGTTTGGAGCAGTGTTGGTCGGAGCCTGGCCTTCATCAGACGGAAACGTTCGGCCTTGAAGTTGATATTCAGAGAGCCTCGGACAAGTCGGTGATCGCTACCGGTATTAAACCTATTGATCACGGAGACGTCTCTGAATATGTGCTTCTTGTTCGTCATGATGAAGTCAATCTCATTTTTAGTCATAGTGTCGGGGCTTTGCCACGTCCACTTCCTTTGGGGCTGCTTTTTGAAAAAAGAGTTCATCAAAAAGAGCCCCTCGCGTTCGAGGAAGTTGACAAGCATTTGCCCCCTATGATTCCTGCTTCCAAATCCATGGGATCCTACTGCCGATTCGCCGCAAATCTGTACTCCCACTTTAGCGTTAAAGTCCCCCATGACAACGGTGTAATGGGTCTTTGTAGTGAAGTGGAGGGCCCTTGATATATCATCAAACATATCCTCCACTTCATCGTCTGAATGTGTCGAGGTCGGTGCGTACACTTGCACTACCTTGAGGCTATACCTGTCGGTGAGCTTTACGATAAGGTACGCTACCCTGTTCGACACACTAGACACCTCCACAACGTTATCAGCTAGGGACTTATTAACCAGAAACCCAACGCCACCTTGGGATTGTTGGTCTCCCTCTCGGAAGTACATTAGGTGACCTGATTCGAGGGTTATGGTGTCCTCCCCCTCTCTTCGAACTTCACATAACCCTAATATGTGCCACCTAATCTTCCCAAGTTCCACCTCGAGTTGCGCCAGATGCGAGTCAAGCCGTAGCGTGCGGCCGTTATACGTCGCAAGAGTCAGTTTGGTTTGGTGGCCTCCCGTAACCCGGAGATTCTTCGCACCCCCTGTCCCGCCGTAACCACGGTCGCCACCGTGACCGGGAATAGCGGGACTGCCGGGAACTAGGGGCCGTGGCTTTTTTGTTTTATGCATTGGAGGAATTTAGCCTACTGCTATCACGCTGGCCAGACGGGTTGATAGAGGGTTTTTTTTCGAGTTTTCCTTCTCTCGCACTGGTGTTCGGTGCATTTTTAACTCCATTAGTCGACTTCTACGACACCCACTGGAAGAAGGGGTAGCGACATATGTATTCTAAAGCCGTCGCTACACGGCCTATATAATAAAAATAATTAAAACTATGAATATTTAATTGAATATAAGAAAATTATTAAAATTTCTTTTTATCAGTAGATATAGTGGTGACTATGACAAAGTTTAACATTGAGTTTATATGGTTTGAGATTGGCCCTGTCTAACCTATTCACATTAAAAAATCCCAACGCAGGCAACAATCAAACCAATCTATACGAAAATCAACGAGCCCTAAGTAACTCCGCCATATTTTTCAAACAATAGTTATTCTGTAATCCGAAAATATTTAATACCTACACTACTCAAAATTTTATTCGAAAAACTTTCATGTTTTTGATACTGAAATGAAAAATAACGATCGGGTGAACAACAGTCAGATTATTCAACCGTATCACAGAGTTCAAACGGCTATAAATTGCGCGTTGTATGTTCGACATGCGTTACGGATACGCCTGTATAATCAAATATCTTGTATTATTATTGCTGAAAGCTATATTGTTATATTTACGATCAGTTAGCAGTTATTATCAGTACTCATGCCATGGATAGGTAACATTAGTGCGTTTGGATGTCGCATCGTTGGGTCGTCAATTTAATGACCGCTTATATCCCAAATACACCGCCAGGGCTGCGGGTTGTTCATAAGAGTTACCGCGGCCCTAGCACAGAGGAACATTAGTGGGTTTTCGTCGGTAAGAATCTGACTCTCCCTTCAGCTGCACCCTCAGCGGGAGAGGGTCATTTGATGATTCCAGATAACTTATCTGGCAGATAATTTCATACCAATTCTGTTCCATTTTTGAATTTACCTGGTAGTTAGTAGCTATCCGTAACCTGTGAAACCGGCCGTTAATATTACGTTTGTTTTATCCGAAATTAGCTTGGATTAAATACTTCAAATGACCTATTTGTGATCACTTCATAAATATCGTCAAAATGATATTGTTCACGTTGTTATTTATTGTAGTATCAGACTCTTCAATGTTCTCCGCTCCGTTTGAAATCAAGCGGGCCGCGAAAGAAGTGAAATCATTCAATTACGACTTATGTACTAATACCTATACTACTTAATAATTGTTGCATAAGGTTTCCTTCAGCAAAATAAAAGCGCTTTCAGTGTTCTTGTTCCAAAGGAAATTCTTTCATGGAATGTACAGACGCCAGCACATCAAGCTACCCAAAACTGTATTTTTTTCCCAATCTAGTTAGAATGATAAATTTGAAAAACTATAAGGGGAAATTTATCAGATTTTATACAATAAATGTTTTTAGACTTTCGCGACTTGTATGTATATATTTTTTGCGACATTATTTTTTTGTAAAGGCATGTACGCTGCCTCTATTTCATAAAGTAGCTTGATGTGATAGCGTGTGTACTTTACAAGAGGAATTATTTTTGATCAATTTGATACGATTGTCACCTGAAATAATATTTACAAAATTGCCTGAACAAAAGAAGGTTATAGCACCAAAATTGCCTTAACTTGTGTTATCGTAAAGTCAAAGTAACAATTTAAAGACGAAATAAAAGTTTTCCTATAAAAGGTAGTTTTATATCTACGCAGGGAAATAGCGAAACAATAAAATTAAATTTTCGCTTTATATGCAAAGTGCTTGTCCACTTGTATTATGTGTCAAAGTACGCGAAGTAGCCTCCTCTTTGTGTTTTGTTGTAGGTATTATTTAGAATTTTTATTCAAATTTCTACCTACCATCTTACACCTGTATAATATTCTGGTGCTATTGTAAGCGCCAGACATTTTGTATACATACTCAAAAATGTAAGTAAGTTTATTCCACAAGATAACACTGACAGTTGCTTTATTTGGACTTGTAATTTATATTCCAGCCACGAGGTTTTCTAGTTTCTAACATGTTTAATATTTTGGTCTTTCTTTACGTGGATAAAATGCTTGAATTTATATTACTTTATTTATGTAAGTCACAACTTTGTATTTTTAAAAGCTAAAAAGCCATGCGAGTTCATAATCAACACGCGTTTGGTACTTTCCTAATATGACAAGAGACATAATTATTAATGAAAGCATGGCACGAAATACCATGTGGATAATTTACTTTTAAAATATTTTAGCTAATTAGTTTGTTTTTTTTTTTTAACATACTTATATTAAAGGACCGGCTAAGTTAGAGTTAGACTCGGTCACGCATCCTCGATCCTCTTTTTTCATGGGAAATCCTCCCTCTGAGGGTGCAGCTGGAAGGAGTGCCAGACTCTTACTTACTGACTAAAACCCACTATATTCCTTCTGGAGGTTCCCGTGTGTCAAGGCCACGGTAACTCTTGCGAACAACCCCGCTGCCCCGGCAGATTGAAGCCCGTCTCAAATATTTGTTTTACGTTTGGGTTGTCCCTAAATAAGATCTGAGAAGAAGAAATAAGGTCAAACTATCACAATATAAGGCACCAATTTTCAGTACCTATCTAGTTAGAGACCACCGATTGTTACTAAAATACTAACTAAATCGTACCTAAAAAACATCAAACCTCATGTTAAAAAACATGTCCGTGATAAGAACATGACAACAGACATCCTGAAAAACATTCGCTTTTAAATAACAAACCAATTAGCATTTGGTGTTAAAATATGTATAAATAATTCTCCAAAACAAATAAAGCCTGCCACAAACGAACAAGTGACTTCACCGGTAGTTGGGGATTCGGCGAGTGGCAAGCCTAATGTTCCGTGGTGACAACCAGACGGAATATATTAATGTTCAACAATGCAAGCCACGGTTGCTTACTGGTGAAATTTATTGCTTTATTCGCTTTGATTTTATAGTTGAAAATATATTTTTTTTTAAACATGATATTGTGCACACCAAGATTCTTTGACGTTAAAATTGTAAAATACATACTTATGAATGCACACAATAGGATCGATAAATTAACAAAAATTTTAGTATTAGACAAAGTGTGTTGTCCTTGTCTTTTTGTACTTCGTGGTACAGTCCTTAATAGCCCTTAAGCTCAAATGCTTACGACTGAAAAGGTCCCGAACTCACACTGTCATTTCATGACACCTTTACAGCAGGCTTAGCATGCAGGCATGGCGATTTTATGTCTATTCTATCAAGAAAAGACAAAGTTCTGTCTGTCAATGTCAACTTGTCTTACATAATCACTTGTAGATTTACACAAATATTAGATTTATACAAATGCGACAGAGTCAAAAAGCTATTAATAAAGCCTTTTATGATGATAAATTCGTAGTATTTAATATATGATCTCAGAAATAAGAAGAGATACATAGAATCTTCTTAATATATTTTTCCGTAAATAATTCTACTGAGCTCCAATACTTTCGACGTGTCCTTGAGACTTGCGTAAGAGAAAGCCTCGTGCTCAGTACATTCATGTATTATGTACGCCTTCCCCTCATTTTATCAATGTATATAGAAGCTGATGTATTCAATCCATACATAAAAAGTCTTTTTATTTATTTTAAGTTTTTAAACAGTACAAATTAAAATCATTGTTAGTTTAGCCAACCAAATTTATTAATATGATAAATACGAAAGTAACTCTGTGTGTCTGTCGAACTTTCTCTCCAAAACTACTGAATAATCTATTTTACTTGTTATCTATAAATTTTTAAAAATTTAATATGGCACACAGACAGAGTAGAGTCGGAGAAAGGACTTGTGTGACTTTTAAACCAGTTGCGGAAAATGGATCCTTCAGCAGGCTTAGCATGGCGATTTTATATCTTTTCTGTAAAGAAAAGACAAAGTTATTTCTGTCAATGTCAACATGTCTTCTGCTCGAACATGGCGTGACCACTTGTAGCTTATGTCGATCGAAGAAAAGAAAAATTACTTCAAAAAGTGTCAAAAGAAATCTTACATCAATCTGTCATTATGTCCAATCTCCGGTAGACAAAACTTGTTTCTACGGTTGCCATGCTAAGCCTGCAGTAGTAGACATCTAATCTAGGTGCGGGGAGTAGCGCACACCGCAGTACTTGTATAAACACATCAATGACATTTTTTCAGTAGGTAAGTGTGAAATATGTCGCAGATTTAGATAGTATAGTCTTAATGATAAGAATGCTGACGAAAAGAAAAAAATAACAACCGAACATTAAAGAAAAGAAAACCCACTTATTTTCTCAAAAGTAGAGGTACACCATTTTCTCAGCAATGACGTCAGCTGTGCATTCAAGATAAACTCACTTTGGCCAGTTCAAAAATTTTCCACGAACCAAGCAGCGCAAGTTTGGAAGTTGTTCTCGTATTTTCTTTTCTGGCAGTTTTATTTATTTCTGTATGGGTAGTTTCTTAATTGCAGTATGCAGTTCAGAAATTCTACAGCATAAACTTCAGTTGTATAAATTTTCGTGAAGCTTTTACTGTTTGCCATAAGCAAGATGGTATATTGATGCAGATCTTTTTTTATTTATTTCGGGAGAAAATCTTTTACTTTACTTAAGATTAATTTTTTAATTATAAAATAGTATTTTTTCATTTCTCTGGAGCGCACAGTGAAGTATTTGGGATTTCATTTCCAGGCTATAGGTATATAAAAGCCAGCAGGTCTACCTACCCAAATCTGTCTAATACCAATCGAACATTAACCTTCCGGTATTGTGATAAGGTTGACAATCTTTTAAATAAATTTGACAGATTTATGTGCTGGTATCTGTACAAGAATATTGACTGTTCACCTGATTCAGTCTGAACTCTACAATGATTACCTCATCTCATGTAAAACTGTTGATTTCAACCGATTTGCAAAATAAATATCATGTATCATTATTCATATATTATGCTTATATTTTTCAATATTTTTTTTGTGTGTAAAATATTTAAATATGAAAAATGTTAAATAAATTAGTAAAAGATTTCTGTAATTGTAATTCTGAAAGTGCAAGTAATTCTGCAATTACATAGTTTAAAAACACATTAATATATCACGAATCTGGCCTAGACAAACGTTCCATTACCACTGCAAATAAGCGACTACATTAATAATAATTTACATAAATATTCAACTTGGAATCTTGCTAAAGTTTTAAAGTACTACATCATTTCCAGAATACAGCTCGTTTGAAGTTTGTTGGGCCTTAAGTGATTCTAGTGGCGGCTCCCGAATATATGTCCAAAGAGATCCAAACTTGTTGTTACTAAGTTTACTACGATAGCAGGTTTTCTGAAGACATCCATTTGTAACTTTAAGGTGAATGTTCCTATATGAGTAGGGCAAAAAAAAACAAGAACTAACGCAAACAGGTACAGAATAACCCACCTTCTAATTTGGTTTATTAGTAGTACAGACGCTAGCACATCAAGCTACTACAATCTGTCAAAACTTCTTAATAGATTTTCAACTTTATCGCTGAAGCATGAAGTTCAAAGTTGATGGGGAAAATTTGACAGTTTTGGTTAGCCTTATGTGCTGTCGTCTGTACATTTACGGCCTAATATCATTACTTGCTTCTAAAAAAATAACGTCCCGCAGCAGTATAAGCTTAATCAAAATCCATTCAGCCGTTTGAGCGTGAAGAAGTAACACTTACAAACTTTCGCCTTAATAAAATTGGCGTGATCAATAGGTACATTTGACTTCATTGTATATCTAATTAAAAAAAAAGATTTAGATAATGACTTCATTTAAACAGAAGTTCTACTTCAAATAATTAACAATTAAAACTAATGTTAAGCTTTCAGTAATTAAATTCAGAGTTTTTAAAGAAACGAAATTAGATCTTGGAGTAGTCTGAAGCGATCTTCCAGTGAGCCTTAATTGTATCGTTTCATAAGTAGAAACTTGCTTTCTTGCTGATTCAATTATAAAACTTGTTCCATTCATTTTGTTCATCAAAGAACGTAGAAAATTGGTACTTACTTTTAATTAATTGAAGGTAGAAGAATTAATTGTATTGTGAAACAAGGGCGGATTATGACAATGAAGTAATTACTTTATTTGTTGATGGGAAATCTTCTTTGAGATGCCGCACCCGAAACGTGTGACGGTATATACTAAGACTTCGCTGTCTGTCCGTCCATCGATCGAACTGTGATCAAACTGAAACTCGTTTATTCAAATTAGGCAGATAAATCAGCACTTTTCGAACGTCAAAACAAATGACAGCCCCCAAACGCCGACCCTCATAACCTCCATAGCCAGAAAGTGACATCATCATCAGCCATCAGCAATGCTGGGCACAACCCTCCTCTCACACAGTGAAGGATTGAGCGTTCACCTATTTAGCAAGTCAGACTAATGATAAAAAATATCGGACTAACACCGGACCGGACTAATAACTTTTATTTAGAATTAAATACGAATCTTCAACATAATCTGTCTAGCCCTTTCCCCCCAAGACATGTATATTATGGTCGGCTTCCAGTCTTACCCCTCTCGTCTTGTCCCTCGGTCTTTCAGACATTTTCACTTTTGAGTTCCCGTAACGACTGCTAAAGAAGTTTAAAAAGTGAGAGCTGGGACCAACCAATTTAAAGTGCCTTCCGAAACAGGGACACATATGTAATTCCCAATTAATCAAAAGAAATAAATACGAAATGATTGCTACTGATATATAAAAGTATGTTACTTTTAAAAAGTACTTAAACATGTATTAAAGACTGGTACTTATCGAGATTTAATTATGTTGTTCAATTAAATGTTTCATCTCCTGCGATTATTTCATACTCGTTCACATGAATGAAAATTAAATTACTGTATTTATAAGGGATTAATCAGGAGCTTGTCAATTTTGTTTGCCATGTCCTGTGTGTATCATTTGCTACATTATAACTGTGTATATTTACATAAATATATTTTTGTAGTGTTTGCACGAACATCATTTATTTTGTATTTAAAATTACTTTGGTAAAATTTATTATCACTTTCAAGTAAAATGTATTAAAAATTTAAAGTAAAAAACACCGTTTTACCGCTATGTGTGGGTGTGTCTTTGTGTAAGGCTGTGGCATCGTAGCTCTTACACTGGTAAACTGATTTGGATGGATGGGGTTTTTGGGTGTTTAGTTGATACCGGGTTTTCCAAGTTTCGATATTTTTCTCTTCAATATTACCTTTGATTCTAAACAGAAGATTGTACGAGTATAAACTGCCTAAATATTCATGAGAAAACAAACTAGGTATATATATATTACACTAAAGGCAAAACATATTCAAAGAAGAAAAAAAAAGCAAAAAAAAAATACAGGATGATTAAACATGCCTTTCCTTTAGCACTCAAGTCAATATATGGGGCACGAGTTCAAATCCGCGCGAATAATCCTATTGGCCGGTCGAGAGGATCGAAAGAACGCTTTGTTGCGCGGTCGGTCGCGTGTCCTAGCCTAATCCAATTATCATAGCTGGTGACCCCGTGTCCGCTATGTGAGCAACCGTTAGTTCCTTGTCCGGGGAACACGATAAATGCCTATTTATGGACACTAGGGACTAAATTGCCTGGCTTAATAGTTAGAGCTGTTGAAATGAAGGTGTGAGTGTAGTGCAATGCCACTGTTTTTGGTTTATTTAAATTGTTTGCTAAAAAATGTAATTTTGGTGATAAACTCGAATACTACTTGGACAGATTTTCATGCGGTTTTCAGAATAAGGTTGCCGGGGCAGATCTCGAGTTAAAAAAGAAACAACTATATTGAGCATGGCATTAAGAATCATTACTCAAAAAACAGGGGAAACTTTTTAGAAGGAACTACGAGTATGCCGATATAGTTATAATGTGCAATTTATGCTTCCCGGAGAAGCCTAAAAGACTTATAATAAGTCTGTTAATAATTAACAAAGATTCAATAGGAGCTCTCCCTATTTCTTTAAAAAATACATCTCAAAGCTAAACTGCAGCAACATTTCCCCATTTGAAGATCGCATCGTGGTTATCTACTGCGATTTACTTCAAGCATTACAGTTTAAGTCGACCGCCCTCAAAAATTTCCAGCAAAAATACACGAAAGAGCGCCCATTACTGAGTACAACCAAAAATGAGCCTTTTAGTACAGGTCCTTACCGGGTAAGAACGACGTTAGGCGTATGTGGCTATATAAAGTGTTGGGGAAAGTATCCTGAGTAGATATCAGGGCATAAAGTGGTGGTTTTATCGACATGCTTTCACATCCCTCGACCGGGAACTCCCGGAGGGTGATTCTGTTCCTGGTGTTATGTACTCGTATACTCATGGCGAAAATGTCTCTGTATACTTAACTTATGTACCTTTATGATATTGATTATACCTGACAAATATTTTGTTTCAATAAGGTGTATTAATCGTTTTCTAAGTAACCCCTTGTATTGTAATCACCCCGCTTTCAAAATAAATGCAGCGTAAAAGGTACTTATTCCCTATGGTATTTGTACCAACAGGATACAGCATAGCCATTATATCCATACATCATTCGTATATTTCTTTGTGAACCATTACAATTACTTTTAAGTTACATTAAAAGGTAATTTTTAAACCGATGGGCATCAGCTAGTGCTATAAACTTGGAATGTCAATTCATTTTAGTTTCAAGTGTCCCTAGAGAAATACCAATGTATATTATTTAATATACCTGAACATTGGGACCACTGCATGACTGTACCTACGTACAAAATACGTTTGCGTATGTAGATTTCATTTGGCTACACATTACGTCATCCATTGTCCTCGTTAATTTGCTATGTGGATATGTTGATTGCGTGTTGCGGATACACGTCAGCTATTTAAGAGGGAAACCATTTTGTACGCGATGTTACTAACGCGCAACGATAATCGTCAATTAGACGACTCTTATGTAGTAAGTTCCATATTTTGTGAATGTTAGTTAAGGCTATTGAAGGTATAATTTCTGTACTGTATTATAATTATGGATTCCATTTAATAACTAGGTACCTATACATATTAAGTCTTATTTTATAAAAATGCGACTTCTAAACTTACGTTTATTTTAAAATTAACTTGTACTTTAAGGGGCTATTATATTACCACCTACGAATAAGTTCCAATTTCTTTTTTTGGTAGATTAGTTTCATACAAATGCTATTTCATTTTTTCAATTTATTCAGTAGATAAATTCTATTCGGACATTGTGAAACTGGCCCTAAGTATCATTAAACCAAATACGGCAAAATACTTCTGTGCATTTTCTTGCCCTACAAGTCTACAATGTATTTTATTTGCCAATTAATTTATTTACACTGCTATGTTTACGGTGCGTCCACTGAGGCTGCATTGGCAAATAGCGAGAACTTCAATTTACGAGATCGTCAAATAGAATTCATGCACGCGCATTTTAGCTTATGATATTCACTTTTCCCGTTGAAAAGGTCATTGATTTAGAAATTTTCAAATGACTTAGATAATTTAATTGATATTATATTGACAGATTCAGACCACCGAGTCTTTTCTATAGAACGGGCGTACAGTGAACATGGGCTATGTTCCATCGGGGAACATTATATTCACTGCGAATAGTCTAGCTTCCCAACAGTGAAATAATTCTTCAAATCATTCGCGTAGTTTTGGAGCCCATTCAATTCAAACAGACAAACAAAGTCTTTCCTCTTTATAAATAGGTATACATTATAATTATAGACTTGTGGTCTGAAAAGCTGACAGAAAAATACTATAAAAAATAATAAAAAAACACCACTAACGGGTCACTAAACTCAATAATTGAGCAACAAAAAAAATAACTTAGTGCCATAAAAAAATATATTATCTGAAAGCCCTTTAATAGACTGCGTTAGTCGTAAACTGTAAAATTCCTTTTAACTGAAGGAAATGTTTCTGTTTTCTGACTCAAGGCGAGTTTTATGGTGGCATATAACTTGGCCGCTCGTAAACGTAAGGCTTTAAAGGGACAGGGTTGAGGCTATGTGTTGTGTTGACACATGGCCAGCATAAAGGATGGAACGGCATTGCTCGTGCAACGTTATCCTCAAGATTATGGGCTTGATTAGGTTGTTTCAGATCAGTACCAAACGTGTGAATCGATGACAAACAAGATAACCTGATCAGTATTTTTGTTAAAGGAATAACATTTTGAACTGCCTTCTTTTACCTCATTTTCTTTACTCTATACATATAATTATGTATACATATAATTGATCACAACATCCATTTTATACCTATATATCGTTCTATCCGGTAGGTTAGGCAATTGCCAAAACAACTTTTCTAAGTTATATTTATGTACTTTCTAAGTATACCTTGGACACCAATTACTGTTTAAATGCAAAGGGAAACCTCCGTAGGAAATCTAGACTTTAATGTCTGAAATCAACACATTGAGCAAGCGCGGTGAGAAACGTTCAATCCTTCTCAGTGTGAGAGGAGGCCTGTGCCCAGCAATGGGATGATTAAAAGGCTGGTGATGATATAGCCCAAATTGTTTAGTTTCAAATACTTGTACATTTTTATTAAAACTCAACAGGTCTGTGTAAACTAATAACATCGCATCATGTCTTAGCCTGTAATCCCTCCAACATACGGCTTCTTCAAGCGGTCACTACAATATCACGAAGAATGGAAACAATGTTCTAATCTGTGCTACTTACGACCTACATACGGGGCCATGAAGGTGTATAGTGGGAAGAAATTGAGCGTAAACGCCCGACAAAGCACGAACTAACCCGAAGCGTGCGAGCATAATGGTAGGCAATACGATGTGAATTTATAGTCATGCTTTCGTGTTTTCATAGCAGGTCCCCAGCGGGCTAAATAGAGAAAAGCAAGTACAGACGCCAGCACATCAAGCTACTCGTAACTGTAAAATTTATCCAATCAACTTTGAACCATATACTTCAGCGATAAAGTTGAAAATGTATTAAGGAAATTTGACAGATTATAGTAGCTTTAGTACCTACCTAGAAACGGCGATCTTTATACGCTTGGTTTCCGTAACACCTTCGTGCGATATGAATGCAAAATACTAAAGCGATGCTTCTCATATTACTTTCAATATTTCATGTGGAATGATAAGCGTGAGACAATACTTTATTGAAGATATTTTTCAAAGGAGTCCACTTCGCTGATCCATTTTTCACGAACTGTTATGTTTGGTTAAACGAAACCCGCTCTTGAATAAATAAATAAAAAAAATTTAAAATCTTTTGGGTAAATTTCTATGCAAGTAAGCGTAAAGACATTATAATATTATAAAGGTGATGATTGGTGAATGTGGATATTCGATACTTCCTCATGCCTAAGCTGCTAAATGGGTTGTGGATACTTAGCATAGCGATTCTATATCTATTTTGTCAAGAAAAGAAAGCTCTTTATGTCAATGTCAACATGTCTTCTGCCCGAGCATGGCGCGACCTATCAACTCGCATATTTGCAGAAAAATTTCTTCAAAAAATGTCAATACAAATCATACGTCAATCTGTCACTTTCCTGTCATTATGTCCATTCTCCGGTAAACAAAACTTGTTTCTACGGGTGCCATGCTAAGACTGCAGCAAAACATATAAGCTACATTTTGTCCAGGTGCTAGTGTTGTATAAATAAGTCTAGTGTGAAAATATTATAATTATATAATATCATACGTATTAAAATCGTGAGCAGTTTCACATTTGTGTCTCACGTTATTTTCACATTTGGTTATAAAAAATCAAAATTCTCCAGGACACGGTACAAAAACTGAGAACAATTTCAGCATATTCATTTGAATTATCGTTTATTATGCGGTGTGGTGGTTGCCGCAGTGTATAATCCCACGTATACAATATGAATGTGGATTTACGAAATCGTAATCCAGACTGCCAGTTATTTTAAGGTGAAATACATACATATAATGATATAACTACCTACACATATTCAAATCACGTTATGACGACTCGTTGGCACAATGGTAACCACGCTGGACTGCCGAACTGAGGGTCCCGGGTTCGATATCCGGTACATTCAAAGAGAAAAAGGATTCTCGGTAAAAAAAAAAACACCGTACGACCACGAAATGTAATAAACATTAAAATACAATTTTTTGATTGTATTAGCGTTTACGATGGTAGAAGCATATCTTGGCTAACTACAAACTTTGTATCTTAGTAACATGCTATAACAAATTTTGTCTTTAAGTTAATAAAAAGTACATGTTCAGATACAATTATTACTAAGATCTTACTGCACAACAAAGCAGTTTACGAAAAAGGACCATAGATATTTGAGCGCAAACTAAAATGAACGGCAAAATAAATGCTCTCGAAATACCTTCATATAATCACAATAAAATACGATAACACTCAAATACTAATGGAATTTTATGAAATATCAACGACAGACCGGGTTTCTTTTATCCCATTGTATTTTTTACAGAGTAACTGAGGAACTAGGCCGATTATAACTGGTTCGGTTTTACACTCAATCACTCATGTCAGATAAATGCTTGATAAAGGCATTTTAGGGTTTGGCACCCAAAGGGTAAGATGACAATTACTAAGACTTCGCTGTCCGTCTGACAACGGCTTCTATCTTATGAATCATAATGATACAATTTAAATTATATTGCATTATGATGTATGTCTATTACCGCTATGACAACATAAATACTAATAAAAAATATAATATAACTATTTTAGCGGACTATCTTTTGTCGTTTTATAGAAAATGGTAATTGCGTAAATTGGTTTTATAAATAACCTGTGAGATCGATTCCTATCAAGTCGGTTTTTTCATTCACTAACAATTTATTTTATTTGGATTTCGAAGTTTTTTTTTTAAGAATGGGTAACTCTAACATTAGTGCCTAAATATAAAATTGCAATTATCTAGAATTGGCCGTACTTGTTTGTATGCTGCTGCAATTTAACTTGGACAGAATTTACAAAAGGGTATTGGTGAGAACTAGGAACAATTTTGTGGAATTTCTTCACAAAATTGTCATGAAAAGCATTTTCTTTCGAAGAAAACCTGACAAATTCATCGAACTATCCTTCAAAACTGTGCTACCCACTAATGTACAGTGATTAATGAAAAAATATTGCATCGTCATTCCCGCCGCTCCACTTTGAATCGCGTTCATTTATTTTCATCAGATTTCTAAAGAATCTTGATAGTTTTGCGGGAAAAGTTTTCAGCGTTAATGAACGTAAAGAGGTATTGAACATTTGAACATTTTATATAGAGAAATATTGAGATACTATCACTTGTTTTAAACTTAGTTTCTATATAAAAATTACTTTCATATACTCGTTCCATCATACTTCAAAGTAAATAAGAATGAAATAAAGTTTAAGGTCATATATATATTATGCAAAAAAAGTACCTACCTAGTACTTTTTATTAATACTTTACCTGATAAAGTACTTTGAGGCCTTATAACGCACGATATTCTTGTGTTTAGAGTTATTGATTTATATTACTTAGTATATTAGTTTTAAGTATTTTATAAGTTTATATTATATTTATTTGAATCGTATGTCCATGTACAGATTTATTCCAGATTATAAATAACTAAGTTTTTGCAAAATATAACGTATAAAAAATCCTAACATTTATTAAAAAAAATGTGTCGATTATCAATTGATAGAAATAGTTACACGTGTATATATCTAAAATTTATACATAGTTCTAAACCAAATGACTTATACATACATACTTCATCTATAACGGCAAAAAAGATATATCCATAAGTACAGCTATCGAAGTGGCTTCAACAATCATAAAAATTCTAACATAGCTAGAAAAAACCGTAAAATAGTTTTACCAACCAATGCGAATTCCATTTCTAATTTTCTTAGAACCCAAGAACAATCCCGTCCAACTACCGCATATCTAACTGAGTAACAATAAAGGCTGCGTTCACTACGTTTTATGAATTAAGTTGATGATGGAAGTATGAAAGAATGAAGCTCTTAGCTGCAGCACTGGCCGAATGCCAAACGTGCTTCTGCCGAACGATTATTTCCAATCTGACTTATTATAACGGTGTTGGAAACGTTTTAATATGTTACGATGAGATAAATTTAATTTTATGGAAAGATAATTTTCGCTGATTTTGGATTTCTAAATAATATTTTATATGGTCTTATTTGCGTGTAGCGTAGTTGATGATTAAATTTATTTAAATTCGAGAGTTTGGTTGGCTTAATTTTTTTGGATGATAAGACTCAGAGCGTATGAAATACTCATAATATGTCATATCATTTATATAAAAATACTTTATTTTATAAAGTATTAGCTGTTCCCCGTGATTTCATTCACATCTTTAGGGAACTCTCTTATAATCGAACAAAAAAATGCCTTTATCCTTATTCAGGCTCTAGACTATTCGTGTGCCAAATTTTAATTAAATCGATTCATCAGTTTTGGCACGTAAGCTCACAACAAACACGGCAGACAGAAAAAAAAATCTTCCACATTTGTAATAGAAAATTAGTGATAAACAATTATTTATATTATACAACTTAATAACTAAATGTCATGAGCACAACAACTAATCAAATCAAACTTAAACTACCTAATTCTAATCAATTTGAAGATATTAAAACCAGATATTGATCTCGCTTCCGTGCTACCGAAGTGAGTCTAGTAGAGAAGTTTGTAAATCCGTTACCTAAGTGAGCGTATGAACTTTGTTCCTTATTATCTATTCCATGCGATAGTTCTAAACCCAATCTATGTTTACACCAGTACGGCTATTAACTTGGAACGTTTAACGTTTATTGTTGATGTATACATAACAGACATTTCTACGCATTAAATTTTTTTAATTTTAGAAAACCAGCCAAGTTATGTTGGACTTGCGCATGAAGGTTTCCACAGCCAATAATTTTTTAAGATTAATTTCTCATACTTTATTATTATTTTTTGTTGTTACAACGGCACCAAATATAGATAATTTGGAGTATATATTTTATCTTCTAAATTTCAACCGTCTTCTTTATTTCAACTAGCTATTACGGTTCATGAGATACAGCTTGTGGCTGAAGGTAATTGGGTCCCGTTGTACCGAGTCAAAATACTATGTGTACTGAACCCAGAAATTATTGGACATTTATTAGATACATAGTATAAAAAGGTCTTGCTTTGAGCGTTTTTGTTTTGCCTAGGTCATAACTGATCGCGGGGGACTGGACGCTTTAGATTCCCAGGCCCCCTCGACTCAGGCGAGGTCGGAGTGCCGCTGGGTATTTTTAGTGGGTATACCGGGAACGACATTCCCGGGGAGTCCCACATACCCCTGTCCCGTCCCCCGACAGGAAGGGTATGCGTAAAACCATTTTTTCCCAGCGCCAAAAAAAAGGTCATAACTGATCAACAATTTTAAACTTCATCACCACAAAATGAGGTAAAGGAGGTTTCAGTTCGGATACAGATATTTACTACTCCTTTCCTCACTAAAAGCCGCTCATCTATACACAACATTACACGAAAAATATCTCATTACAGTAACATATTCGTTATTCTCCTTTCTCTCTACTTCATCGGAAAGGTTTCCTCAACGTGAATATATAGCTTCTCAGACAGCCAGTATTTCCTAAACTGGTTTGTTCCGCCCTTGACCTAATACCTTCAGATGTTTTGTTCATCTCTAAACATTTCGTATAGCCAGGTCGTTAGTAATTACATGATGAAGGTTCAACCTAGTTTTTCTTGTCTGTGTTCTGAATTGTTACAACTGAAGTTATGTACATATGTGTCTTCGAGTTTTATGGGTTTGTTGTAAGAGGGTCGTAGAATGAAATTGGTATGTTACAGAGAATAGCTAGGAATTAACTTTGGTACCTATTCATGGCTTTAGGAGCTCATAGGTAAGTAAAATTCAAACGAGTTTATCGATCATAAGGTTAAGCAAAGCTTGGCATGGTTGGTCCGTGGATGGGTGACCAGTTTATCACGACGAGTTCCTCCGAGTTTTTGAAGGCACATTAAAATAGTGGGTCTCAGATGTCATTTCATTTTATTGTACTTCTTTGGCAGTTATTACGGGAAGCTAAACAATCTGACAACCAGACTTATAAAGGCGTATCGTGTTGCCCAGGTGATTGGGTTGAGTAAGTCAGATAGACAATCGCTGCATGTAAAACATGTTTCTCAGTTTCATCCAGTTAGACTGGAAGCCATCTTCAACCTAGTTTGGAAGAAGTTAGATGAAGGCTATCTTTGAATGGATACCCCCATGTATCGCCCCACTGCTAGGCACCTTTGTATGGATATCTATGCATTTCCATTTAATCATGGAATACACAAAAAAATCTTCAAAGTCAAAAACTCTCTTTTTAATTCAAACATTCTAAGTCTAAAAACAAATTATAAAAAAATATTATTTTCGTTCTCAAATTAAAGTTTTCGTAAAACGTATGTAACAAAATATATGCTAAGCACACGCCTTCCCTTGCCAAGAACATGCAATCGGCCTGATTCGGAAATAGGTACGTTTAGTTCGCCAATACAGCGCGAGTTGTGATCAGAACGCGAACACGCGGTGAGAGCCTCTTTAGTCTGGTAATCACGTTCTCAGTAATTAGACTGAACTCATTTACGAATAGAAGCCTGTTCGTTAATACGATGGCTAGTTTAATTTAGTTAGATTCTCGAAGATTACTTGATGTTTTGGTAGCTACGACGGGTCTAGAAAGGTTCTTCTTGCAGGAGTAGGTAAAGTCACTTTACGTACTTGCGTCAGGAATAGTCAGAGAAATCATAACATGGATAAGCCTTTATGTCTATAATAAAGGGTAATTTTGATACTTACGGTTTTGTCTCATATGTATATTGTTAATGGAAAGATTTGAAATTTATAGATTGCGATAGTTTTAAATATTTAAAATTGTATTTTCTTTGTTATAGAACAGACAGCAAATGGGTTTTTTTCTTGTTCTTATTGATATATTCTTCATCTTATACATTACAATACTTAAAATTCCTAAAAAAATCTTAATTACCTTTTAAGAAATCCCGGAGGCATATCCATATTTTGAATTGTTTCGAGAATAAAAGATTTGAACCTTTATATTAATGTACTAGCTGTCCCCAGCGGTTTCACCCGCATCTTTGGTTACTGCTCCGCTCCTGTGTGTCTTAGCGTGATGGTATATAGCCTAAAGCCTTCCTCGGTAAATGGGCTATCTAACACTGTAAGAATTTTTCAAATCGAACCAGTAGTTTCGGAGATTAGCGCGTTCAAACAAACAAACAAACTCTTCAGCTTTATAATATTATATTAATGTATATGACAGTTCATTGACCTCAAATTAATCTACCTGCTACGATCACTGCTCATTATCTACTCTACTATGTTTTGCTATGTCCATTTTTAAACTACTTCTGACAGTATGTTCTTGCATACACCAGAAAAATTACTACAGTAAAATTATTTCTCTCTTGTATTTCACAAAAAAATAAGAACAATTTTCGTTCCCAGACTTGCATTAGAGCCATCAAAAAATTCACACTAACAACTAAAATTCCCGAAGCTGCTCATACTTGCACAAATTCCTTGCATAACGTAATTAGGAAAGTGGAACGTTGGGCTCGCCATTTAATATGTACACATATGCACTGAGCTTAGTTCGGATTTTCAGCTGTAATATTCGCTCTTATAATATCGTCTATTTTACGGGAGCCAATTGAAAATTATCTTTCGTAGCTATTTTATTGTAGGTTTAGTATACGTAATTTACAGACTAATTACTAAACTAAATATACATATATGTATATGTCACTAGACGACATATCAGGATTTCGTGAAATACCTGATATCTTCATTTCCCTGCGACATATAAACACTTACAAAATACTTAAAAATAATAAACGGCATCAAAAAGATGGCGTGGCGATTAACTTCTTTATACAGTAGTACTATGCAGAGCAGGAGAATCGTGGATTCCCAAATAAATGACACGTAGTTAGAACTCCAGGGTGGCGAAGATTGACTAGGCCTGGAGGCCAAAATGGGAGGGATCGTATTCCGGCTAAATAAGGCTGAAGTACATAGCAGAAAGAACCCTTTCCAAACGCCTATGTTTTTATTCCTGAATATTAATTTTCTTGCACCAAGGAGTTCATATAAGCGATATGCCGAATTGGTACACCATCGTGTTTGAGGGAGATGCATATATAATGATAGGGGCAAAAAATAATGCGATTACATGATTACGACACAAAAACAACCATTGTCTTTCTACATCTCATTTCGGTAAAGTCCAACAACAATTTCTATACGGACCGTATAGTTTCTCTCGACTACGACTACGCGTTCCTACGTAGTTTGGTACTACGAACTTTCGCGCAACTACGAAGTGTGCGGTACTTCGTGCTACGAGTTGCTACGCTACGTATATTTCTCTTGCAACCCCATAGTATGCAGAGTTTATTTATTTACAGCTTCATAATGTATTGTGGTCAGATTTCGGACTTAGAGGGAACTTTGAATGTGACCACATGTGTACTGAATGTGTACGGCTGGTACTTTGTAATTACGTTAATGTTCTCTTGGTATTTTCAATGTGGTTTTCTCAGTTTCCGTAACGTTGTTGGTGGATTTTAAAATTAGTATTGTTATTAAAGTATATTTTTTAATGAGATTTATGGGTAAGGTCACGGAGTTCTTAGGGATTTCACGCACTAGACAAGCCACTTTAAAGTACTCTATACCTTTAGGTATTGATACTTTTGATACGATATACTTTTTATCGAGTAGAGTATCGATACTTGCGCTACACCGCGAATAACTAGTCGTAGCTGAGCCGCATTCGGGGTCGCAGATCTAGTGCGCGAGCGCTCATAACAAACAATACGTTAGTCATTGGTCGCAACGACCAGTCACGCCGTCCCGTCATTTGACCGTTCACAATAAGTTAGCTAGTAAGTCGTCTAGTGCTCAAGGAGCCTTATTGTACCAAGAAGATAAATACATCAATCAACTAACGTATAACTTAATTTAAACTTAGATTTAACCGTAAATGGTTAAATGAAAGTTTTAATTAAATTAACACAGAACAAGATTAAACTAGCAGCCGGATGGTTATCTATCGTTCAGTTAAAAGTTTCAACTAATTAATCGCGAAGTCTTTTATTACAGTTTCAGAGTCATTGTGAGAAATATTTTCTTCCAACGAATAATGTAAGTAAGAACAAATTCAATGAGATAAAGTAATGAAATGTGGCAAATTTTTTTTTTTTAATACATTTAAAAATGTGGTACTATTTATGGAACTATTAAGAACCTCGCGAATTTGGAGTCAAAAGGACAAAAAAAATAATATTCACTTCACAAAATAACAACACTCTTCTTGAATAGTTTAAATCAAGGTCAGGACACATTTTTCGTGAGACTTCGTTACTTCTGTGTGTAAATGCTAATCCACTCTTATTAAGAGCAATATATAGGATGAGCGCAATATAAAAATTCCATAAAATATATTACTTTTAATTTGATTGAAAACTATCCGCCGCCAAATCGAAAGGAATCCCTATTTCCCTTGATCATGCCATCACGCGTAAACGGCTGAACCGATTTTACTTTTTTTGTTGCGTTTGTTATTATCAGGAGAAGGTTCTGGTAAAAGAAAAAAACCAGGACCACACCTATCGGGTCAGCTAGCTCTTCGATATAATTGCAATTCACAGCCAAAACAAAACATTATCAACCCAATTGTCATCAGAAAAAGACTCGACATTAACAACACCAACGAATTGATCCAATCATCCAATCTCAAATACAAAACAACGCACCGCAATTTGAATCGTAATAACTCGACATATAGTTTAAATTGGCACGTAATATTTTGTTGCAACTTGGTGAACTAGGTAGTTTCACTAATTAACTTGGTTTGTACGTGAGCTTTGGAAATTTATAGAATCGGTGAAGTCTGAATGTTTCACAATATAGGAACTGATGATGTTATGGTCGTGACAAATTGTCAAGTGTAAACGACTAAGCCTTAATTTTAATAATAAAAAAAAAATACAAAAAAATTAAACTGACTTCTAAAATACTGAAAAGTGAAAAAAAAACTTTTAAGTACATCGGTCTAGAAGTCGGTGTCAAGAAGTTGCAGCTGTATTTATTTGGACACCGACTTCTAGAGCGATAATATAAAATATTTGGTATCCTAATGTATGCGGTATAAAGTATTATTGTTAGGTAGTTACTTTGTAAGAAAAACAGTAATCTAACTAAAGAGACAATTTAATAAATGCATATTTTTACTATCATGCAATTTTGTTCTGCTATGGACGATAATAATTTTTCAAGTAATCGTTTGTAGGTAACTATATCATTTGTAACTGTTTTCATAATAATTACTACGAAACAAATCTACATAAATTATATTATGTTTATAAATTTAATTAAATTTAAAGCTACAGTTTTTATTACATGAATAAAACATAATTTCAGCAGATATTGTGAAACAAAGTACCATTTATTTAATATACGATTGCAATAAAATTCAATTTATCTATTTAATTGTGTGAGTTACTTCAAAAGTATTTTCATTTCACTTACAGAATGTACTTTTAATCGATACTGTTTCAGAGAACTGGCAAACAGAACATTTAATTTAATAAAAGTACAAAATAGCAATTTCATTATTCAAAAATTTTAATAGAAGTTTGTTATATTGCCGCAAATAATGATAAATTGTAATTATTTTCTAACAATGACAACGTCACATCACATAGTTAGATAACAACCACACGGGTCACTCAATCCTGAGGTTAAGCAACGCTTGGCTAATCCCACCGTGTTTCAGAAAGCACGTTAAATTAATGGGTCCCGTAACGGCTGTCAACCAGAAATTCTAACAACCAGCCTTATCAAGGGTGCTGAGATGCTCAGGTTACTGGATTGAGGCGATCAGATAGGCAGTCGCTCCATGGAAAACACACAAAACAAACGGTGTTAATCTGTGTCCGATTAGATTGGAAGCCGACTCCAACATAGCTTAGGCAAAGGCTAGGCAAATGATTCACCGTCTACTTCCATGGTTCGCGGTGTGTGTGTTAATCGCGCTAAACTCATATACCCACTTGTCTATCTTCAACTTATCCAGTAACTTCAACGATATAGCCCAAACTGTGCTGAAGACGTAAACACAATACGGTCCACACTAAACTGGAGTTTGCATTAAATTTGCATCAGCAATGAGATCAGGATAAGTATCTGTTACCCCAGCAGCCACTAAACTTGGGACGTGCTAAAGTTCGCGATGAAAGCAAATTAGCCTAAAGGGTTATTTGACCTGAATGAAAACAGCATAGCTGAAATAACATATGAGTAGTTGAACTACAACATGAAGATAGTAAGTTTCGGCCTTCGGTTTTACTCACATTCTACATCAAACTTAGTTTTCTCAAAATAATAAACGATTTATTTACCTAGTTAAAAATATGTAAGTATAGGATAATATGTATAATAATATTATAATATCCCTCACACATTCACACAACGTCCTCTAGTCCCAAACTAAGCTGAGCTTGTAATATGGGTACTAGACAACTGATAAACATATGTACTTATATACTTTTCTTTTGTAAATACATACATACATATTATATGTACATAGGAACACCCAGACTAAGTCAAACACCCATGTTCATAAATAAATGTTTGACTTATGCGGGAATCGAACCCGCGACCTATAGCGTGGCAGGCAGGTTCACTAACCACTACGCCATCTGGTCGTCATAGTATATCTGTTGATGAAATAAAATTTGCAACTTCTTGTGTCTTGTGCACACACTACGAAATCCACGGCTACGACGTCTACATTTCTTGATAGCAGCATCAAATTCAGTCATACACCTTCAAAATTACAAGATCGCTGTTCTTCTTTAATTCGCACACGTTCGCTCTTTGAATATATTAAGATCGCTTTTCCATGGGCGCTGCACACAACCGAGTTCCAGCTTAAACAGATCGCACGAACCTAGTGTCTGAACGGCCACTGAAATTGCAGTGTTGCTCCCCTCGTGAATTTTACGAGTGTCCGTGATATCGTGCGTTCTCTGTGCACGTAGATACTGCAACATGTACCACTTTAGAATCACTTTGTGAGTCGCCTCTGTGAAACTGTTCGACTAATGGCCACAATGTTTACGAACCACTCGTTTTGGTGACGATTTTTCGAACAGATAAAACGTACTCGATTTTGTACCTTTTAATTAAGGGTCGCGTTCGTAAAATCGATATCAAACACAAATATTCTAGAATTTACTGAAGCTCCTTTCAATCAGATGTCGATTTAAGATAAAAACTATTAGTTTCGTGTAAACATCATTCATCTTATTCGAACTATCTTAAGCTTCAATTTATTTTCTCGACGTTAACATCGCATCGATATACATTTTCCCAAGTTGATTCATATTTAATTTCAACGTCTCGAGATTACACTCGCGGCGCAGGCGGGTAGATTGCGATTGCGGTTATTTATCTTATTACGAGCGACACAACGGCCATTATCCTTTGTTTATCGCCTGGGGGCCTGGCATTGTGGCCGACGTCATTAAAACTTAATAATGGTGGATTCAATCCGCCGTAGGCCGCGTTTACCGTCCAACGACCATGTGTTTATTGTGAAAACGGGAGGAAAAACCCTTTGTGATTTCTATTTGCTCAGTTTTTTGTGGTACACAGCGCAGACAGATGAGCCAGCTGGATAATTGAGTTTTTAATCTTCATGTGACGTTTCAGACGAGATTCCAAAATAAATATTGGATGTCCATGGAAATTATGTAACGACCGTCTTTCATCTTTTGTCAATACGAATTTTGGGATTGTTGATTTATTATTTCATAACAAGACTTTATCGTTGTTTTGTTGTGCTCTCCAACTTTGTAAACTCCATTTTATAAATTGCGTATGCCGAGAAAACATTGTTGATACCACTACCGATAGCGATAATTTATAACTTTACCTATTTCCACAAAGAGGGTAATCTTGACGTCGTGTGTTCGAGCAGAATGGGTCACATCCTTTCCGATGCAATCATGCATATTATCGGAACGATACCGCACGTTCCAATAGACGACTACCGAGAACACTTCAGCCAATGTAGTCCATCAAAATAATTTTTACCTAATATTGCGCTTTCCATAATTTTATCGTTTGTTAATTATAACCAGTAACCTCTACTCCAGCGTATAAAAACTTTTATAACCCTAAAATTGGATTAGCTGCCCCAAAAAAACGTAGGAAATCAGGAACGGGTCTCACAGTTTATTATTTCATTTAAGCAGAGCCCACCTTTTGGTAAATTAGAGAAGGGAGTCGGGCTAAATTAACGAACCGCGTGATCTTATTAGCTACCTCACTCAAGCCATTAGGATGGCGCTAGCTGGGACGCCATTGTACTTTACCTGTTCAAATTTAATAGCAACCCTTTAAAGATGTAAATTTAGCTGGAATTGTCTCAGAATGGAAAGTGCGCGTTTAGTTGTGTCATTAGGGCACGGAATTTAGCACTAATTATGTAGGCATTAGCAACCACAAATTGCTGCTATGTGTGTTGATGTTCAATGAAGTATAGACCCAATTCGCATTAGGAAATGGCGTGGTTGCTAATTGAGCAATGAGCTTAGCAATAGCCTACTGTTAGCCTAACAATAACTGTATTTCGCGAACGCATATTATCAATGCGCAATGCACCAAACAGCAACAGCGTAAATAAGCGAAGACTATGAACCCTGAAACGGCAAACTAGGTTACATGTTATTAAAGACCAAAATCGTTTAACAGTTTCCAACAAAGTATATTTCTAAGATGAAAAATATGAAGTTTTCCAAGTAAACACGTCAAGTGTCGGCGGAGTTGAAATTAGTTGGCGGAGGTACTCCTATTGAAGGCTGTGTGGGTGAATAACAAAAGAGCAAAATAACGTGCTATCTACCCAAGTACAGGTCAGGCTGGTTTTATTTCTACGGTGTTTTTTTTTAAACAGCAGGAAAAGTAGAGGGTTCTTTTAAGTTTAGAATTATAGAAAGTTAGGTATTTTTTTAATTATGGCAATTTCAAATTTCATTTTTTTTCATGGTTGAATAACCCTAAACAGTTTTGCTTATAAGCTGTATAATTTTTTTTTTTAATTATACATGTATAACTCAAATGGCTACACTACCCTAATAACTAGTATCTTTCTGTTCTACATGACAAAAAATTAATGGACTAGGCAAAAAAACTTTTCGTACTCTAAGAAAACCAGTTCAAATATTCGAAGCATAAAATCATAAAGTATACCTAACACTACTGCAGCTAGAACAGATCTTCTTGGCAGAAATGCGGACTGAATTGAATTGGGACCACCTCCGTGTCTCCGCATTCCCAAACTCAATTATTATATTCTCTAGTTCTCGTATACGGAACCTGGGTCCGTGACACGCGGCCATATTATTTGTGGTTCCATTAGCAGACATAATACGTGATTAATATTGTAATACGATGTGTGACATTTTCAATTCAGTTATCGTAAAGATCATTCATAGGTTACTATATTTTACGTACAGTCAAGCACGTCATGAGTCGTGGTGGCCTAGTGGTTAAAGAGCCAACCTCTCAAGTGTGAGGGCGTGGGTTCGATTCCAGGTCGGGCAAGTACCAATGCAACTTTTCTAAGTTTGTATGTACTTTCTAAGTATATCTTGGGCACCAATGACTGTGTTTCGGATGGCACGTTAAACTGTAGGTCCCGGCTGTCATTGAACATCCTTGGCAGTCGTTACGGGTTAGTCAGAAGCCAGTAAGTCTGACGCCAGTCTAACCAAGGGGTATTGGGTTGCCCAGGTAACTGGGTTGAGGAGGTCAGATAGGCAGTCGCTCCTTGTAAAACACTGGTACCCAGCCGAAACCGGCTAGACTGGAAGCCGACCCCAACATAGTTGGGAAAAGGCTCGGGAGATGATGATGATGACAGTCAAGCACGTCATGGTGGATGAAATTAAATTAAATGAAAAGATCTATAAAACTATGATCAGAACTGCTGTTCTGTATGGATTGGGCCATAAGAAGGATGGATGCAACAGAGACGAAAATGTTAAGAAGAATGTGTGGTGTTATAAGATAGGACAGGGCAAGGAAGGTGATAAAAGTGACACTAAAGACAGTCATGCTTCGCAGAAATCGGCTGTATGCTAATGTATGAGCTCGCTATGTGGATGGATATAAAGCAAAACTCATCATCTCCCGAGCCTTTTCCCAACTATGTTGGGCTCGGCTTTCAGTCTAACCGGTTTCGGCTGAGTACCAGTGTTTTACAAGGAGCGACTGCCTATCTGACCTCTTGGTTACCCCTTGGTTAGACTGGCGTCAGACTTACTGGCTTTTGACTACCCGTAAAGACTGCCAAGAATGTTCAATGACAGCCGGGACCTACAGTTTAACGTGCCATCCGAAACACAGTCATTGGTGTCCAAGCTATACTTAGAAAGTACAAACTGAGAAAAGTTGCATTGGTACTTGCCCGACCTGGAATCGAACCAACGCCCTCACACTTGAGAGGTTGGCTCTTTAACCACTAGGCCACCACGACCTTAAACAAAGATATAAAGCAAAACTATGGCCAAAAAACGATCGATGGGTTGTGTGAAAGACGATCTGACTTCAAAGAGTAGCCAGCCGACAAGTAGGTTAGGACCTGTAAGATGATGTTAGCCATAAAGGTATAGAGGAAAAAGATATGCTTCGCCGAACCCAAAGAATAAATGAAGGAATGATGAATTACCATTTTACGAATATCGACAGAAATATCAAACAATATACTCGTATACTCAAATTAGAATTCTATAACGAATAACTGATATTTGAATCCGTACGAAACCATATTCTATTTCAGAAAAAAAGATAAAGATATTACCAAAACCATTGAACAGGCTTAATGCCCATAAATAAGGGGACAATATCCGGGATTCAAATTCCATCCCTGGCTTTGACGTAGCAATGAAAGAATCGAGAACAATAGATACTATTAAGATATAGCAATGACAAAGTATTACATGAATCTATGATCTTTTTCAATAAAATCGAAGTCAAAAAGTACTATTATTCTTTAAAGAGGAGGTGCGTGTGAGGGAAGTTTCAAGATAAGTTGCGTTTTCTTATAAACGATAGAGAGGATTTATAGGGAGTAATAGAGGTCAGTTAAATGCTTTTAGTGAGATTCTCTCTGACAATATATTAGAAATTTGAGAGATCTAGATTGTAGGTGTCTTTTTTATTTATAATATCCATTTATTTGTGTCCAAAAATTATCAGCAGTTTTTATTGTCTTACTACAGGATATAGGCCTCTTCTCTTATATAGAAGGAATGAGCAATAATCAGCACGGTTGCTCCCTTGGATTAGTGTTTTCAATTTTTTTAATCCATGTTTCAACAAGTTGTTCTTTTTCACCTTTACTCAGACATTGGTACCCAAGATAGAAAGCACAGATGCCAGCACACCAAGCTAATCGAAACGGTAAAATTTTCCCAATCAACTTTGAATCTTACGCTAAAGTTGAAAATCTATTAAGGAAATATGATAGATTGTAGTAGCTTGATGTTATGACGTCTGTACATAATATAACGTCAAGTTTTCTGAATGATCCTAAAATTGCTACACAAAAAACATACCGGCCGAATTGAGAACCTCCTCCTTTTTTTTGGTCAGTCAAGTCAAGTCAGTTAAAAATTTAGGATTGTTCAACTGGTACGTAAACCGTATCTTCGTACACAATTTGTATGCAACTAATTCTGGTAATGGTACCTACTATCAATATGCGTTTATCCCCTCTATTAAAGTATGGAGGTAAATGCATTAATCCTCAAAACATCAATGAATTACCAGATGCGATTATCGTATAAATGTTAATTAATTCTTGCAGTGGAGCGGTAATTAAACAAACGTCGCATTTATCAGTCGTTGTGCAGATATTAAACTCGCACCATGATAGGAATTTCATACTGCACAGAGTATTCACATTAAATTACCAGTTAACAGTGTTACGGTATGGAACAGACTTGATATTGCTGCATGCGTTCCTTGAAAAGGGAGGCACGTCAGAATTCTGATGGAGCGTGTTAGCGCGATGGAGATTTCTCTATGTGTAGGTATTCTACATAATTAGGTACATGTTGGTTGAGTCAGATTAGCAAAAATAATGACAAAAACTCATTTTACTTATTTAACAAAAATTGTGTAAAATATAAATACATTTTATAAGATTAAGGGCCAGTTTCACAACGCCCGAATAGCCACTTTCTATCGAATACATTTAAAAATGGAACAGAATTTGTATGAAATTCTCAACCAAGTAATCTAACTGGAACTTATTCGTAGGTGGTGAAACAGGCCCTAAGGATAAGGGTTATTTCAAACTTGATGTTTTGTGTCGATGCGTGAGATTGTCGTCCGGCGCACTTGTTTTCATTTATCATAATCATACATATAAAAACACTTCTTAAGTCCATATGTATACGAATGCTACTTTAACCAAAAATATTTATTCACAGTAACAATTTTCCTAGTACAAACTTCCCAGGAACTCAACGGTACTAAAACGAAAGAATAAATTCTTGATACAAAACAAAAAACTACCATAAACGCAGGCCATAAATCATTAGCCAACGGCGGAGTTTAAATCAAAGGGGGAGAATAAATTTCCATTAGCCGACCATGAGATATTCTGGCCGAAGTAGCGGCCGGTCGAGCCGAGATCGCCGCAAAAACTCGCTAGAATAGGCAGAGAAGACATTTACTATGATATACAATAAGTATGGATAGAGCAGAAATGTAGCGATAGTAAGAAATAGAGGGACTTTAGCCTTTATGGAATTATTCTATTTTCAATGTGCGCTTTGTTCATCTTTGAATCAGATCATAAAAAAAGGTTCACTATGGAAACCTACTGCTGAAAAGAGTGAATATACAATACAGCAACAAACCTAGTACAGTAAAACCTATTTCCATTACCTGGCAACAGATATGTGTAGAATTCAGAGTGTTACAGAGGATTTCTTAATGGATTCCTAACCCTATAACGCAGCGCCAGTAAGGCCTGTCTATACAGCACTTATATGTATGTATATCTTTATCTTTCTTCCATAGATTTTGACCTCTCGGCTATAGTCAGCAGGCTGATCTTTTTTCAGGCAGTTAAGTATAAATTAAATAACTGCTAGACCTCGTTGGTCTAGTAGTCGCATGGCGCGACTGCTGTGCACGGGGTCTCAGGTCGGGCCGAAACCGCTTTGTTTCCGCTTTGTAGAAACATTTAAAAAACTCAAAACTCTTCATAGGATCATAAAATTCTGAAATTATTTTCTTGGTAAACATTTGAATCAAATTCTACAGTTATATTAGACTTGGAAATTCTAAGAAGCCGTTTATATCGTATAAGGAAGCTGAATCATCTTACAGCGGCTCTTGTGTACCGAAAATAAGCATCCTATTTCCCTATCTCTCTGTTTCCTAACAATTAATTCGTAACAAATTCCGAGAAAGACTTAATTTCCCTTGGGGAAGACTATTTAACAAACCTTTGCTGTTCAGTATCTTTATAAGTTCCCACATATACGATCCTACATGCCATTAAATAATGATAATGTTCTTAAGTAAATGGCGTGAAAAGTTTTGAGGTTATTCAATGTCTTTAGCTGTCTATTGAAAAGTATACCTAAGTCTACATACTTTAAGATTCAATATTACTTACTGGCAAAAATCTTGAATGTAAACTTCAAAGCTAGAATTCTAACAATCACAAAATGAGAAATATTTTATGTAGAAACGTTAATATTACGAACTTCAAATACTAAAGTAACCATACACTTATTGAAATAGCTTCTGCACTACATTTCTAAAATTGTAACTAAGGGAACTTTTGGCAGCAAAATGCCTGGAATTATATCAAGAGTTCAAATAGACCAACCTTTCTTCGATAATCGTAAAAGTTTATAGCAGTAACAACACTTCAACCGATCTCGAATAAATTCGTTGTTAAAGTAACTCTTAAAATTTTAGTCTTTTTCTTTTAACATTGTTCACAAAAACCTTTATCCAAAGATTTATCATGTAACTTAAACAAAAAAGATTTTCGTCCAAATGAAAAATAAAGATTTCTAAATAATTGTTAAAAACATATTGTCCACTCTATACATTCCAAGTCCATGAAATGAACTTACACGCATATATAAAATACTATGTAGGTAAACTGTACCCTTACCTTCTCTCCTCTCAGCTGTTGCCGCGTCATGTAGGAACCACTTCCTCGGAAAACGGATTATAAAAGTGCTTAAATTTATTCTCGCGTAGAGACGGACTGTTTCTCTCTACCTAGCTGTAAATGCTGTGTTTTATTTGTTTGCGTTGCTGTTTTAATACAGGCTATACGCTATTTACCTGCTTAAGAAGAGATTAAAGAAGAAAGTAGTAATAATAAAGAAAGTCTCTGGTAGAGTTTTTCTTAATATCGTGGATGGACCATATTGTGCATAAACTGCACATAAATCTGTGAATCGGCACAATGACAATTCGTAACGCAAGATACTGCGTCCTGCGATACAATCTGGTGATGATTCCTTCGACGAACGTCAACCTCACGGAACATAATTATTATATGTAACAGCTTCAAATCCTTTAGCATGGTCACTATCTTTAATCAGAAGTTGTATAAAGAAAATACAAAAAAAAATACAACATTACGACCTAAATTTTGTGTCATGCGAATCAATTCGTAAAGCCTTGCGATGCGTCACTCGAACCCTCAGGTTTTTTAGATGCGACATCGCATCGCAGATCTGTGTATAAAGACTTATCTGACTTCTTAACAAAATTCACCTGTATTTTACACTAAAGCAGCATTTTTAGCTACTCAAAACTATGTTGACAATCATTTAAGCAGGCCTGTCAATTTTGCTTAAGGGATATATAGTATTGTAGATCACGCCCCAATAATTCTTAAAAAAAATTATTCAATGTACACTCTTGACTTTCTACGATTTTATTAAAAGCAATACTCACGTGTACAATGCCTCGGTTCATCAGACGAGTCGCCACAATCGTTGCTGCCATCACAATATCGATTTATCGGAATACACTTTTTATTCGTACACAAGTATTCGGAGATGCGGCATCTTGTGTCATTTCCATGGAGAACAGGCAGCAGCTCCGGTTCAGGTATGTCTTTCGGACTGTCCCTTTGGTAAATACTGAATATTTCTTTGGTCTTCGGTGCATTGGTGACGATATCACAGTCGGTGAGGTTGAGAAGCGTTGCAATGATAATTCCGAGGCCTAAAGCAATGTTGCTGAAACCTGGAACAATTGAAAGACGATATTAGCAGATACAATATTATATTAAAGCAATTGGCAAAACCTGATTATTATAATTACGGAATTTATGTATTAACGAAATAGATGCGAAATTTGGATAAATTCTGAAGGAGAATAATCCGCGGAACAATTAATAACTAAAAAAAATCGCAAAATTGAACAAATACATTTCCTTAAATAAATACAGAGAAACGAAGATCTCAATACATATGAAAAATATTTTCATCGCTGCTCAATATTCTCGTGCCATCCATTGATAAAGCATAATTACAGATCATCAGGAGTAATCATTGAAAAAATATCTACTTGAGTACCTCTCATATATGTATAAATACCACATAAAAAATAACCAACATAAATGAAAGCTGCAATTCCAAACATATTATTCCACATTGTTCTAGAAACAAAAGAGCATCAACGTCGGTCCTAACTTATACGATACATCCAACAAACATAGGAGGCCGGGGTTACAAAACTTGATTAGAAACATAAGCAAACATCGCGCGCAAAGATCATGTTTGCATTTAATTTCGTTTTGCTGTAATCATGCTATTATTTATCGCTATTCAGTCTTATTTGATCCCGTTGTGATAACACTGTTCTTGTTTACGTTCTATTATTCTAGATGTGGCTAATGTGGCTTTGTATGTCCTCTGGGTGATACTGTTTAATGAGCTACTTTTTCTAGAAAGTTCCACTGAAGAAATACTGTTACTTTTACGACGTAAAAAGGCTAACTAATACCGTCCAGATAAATTGCCGGTCGCCGGCAGTTCTTTCTAACGAGATCAGTCAGCTGCGCAGGACATATTATAGTGCATAAGCATTTGCGCAGAAACAGGTGTACTCTCTATTCCCTCACTCTGTCCGATGGGACGGCAATCCGACACGACTAGAGAGAGATCAGGCGCAGGACCGATATTTACGTGCACTCCGATGCACGGGTGTATCCATCCCCAATTCCTAAAGGAGTTTGCCTTTATGAAAGTCTCTTAAAACCCACAAAGCGAATTGGGCCTAACCCCGACCCCGTGCACAGCAGTCGCGCTATGTGACTACTAGAATAACGAGGCATATAGAAGCTAAGCTGACTAACGTTATGATATGGAAATGTGACATTTTAATGCTTTAATAAAATGACATGAAACAATTTAAAGATACGAATAAAGAAAAAGTTTATACTCAAAGTGGAAAATAGTATTTTTTGAAACTCACAACAAAATTCGTATTCTCGATGCATTTCAAGCACCAAAGTAAATCCATAAACATCAAACATAATTCGATATCTCTACAAAAAACTTTTCAATATAACCTCGTCCGTTGCTAGGCAACTAGAAAACTTCTTGTCCCCCCGGGTTTCCAGTGAATAGCAGTATTTTAACTGAAATCCTCATCAATCTTGCTTGGAACAGCCTCAGTGACATCTTTTCATGCTTCCCGTATTCTGTATTGAAACGAGTTGAATAGACAGATTCTGTGTTTCTCAAAATTGTCGACTGCAGACGATATTAATACAAGTGATTAACGATTATACGGAATGGTTTAAATTATTGGTTGTAGAAAGGTCGATTGAGCAGAAATGTGTATTTAGATTTGATTAAAAATAAGTGATTCTTATCAGACCATCTCTAAGATTGACAAAAAATATTGGGTAGGGTTTTTGTTGTAATAATGCAATAATGATTGACTAAAAAATACAAAGTATAAAGTTCGAGAGTGGGAGGTTGTGACGTCACTGTTTGGTAAAATTTGTACCGAGGAGTGACGTAATGCGAAATTTAAATGTGTTGTATCCACCTTTAAATTTGTTTAAGATTGACTAATAACTTTTAATTTGTCGACAGGCATATGGTTTATGTATTGTAATTAAGTTTCGTAAATTCTTCTCAATAAACCTCTGTATGATAGCTGTATTGTTGGTAAGTTCGTTCATAACCGCTTCGTCATCACCAGTTTTTAGAAGAATTCTTTGGCAGCAAGTATCACTTTGAATGGGAGCCACACTACACAGACCGAGTTCCAAAAAAGGGTAGGTCGAAATAAGATCTATTGGACAGCGGAGTGCTAACGTTACTTCAGTCTGAATTGACGATTAATGAGATTTTACATTTAGCGAGAAAGTCAGGCGAGACAAAAAAAAAAATGTGTCAGCTCTGTTTAATTTGTGAAATATAGTCATATCAGGCTACATAATGCAAACTTTATTTAATTCGCTTCACGCGTTTTGGCGAGAAAGCATGACAGACAGACAGGGTTACCATCGCATTAATAATATTAGCAAGGAGTATTATCTAAGATGACAGAATATCAGATCTACTTGATCAGTGTGATTAAACGGAGTTCCTATAAAATCCGAACCAAAGGACCACTTATATCATCAATAGCAAATAAGTACCTCTACAACACATTTCAATATAAGGATCAAAGAGAATCTAAAGGTCATCTCCAAACGGCTTTTCGACCATATGTAACTTAATACATATCCGTCTAATAAGAAAAATGAGTTATTTACTTACAATATTGCCACAAAAAGCCCGAGGTCGGGGCCATTTCCGCACGAATAAAAGGAAAATATCAATTAATCATAAGTTCTTTTGTTTTGCTGGCTCCATTGTCATGTATCCACGGAGTATCTTTGCTAAAATGGGTGACTGGCAATTTAAATCGTTTCGGTAGCGACCGCTTTGGAATAAAAACATTTGGAGAATCAAAAAAAAATTTTTTTCATTGTTTTTTTCATTGTGTCCAATTTTACCAATTGAACATTGACCTTCCGTCATTGTGATAAGGTTAAAATTCTATTAAAGAAATTTGACAGATGAGGTTGATGTGCTGGCGTCTGTATCTACAAAGAAAAATACGAATATTAGTACTGCTTTATAGAAATGCTGTCGATATGTCACCAGTATTCTTACAATGAAACCCCTGTGACATACAAGTTGACACTGTGTTCCGTTTTATATCAATTGGTACCGGAACCCGTTGACATTTGCTGTGAAATATAAAAATGTACTGACTTCTAGGGTTGCAATCGACTTCTGAATATGAAGTAAAATCAAAGATTGGATCTCAGGGTACCTCATCATAAAGTTTATTTGTTAAACGACTTCGAAAAGGAGGAGATTTTCCACCACCATAGTAAGTAGTAGTGATGGTTCTAAATCCCATATATAAAATTTAAACTATGTACTAACAAAAATAGATCCGTACATTTCTGACTCAAAAAGGCGCGATTGTACAGATGCCAGCACATCAACCTGCCACAATATGTCAAATTTCTTTAATAGATTTTCAAGCTTATCACAAAACCAGAAAGTTAATATTCGATTGGTAAAACTTAACAGATTCGGTTAGGTTGACCTGCTGGCGTCTTAACGAAAAAACAAAAGTACCCTTTGTGTACCAGGAACACATAATACTAAGGGTATACGCCCAATCAAGTTATCTAAACACAACGATACGCATTCTATTCATAGCAACCGTATGTCATATCGTTTCTATAATAATTCTATGGACCTTACTCACCCTTGTCAAGTACGTGTGATCTTCGAGCGATAAGTTATTTGGATTGATGGCACCCTTCGGGGTAATTCTATATACGTAATTTATTAATAGCTGCTAGTAGTTATTTTAGTATAATTAATACGTTGTATTGTTATTTGAAAGAATTTACGTTAGTTTTAAGATTTTTTTTTTCACACATTCACACAACGTCATCTAGTCCCAAACTAAGCAGAGCTTGTACTATGGGTACTAGACAACTGATAAACATACTTATATACATTTCTTTTGTAAATACATACGTATTATACATAGAAACACCCAGACTAAGTCAAACACCCATGTTCATGCACACAAATGTTTGACTTATGCGGGAATCGAACCCGCGACCTATAGCGTGGCAGGCAGGTTCACTAACCACCACGCCATCTGGTCGTCAAGATTATAGAATTTTTACGATACAAATTGTGATACTTTTTCTCATAAATAGAACAGAATATTGTCTGCGTGTCTGAAGTACTTTGAGAAGTCAGTGTGATAGTAGTGTCCTTAATAAGTGTAATTGACTTGCGGCCTTTCTAATTAAGTAAATTAAAAATTTTAAAAATGATTCAATCCAGTAATGGGATTTACAAAGTAAAAAAAATATACTGTAAATAACAACAGTTTTAGTATTCAGGTAAGAAAAATATGATTCATTTTGTAATAGTTTATTGCTATTAAATATTATGAAAAATGCTATCATTCATGTTACACGTGTATAGACACTTGACAACTAATGGACAATTAATTCAGTTTTCAGGGCTAGTAAAATAAAATGTTTTAAAATATAAACACATCACTCAAATAACGTTTTTGATTAGAAATGTGTGTCCAATGCATTAATACGGAACTCTATAAGCAGTGGCTTCATATTATAAATTGGTATCTAATTAGGAGTTTTATTAGCTTGAGTTTTATTAGCATCCCGCTGTAGATGCAGTTAGAGGGAGTTTCAGAGTTTCTACTTCTGGTTGACTATTTGTGTCCAGATCGTGGTACCGGCAGAAATCAAGTGGAATGCTTCACGACGTTGCAAGTATCAGTCTACGTATCTGTACACTGATTAGGCTTTTACTAATTAAACCATTTCACGTCTTCATTCATCTGAATGTAATTACATGGCCAATTTAAGTTTACCAGTCTTACACGTGCGCTTGATGTCATTAAAATTCCCCCTTAATTTTATCGCAAGGAATTCAAGGTTTGAATTTGTTAAGTATGTAATCATTAATGATATTAAAATGACTGATCTTAATAAATGTATTTTTACGTTATCTTCTTGTTGAATGTAAAGAAAGTGTGGTATCTGTTTTAATTACTTTTATCTCAAATACTAGTCAAGTACGGCCCATTTTAACCAACAAGATAAACATGCGATTAAGGAAAACCGCCGTTCATCATGAATTTAAAGTATCAATAATCGAAGATTAACATTTTCTTTCCTGAAGCGAATAATTCTCAAAGTAAGGTTTGGCCAGAAGAAAATTCCACGAAAATTACCGCTTCGTTGTAAAAAAATGTCGTTTAACCAGCCGATAAAATAAGGAACTGCCGGTGAAATTAAACCTAAATATAAATGATAATAAGAGCTAAGAAAAACAAATAAAATTATATATTCTTTTAAACAAAACTATCAAAAAGATGAATTGAATATTAATTATGAATTAAAGATACATTTTCAAGCGTATATATACAGAAGTTTCATTAAGCCATTTTGTAATCTTTGCATCACAACAATACAGGCTACTTATGATTGCAAATTAACCATTGAAGTATGTTACCTACAGGTCATTCGGCTACGTTCTCTCTTTAAAGTCAAGTAATATAAAACGATTGCGGTTAACACGCGAAGCTGGCAACTTTGTTAGATATTTTTGCGGCCACGCGAGCAAAACTGGGTGTAAATTTAGTAAAATAATTTTGTATTTAAACATGAAATATTTAATTATTTAACGAAACAGTTTTGCCAACGAGATTTTTTAAGGAAATCAAGGCATAATCGGAAATTTAAAAAGGGTACCAATTTAGGGTTGGTAATTAATAATTTTGTAATCATAATTTGTTTCAAAATGATCTTCGTCTTAACTTGACTCTTGTAATTTGCAGAGATAGCAACATAGCATTCCTTCTTACAATTTTTGCATTTTTCGAAAACATTTTGTAACAAAAATAACACAAAAAAATCCGAAAAGTATCTTCAATCTAAAAAAAAAAACTCTACAACACAACAAGCCTGGTGAATCACCTGACCCATGTCTAGTGTTTGCTTTGTGTGTCCACTAGGGCAGCGCGAGTGTACCCACATGTTCCAAGCCACCAGCCACTTATTGTTCATTCGATGAAACGGCGAGCGAGTAACAAAATAAAACTGTTAGCTAATGAATAGCGGTTTTAATGGCCCCATATTGTTGATAATCGATTCTTTTAATGGTTTGTTTGGCATATAAGTATAATGGAGTTGGGATTTAATAACACTATCGCGTCCTGGAACGATTTTTGTTGAGTTTGAGGTTACGTAAGACAGAAGTAGGGAATAATATTGTTATGGGCAGGAAGATGATGATATAGGTATTAATCAACAATGTTCTTAATCAATAGAAATCTTATTAATCAATAGAAGTTCATAATTATTGAAAATAGTTTTATAATTATATAAAATATTATTACCTATTTACTTTTATAAATTGGTAAATTAGCAGGTGGGTGTTGTATGTTTGGTGTGGCGCATCATAATTTATGCTAAACTAATTATAAATCAACAGAGTACTGTATAAAAAAATGTCTGTTATACCGATTACCCAGCAAAAGCCCTTAACTTCTAGAACCTACAGCACTTAGCTTACGAGTGGAATTAACACGTTAGGCTCGTATTACCGCCCATTAAGCAAATTGGATGCTAATTCTAGGAGTGTGCTCCCAGCAATACGGAAATGGAACTGGAGGCACGGATTTCTGATAAAGTATCAAAACTATTTTTTGTACGCATATCGCTCTATAACTGCAGTTTTTACAGTCTAAACGGAAAAATGATTTGGATTTGATGTGTAATTATTCGATGCATTATCTAGTTAATTGATCGAATGCTTAATTTTTATGCTAAAAACGATTTTCAATTGAATAAATCGATAATTGATTGCAGATATTCCAAACTAAAACTTAAATAAAATACTGAATAAAATAATAATAAAAAGAACGTATTAGAAATATTTGTATGGTACCTCTAGTAAGTAACGTACGGAGTTTAGCCGGCATAGCGAGATTGCGACCGAAAGCGCGGATTGGAGATAAAAGTATCAAGCTACGTTACGTGACCCCGCTTTACTGCAAAACTTATGTGGGTTACACTCGAAGGCGTTGAAAAGTTATCTCTGCGGTACCTTTGCACGTTATTGTAGAACTATTTTACATATAGAAGGAAAAATAATAATTATAATGGCATCCAGGCCGATTTTTAGCTATGGCAACCATTCTCTGTAATGAGATCAGCCAGATACGCAAGATAATAATTATAGTGTTCAGGCATACATCTCTCCGATGCACGGATGTATTTCCAACTTTCAGACTCCGGGCTGCTTTATGGAAGTCTCTTAAAACCCACGAAGTGATTTCAGCTCGACTTAGGAATCAAACCCGTGCACAGCACTAGACCAACGAGGCAGAAAGAAAGATAAATTCCTCATAGCTTATAGGAACCACAGTTCTCGCCAAATATGTAAGTAAAAAGTGTAGTAACTAGTAGTCAACTTCAAAGAGACAAAGTTATTCGCCAAGTCCTTTATTTATTTCAACCAAAATTTCCTCAAAACTTTCCTAAGAACAACATATTTTCCTTACCTAAATTCTTACTTATACCTAAATAGGTGCAGCTGTTTATCCGTAAAAACCTAATAACCTCAATATCACATTTTATAATATTAAAGTTATTATAGAACGCTGCACGTGGCTTCGTGTCCGTTTAAAGTGGTGTAAAGCCTCTACGAGTGATACTTGAATGTACGCTCATGGTAGCTGCTCTAATATTTTCCTGACAGGAAAATTTTACGCCACTTTAGTAAGGTATTTTCGTTCATACGGATAGTGTACGGTGCGGTTAGTATGGGTAGCTAGGTTATTCATAATATAATATTGTTAATGTTATCGTAAGTAATGATGTACTATATCAATGGGAACTGAAGACGCATACAGTAATGTTGCCATTTTTTTCTTGGAAAATCATATTATCAAACGATCCCTCTCACTGTGGGTGCAACTGGAGGGAGTGTCAGACTCGTATTAAGGAGAACTCACTATGTTCTTTCAGGAGGTTTTTGTGGGCCAAGGCTGCGGTTACTCTTGCTAACAACCCGTAGTCCTGCCAGGCCTCGGCCCTAGGCAGCCTCTCCAATTTTTAACAGATCCTGTTGAATGTTACTTCGTTAGGATAGAAAAACAAAATAGTATTGTCGTAGTCAAACCGCTAAACTGATTTTGTGGGAAAATGTTCTAAAAAATATAGTATTTCTACACTTAATAATAATATTGTACAATTAAATTATTCTTTATTTTTTAATGTTAACATGGCAAATTAAGATGTATGAGTTTCAGGCCTCTCAAATGAAGACGCAGAGAAAATTCGAAGTCAGCATATGCCTCCACATTCCTCCCTATTTGGAATCGCAAGGGCCATATCAAAATGGCCTTGAGCTAACTTTAAACTTCAACAAAAGGTCTTTTCATAGTATAATAACATTAGCATGTTTAGTTTGAACAACTGGAAATGTGAGCTCTTTAAACTTTATGCTGTGCTATTAACTGTGACTGCTAAGCGTCGGATAAGGGTTGAACTACATCTGGTAGCACGGAATCGCCTTTTCCGTCGCGCTTTCTCTTTCTGTCGCTTAGAACTGCCATTTGCTAGACCGTTGTAGTTCAACCCTAAGGATCTCTATTTGAGGAATTTAATCCTTAAATAGGATTATGAACTGGTGCCGAAACTTTCGAATCTAAAGCTCTTACTAATGGTGTAATGATGGAAACTAACCGAATACTAAAACACTATTCAATATTAAAGACTGCTCAAACATAATTTTATCTCTGTCGCACTTGCGTAAATTTCTGCGGCAGAAATACTTTAAGTGAAACTTAAATTATGAAATAAACTGAAATTCGGCACATATGTACATTTAAAGTAGTTCTGTTGAGAGTGATAACGCAAGCGGAAATTATTAGTAACCGTCCATTATACGAAGGGTTTGGCTTATCTTAAAAAACATTATAGTACATTAGTTTGTTTATGTAAAATCAAATAAAAAATAATATAATGATAAAATTGTACATTCGAATTTGATGGTTTAATAAATGCTAAATTCGTATACGCATGGTAATTAAAGTCAAATAACAATTTATAAAGAGTAGATAGAAAAAAAATCGATAAACTAGTCATCCAAAGACAGACACTTAAACCAGTCATATTTTTATTTTAAATATAAAAGTAACTTCCCAAAAGTTATTAATATCAACTAATGCATTAAAAGATTTAATGTTAGAAAAATTTTTGCTGACCCAGATTCACAGTTGTCGAGTGCAGAAAAAAATACAAAAAGGTGGGTATAGAATTCCCGATGGAAATTATGGAAAATGTAACATTCTAGGCAAAACTCAATAGATCACGTTATAACTGAAAGAAGATTCGAAATTTTTCTTTAAATTTTCTTTCGATATCTGATTGTATACTTAAGTAATGTTCCTTGGAAAATGTTATGACAATACTTATATACTAGGAAAATACTAAAGCTACTTAATATGTAAGTATTTGATCCAAGATACATCGTGAACCATTAATGAATGCTGTCTTTTAGCGGTTCTTAGATATGTTGCATCAAAAGCGCTTCAGGTATTCTAAAGTTAAGTATAAGCTGTTAGGTCAACAATGGAAGGTTAATTTTGACACATTCGTTTAGCAGATATGTACATATGTATTTGCGTCCGTTTCTCATACTTATACTACTTTCATCCTTATCTTTCAATCCGGATTTAATATCAACAAAATACTCAAAACAAATAATATTAAGACAAGATTATACGCGGACCCCTGTCAAGATGTCACCAATTTGATACTATCCACTCGCTCCCATTTCTTGACAAAGTTATTGGTAGGCTATCTGATCAACGCGAACTCCTTATTGGAAACTTGTCAAACATAGGTGTGACGGCTCGCGGAAACTCTGATCATAGCCACTAGACATCTGTCACATAGTTCGGGAAGAGCCTGTACCTCTCTTGCAGCGGAAATGTGCAAGCATTTTTATAGAAAGGACATTGCTCGTCGTCCATACATAGTTTGCCTAAGAACCAACAGAGAAGCGTATTTACTTTTTGGGTTTTAGATAATGTATACATTCGATTGAACCTAAATTAAAACCACGGACACTTGTGAGAATTCTGAAAAAATCAAAACACTTTCGGATTTTGAGGTTATAATTACGTCAATAAAAACATTCGGTATATGCTCGGTATATGTAGCAAATGTCATCTGTCAATACATCAGTGTCGTTATTGCTCGTTTCAAACAGCGAGCGCTTTCAATCGAGTTTTTTTATAAGCCGTAATATGGTTCTGCGACATCATAGCGGACTGTTTGTAACTAAAAATCATTATCTTTTATCAAGTGTTGAGAATACTGACGCTTGTTTGTGTCAAACTCATATTGAGTGCTGTTACAAAGACTTGGCTGTATGATTTATAATACCTTTGCCTATTAAAAACCTTGAATTGAACCAAAAAAATAGTAAAACTATCACCGAGGATTATGACGAAAGCTAAGGACGGAAGTGAATACTTTTTAAAATGTTTTCGAAATTATGAAGTGTCCGTTGTATTGAAATATGTGTAATGTATGTTATTAAAATAACTATGAATTATGGTAAATGTTTCATGCGTGTTGATTCATAGGCCAACTTTGAACAATGTCCTTTGGACGTGTCGTTTCTGTTGACCAAAACGTAGCCGCTTTGAGTGGAAGCGCCAACTAACGGCCCAACGAACGCCAATATTTCTTTTCGTAAATGGCAGGCGTAACTGTCATCGGAGATCGTGTAGACTTTTTTATTGGCCAGTATTTTTTATAGAGGATTTTTTTTTTGCTATTGGCAAACGAACCTATAGATAACCTGATGGTGAGTAGGTACTCAGTATGCATATTTATTCATATCGACAATTTTATTTTTATGCAACACATGAAAATCCTTATTATGGCGAGAAAACGTGTCCAATAATTAGGCATATTGTAACGATCAAAACTTTTCAAAAATGTTATATCTTTGTATGTAACAGTGGCTTTTAGGAAAAATAGTTTTGTATACATTTCTAAGAATCATTCTTTTTTTTTATCTGCAATTTTCTCACCAATTTTCAGCTTTTTGTAAATTTATTTTATTTCAAAAAAGTCTAAATTGACCGGTCTAATAACTTTATTCATGAAAAATGTTGAGTATAACGTACAATATTGTTAGAATAATAGGTTTCTAATTCAAACACCATCATAACACATAATACAATTATAATTCTATTCCTAGTCACTATCTTATAAATGGATCTAGATGCTAAGTATTTTGATAGCATTAATCCCTTAACACAGTTTAAGCTAGAAAGGCCCTATTCATACAATTTAAGATGTCTTAGTCTCGTAGCCTTTGGAAAACAATGTTTTCAATCTTGAACCAGGCCAGTGTTCTTATTTTGGAGATTAAACAGATTAAATGAAGTCTTGAAGACAAATGAGGTCAAGGGACTTGGATGGTCTAACTTCTTCCAACAACAGTAGTTCAAGTAATAGGTACAATAGATAGATCATATATAACAATACAATTAGACTTATTTGCCGACGGATTAGTACACTTATACATATAATAAATTTAAATTAATTCTAGATAAGCCCTAAATATTTTTTGATGTTTATAAGTGCTTTGGACTATCTGTTAACTTATAACATAATGAATAAATATAGTACACGATTAAGACATAGCACCATATAGAAAATCATTTACTTCTTTTCTTTAAAATTAGTTTCTCGACGACCCCTTTGGCGCAATGGTAACCACGCCGGACTGCAGAACTGATCGCCCCAGGTCCGATACCGGTTGACATTTGTATAATGAGTATGCTTATAAACGATAAACTTACGAAAAGTGTATGTAATTTATCACTTGTAGTCGACACTTGAGCTAATCAATAGCTAACCTTGGGTCAAACCGACCGTATGTGAAAAGGTTTCTGGATATTGTATTATTAGTGTTTCTAATAAAAGTACGAAGTTCAAAACCACACAGAAAAGGTTTTCTGTGACAACTGAACGAATTCCTCTGCTTCATTCAATATCACCAAAGATTTAATGGAAGAAAGCGACAGACGAGGCGCCTACTTTCAAAAGTTCCGAAGTTTATGTGTCAAAGTTACTTTGCTGTCGGATTCTTGCAAACATACCATGAGAAATGTACAGCAAATTAATGTCTTACGTCCACAGACTTTCAGATAAAAGTATTTAATTTTAACTTTCTGCAATGAAAATCGGTAACCATGTTCGATGGAAACTCATAAATTCTGAATTAAGCGTCAATATGGTTGGAAATAATGTTACTTGAAAGATGACGTCAGACAAAAGAGAAATATGATAATAATTTCAGAAGATATGCTGCAGCGACGGCAAATAAAAATTGGGATTACTGTAGAAGGATAAAGAATTCAACCTAAGCTTGACGTTAAGATGATACTTACCTAAATCTTCCTTTAGCTTATTACAATGCAATGTCCATCTTTAATTAAGGACGTAGATGAGTAGTAGGTTAGCTGTCATTGAACATCCTTGGCAGTCGTTATGGGTACTACAACCTACTATGGGACAGAAACCAGTAAATCTGACGCCAGTCTAACCACGGGGTATTGGGTTGCCCAGGTAACTGGGTTGAGGAGGTCAGATAGGCAGTCGCTCCTTGTAAAACACTGGTACTCAGCCGAAACCGGTTCGACTGGAAGCCGACCCCCACCTAGTTGGGAAAAGGCTCGGGAGATGATGATGAGTAGTAGGTATATCTGTCTAATAAAATAGTTAATCCTAATCTGAAGGTAAATACACAACTAATATTCATTATTCTGAACATAGGAAGGCCAATCTAAGGTTTCCGGGTTTAGGCGATTAAGCTGGATTTCAACTTTGGGAGATACATTGAAGGGGCTTAATTAGGGGTCATGGGGTTATCGAATTGTTTGTCGAGAGAAATCGATTGCTTGTTGCAAGGACAGACAGTAATTCTCTATCGATAAAGTGAATAAATTACTGGTCATTTGAATATTTTATTTTAATTCATATTGTTTCTTGTATATAAATTCGTCGAGGTACACTATCCAATTATTTTTAGGAACAATTTAAATGGGAAAATAGTGAGAAGATTCGTTTTTGATGAGTTTATCCATATTGGTCTCTCAAGACATTTTATATCAGACTAGCTTCCGCCTGCACTTTAACCAGGGTCCCATGCAAACTACACCAAAATACAAAGAACAATAAAAAAACAATAAACATAGCCATATATATTATATATTATCCTATATAGGTATATGGCTATCTAACACAGAAATATTTTTTCATATCTATCGAGTAATTTCTGAGATAGCGCGTGCAAGCAAACACTTGTTAATATTAATAATATTAGCGTCTGAATAAGGTCATCGATCATTAGATTTATTAAATTCTAATACATTTCGCAGTCATAAATTATTTAAATAAAAAGATTCCATATCAGGTATGTGACTTTATAAAATCGTAAATCTCTTACCGTACAATGTACAGAAACCATTGGATTCGTGGATACGTCACATAAAGTCTATGTCATATGAAGTTCTCTGATACTCTGGTTTTTATAGCATCGAATATACTGGCTCACAGTTACTACATTACTAATTATCATTTTTTGATTCATCATCACCAGCTTTTTTATTGTTCCAATACTAAGGTCAGGCCTCCTCTCACGTGGAGAAGGCATTACGCTTGCTCAAAACGGGTTGGGATTCCAGACTTTATAGTCCAGGTTTCCTCATGTTAATTTTTAACTTTAATCAGTCATTGGTGTCTAACATATAACTTAGAAAAGATACGCATTGGGCTGACTCGCAATCGAACCCGCACACTTTGAGAAACAAATGCTTTAACCAATAGGCCACCACGACTTTTATTATACTATCAGATCGATTTTTGAGTAATAAACTAGTTATTATTCAATAGCACATTTTTTCAAAATTCTGCCCCATTTTTTTTGGCTTCAAACATATAAAATGGATGATATTTTGCCGAGACTAACTGAAATCGCATCAAGCATTCCGCTGTCCGTATCGCGTGACAAAAAACAACAGCTCGGCTAAAAACAACATAGCTGTAGGTATTAAAACGAAGTACGAGGTGACCAAACAACATGAAATTTGAATAATCCCTCCCGCCTGTCTCGTACTAGCTGGCCTGAACTGTAACATAACCGCGTATTACATTCTGTGACGTCATATTTAGCATATTTCGAGCTAAACAGTGACGTGGTATCGCAGCGGTTTGTGTTGTTTTGGATATGGAATATAATGTCAATTATTACTCTATAATAATTAGCTAACACTTACAATGAATGTTTTACGTGTGTCACGGCTGGAATTTGTATAGTTCCTACAGTTTCATGTAAATCAATCATAGTAAAATTGATTTAGCCTTTGAACTAGGAAAGCGTGAAACAAACATGGCGGCAAAATAATGTTTCACCTATGTTTCACAATTAAATACTCTGATTCTGAAACTGGCTAACAGGCTGCTGTATGAACCAACATGTAAAAAAGCAGAAATCAATGTATATATGTGTGCCGAGTTTGCTCAAACTCTTCATTAAAGTTCCAGTACAAGCGTGGAAATTAACGCTCACTCCCCTTCTGGGTGAGAAGAGGCTTGTGCCCTACAGGGTGATGATATAAAGCAGATGATGATAATAATTGGTAAGTCGCAAAAACCGTTAATATACAGGTTAGATAGAGAGGTGGATAGCACAGGTATTTTATAAAATTAAAAAAAAGGGCCTAAAAATACTAGGGACAGTCTTTCAAATGAGAGTCTTCATGCAAATAATTATTACACATTTATTGGATTGGACTTTTAATTGGTATATAGCTACCCATTTATTTCCAAAGCCTAAGCCACACATAACATAAGTTAGGAGGATAGACAATTCGAAAAGAAAACCACTATGACTTTACTACCAGGAACTCAGAAGTGTTGAAGACAATGTACTAGTTTTGCCGTGACTGCATGCTCTGAATTCCAACAATTTGAATAGTACTGACCCGCTCTGAAATCTGATGAAACGGTAATAGATTCTACACAGGTACAATGATTCGGTCTAACGAAGTTTCAGGATCGAGTTGTTTGAAATATCGATGTAGGTACGGTTTCTGTTCTTGGTTATTTTATTTACTTGTGTTAATGATCAATCCTTCTCCGTGTGAGAGGAAGCCTGGGACTAGCAGTGAGATGATTAAAAGGCTATGATGATGATGATGTTATTGCATATTATTATTAACTTTGTGTTTTATTAATAACCGACTTATATTTCACAACTTTTTATTCCAATAAGGAAGATTGATCTAAATAAAACTCAAAATCAAATATTCAAACTTTTAGGAGGTCAAAAATTACAAAAGATGGCCCCCAAAACGCCCATCCTTCACCACTTCCTATGTGTTTTGTGATTAATATTGCTTCTTTATAGCAATGTTCTTATAGGTCGTCGGTCTTGTAGTAGCATATCGAGGTTGCTGTGCATCAATCCCGGGGTCGAACAGATTATTATCAAAAATGCTGAAAAGGTACCAATATAAGAGGGCTAGGTGAGTTCTTATAAATAGACAATACAAATAAAAACCGCTAGAAGGCAACACGTTCGCCTCTATGTAACAAACATTTCTGCAGAACTCTCTCTCTATTTATTAATAAAGTTTGTAACGAACTGTATGCCAGTGTTAGTTTTGTTATACAAAAACATCTCTAGTCTGTTTGTATTCTCCAGACACGATTCCGTTAGCCACGGGCGGCCTGAACGCAATCTAAGTAATATAAGACTTTGAAAGAAAGAAAGGCAAAAAGAAATCATTTATTTGCAATGAATATGGGTGTAAAATAAGATATAAACTTAAAACAACAGTTCCTGCATATCCTACCTTACGACATGTCAATGACAATGTCAGAAATAAAAATATGACATCTCACACTATATAACAATTCACCAAAACTTAAGTAACATAAGACAAACCTACATTGTGTGTGTAGGTTTAATTCAATATCTTAGCAATTCTGTTTCTTTTTATGAGGATTGATGAGTTTATTAGATTTTTTCCATATCATATTTTTGTAGTAGATAACCCTGTTTAGATTTAGCCTGGTTGAAGGATATAGGTCAGCATTCGATATGAGATCAAAACATGACAAGCAAAAAGCGACTCCGATGGCGCAATGGTCCCACGCCGGAGTGCCGAGCTGAGGGTACCGAGTTCGATTCCCGGTACAGTCGACATTTGTGTGATGAACATGCTTGTTGGCTGTGGTCTGGGTGTTATCATATATATTTATGTATTTATAAGTATAATTGTATAAAGTATAATTGTAGTTAATCAGTTGTGTTGGCACCCATAACACAAGCTAATCAATAGCTATAAAATAACAGTGCAGAGTAACAGTTGTTCGTCTAATAACCTTCAGGAAAATATAACAACAGATAATAAAACAAAGGAATTCACTGCATCAGTCTGTCTGTCCGCGATAAACTACTGCGTTGTTTCTCAGATAGCGCGATTCATGACTCATTTAATTAATTTAATTTTAAACATACCACGGACGCACGTATGAGGATTCCAGACAAAAAATTAAAGTTACAATCTATAGAGTAATTTGATTTTATAAAAGTTAATAAATATACCATACATACTACATGCATACGTATACATAGGTACACGAATCAAACCTATAATCATAGTTCTTTTTAATATATTAAATAGGCAGAAATAACGTGGTGTATATATAGAGACGCCAGCACATCAAGCTACCCGAAACTGTTAAACTTTCCCAATCAATTTTAAACCTTAGGCTTCAGCGATAAAGCGAAAATTGGGCAGATTGTAGTGGCTTGATGTGCTGGCGACAACACAACTCAACAAATATGACCACGGATATTTAATTGAATAATGAAGGATGATCATACTAAAATTATGTTGAGAAATAAACTCAAGGAAAATTATGGAAATAATAGCAGTTAAAGCTCAGAATAAAAAAGTAGTACCTACAGTTAAAGTAGGTAGGTCTCGTTACTAGGCGATTAGGCATGTGAACGCAAAGTTGACATGCTGACGGCTATTTATCGATCCAAGTCTAGTGTATGGTTGCTACAAATAACTCTTCTATAAATACCCATATGTCTACTTGTGTACTCTAGCGAAAACCAACAAATAAATAAAGTAAATCAATCGATGTGATCCTGATCACGATGTTGTATACCTATCTGACTGCCTCGTTGGTCTGGTGGTCGCAAGGGGCGACTGCTGTGCACGCGGTCTCGGGTTCGAATCCCGGGTCGGGCCCAAATCGCTTTGTGGGTTTTGAGAAACTTTCATAAAGTAGTCTGGAGTTGGAAGTTGGTGATTGATTCAACCGTGCATCGGAGAGCACGTAAATGTCGGTCCTGCGCCTGATCTCTCTCCAGTCTTGTTGGATTGCCGTCCCATCGGATTATGAGAGTGCACCTGTGTCTGTGCGAATGCTTGTGCACTATAATATGTCCTGCTTAGCTGGCTGATCTCCATAAAAGAGAACGGCCGCCGTAGCCGACAATCGGCCAATTGGATACCATTATACCTATCTAGCCTATTTACTCGGAAACTATTTCTATGGACCAATTTGAGACTTTCAGTATTGATAACTCATTTATCAAGCAAGGCTATATTCTACTTTTTCAAGCGACACGGGTGAAATCGCTGGCAGAAGCTAGGCATAAATAAAATATAGAGGTTTATTTTTGTATTTTTTTCACAAACATAGTTATATCAATATTTCAGACCACAATTTTCTTAAAACCATTTAGGCAATTAATAGCGAGCTAATCCGGTATACAGGCATGACAGAATCCTTTTGATGCCCTTCATTGACCTTTTAATTATCTCACACACACTAGCGATAAGCCTATTATATATTCGACCTAAAATGTGATATAATTATACCTAGGATTTAATCCGTTATAAGAACCTAGGGTCTAAAATTGGGAGTGTTTTTATGAAAGTAAATATTTTTCTACATCGGCATAATTACCTATCGAATGTTAATAAAAAAATATGTTTATTAATTGGGATTAATATTGTCTTAATTTTATAGAAAGAAGATAAATTTGATGGTGACACCCACAACATAAACATAAAAAGAGAGAAAAAAAAGAACGAAATGAAACCAAATTTTGTGACAACATGGCAACCACTCAGCTTTATAATTGAGTAAATTGTACATGAAACATGACAACCAGAACTATGTACCAGTTTTTATCCCATGACGTCAATCAGAAGGCCACATCTACAGAATCCAACCAGCATTTCAGCTCCTCTATACATAGTCCAGTCAACTAGAAGATAGAATCTAGACGTGCCTTCGACTACACAGCTGGAAGTTAATCACAGACAACAGATCAATTCAATATACCTAAGTACGGACTACTACAAACTGTCGAGCGATCTAATCAGATCATCCCCGTCACCCCCGTCACACGTTTATCGCGATGCAAATCGACCAATCGGCTACAACTAGTTAATTCATTTAGGATTACCAATATCAAGTGCTATTAATGTTGTGATTAATTAAAATCTCAAATATACATCACTACATAGTATAAAACAAAGTCGCTTTTTCTGTCCCTATGTCCCTTTGTATGCTTAAATCTTTGAAACTACGCAATGGATTTTCATGCGGTTTTTTTTAATAGATAGAGTGATTCAAGAGGAAGGTTTATATGTATAATTTTAGTATCAGCATTGCACCCGTGCGAAGCCGGGGCGGGTCGCTAGTATACTAATATAATACAGTTTAAGAGTTTGTTTGTTTGAACGTTCTAATCTCAGGCACTACTGGCACAATTTGTCCATTTATCGAGAAAGCCTTTTTTATCCAGGTGCGCGGAGGAGTTCGCACTAGATGCGGATGAAACCACATCAAGTCAAAGATAGTAATGTCAAAATGTCGGTTTATTAAGTTTAATGCTATTGAGGTGAATGGTTATAGCGCTACTTGCTTTGAGTCGAAAAATATGGCTAAAAGTAGAACCTGGGACTACATAGGTACTAAGATGTGTGGAGTTCCTTCTGTTATAGCAGTAAATTAAAAAGTGTATAGGTATGTCAGTGTTTTGACTATTTCTTCTTCAGGTAGCTACTTGATGGAAATCGACCCCAACATAAGTTTTGAAAAGGCAAGGCAAACAATGAAGTAGGTTAAGACGAATCAAAGATAATTAACTAAGCTACTACAGATCCAATGAGGATGATTGTCAATATCACATAGTCACCTACCTACTTATGTCATTTTGGATTTAATCAAAATACATTCCAATAATGCGTCTTCGTTAGTGAAGTAATGGAAATGCACTTTATTTCCGATAAATAATTTGCAATGTAATAATTTGTTTTGGATTTAATTAAAATAGCTATTGACACAAAATTGTTTTGCATAATGTAAATATAATTACGTTTACATTTTGGTTCATTATTACGCATTAAATATACATCAATATTATCATTATTTGAAATTTCGTGCAATATTATTCGAATTTATAATGTAGGTATGAGATAATTATTAAATTTATACCTAGTGATAGTATGCAACCAAACTTAATCACAAAAACTTTCTTTTGTAACTCGGATTAATTACGTTACTAAATTGTATGATAAAACTCAGCTTTAAAAAATATAATTAAAAAATGGCGTCAAAAAATTCCTTCTCATCGCTGCTCACTGGGAGTGTACCCTAGGCTGGCGGTATTGCCACGTTGGATGGCAATGCTTATCCGTTGACCGAAATAAAAGCCATTTTCTTTAATGTAAATATTTTAATTAAGTTTGGTAAATAAATTGTAAATAGTCCTTAAAAAAACTGTTGAAATCGTAATTGTATAAAATAACTTGTAACTTGTTGTACAAAAATGACAACTGTTACCTCAGAATTTTCAGCATGCCAATGTTCATCACGGCTCACTTACCTAGTAATGTGATTCAGTATGTCAGACCAACCGAAGCGACTTCTCCCGCGGGCGTCGTTAAGGTAAGTCTTGGCTCTAGTTAAGGATCACGGCATAAATGTTTGTGATCCCGCACAAGTCGCAAGTGTATAGGGAACAAATGGCTTACATATTATATGAACGCGTATTTTGGTCTTAATTGTTATATAGCTTAATGGATTACTTTACTAGCAACGTAAGAGAAGTCGTTGTTGTTCTTGGAATTTCTGCTTCTGTTATAACTTTTACATAAACCTCAAGGTCTAGCAGTACGGCAGTTGTGGTTGCTGAAGCTATTTTTTTACTTTTAATTTGAATAGGTTAAAAATATATACAGGGTTACTGGGTAAGTCGACCTAGATCCGTTAAGGGCGTGCAGTACCCATCTTTTCTGACTGATTTCACTATGAAACACCCTACCCCAAACCTAACCGTTTTCGAAATAAACGAATGTTAATTTTTATTATAAAAAATGCCGATTTTTTACCATTAAATATGGTATTTCAAAATTAGTATGCCAAATTATTATTATTTTTTATTTTTTACATGCTGGTTAAGATGCTCCATGAACTTAGTAACCAAAATCCTACGTAAGTTAACTAAATACATTGTTCTGGACGATTGAAAGTTCAAAAAGTTATTTAAAAAAAATACAGTTTACATTTCTCTAATGGATATTAAAAAAAAGTTGTATGGCAGACGTTCGGCAGATATGCCTAAAAACATCTACGTTTCATCAGCTATCCAACAAGGTATAACAATCTAGGGTCTTATTTAAACTCGTAAAAAAAATCTTAATTTCATAGGCGATAGTGGACGTAAACTAATTACGCGAATTGATTATTCTTTGGCTGGCCCTAGAAACTAAAACAAAACAGCAGGTCAGTTTGTACAAAATAACATTCATTAACGTCCTAGATTAAAGTTCGTGTTCAACATGTCCGCCTCTGTTTTGTACACATCTTCGCATTCTTCTGCGAAGCCCAGTTTTTATTACTCCAGTGGTTTCGTTTGCGTTGTTTTGTTTTAATATCAATTGTGATTTAATATCAATTATATCGTTTATTAAGGCTCGGATTTTAATCATTGAGAACTTCTTCTTTACTTTTCGTCATTTAATGTCCCCATGTTCATATTTATAAATGTTCATGCTTACATGTGTAAGAGTAAGCCTGACTGGAAGCTTACAAATTGATATCTGTATCTGTATCTCCTATTAATTAACTACTGGACCGATTTGGGAAATTCACTGTTGCAAAGCCACACTATGCCTGCAGGCTTAGCGTGGCGTAATATCTATTCTATCAAGAAAAGAAATAGCTTTTTCTGTCAATGTCAACATGTTTTCTGCCGGAGCATGACGCGACCTGTCAACTCGCATATAATCACTTGTAGACTTATAGGGATCGAAGAAAAAAAAATTTTCTTCAAACGACGTCATAAGAAATCTTGCGTCAATCTATAATTTTTCTGTCATTATGTCCATTCTCCGGTAGACAAAACTTGTTTCTACGGTTGCCATGCTAAGCCTGCGGGTGAACATAGGCTGTTTTATCCAGGCATGGGAAGAAGCTCCACAGGGATGTGGCAGAAACCGCGAGAAATTGCTTGTATTTAATATACTTTGAAGAATAACCTTCTAGATTGAACTGTATGTTCGAACATGACGAACTTTTCCATTATATTCACCAATACGTATTGGAAGTATATTCCATATAGATACTATACCTACATATCATATCACATTGAAACGCATGAATGTTCAATATCAAAGCGTAGAGATGATTGCTCGCAACTCGCAGCGGAATTATGTTTATTTCCGAGTTTGAAGCTCCAAGTTATACGTACAGAGAAAACTCCGATGGCACGTCATGAATATATAGAGGCAGTTCACGAGACGCTAATCTAAATAAACCGTCCTCAAGATTGCTACAGAGAAAATATTTTGGGGTTATTCACAAACCGTCTGCGTGAATTCGTTAACTCCATTCCGAGTCTGAAATGGGGTAATGCGTTGTTATTATATGGGCTATTCATTATTTTTTTGCTGAATTGTTTTTCTAGCACCGTTTTGGCAATTGGTGTTTTGTTTGGTGGATGATCTTTTGTCTCTTTTGTTATAGTTCATGTGACATTTGGCTTATAACATAGATATAATCCAAAGACTTGATAGAGATAGAATATATCAGCATCTCTTACCAAACATCTTCAGCATTTTTTCTTCTAATAAAGAGCATTTTGTAGTTATAGAGTAATAACTATTTTAACGTAATTAAGCCGAATAGATAAAAGGTTTATATTTCACTCTATGCCCACTGAAAAAAAATCGAAAAAATACCTAAAAATACAATCCAATCCACTCAACAAAAATATCAACTACATCAATATACTGCTTCGATTAACGTTGTACAGGCACAAAAAGGATTATAATTGGAAAAAATATTACAATTTAAATGAAAAATACTCATACGTGGTTCAAAAAATGCCAGGTTATAAATATTCTATCAAAATTTGTAATTTGTTGCTTCCTTATTTCAAGTACGTAGTCTCGGATTCGATTCCTGGATCGGTCCGAAATTGCTTTGTGGGTTGATGTGTGTTGTTTGTTGGTGGGTTGTTTGGGATTATTTAAGAAACTCTCTGCCCGGAGTCTCAAAGTTGGTTACTGATACACCTGTGCATCGGAGATTATGTAAATGTCAGTCCTATGCATGATCTCTCTCCGGTCGTTTCGGATTGCCATCGGTCTAGGAGAGTGATGAAATAGAGAGTGCACCTGTTCCTAGTACCAAATATTTGTACACTATAATATGTTGTGTAAACCTTAGAGAAAACAGCTGATATCGCCAACAATTGGTCTGAACGCCTTTACTGTGAAAGGATCTTTGTATCCACAACGAGGTCTTAACTAAATTTTCTCAAAACCTATACATCAAACAGTACACGTAATTTCATCATTGTTATAAGAACAAGAGGCAATTTACCCATCTTTGTCTTACTAAATGAAAATGGACATTATAGACATTGTTTTCTCGAAACAGGAATTAATATTGTCGTTGAATTTTGAAAATCTCGTTACAATTTACTGAATGGGCCCCTTAAACCAATTATGAAACATTCATTTGAAGGCATTTTGAGGAAGAAGTCCAGATTAGCTTATAAAGACTAGACTCTGACAGCGATTATGCTAACTACTCCGCTCTACCAGATGGAAAGTAGTTTCCTTGATAATTTAACCCGTCCTTGATACATGGACTATCTAAGACTGAATATTTCAAATCAGTCTATAAGTTCCTGAGATTAGTGCTTTCAATAAAAAAAAAAACAACTCTTTTCGTATATGCGAGAAATTAAAAATATTGTATGTTACGATGGCACCACAACTCAATCAATTAAAGCTGTTATTTAGTATATATTATAACATATTTTACTATGACAAAACTGTATTTAATTACACAAACATAGGCAAAGGCAAGATTTTTCATACGAATAAAAAATAAGTTAGTATAAATGTGTAACACACAAGTTGAAATAAAGCTTTACCTTAAAAATGTTCTCTCAGATGCAGGCCTCAGCAACATTTGGTACATCCATCACCTTTTATGGCCACATAAGAAAACCAGTGATACTTGTGTCGTGACAAATTAGGGCGAGAGTCGACTGTAATTCGGCCTCCACAAGCGATACTCAGGTGTGAGGAAAAATGTTGATTATCTCTTACATTGAGCATTTCTGATGAGAAAGCGTGGCCGTGTTATGAAACAATTTGTGTGCGTACGTAATGATTTTAGCAATTTTCTTTGTTTATGTTATCTGTCGTGTTGAAAACAATGTTTATATTGGGACATGATATCTCCAAAATTCGATTGTTTGACTTAACCCTTTACTATAAGTTTAATAAACACATCATCATCTCCCGAGCCTTTTCCCAACTATGCCGAACTATATAAGCCGACCCCAAGTCGGCTTCCAGTCTAACCGGATTGAGCTGACTACCAGTGTTTTACAAGGAGCGACTGCCTATCTGACCTCCTCAACCCAGTTACCCGGGCAACCCAATACCTCTTGGTTAGACTTACTGGCTTTTGACTACCCGTAACGACTGTCAAGGATGTTCAATGACAGCCGGGACCTACAGTTTAACGTGCCATCCGAAACAAGTTTTAACCTATGACTGCAAATAAGGCAAATCTACAGACAATTTTGGGAAATTCTTAGTTCACTTACAACTACAGGTTTGTCTCTTTATCTATTAAATGAAACAAGATAAAACTGTCACATATAGATAGATAAATAGATGAGATTCAAGATTTTTTTTCGAAATTGTCAATTGTTACAAAACGTAAGGAACTGCTAAACATTGAACATGTAAATTATAGCGTGAAACTAAATGATAATCCTACTACTATTATAAAGGCGAAAGTTTGTAAGTATGGATGTATGGATATATGGATGTTTGTTACTCTTTCGCGTAAAAACTACTGAATGGATTTGAATGAAACTTTACCACAATATAGCTTATACATCAGAATAACATATAGGCTACTTTTTATCCGGGTATGGAAAGTACTTCCCTCAGAAAGTGGGTGAAACCGCTGGCGGAAGCTAGTCTTTATCATATTAGTGCAAACTTAAAACAGTCAGTTATAATAGAAGCCAACTGGAAACTTAACGAAGACACAATTATTGTGCGCTTTCAATCGGCTATGAATTTTAACGAGCACCCTAACAATTCATAGATAATAATTCTGTAATTAATTGGTAAAATGGTGTTCGATTTGGGCTCAATAATTTCTGTATCACTAATATTTCCGTCGTTTCTATTACGTGCTTCATTCAATTAAAATAAATGATTGCTACAATGTCATAGAAATCGCCTATTTATATCTCTTTATTGCCCTAACTTACTATTAATCACAACCTAACACAATAATTTATACGACCATTATATTTTATTTAATTTTGATATTTTTTTCCGTCATATTGTTTGGGAATATCTTGAAGCTACACTCCCCTGTTTCTGCTGGCACTGCGGGTTGTTCGTAAGAGTTACCGTGGCCCTGATACACAAAGACCTCCAGAAGTATAACAAAGTGGGTTTTAGTCAGTAAAACTCTGATACTCCCTCCAGATGCACCCACAGCTGAAGGGTCATTTGATGATTTCCCACTCAAAAAAAATACCTCCCTATCCTGGGCAGTCGTGTAACCATCAGTTACGTCATCGAAGCAGTTGTTTTTCGTCCCGGGAAGACAGCGTAGGGTAATTCCGGGTACCTTCAAGGCTGCGCCATTAATATCACTCCGTGCGTCGTTTATATGGATTACGTTGATGTTTTTGGGACCAATTCCTTTATATGTGACGGCTCTCGGTAAGGTTAAGGTAATCCGTTGATTAAATCGGGGTAAATGCTTTCGTTCGTTTATGAATGGGATTCTGAAACGTACGCGAGTGCCGACATGTTTGTTCGTTTAAAGAGTTGGCGTTTTAGGATCGCTTTGGGTTTAAAGAATTAATAATGGACAAATGGGATGATTTCCTCATATTTATGTTACGTTTAGCATTGATATATGTATTGTTAACTTATTTTTTTTTTAAATAACCTCATGCGTGTGTCATCCATAATGATCTTCATGTCTATTACATTGCTTAGTCTGACCCCCAAATAACCCCTCAAACTAATCAGGCAAAGATCAGTAATTGCTCACATGTAAACCTGCAAAAAAAGGTAAGGAAATTGTCAATGGTCAATTTCCCAGTTTTAAAAACTAAGCCTTGTTCTAACAATAGAACAGAACTCACTGCAGTGGCAGTAAGCAAATAGAAAAGGAATAACCCAACTAGTAAAAATGAAGGGCTTTTCAATAAAGTGCTGCAAATAGTAGACCAACGCAAATGTTGGTTCTGTGATGCCCGCGGCTTAATCAAACTTGAATGTAAACAACAAATAACGAGTGAATTGACGCCTCTTCCGTTCGAACTAAAATATATGGAGTATGGAATTCCGTTACATGACAATATTTAAGTTTCGGGTTATTCTTTGTTTATTTCTGGCAACACAGATCAATATTTATGACGTTAGAGATTTTTCATGAAATAATGTAAACGAGGCTGCGTTACAAATAAAAAAACTATGATGATGATAATATAGACATGTCTTACATACAAGTTGACGATATTTTTGACAAAGATAGATGATTACAGAAGTAAATGATAAATGGTAAATGATATTTATTTTGCAAATAGGTTGAAATCAACACTTTTACACGTCGTCAACACATCATCATCATCATCATCATCAGCCTATCGCAGTCCACTGCTGGACATAGGCCTCTCCAAGTGCACGCCACTGAGATCGATTTTCGGCTTCATTTTTTATAAAAAAACGAGATGAGGTCGGCATTTCCTAACTGACTACCTTGAGAAGAAATGCCGAAACAAACTCAAGGGTCATAGTCTCTTTTAAAGTCCAGACATAAAAAGAAATTACATACTAAATGTATGTATGAATGTTGTATGGATGAGCAAGTAACGGTTTAATACTTTAACTAACATGAAGAGCAGGAGAGCGAGCAATTATTCCTTTATAACAGATGCAACATTTAAAGGCAAATAGTTTCATTAAAACCCTCCGCATAAACATACAAACAATAATTTGAATGTTTTATTTTATTAATCTACATAGACATTATGTATTTTGCATTAAATAACACTACAAAAATAGTAAGGTGACTATATTATACAAAATTGTTCTGTTTATTCAGTACTAGCTATTTTCCGTGGATTTCCCATTTCCCAAGGAAACTACCATACCAGGATAAAATTACTATTTGTAATATAACTTTTAAGATCTTTCCGTCTGCCAACATCAGAAACTTTGCCTCTTCATAATATAAGTATGGATAACAATATAATCATAAATAGTATATAGGGTGACTGGTAATTAGTGATCGATATTGAAACACGTGATTATACTCATGATTACAAACAACTTTCCCGAAGAAACTTTTTTTGTTATTTTTTTATCATTACAGCAAAATTCAAATTTCGCGCGCCGTCGCCCGATCAACAGTCAAATTACTGACAACTGGCGCCCGCGTTGTCAGTAATTTTGCTATAATAATAATAAAAAAAAAAAAAAAAAAAAAAAAACCCCAACCAAAAAAACTCTTTGGGAAAGTTGTTTTGTAATCATGAGTACAATCACGTGTTTAAATATCGGTCACTTATTACCAGTAACCCAATACATACTACTGTATAGGGAGATATATGTACAGAGAAGCGAATAGGTAAGGTACAATATTTTGCTTCATAACATTCTTCGTTGAAAAATCCTTAACGCCATAGATGTAGGGCTAGCGTGTTAGGAAATCCCCACTACCGGTCAAACCCACCACTACAGCACCTTCGAACCACGGGAAAATGTCATAAATCTATTTCTAAACAAATAACAGATCCCGATTTTCCCCCATTCACCAAGCCGTATTGAGCAAGCGTGGTGATTAACGCTCAATCCTACTGTGTGAGAGGCCTGTGCCCAGCAGTGCAGCAATAAAAAGGCTGATGATGAGTTTTCCCTATTTTCCTCTATTTTCACGCCCCTCAGCGAACCTACGCAGATATCCATTTGATCGCTTCCACAGGAATAAGTAGTATTGTAGGTGTTATTTATTACGTTGATGAAGACCCTTGCTTTGATATTTAATTTTAATCAAGTGTAGGTAAGCTGTGGGCGATGATTTCATTAAGAAATTGCTTTATTTCACTGGAAAGGAATTAATAGATATTAATCAGTGATATAAATAGCTCAGTTAGATATAACATTATTTTTGAGATGATTATTTATGTATTTGGCCAAGATTTTTCGTTATTGAGCATCAAGAACTTTAGATATACATATGTATATCATCATTATTTGACGACCAGATGGCGCGGTGGTTAGTGTACCTGCCTGCCACGCTATAGGTCGTGAGTTCGATTCCCGCATAAATCAAACATTTGTGTGCATGAGCATAGGTGTTTGGCTTAGTCTGGGTGTTTCTATGTATATATTTACAAAAGAAAAATATAAAAGTATGTTTATCAGTTGTCCATAGTACAAGCTCTGCTTAGTTTTGGGGCTAGATGACGTTATGTGAATGTGTGAGGAATATTAAATAATAATTAAATATCTAATTAACATTGCATGTGGACGGTGCGCTTCTGCACTATTAGAAAAAAAAAACATTCAATTTAATTTAGATTTTATTTTGAACAAAAAACTTCAAGACGCTTAATAAGTTTTTAATAAAATTTTCGTGTTCAGTAAGTATTTTAATTTTCAGAAAATAAGGTTTCTTTCGTTTTAAATTAAATTGGATTAATTCCAGTTAAGTCGGCTATAAACTTTGAACTTTGAGAAGTTACGCGGCTTAGTTAAGTTTATTTAGGCTTATTATTGCGTCTCCAGTAAACGACCATGCTATGTTTGGTTAGCGATAGCTCGACTTATTTACTAAAATCTTTATCGCGATTCGATCTTCATCAACAAATTATTTCTATGTACCTAATTCTTTGATTAGGAATCTATCTATGAGTGTTTCAGAGTATTTTATTCGATAGTCGTCGATTCTAAAGCACAAAGGCATATAGTGTGCTTATTATGACTTCTGGTAATTTAAAAATCGAATTACCTATCTACAGCCAACCGAGAATACTCAGATTGAAGAAATTATTGAAAGTCCACTAAGAATAACTTATTGATCAATCCCACATTTCGAATAGTACAAAAAAAACTATTTAAATGCAAAACGACTTGCTTCGGCTCCGTGAAAAGTACGAAATGTAATAAAACGCTGCAGCTAAACGAACTTCTAAATAAATCTCTCTAAACGTTGCTATTTACGTAAACTCTTGAGTTACGTCACCGCAAGCCAAGCATTATTCAAGAAAATGTTTTATTATAATCCGGGTAAAGACCGAAACCTATAGAGTATTTAATCAACTGGACCCGCCATATGCGAGAAAACCTATTTACGTGCGTGGGCGATGCAACGCAACAAATAACGATAGCTTAATCATGCATTTTCGATCAGAACGTTACATGAAGGCAACAAAATTATCAAAGCATAATCTTGATTATCACACATAACTAAGACCGAGGTAATTTCCCGTAAATCCCGCTGAGGATGCAACTGAAAGGAGTGTCAGACCCTTACTGACTAAAACCCATTACGTTCCTTCTGGAGGTCCCTGTATTCTAGGGCCATTGTAACTCTTGCGTACAGCTCGCAGCTGCGGCAGACCGGGGCGCTGGCGGTCTCTTACCTACCTCTGGCAGAGGACAAAGCGCAGAAATGGCACCTCTGGTTGTTAAAATGGTCTTAGCCGGAACCCGTTTGCGACCTCCCTTAGATCTACAAGGTCATAACGAACAGCCTTAATTGGAATGTAGGCTTTCTGGAATAATTCTCTTTGATTCGCTTTTTTGCTTGTCGTGCTAAAATCGTTAAAGGAATCACGAATGACTCTTTGAATTATAATTAAGACGGTGGGATAAAAGATTTTGCTATCGTCAGTCAAGTGAGCATTTTTCAGAAAGTAATATGGTCCAAAATATCTTTAATTTAATAAAGGTATAGCTTTATTAAGTTAAGTACAGGCGCAAGCAAATGAAGAATTACGAAACTGCCAAATTTTCCCAATCGACTTTAAAATATATGCTACAGCGATAAAGTTGAAAATCTATTAAGGAAATTTGACAGATTATAGTAGCTAGATAAGCTGGCATCTGTAGTTAATCAATGTACCTAATAATAAAAAGGTTTTTAGACCTCAACGTGATTTTATTCAGCCATTGTTATTTTTTCTATTGTTTGGCTCAGCATTGGTGTTTAATTAATGTAACGTACATATAAATGTGTCGTTTTGTTCTCCTACAACAATGCCTTACTGACTTAAATATTATAAAGGCTAAAATGTTTGGGTTTCATAATAAAACGATTGCTTTCGGTACACTAAAGTTTGTAATATACGGCCGCATTCAACCGATTTAGTTTGCATAAAGTATGGCAGGTAATTTAATTTTAAAGCAGTGGTAAAGATGTAGTATTATTTTATTTGTACCAAGCGATTACCTTACAAAAACATTAGTAAAATCCGGGTTTTTGTCCGTTGATTGAAAAAGTACATGGGGGTACTTTTTAACCGTGTTTTACAAGGAGCGACTGCTTACCTGGAGCGACTGCTTCTATTTTGGGCAACCCGATACCCCTTGGTAAGACTGGTTATCAAAATTCCTAGCTTTTGACTGCCCATAGTGACTGCCAGACGATGAAATGACAGCCGGGACCTATCAATTCAGAAGAACTCATCATGGCAATAAGGTCACCAATCTACAATGAAATAAAATGCAATCGATTAACTCTACCGGGTTTTACTTAGTAGGTATGTTATTTTATTATATCAAAGAATGATGTCATAAGTTACTTGAATATTAACGTGTTTAACTTACATTAAATTTAAATATAATGCGAGTTTTACTAAAATACACGAAATCCTAGCATCTTACTATACGAGGATCTATAATACTCTTAGCTATAATATTCAAAGTCAAGACGTTTACCCCTAAAGTATTCTAGGGGCGCTACCTCACACGATACTGCGATGATACCCTACGCTCCTATTCGCGTTAAAATCTAGATGACATAATCCTCAGAGCTGTTGAACTTTTGATAACTTTCAACGATCTCAGGAAACGTTTCTGTAAGAGCTTAAAAGAGTTTAAATTTATTACACTGAAAGGAATAGTCTCGTTTAAAGGTTTTTGTATGGAGGCTTACCATCGGAAGAGATATTAGCACATAATACCAGACAAGGTATTATTTATGATTAGCTTCGGACCGCGATTTCATTCACACCCCGAGAAAACTACGTCACGCATATGGATCAAGGCTATTTATTATTCTGATTTATTTTATAAACTAGGTACATAACTGCAAATTTTCGTTACATCCATTCAGTCATCAGCATTGCCATTCAACGTGGCAATGCGGCCAGCCTTTTGGGCACGATCCCCGCTGACAGCGATGCGGACGAATTTTTTTATCCATTATTTTAATTTTAATTTGTCTCTTTTTTATTTTCTTTGTACATATATAGTTTTATTAAGTTTGTAAATATAGTCTGTATAAATATTTCCTTTCATTAGTATAGATTTTATAATATGTATGTATTTATAGTAATGAGAATAAAAACATCTTTCGCGTTTAGAACATAGGCCATCTTTTAATTTAATTAAAAATATTAATATATAAAGAAATATATTAATAATCGTAGATATTAGTAGGAAATATATAAATAATAGTAAAATATTAATAGGAACGTGTAGCTTGAAAAGGGAGAGGATCAATGAAATCAAATTTAGATGAATGAGGAAGCACCATAATCCTATCTCGACTGAACAGAATTTCTATAGAAACGAACAAAATAATATCCAAATCCTACGCCCCCGTACAAACAAATCAAACTGTAATAAACTTCTCAATCAACTCATCCCTTCCTTTACAAATGAAACTCAAATAAATTTATGTAAACTGGACGTCATTTGTTTAGTCCAACAAACAAAAACAATTGAAGGATTTCATTGAAAGGAAGAGCATATTACGCAGCATTGATCATGTATTTTGTAAACAATAGTATTAAGAGATGGTCTAGTGCACTACATCGTTTACAGTGATGACGGTATAAATGATGTTAGAACAGTATGATTTCACACAGTAGCTACGGTTAAAATGATTGAAAATATTCAATTTGAAGCGATGACAGCAGAATTGAAAGCAATAAAGTCTTATAATATTGTATTTGGTTGAATACCTCTGTAACCAGAAAAACTAAATTTACATGAAAATCATTATCAAATGCTTCATCCCTACAGTGAAGTAGGATTTATAAGATAATATAAATAGAATATCACCCACGTCTCTGTCAACGGATACCGTGGCCAAATACTTAGTCGAACATAATATGGCCAGCTCTGAAGTTGACTTAATGCAATAGCAGTTTTATTAGGAAGAATTTACTAGAAGAATTTTGAAGAACAGCAAATAAATACTGTTGCGAAAAAAATCCTTCACAAACATTTTAACATAGCAGTTAAAATCATTACTTAACCAACTCGTTTGTTCTCTTCATGAATATGTAAGGAGTGAATTCATATCATAATTCATGTCATTCATGAGGATCCACAGTGAATTACACTTCAACGGACCATGTATTATATGCCTCGCTAAAACATCCCCTGGGTGCCTCCGTTACATGCCGAGATCTGACGTATTATCTCACATTTCATATTCTCGCTGAAGGTCCCTAAACTAAGGTCTATATTGTTTTGTGTTCTACATTGATCTATGTCTGAAATATGACCATGTCTCTTGTTTGAATTATGTTAGTTTACGTTGAGTAATGAGAAAAAATATAGTTATGTTACTACAGACTGATTGATACGAAACCCTCTTAACGCAAAATAATTTTCTGCTAGGTGATAATAAATTATGTATCCCCGACATATTATCATGCATTAATTAACGCTAAAGCAGAATGTAAGCTATAAAATGCTACTACGACATTTTAGACAACCTAGAATATAAAATGCCACTAATGACGACTAAATATACCATAATACTTGTTATCTATTCTACCGAAAATTCCCAGCAATATTTTCGCTGCACTCACATTAAATATTGTAGTGTTCATTATACTCATTTGGCGAATTTCTCTCGTGGGATAGATTAAAAACTCAAGCGTTAACAATGGCCAGCTTCATATATGTATAGCTAGACATAATGGCTTTTATAGCAGAGTAATTAACGTCTGCCGTTAATAATAATGACTTTCGGCAATTAATCGAGAATGTGTTAACGTTTATGGCTTGTACGAATAAATAATCGATTTATGCTTATGAATGTCTAATGTAATGCAAGTTGTGCTTCTGTTTTGCTATACGGCACAAATAAGCGCGATGCTAGAGCTACAAAAATATTTTTTCATTTAATGAATAACTTGGATTTTCTTTGAAAATGTGTCTCATTGAAAATGTATTGTACATAAGTAAGTACCAAAAATAACTGCCATTATGAAACAAAATTGAATGAGTTGATCATTGATATGGACTTCAATGAGGCTCAAACGAAATAAATGAATGTAACAGACAGTAAGCTAAAGAAATCTAGAAACATTTCTTTGAATTTCGTCCAACATACTTGACTACAACAACAATCTCAATTGTTGTAACCTTTTTCGGACTTTTACGAGTAACGTTAAAAGATACGGCACTTTTTCACAACGAGGCAACAGATGCGTGAAGCAATCCAATATAGATACCATCCATATTATTGCAAAATCTTGATGTTACTTTCGTCTTTCTGAGTAATAGTTTTGTATTACGTAGTTGATATTTTGAAGAGAGGAGAAAGGCCTATTCGAAATGTTAGTTTTGAGATAAGCGCAAGCAAGATATTATAGAACTTTTTTGGGTTTAGATTCGCGATTTTTATGATTTTAAAGAAACCGACAACAGATTTCACTAATTCACTGAATAACAAAAATCTTTAATAGGACTTGGTGTACCAATAAATTCCGTAATCGTAAACATTATCAAAAATAAAAACCAAAATCTGAAGGAAATTATTTCAGAGAAAGCAACGCAGGAAATTACGTAAGTGTTACTCAAAGTAAGACTGACGTCAGAGTGACATTGATCGCTACTGCTAATAAAAGGAGTACGAGTATGCAAGAATGATAAATGGACGGAGACAAAGATGTGTCTGAAGGACAGTGTGGAATAAATGGAAATAAAAGCAAGTTGATGCTCTAGTAATCATAATTTATCACCTCCGTTTTGTTTGAGAGTTTTCCTTGAGTGGGAAAAGCTTTGAGATGATGTCAGACTATTTGATTCAGTTTGGGGATGTTTGAGAATAATGAGGACATTGATATTTCGTCGTGTTTCCTTAATAAATACGGGAGTGAACATGCTTTATACACCTTCATCAATAAGGGCCGTAATTCTAATGGCCAAAGAAGGGACTTGTGAATGTCTTTAAAAAAATATGCTTAAAATCCTATTTTTAATATAATCGTACTTTGAATTGTAATGTTTGTATGTATGTTTGTTACTCTTTCAGGCAATAGTTATTGAATTGATTTGAAGAAAATTGACAGTACCTAATATAGCTTAGGTGTATATTATCAAAATAACATAAGCTGCCTTTGGTGAAGTAGGTGAAATAGCGGAAGGTTGGTATATCTACTCGTAAATATAATATTGCTCTCAACCATGATTAATTTTGCTTGCTACTTTACAAAATAGATGTCCTGTAAAATATGTACTTCCTATACTGGCATGACAGCACCGGCCTTTCAAAGCCTTTTAATATCATCAATTCACTATACAAAAATAGTCATTTTTTGTGTTCCCATCGCATCGCTCAAACTCTGCTAGTTAAAGCGTCAAGCGTACAGTTAAAACAAGTTCACTTTGTGTCCGGCCTGATAAAATCTGATCCACGCACAGGTAATGAAAATACTTTTGCTACAAAATCTGACCTAAATAATAACCACAGTAATATATGAAGAGGACAGGGATACCTCAAGGGAACATATTTGGACCCACATCATTTTGAATGTGCCAATGTGAAGATATGAAAAAGGCTTTTATTTTTATTAATATAGTAATATTACCCCCGGGTTAATTCTATTAAATCCTGAAATGATCTATTTCACCACTCCTGTTATATTGAGGTACTCTGTACAAGGTAGGTAATATCTAGTTTCGTATTTAAAGCTTCTTTATATTTGATCATATAAAACGTTGTAATGCAATTAAAGATAATTTATTTTGCTAATATTCGCACAAATGATGTAGAGGCAACAATCAACGTATCAGTTTTAATATTTAAAAGACCATGTATTTTTAAAATTACCTAGATAAATATTGCATTTTAATTACTGCTAGAACTTAACAGTTTTATGCCATGGGTTGGCTAACCTTTTAATAGGCTAAGGTCTTGCCTATTACATTTCATGTCACCTTGTGGTTATTCAGCTTACCATAACGTGGTCACCTTGTTTGTCTGAAAGAGATGAACTCTCGCACCCTTGGGTTTACCTTAGATAGCTTGTCGAATAAAAGTAATATGGACCATTTTTATGATTGTCGAATTCACCATAATTGCGTGATTATCATGAAAACTTCGTTCTTTGTACAAAAAAAACAGTCTAAAGCACTTCAAAATAATGTCGCATTTTATTGATAAAATATATGAGAAATGGTACTTTTTTTTACGAAAGTTGATATTCGTGTTTTTAAAAGTCACAGACATTTTATATTAGTATTTGACTTTTATGTCGATCATTAAGTCTGATAAAGGGAAAATTATATCTCGAAAAAAAAGCCTTCATATAAGTTCACAGCGACAGAAGGAGCAGTGCACAAGGTGTGTTTGATTAGAAAATACCCCCGTGAATCAGCTATCACAATTTTGGCATGATCTACAGAACTGAATATAAATCTCAAGTTTATATCCCCCTGTTTTCGTCTTCGAAGCTATTGAATGAACTTATTTCAATAGATAAAGTAATGGCCCTTCCAAGGTTGCGGGTTATACCAAGGTGGCATAAAGTTCGAAGACCCAGACAACCTGAGTTCTACAACCTTGCATTTACGAGAGTCTTTATTTTCTGAAGGACAAAAACCCCACCCTCTAAAAGGGCTATTTAGGGTTTGGTTTTATTTGTGTCTCGGATTACTTCTTTTGGAGACGAGCGATAAGCTGTGTGAACAGTTTTATTTTTCGACGTCTTCTAGAATTGTTTCATATAGATTTTTGTGCGTATCATTCAGATAATGTACTCTTCTTCACTACATAGTATAAAACAAAGTCGCTTTCTCTGTCCCTATGTCCCTTTGTATGCTTAAATCTTTGAAACTACGCAACGGATTTTGATGCGGTTTGTTTTATTAGATAGAGTGATTCAAGAGGAAGGTTTATATGTATAACAACATCCATTAAATAATGGAGAAGTACTGTTATTTTTGAGTTTGAGTTTTTCTGTAGTGTATTTAGTATCAGCATTGCACCCGTGCGAAGCCGGGACGGGTCGCTAGTTATTATTATAATTCTATTATGTCTAACCTCTTTACCTGGATAGGTTAATCAGAGGTACAGACGCCAGCACATGAAGCTACTTCAGATAGGTTAGGTAGATTCTGCGTAGTCAGATTTTCCTGGCAGTTTGTTGCACGTCGTGCGGCCCTGTGTATTTACTTGAATTTAATTTTTAATTATATAAAACTTTGAATGAAAATAAAATCGTCTAATAAAGATAAAACGTTTCGATTCAACAAACCGGTATCGTAGGTACAACACTGATCGAACAAGCTGACAACATTATTTGCAAATTTGACATTTGCATGTCAATTTGGTCTACGAGATTAAAAACAGACTTTAGTTGGTAGGTAAATTCATGGACAATTAAAACGCTTCGATACAATAATCTTCTTTATTCTTCCGGGACGGGATTTTTTATTTCTTTGTAGATACTGATGTGCCTTTAAAATGTTGCTTATTCGTAAAATAAAATAAAAAGAACCTTCTATATTTAGGATCGGTTACACAATGTGAATATGCCCGATACTTATACTAAGTTAATAAGTGCAAACGCCAGCAGGTCAACCTGCCCGAATCTGTAAAATTTTACCAATCGAATATTAACCTTCCATATTGTAATAAGGTTAAAAATCTATTAAATACATAGGGCAGATTGAGGTAGGTTGATGTGCTGGCATCGATAGATACCTAGGCGCTGAAAGTACCTACCTACTTATAGTTAATCGATTCCAACAAAAAGACGACCAAAATAAAGACTATTGTAATATAATGAAAGTACGCTTCAATAAAAAGGCCCAAAATATAAATTACATAAAAGGGAACTTACCTTTTGAAATTCTCATTTTGAAGACGCTGGCTCACTCCTCACTCAAGCGGTCACAAGGGTTCCATTATTACGAACTTTATCATAAATTCTACAATAACTGTAATCTTGAACTATACTTTATACTACGAACATTTTAAAATCGTCTTTAACTTCACTCATCATGACTAATCTACTCGAAGCCTAATTACAGAGAAGCCTATTTAATTTCATAATTACACCCCAAAGAAGTATTCACTTGGTGTCACTAATTAGCAAAGAACCCGCTTTTGCGGTAAATGTCAAGAGAGAGTGCAACTGAAAACAAGGTTGGGGTTCTAGCGCGGGAAAACGTGTCAAGGTTATACTGGCACTTGAATGAGAACGCGGCGGACACTGCAATCAAAACCACGCTATCACGTAACCGACCTACACGTACGACCACTATTTCTAACTATTTGAATCCAAATACGTGAAAAATATAAGCGCAGCCAGTCAATTTTAAAATCCAAACACACTTAAACTTAACCTAAACACATGGCACTACGTTAGTTCCGACGTCCCCAGCCGACGATGCATCGGAACGTTAAGTTTCAAACCGCGCTGCACCACTTTCAAACTATGGCATTTTATTCTTTTTTCAAATTCCCGTCCGTGAGATGAGAACACGCGCGATGCAACATCCCTCCGTCGAGTACCGAATGAACTGGGCTCTTCGCCGGCAGAGGCCGCTGCCCGCGAAATTGGCGCAATTTCGACGCATGCGCGGTGCATTTGCGAACCGGCGGCGGGACCCGATGCGACCCGACGCCCCTCGCTTGATAGAAAAATCGAGGACGTAATGTGACGTCAACCAGTAGTACACAATATGGGTTAATCGGACGTAACAAAAACAACTTTTAGACTTCATGCTAATTCCGCGTCTTTGCGTATACCTACTGCTATTTGTTACGTCACTGTTAAGGCTATGAATTACTTTTAATGGTTCCATGCTTGTACCCTTATCATTCTCTTCGCTAGCGCCCATTATTCTTACGGGAAAAAAATACAAATCTCTTTTCTTAATCCCGACGGAAGCGGAGGGAGATTGTTTTGAATATTCGACCGCTGGCCCGCTTCGTAGAAAGCCTACGGAACTATATTTCGTTTCATATCGTATTCGCCCGGGGATAGTTGGCAGATAAGCGAAAAAAGGTGCTTCTGAAACTTATCTAGATTCAGATTATGGGGCGAGAAGTATTCCAATCATAAGTAATCTATTGTTTTTGGTTTATTGAATATTGTTTTTAAATATCACTCAATGGAGGCATTAATTACTTAAAATTGCACCTCTAAAAATTGCACTTCAGTCAAAGACAAAGGTACTTAAAGAAAATCTTTTACAGATTGACGATAAGGAGATCAGAACTGCCGCAGGCCAATTACACTAATTAAGGGGGCGACTATCACACAGACTTCACAATAGGTAACCCACTTTAGATACACAGACAAGATTGTCTTCCAGAATAAATCATAATCTGGACCGTCCAGGAGAGCGCTGATCATGGCGATGTCTTGTGGTGGTACGTACCTACATCTCTTGATTTCCGTGGATATATTAAAAACAAACAATTCTAGAAAACCTAGTGGTTCATCTACATGAAAACAAGTGCCTATAAGCTTTAGGAAATTTCAAGTAACTAATTTTCTTCACAGCCTTAGGGCCTGCTAAAACTCCAAATAATTTCAGTAAAATGTAATGCTTTCTTTAATCACTTCAAAAGGTCGAAATTTCTCAAGAGTCCCTTAAATACCGTTGTAATAAGTTTGTTCAAATAAAGAGCAAAAACGTCTGAAATAATATTTAAAAAATGTAACTTTCTAATTAAGCGCCTAATAGAAATGTCAGAGCCAACTCCCTACTACGTGTTTAGCAACATTGCCCTAAAGGGTTTCAAAGGAACTTAATAACACAAGAACTGTGCAAAGCAGTTGTAAATAGTTTGAGCAGTTTGCAAAGCTTTAGTTATCGTTAACAGAGACGAATTTGCATATGGGAACGCTAATTTGTCTTTAGGCTCTTTTTGCTGAAATTCTGAACTTTAGATTGCACTTTCGTGAAAGACAAAATGTCTGCTGACGTAGCTTACAGCAGTGTGTGTAACTACTTACTCATACTTTAAATTTACATTGAACTTTGTGGCATACACCTCTATGTTATAGGTGATTGTGTTGCGAATGGGATCGCTGTGTGAAGATCTTAATGGGTTGTGGAATAGAATCGAGGTTACCTACCTGATCGTTCTATTCCACGCGTTTATCGAAGAGATGTCAGCAACATAGAAGGGGAGGGGGGGGGGCTTTAGGGCCAGGGTCTGCCTGGGCTGTGGGTTGTTCGTAAGAGATACCGTGGCCCTGGCACACAAACCTCCAGAAGGAACATAGTGGGTTTTAGTCAGTAAGAGTCTGACACTCCCTCCAGCTGCACCCTCGGCGGGAGGGGTCATTTGATGATTTCCCACGAAAAAAAGGTTACCTACCTGATATTAATATTTAGTTCTCAAGTAAACGTTCGACATTACTACGTATACATAATACATTATTGTAACAAAATGACTAATAATCCCAGTCTTGACCGGTTGACATTTTGACTAGATAATTTATTTATAGCCAAGAAATCGTGGAATATTAACATTATCTCCCAAGTTATTTAGCGCATTCAATAAATTTGGAATTTAATTTTAAGTAAATACCGTACCATATTATTGTATTTAAGCGTCAAGTACTTGCAAAGAGGTTATCTAATGTATATCTAATGGTTATCTAACCAGGAACTAAAGCATTAAGCAAGGACTTAGATTTCAACCTGTAACTTGCTTACCACAAAACAGTACCGAATGGTCTTCAAGCAGTTTTAACATTTGCGGTTTTGCTATCAGCTGTTAAGGCCAGGGATGGCGAACCACTGGCACGCGTGCCTTCACTGGGACCAGGGAATAAGTTTGGGTAATATCATATTAATCATATTAGTTACAGTCCTCATAACGCCTATTAAGTCTGTGTCTATCTACTAAACTTTGTTAACTGCTAATCTAATACACGTCAACATTGTTCTGTACCGTGGTCAGCACACCAGGTTACCCGAAACTGTAAATTTTACCCAATCAACTTTCAACCATATGCTTGAGCGATAAAGTTGAAAATCTATTAAGGTAATTTGATACATTGTAGTAGCTTCATGTGCTGGCGTCTGTACGTCAAATCTGTTGACTACGTCAAGAATGCACACAGCTCTTTTTTCATTGAAGGCACTATTTTTCTGTATCTTTATAATCTGCTGTTCGTGTATAAAGGTTCTTCACCCCTGTTCTAGCAGTTGCAACGGTCGCAGAATATAACCTTGTTGACACGAACTAGATATTAACATAGATATGAAGCATTGCGCCGTCGTTTCATAATAAACGGTTGTAGGAGTGGCTCTGGTTGTCCCTTCTAAATTCCCAGTTTAATTGGCATAACGTATTATTAACAAAGGCGTAGGAGTTAGAAATCTGACGAAATATCTACTTATATTTAAGAGGTGGTTTCAAAGTTTAAGATTGAAATTAAGGCTCTCAAGGTAAGGTAACCTAACTAAAATGGAACTTGCGGGATTACAAACGTACAGTAGATAATGTAATTGATAAATAATGTTATAAATAATTAAGAAATAGATAATAAAGAATACTGAATTCCTTCCTGCAGGCTTAGCATGGCGATTCCATATCTATTCTGTCAAGAAAGAACAAAGCTCCTTCTGTCAATGTCAACATGTCTTCTGCCCGAGCATGGCGCGACCTGTCAACTCTCATATAATCACTTGTAAACTTATGTCGATCGAAGAAAAGAAAAATTACTTCAAAAAATTTCAAAAGAAATCTTACGTCAATCTGTCACTTTTCTGTCATTATGTCCATTTTCCGGTAAAGTTGCAAAACTTGTTTCTACGGTTGCCATGCTAAGCCTGCTGATCAATTGAACCTGAACTCTATTCAGGATAGCATTTATTGAATTGACGCCATCAATTTTAAATTGCGTTCTCATTACATTATTACTGCGCAGGAACGAAACTTAGGTACAGAAATAAAAAATAATGTTCAATTAATCCAAAACTCATTTAAAAGACTAAATTCCAATAACGAGTAGGCAATGTTAAGCCCATACCTACATCTCCAGTTTTAATGAGTAAAAGTTAAAGGTACGAACTCTAATGACGATAATTTTCTCGTCTAAGGGCAAATTGTACGGGACTTCATCTAAGTACCTGAGTAAGTGTGTGACGCACGCAGACGATACTAATTTATCACAATTTGTGTACATCACACTTTGTTCTTGGAGTTAAACAAAGCTTTCTGTTGGAAATGTGAGTGAAATAGGTAAATGTTTTTACGTTAATCTAAAGGTAGGTAATGAAGAAAGAAAAGGAAGGTTTTAAAAGAGGGATGTTTGTGAATATGTTGATTCCAATATTTCATGAATAAAAATTACGATTATTTTATAGTGTATAGATAGGCCTACACTGATATTAATACTGTTGTAAGTAACCCAAGACATTATCTCCTATATTGTCATTACAAAAATTTAGTTACACGTAGTAATCTAACATCAAATCATCACTTGCATATCTATTTACCCCAGAAAAAAACTGCTAATCTGACTTCCTACTCCCTGTTTCCTGGGCAACACAATACCTCTAGGTAAGACTGGTTTCTGATTACCCATGATGATTGTCAAGACACTTATATAATACATGGACAGCTGGATCCACAAATTTTCCAAAACACGAAGGAACTCACTAATCTGCGGATCGACCATGATAAACATTGTCTGACCATTCGTCAATTTTCTCAATGGGTTGTTACTAAACCATAATCCCTGGATCTGATCTAATTTCAATAATAGTAGCTTCTACTGAAGCCTTCTGATGTGTACTTAAATATTTACAAGTAGTTTACTCTGACTAATTGAATGTTACATAAAGGTAAAATAACACAAGTACCTACAAAGAAAAGCAAGCTACATCAAACGAGGAAACAAACAGAGAGATATTACCAGAGATATAATGTCTTCATCAATCATGCAACTTAAATCACAACGCCGACAGTCGCCTTCAAAATCTATGATCAACACTGATCTTATCACATCTTCTTCTAATAATATTAATTGTTTCAACTTCAAACTTTCCAATAAGGCTGGTCGATTATTCATAGATACAATGTACGGTATAATACAGGAGGCTTCAATGTTATCTCGTGTCGATCTAGTCAAGTTCCATAGCTATCGGTCTTCGTTCGTGTATCTTTTCTTGAAACATTTGCTCAGACTCGTTGACAAATAGTCTTGATACTTTATCATAAATCAGATTAGTATGAAGAAAGTCTTGGGTAAACGGTTTGTTTGGGTAAAGATGAAAATAAACTGAACCAGAGCGTATTTTTTTAATGTGTAATAAAGGCAATTTTTAAATTGCACCTCTATCATTTCACTTTTTCGTGACTCTTGATGTTTTTAATATCAGAAATCACATTTTATACAGTTCTATGAATATAATTTTTCCCATTTTCTCGTCAAATTGTACTCTTTTCAAAGTATCCTTAAAGAAAATACTCGTACATAGTATATCTATTTATTTGATGTACGGATTCTACAGATTTGTATTGAACAATTTCTCCGCATAGCAATTTCATTTGTTTATACAATCTAGAGTATCTACAACTAAATTCGCATTAGCGATGATATTAATTAACATAACTAATTATTATTAAGTCATGCATGCGACATGATCAAAGCAAATCCCGACATAAGCTGAGCACGGAACTAGATTGACACGAGAGTGTTAACTATCAAGACTATTCAATCTCCACTTGATTTGGTTAACGTTCGATGCTAAATCATTTAGATATTAACTCGTGAATTGATATTCCTGCTGAAGACTATAGATTTACTTTAATAAATACAATTTTAAGTTACATTTGCAAATGATAGGAGTCTTCATGCTGTATATTCAACTGTAAAGGATGATGATGATCCTTCTTTGGAGTTAATACAAAACTTGACAACACTAAGGTACAAATAATGGGCTCTAATTTTGACAGAAATTTTAACTGACTTTTCAGACATAAAAATTAGTTGTTATAATGACACTATTTAAGTTGGGAATACATATACTGCATGTTTTCTTGTTTCACTGTCTTCTATTTGTCGTCATCTCACAAGTAAAATTCTTTCTAGCCATATGAACAATCGAAACAAAACAGAACGCAACTGCTGCAAGTATATTACATTTCTCCCATGGAATTTATGAAGGGCTCTTTATTATTTTCATGGTAAGAAGAAATAAATTCACTACCACCAACGGGGGTTACCCCAACGTAAATCTTACGTTATGTGAAAGGTTGAGTTCGCTGTATAAACTCTATTGGATCTTGTTTATAGGAATCGGCGACATCTTGAACAGAACCATAGACGGAGTGTACTTAAGTATTGTGTACAGCTAATTGGTTACATGATTCATTGATTTCGAGAATTATGGTAAAGACGCCAGCACTGATGTGCAAAAAACTGTCAAATTTTCTCAATCAATTTTGAACCATGTACTTCAGCGATAACGTTGACAATCTATTAAGGAAAGGACATTGCTCGTCGTCCATACATAGTTTGCCTAAGAACCAACAGAGAAGCGTATTTACTTTTTGGGTTTTAGATAATGTATATATTCGATTTAACCTAAATTAAAACCACGGACACTTGTGAGAATTCTGAAAAAATCAAAACACTTTCGGATTTTGAGGTTATAATTACGTCAATAAAAACATTCGGTATATGTAGCAAATGTCATCTGTCAATACATCAGTGTCGATATTGCTCGTTTCAAACAGCGAGCGCTTTCAATCGAGTTTTTTTATAAGCCGTAATATGGTTCTGCGACATCATAGCGGACTGTTTGTAACTAAAAATCATTATCTTTTATCAAGTGTTGAGAATACTGACGCTTGTTTGTGTCAAACTCATATTGAGTGCTGTTACAAAGACTTGGCTGTATGATTTATAATACCTTTGCCCATTAAAAACCTTGAATTGAACCAAAAAAATAGTAAAACTATCACCGAGGATTATGACGAAAGCTAAGGACGGAAGTGAATACTTTTTAAAATGTTTTCGAAATTATGAAGTGTCCGTTGTATTGAAATATGTGTAATGTATATTATTAAAATAACTAAGAATTATGGTAAATGTTTCATGCGTGTTGATTCATAGGCCAACTTTGAACAATGTCCTTTGGCAGATTTGAAGAAGAACAAAGTCGAATAATATTATTTGTTTTTTCAAAATATTTAACGAACATCTACCTGCCATACGATAATCAAATCTATAGAAACAGTTTTTTAAAAGGTTAACAACAAAAACTTCAAATCAACTTATCTAAGAAATAAAATCCTTGCATCCTCAATTACATTACCAAGATAAATAACACAATATACATGCAATACTCCGTCGTATTTTTCATTACAATTTATTTCGTTCCGTCTGAGATCTCTGGACGTTTTCTTCGCAGCTGTTACGAGGGCCATACGTCTACAATGCACGACAGACGTGTTCAACCCTAGGCAATTGCCCCGGACAAGTGTTCCCAACTTCCGCGCAAGGCTTTGTGTTACCTGCAATAGAAAAGACATTGTGTACTTATTTTCATTTATTTTAGCCTTTAGTGCAATGTGATGGGGACTGGCTGGAATGGGTCGGGATTGATGAATTGAAGTATTTAGCCTTTTTTCTTCTTCTATATTGTTCCAATGCTGGGCAAAGGCCTCCCCCAAAGTTTTCCATCTGTCTGAAGCGTTCCGCAGCCAATCAGCGTATTTAGTCTTTTTTTTTTTTAATTTCCTCTCAGCATTTTCAGCCGCTTCTTGATACCATTGCATTGTCATATCTTATTATATTATTCTATGTAACGTATATTCTTTATAACTGCCACGCTATACCCTGCATCGAAGATTGCTTTGAGGTTTGATATCTCATACTAACTACATAATAATATAATCTTGTTCAAGGATAATTAATACACAAATTCATCTTTGATCAAGTGTCTATGTTAATAAATTAATCTACCAACACCTACTTAATTCTCAGCACTTATTAAAGATTCGCTACATAATCGTTTTCGATTTCCAAATTCAACTTACCTTCCAAGGGTTCTTCAAGATCAAGTCCAAATAACTGCAAAGCGTTCACTACGTTTTGGCTACTCGCAGTCTCCTCTTGAGGCCTCTCCGCGGACTGAACAGCACTTTAGCTTGCTAATTCTGAATTCCCGACGACTAGTAAGTTGGTGAGTAAACTATCAGGTTTATTCTGCATCACTTAGTTGCAGGGTTAACCGCAATTATGGTTATAGCGGTTACATTATTGACTGCTGACTTTCGACATTTATGCGCGTTTAATGTGGGTTCATAAAACATGGAATATACAATATTGTAAGGGATAGTTAAAGCATTTTTGTTTTTAATTCCAGGGTATAAAAGATTCCTTTAATACCCCTTGATACCTCTTCGGTTCGTTGGTAAAATTAAATGGTGACTGATAAATATTCATATTCGAGTATTTTACTGCTCCTTTTAAATTGCCGAAGCTTAATACTGTTGTTAAAAATAAGTTCCTCTGAAATTCATCCCCCGTATATTAAAGCTCAGATATAATTCAAAATTGTAGTGGAAATTCCAACAAAATATGGCTACTTCATACGAATGCAGGAAAATGGTAAAATGAAATTTGCAACGACTCGCAGTTTGTACGACAAGAGTATTATGCATCCAGGATTTTCTTAATACTAAGCAATTTTATATACGTTTCTTCTAAAAGGATATGATAACTTGAACTACCTGAATTTAATGTAAAGAAAATTCAAGCTTACCTATGAAGGTATTTGACTTCGAGTATCTATTGATTTTCAATTAAGAGACTAAACATTATTCTTGTTTGTATAGCAAAAATAGTAAGTACATATCTAACGTTTAATAGAAGTAGGCTAGAAACCGAAAAACCTACAAAAAAAACAACCATCCACATCATCATTATCATCAGCCGTTTAATCTTCCCACTCCCGGACGCAGACCTCTTCTCATATTCAGAAGGATTGAATGTCAATCACCACGGTGGCTCAATGTGGATTGGTAATTTCAGACTTTATAATCCAGGTTTCCTTGAGATGATTTCCTTCACCTTTAACCAGTCATTGATGTGCTATAAACTTTGCATTAGTACTTGATTGGAAATAAAACCGCACACTCATACTTGAGAGGCTGGTCCTTTAACCACTAGGCCAACACGACTTCCACCCACAGACCACTTCAACAAAATTACACCTCTGTCATCGTTTTTGTATGCATGCCGTGCACCCAAGCCCAAGTTCGGAACACGCACATTGTTGAAAATGACAAATTAAACCGCGTATGACGCTGTGTTGCAAACTACGACAGACTAGGAACATTGCAACAATAGTGCTGCGTACCTACTACAAATTGTTCGGGAATTATTTCGCTGGCACGGGAATTCGAAGTTTGAGTGTGTAGCTTACGGTAAATAAGTGAAAGCTAGAGCTAAGACAGTGAAGGCCTTAGGATGAGAATTCCTGAAGCATGTCACGGAATTAGTTAATGAGATTGAAGTGCAGACGCCAGCACATCAAGCTAACAGAAACTGTCAAATTTTCCCAATCAACTTTGAACCGTACGCTTCGGTGATAAAGTTAGATCTTCAACTTCAGAAATTTGAGAGATTGTAGTAGATTGATGTGCTGGCGCCTTTACAAAAATAGTAGGAACATTACAGTATTGCAATATTACAGATATTAATGAGGTGTAACTTTGAAATTTTACAACCATTATTGAGGTACGATCAAATTTTAATTAAACTTGTGTCGATAGTTAATTGTTGTAATCAACTTCTAAAGCAAAATTCATGAATTCAACTTCTGCTTGCCAAAATTGTCATTTCACCTTGCAGAAAAGCAATCAACACTACTTCTAATAACGTTAAATTAACTGGTGAAGTGCAAAAAAGAATCAATAGAGACCCGACACCGTGTGAACTTATAAAACATTGAACTCAAATAAATCTATTCAGGCTAAATAAAAGTCGTGTTGAATACATTATGATTATGAAAGTGAAAGGAGCTCAGGATTTAGTCCTGCTCTTGATGCTATCAATTTATCATTTTTTTTTAGTTGATTGATTTTAGTTAAATACAGGGTGTAATAAACTGAAATGCAAAAGGTGTGATCTGTTTGACACACGCTTTGTACTATATAGTACTAAGACTGGAATAGATCCAATTTACGACTCGTACTGCATGCAATTTTTTTTTAATTCAAGTAAGTAACCTAAAATCTAGCTAGCCCCCGGGCTGCGGGTTGTTCGCAAGAGTTACCGTGCCCCTGGCACAGAGGGACCTCCAGAAGGAACATAGTGGGTTTTTGTCAGTAAGTGTCTGACACTCCCTCCAGCTGCGCCCTCAGCGGGAGGAGTCATTTGATGATTTCCCACGAAAAATAGAGAAAAAATCTAGCTATCTGTTTATAGGTTAAGATAAATGATATTTATTTTGCAAATAGGTTGAACTCAACACTTTTACACGTCAACACATTTTTTATAAAAACGAGATAAGTTCGGCATTTCCTAACTGACTACCTTGAGAAGAAACGCCGAAACAAACTCAAGGGTCACAGTCTCTAGAACTAGAAATTCCATCGTAAAAATCGCTATTTTTTTCATTGTATAAAAAGTATAAGTTCAACTACTGCATCCTCAGAATAGGTCCTAATATTAATAGTAACAGCTTCTGAACGAACAATAGTGATCTAACGAGATGTTTCATAAGACCGCTATGCAGAGCAAGCTATTGTAGTGTGTAGGTAAAGAGAGAAACTAGACCGTCTAGCTTACGATTAAGCACACTGACTGAAGCGTGGTTCAAAAGCTGATTAATAATTACTTAACCTACATGTATCGTTATATAACCAAAGCTCTTTAGTGTAATTGTTTTACAGACGCCAGCACATCAAGCTACCCTAAATTGACAAATTTTCCCAATCAACTTTGAACTATATACTTCAGCGTTAAAGTTGAAAATTTATTAAGGGAATTTGACAGATTGTAGTAGCTAGATGTGCTGGCGTCTTTACCACTCTTATTAAATGAATTTGCCGTTTTAAAAGTTGATTAATAGTGAATGTGTAAAATGTAATTCATGTTATCATCATCTGCCTAGCCTTTTCACAAGATGACAATAAGTCAATAAGAGTATCAGTGTTTTACGTGAAGAGACTGCCTATCTGATTCCTACAACCCAGTTACCTGGGCAACCTTATACTACGTACTGCTACATAACCACATAACACATAACCTGATAATCGATCGACCCGTTCGGCTTTTATTAGCCACGAGCTCCTCAATGTATTTCATATTATATACTATTTTAGATAATTATAAAATGGCTGACTTTAGAACAGCAAACTTATTTGACGAGACCTAGAAATAAATCTCGAAGGGACTTAATAGACACTGACACATTACCTACACCTTTATCCAGCTGCAGGCTAAGCATGGCAACCCTATAGATATACAATTGCCATGTTAAGCCTGCAGGTAATCGTTTAGGTATTAAGATACCCGAGGAATAAGCATTTTGGAAAATCAGGTCAGGATTTTAATATCTGCAAGTTCCGTAAGAACCCTTCTGTTTCCTTTACATAAATTAAAGATGAAGCGACTGGAACGCTTCTTTAAGAGATAAAATTTAATGCCAACTAAGCTCAATGACTACCTACATCGTTTTAATATTAACATTGACTTGTTTAGTACCTATTTGCCTCTTGAAAACTACTCTTGATGTTACGTTAAAATTCCTAAGTTTTATTAATTAATAAAATAATAACATACCTACCTTAACATAATTGGGTAGTTGACTAGGTAAAAAAAATCCTATATGACATTAATTTGGTAAAGCAACTTAAAATAATTTCGCTTTCATTTATCGTTTTAAAGGAAAATGTATTGGATTTTTTTATTGATAATTTAAGTCACAAGGTTAAAAAAAAACATTTATTACTCTTAAAAAATATATGTCTAAATAAAAAAAAGAGAATTATATTACTCAATATTTCGGGAATATTTCAAGCATCTTCACGTTACGACGTTTTACCTTGTAACCTTGTTGCGGAACCCTAAAAAACACATTTCAGCGCCTGACAACAGTCGCATTACAAAGTGTCGCGTTGCCGTGACTCTGCTATTTATTTTTACCAGGCGTTTGTAAAATGAGTGATGAAAAAAGTTTGTACGACTAAAGTTATTTTACCTATCCGACAACAGGCGAGTTGAAATGTAAGCGGTACTGAGTACTATATCAAACACATTTCATAGTGTTGGTAATTAAATTAATGAGCTACTTGAAACACCAATCACGTCACACTCAATTGAGTCCCTATCAATGTCCTCGATCTATGACACTAGTCAATAGGTATGCCTTTACATACCTAAGTAATTATGTTATCATTTATTAAGCTGCCTCTTGCTATTTTACTACGGGAATTTAAAGTTAATTAAGATGAGTTTATATAAAATGCAATGAGGAAAAGATTGGATTGGAATATGAATTCAAAATTGCACTCAAATTCAAATTCTATCAAGTTAATCTCAGGCCATAGTAGTGCCCCCAACTAAAACTATAAGTGTATAATAATATAATACATATTAAGTTTATAATTATATTATACACTTATAGTTTTTATAATTATAAGCAATTTTTTAAAACACATTTCATAAAAACAAATATCATATTTAATAAAAATATACATAGTTTCATTTGTATCAAGCTTTTGTTACGTGAGTGACTATAACATAAACATTGTATTTATCTTATTCAAAAATAGAACGTTAACGTTCTTTTTTTAAATGAATGACTTGGGTTCCTACAATAGGTTCAGTGGAGCAGCAATTGGATTTGTTCATTCGACTTTCTGTTTTGATTCCACGATGAGGCAATAATCGGCTTCTCGCCTGTTGTTACAGGAGTTAGTTTACAACTTCCATTATTGTTGTTCGAAGTTGTTTTGTCTACGATTAGGTTGTATGTGGAGGCGTGTGCTATATAATAGCCGCGATAATCGATCGATTTTAAACATACACGTAGAAACTTTTTTAATGTGTTTTAAAAAGCTTTAAGATCAGTGGTCATCAGCCTTTTTTCGTCCCACTGCTGGGCACAGGCCTCTTCTCGCAAGAGAAGGATTGAGCGTTAATCACCACGCTTGCTCAGTGCAGGTTGGGGATTTCAGACTTCATAGTCAAGGTTCGAGATGTTTTCCTTCACCTTTTAATCAATCATTGGTGTCCAAGATAAACTTCGAAAGTACATATAACTTAGAAAAGTTACATTGGTACTTGCCTGACTTGGAATCGAACCCGCGCCCTCATACTCAAAAGGCTGGTGCTTTAACCATTAGAGCACCACGACTCATATTAAGATCAGTGTCAGTAGATTGAAAATCATTGGATTTATCGTAAATAACCTGTAAAATAATTACCTTATTACAAACCAGTCATATGCCGATGAGCGACAAATTAGGTAAACGGATAAATTAGGTCAAATTCACAATCTCCAAAAGTTTTTATTATTAATTTACATAAGATACTATAGGTACCTATATATTTATCCAAAAACTTTGGTATTTCTCCTAACGACCATGAGAAGCAAAAGGGGCCAATAAGCATAGTTTGTCGTCCAGATTCCGAAGCTGCCAAGACCTTAGTATGGGCGGGGCGGCCACAATCCGCTCCTAGAATGTCAGCCATTCATCCCGTGCCCGTATCGGAACAAAAACACTAACGACTTGTCAAAATAAAAGGATTTGCTCAACGATTTGAAATTGGAAGGCGAAGGATGACTCGGATTTTAGTGCTGGCTAAAAATGAGGTTGATTGCACCCGAGCTGGACCTGATTCACTTTTGTATAGTGATAACCATGAACTCATTACAATTTGACAATGCAGTGGAATCATAAAAAAGGGGCGACTGAGAGGCTTCAAGCATTAATGTATTACTTTTCATAGAGTGTCAACACTCATAAAACCAGTTTTGAAAAAGTGTTACCTAGCCATTACCGTTTTGTTTATTAAACATTATGTAATGTACAGAGTTAGTAGAAAATTAAATAAAATAATAGAAATAATTATAGCATAACAAGAAAGTTGCTCTCAAACAATTTACGGACACCCTACATTGATAAGTTTATATAGCTGGCAAATTAGGAAACAAGGACACACTCGCAATCTATATCACGTGGACTGGGTCACTAATTTCTCATAATCCACACTAAAACAAACTCTAAAGTTACATTTTAAGGTGTATTTTGTATTGACTAGCAAATTGAACATAATGATCCAGTATCTACCAGGTTAATTCCTATTTAAAATATCTTTTGAATTAGAACAAACTATTATATGTATTCGATTTTGGCAATTAATGTTATTAGCTGTACAACCTTGTTTATTTTAATTATTTGGCCTCAAGAGATATGTTTCTGAGAATTCGTTTGCTTACTTCGTCTTTAGTAAGAAACTATGTTTAGAACAGTCAATTTTCCTCTTTTGCATTAAAACTTCTAAAACAACAAACAAGTTATTTTCAGTATCAGCCAGAAGTTTTTATTTATGTTCGATCAACGTGTTCTATATTCAAAATATTATATTTCAGAGGAATACAGAATCCAAGAATAGCGAAAAGCTCAGAAATAATGAAATAATAACACTAGAAGAATTTCCTTGTGCGAGAATAATAACGGTAATCCTATTTTTTTCAGTCAAGCTTGACATTTTCGTTTATTTCTAGTGATAAGGTAAGGATTTAAATCGAACCCTGATACTACCAACTAAGCACATACTCTAAACACAGAAAAAAGCACAATACATTGAAACTGTAAATGCCTTTTTGTACCTTAACAATCAAATAAAGAATTTTAGTTTCATTAAATTTACTGGTACCTATGAAGTTATAATAAATATCTTTCGCGTATACTGTCATTTTGTCTCATTTGGGAAAAAAACAATTAATATTAAATGTTCCATGTTACGCATACTCGAGAAGATAAATGGATTATAGCACTAACTCACTCTAATTCTAATAACTACCTATTTAAATACAGCAAACTGACTGAATGTTAATATTAATCTCCCATTAACGGCTTTAATAACGCCCATAACTCAAGACTCAATAATAATTAGTTTCAACATACCCACGATAATATCTCAGGTACCGCCCACGCTGGTCCCAAAATATATCCCTACAACAACTTAAATTATTGACTTAAAATTTAAGTATAGTAAAGTTTGGTCTGAGACAAGAGGGCTCCCTACTGGGCTACTTCTAATTGGTGTGGTCTCAGACATTCAGAACCAGCGGGTTATCGAGCGCAGTGTCACCTTTCACTTTGTTTGCAATTAATATGAGATCAAAATTATTAAAGTGTTCTGGGTTCTATGGGCTTAGTTATACTAGGTTAAGGTCAATAAACTTCTCTCTATAAGGTTGTCTGTATTGCTTTGTATCTATCTAAAAACATTTACTTCAAACAGCTTAGTATTCAATATAGCACATTAAAAAATATTTCCAGTGGGAACATAATTATTTGTGTCAATGCGACTTCATCTAATTTACGCAATCGGTTTTTGAACAATAAGTTCGTTTGCGGCAAATGACTTATCAAATGTTAATAGACACCTTAGGCGATTACCAATCGACAAATAATCCTATCGTCCACATACACAACCGCTATCGAAATAATCGAATTAAGAACAGTAAATTTAATCCCAACAATATCACGTCAAAGCAACTGTCGGACTAGTGTCGTTTTATGTTCCAATCCTCTTAGTAGGTACAGAACCAGTTTAATGGAACGTATTTCTAATAAAGTGTATCAAATATACATTTGTTAATACGATTATGTCGTATCGCAACTTATATGAGGCCTTGGTAATTAAAATTATAGCTTTTAATACTCAAGAGCTGTCAATCATGGAGTTTAATTCTTAAGAAGCAGTATTTTGGAACGCTTTCTAATTCTATATTAATTACTTGCTAGTCTCCCGTGGCTTTGCTTACATTCCCTAAGTGGAGTTACATTTTCAAGAACAAAACTTTTTTAAATATTCCATTTATTTATTAGGTAGGATTAGAAAAGATTAATAAGAAAATGATGTAATATGGTATAAAGATGAACATTAAGTACCTACTCTTAGTTACAAATGGCTTAAAAGATCTCGGTGAAAAAAATAAGATAGCTAGTCTTTTTGACAATCAGTCAAGCTCAGTCCCCTTCAGTCACATTTAACTCATTTTCCTCTTAACCTTTATTCAGCTATTTTAAATACCATCATACTATAACATGTCTGGCAGCTGAACGGGTTTTGATGAAACTGAACATTAATATAGCTTATTCGTCAGAATACTAAGAAACTTCCCAGTTCCCCCAGGAAGTTTGTGAAACCTTATATATGCAATATTATAATCTAATACGAAACATTGTGAGATGTAGTATATGTAGGTTCGTCACTTTTACATTGGCAAATACATCAATTTTGATAAATATACGTTCGAGAGAAGATTAATATATAGGCTATTTTTACCCAGATGCAGGAAGTAATTCCCACGGGACGCTGGTGAACCCGCGGGCGGAACCTAGTTTGAATTATAAAAGTATTTAGCCATTCAATTTTGTCGATACGTATAGCACAAGTTTGTGTTTTGCAATTTCAAACAACTGCTGTTTTTAATTAAAAGTCGAATTAGACGTTCATTCAAGGAAATTAGTTTTTTTTACTGCAACGTAATGACACTTTTCTAATTTACACTTAGCGTAAACTTACTTAGTTGGATAGTTTGCTTATTATGTAGGTAGTAAGTGTAAATAAGTGATATTAGTAGTAGTACAATCAGAAATAGCTCACGGGAAGTGGTAAAGGGTTTAAGGGCTGTCTTTTGTAAAATAGATTTTTAGCCTATTTTGAATAAATAATAATGTTTTTATCTTTTTGTATGATTGTTGTAGTGTAAAATTGGACTCAATCTAATCAAATTACAATTTACGACTAAACTACAAAGGTTGACGAGAATAATAACCATTTAAACTTTTCAGATACTTACTATTAATTAAGTACTTTTTGCTATTTATATCTCATAAAAAGGGCAAAAAATATTACAAGTTTGAAAGATGTCAAGTCTAGATTGGTCTAGATTTTGTCTAGTTTCAGTTAGACAAAGTCAACAATATGAAACTTAAGATATTCTAAACGTCCCTTAACTCTACGATCTTAAGTCTTCACTAAATTGTATCTTTTATAACTCAATCAGGAAAATCAAGCGCTAAGCGCGATGGCAGCTACAATAAACAGATCAACGTCAGTCGGTGCAAATTCATATAAATTGGATAATGGTCGGGAGCCGGGCCGATCGCGCCGGACGCTACCAATCTGTCCATTGCCGCAAGTGCGGATAAGTGGCATGTAATGTATCGTTTAATACGTTAATGTACGACATCCGATACGAAAATGTTTTCCCACAATGTTGTTCTCTGCACACTAGTGATAGTTCTTGTGAGATAAGGATTTTCCGTTTGTTAAGAACGTTCTTGAGGAAAATGGAGGATAAAATTAATGGTGATCGATATTTTATAGGAAAGATTCTCTAGTGTATTTCTATACGTAGTAACAATTATAAAAGTACCCTTCTCGGAATAATTAATACAATTTACTAACTTTTTGACATTTTCTATAGCTTGTTTGATGTCTGTCTAGACGGAGTCTAGACTTGTGACAAACACAATAGCTCCTTTAACGAACAATTTTAGTCAACTTCATGGTCAACTTATAAACACAGACACGACGATTAGGTATTAATCCAAGATCAAGATTTTAAGCTGGAATAGGATTACGTTTAATTAGAACATTAATTCAATCAATAGTTTTAAAATATACAGAGCAATGTAACAAATCGTTAAACAAGACTTTTTCTATTCATATCTTAAACAGTAGCACCTATGCTCGTGAATGATGGGCACACATACATTAATGGGCGCTCAAGTGCAACCAACACGTGCACTTACAAGCAGGCAGACGAATGCATCGGCTCCTCATAATTCGAGTCAAAGACTCAATTGACTGAATGGGTCATCGACTTGTGAAGATACTTATGTTCATAGAGCAGTAATGTATATCGGGTTTAACGCTAATTATACATACATACAGCTAGTCTATAGGCTACAACATAATATGTACAGACGCCAGCACATTAAGCTAGTAAAATATATATTTCCTTAATAGATTTGAAACTTTACCGCTACATAATATGGTTGAAAATAGATTGGGAAAATTTGACAGTTTGGCATTGCTTGATGTTCTGTACAATTTAGCAGACATTCTACATAATATGTATGTCAAGATTCCTATGAGATGTACCGTCGTCAGCCGTATCGTAACTTACCATAAGATTAGGGTCAAATATTAGTATGAAAATAAAAAAAAAACTAGAAACTTCATTCTCAAATAGATTCTATCAAAGGTTTTTCTTTTCTACAACAATTTTATAATTAGTCAGCCCAAAGTATAAATTGTTGATGGACACTATAGTTAAAAAAGAAATGTACTAGTACAATATTGTTCTAAATATCACTCTAAAGTGCGTAAGTCACGCGATCACAATTTTGTCCCGTCATGTTTAGACATTAAAGCAATTTGGCTTTATTCGTTTTTTTTATGAGTAATTTAAGGCTCAATGATATAAAATGTTTAGCTTTTACTGTGCAATTGAACCGTCAATACAGTTAAGATTCTGTGGGTGTGGCCGGAACTCAACAATTTTTATTTCTCATCTTCTTGCTTATAATGGTAATGCGTACGTATTGCTTTAGAGAGATCACGTGTTTTGAGTTAGTTAGTCTACCTCAATGTCTTACTTACGCTCAAAGGGCTTTGTTTTCCTTAGCTCATTTATTTTTCAAAATTCTAGTATTCTTATACCTATGTCATAGCATTCATTGAATAGTCGCTTTACCGCATCTACTGTGTGCGTGTTCTCGAGTTCGATTCTCGGGTCGGGCTAAAATCGCTTTGTGAATGGTGAGAGACTTTCGTAAAACAGCCCGGAGTCTAGAAGTTAATGAATGATACTTCCCATCGTACTATGAAAGTGAGAGAAGAAAGAGTGCATCAGCATTTTATTATGCTAAAGCTAAAAGACAGTTTTTCACTTTTTCAAATAATGATTCAGTTCTGATCACTTTTAACAAACCTTCAAAGGGTTTTTTTCTTAAAACCACAAAATAATAAATCCTTAATATATTTTTAATCTTAGTATAAACGCTTATTATCGAACTTAACTACTTCCAGAGAAACGAGTAACATAATAATTTCAATTTCAAACTTCAACGAAATATGAAACTGTTCAAAGTTAGGAACTCAAAATGTCTTATTATAATGCGATTTTGTTCCATTACGTTGTTTCCCAGTTTTCTCTGTTGTAAAACTTGTTAGAAATTAAAATAAATTTAGAATTCTGAAAGATATATTGATAGGCTTAAACTTATCGGACGAATTATTTGTTACGAGGAGTAGTTACTTATGCGCCATGGCTTTCAACAGTGCCGAAATATCGGGAACTCAATAAAAAGGTAGCCTACATGGTAGCAATCTCGTAAACAAATAATTCAAATGTTAATGACCATGAAAGTTTAAATCAACATAATATCGGACGAAAACAAATGTAACCTAAAGTAATGCTTACTTTGCAACCAATATGCAACACATAATTATAAATTGATGTACATAATTTTTTATGAATGTCTAAGTCTTCAAGAAATTATTGACCTTAATTGAGTCATTGAATTGGACAGTAATACATATTTAGCTATGTAAATTAAAGTTTCAAGATAAATTTTTCCCCTTTGCCAACAAAATCAATTCATAAATCTTATCGAATGATTCATTTAATTGCTTGATACTCAAGCATAAAATAACAAAGTCTTACAAGATCTGATATGAACGCACCACTGAACCCATAACATGGTCCAATAGTAAATAATAGTTAAGTTTTGACATAAAGCTAGGTTAAACAAGCGGAATTGATGTGTTGATACCATCTGTGTGTACGAGCCTTTCGAAATTTATGCGCGGGAGATAAAATCAGTGTTGGTCCATTTTGAAAGTGATGGACTCTTTGGAAGTGGTTATTAGACGTGCCTTCGTAGATTCTGAATAATGTTTCCGTTCTTATTGTGGTTCTTTGGATATACAATATGTATCTTTACGAGTAATTGCGTTGGCTGACCTTTTATGTAGACAAATTAAGACATTTGGATTAGTATTCCTTATAACTCATATGAGAATGGTAATGGTCTGATAAACGTCCATAAATACAAAATTAATATTTTTTTCGCATATGAAGCATTCTAAATGGAAATAGAAGCGCTTAAAAACAGAAAAAAAACAGAAAAAAGTGAACAAGAGCGAAAGACAATCTAGGGAGGGACGTACTTACCTCAAATTGCGAATAACGGCACACAACATTCTATAAGCCGTTACTAAATTATAGCAGACAGCTTTGCTTTTACACAAGTAGCGTTCTGTCCAGATACTCTCAAAATTGCGGGCTATCGATAAAAATAGAGGCTTATTATTGTTCCCACGGTTCGGCCACATTGGCGTGTGCGATGCTCATTACAACATGCTTCCGCAATTAGTGATGGGCTGTGGGCTTTCTCAGTGTTCAATGCTCGATTATTATTTGTGTCGATATATGCGTGAGTTCCAGAAAATTTCATTCTGTCTTTGAAATTATGATAAGGGTTTTAAGTTTGCATAAGAATTTTGCGAATAATTTTCAACGCTGTTAACATTTAATGAAGGTTTATAGCTCTCAGAGTATTCGGGTTACTTAGCATAAATCAGATCAACTATACGTGACTTGCGATCTTTAATCAATTTTGCAGTGCCAGAAATTTTGCAATAAATAATTGTACCAACGGCAAAAATATCTACTCTCCTCAACATCCAGCCTTAAGTTTTGTACATCAGAAAGTTAATTCACAAAATAACGAGGATATAGTTATTTATATTGATCCAATTGAATGATGTATGTAGGTCCTTTGGGAGACACTTGCTAGTTATTCAACAGAACAACATTAGCTATTTGAGTGTACTTTTTATAGTTTATTAACAATATTATTTACTTACTATTTTGTTCACATGTGAAGAACAGTGCTTTTGTAAGTCTGGAAACTGTGTGTCAGAACAGATGTATGAAGACGCTCATAATTATTAGGTTTTATGATAATGAGATCGTCGTGTGCACATGTCAGGAATAATATTTGGAAAACCCCGCGTTATTATCTCTCTATTTATATGTTTGTTATATAAATAACTTCCATTTTTTTGGATCTTACATGTTATATGACAATTATGAGAGACACATTTTGGTAATCATAATGGTTATTAGCAGCAATTAAAAAGATCATCATCTCAAAATAAATTGGGTGCTCTTTCGTTAATATTAAAAGTAACAGCTTCTATTAAAATGCGTGGTCGGAATTATTAATCCATTTTAGCTAGTAATGTTCACGATATTGTAGTTGTTTGAGTAAACACTTAATATTATAAATTCAATAAAGCAAAATATGTTTAGATCAGTAAAATTCGATAAACAAGATGAATTTCAAGAGACAATACGCAAGAGTAACTCCCTTTATATTGAACTATCTGACGATTTTGACTTACTTAAACCTCACTTTGAAAATAGCTGCGGTCAGACGGCATTTACTTGACAGAAACCACAAAGCCATTTTATGGACGTGCCTTCTACCGCGCAATATTTCGAACAAGCTTCCTTCGAAATATTTTTTGCATCGCAACAATAAGCAATCATTTGCGGAGTTCCGCAAGGAGTTATTTTAGGACCTCTCACAAAAATGCTTTAAAAACTGATAAGTAGTTCTTAATTACTATTTTAACGCATTAAACTACTTTTTTATATTAACTTGCTCAATATTAAATGATAGTTTTAAAAGTTTAACCCGTAAAACGAAATGACACTTAAACTTTTACACATGCATTACAAAACCTGCCCGCCCACACTGGGACTGTTTTACATTTCATGGCTTTATTCAGAAATAAATTGATCATAGCTAATTAACGAGATACCAGAACTATCGGCTTAACCGAACCACTTTTAATTGGGATTCCTATAAGCCGATCGGGAGACGGAACGATTTATATGGATCTGATTTGTTTGACTTGATTTAATATACATATATAGATTGGTTTTATATTGAACATAGTAAAAAATATTTTTATGTTAAACTTTTTCGCTCTTTACTTCTATCAGTCTATTGTCGATGTTTCTAAAATTTGAGACATTGACATGTTATGACATATCAGTTTTTTTATAATATTTACCATTGTGAAGAAATTATAAATTATTTGCTGTATGAATGAGCTCTATGAGTGAAAATATAAAATCACTTTAGGAAGTAGTTGCAGCCAGCATGCTATGATTATTCCACCACTTTAAAAGAAAACCTTCGCAAGCTACCTCTATTTATTAGAAAGTGTGAGAATCTATAATCTAAGAAACGTTATTTCATTGTTGTTTTATCATCTGACCCCAATAACTTGAATGGCAGTGAGAACGTTTTGTTGGAACAATAGAAAACAATTAATATTGCTGGTTTAGCCATTTTCAATTTACGTTAGAAATAACGGGTAAGTACCAACGTTTAATTCAAACAATACGGCTAATCTCTAATAAGATAAATTAAGCAATAAATTAATGCTACAGCTGTGCTTAAATCATTTGTGTTGAATAATGGTTGATTTGATGTTGATAGTCCTCAATAGCAGTATATTATTTTGTTTCGTCATAACCTGCACCCTCTGTCATTATAATAAAGCAATAGGTGCCTTTTGTTTTATGAGTATGTATAGAAAAAAAATCAATGAATCTTTTAAATTAATTAATTCATTGTACAAAGCACCTTCACAATGTTTTCAATTTCTCATTGTCAAATCTTAACTCAAAGGAACATTTAATTAATTTCAATTCTCTATGTCTGACCGACTTAGGAATCACGCTATTAATCTCGGTAGATAACCAATTTCTTCTTTCATTATCTAATTTAAGTGGAATTTAATGCAACAATGACTGGTTCCTAATTTCATTACCACCCACGGTTCAAGAGTGGCTGCACGGTAACGTCCAACCCAACAATAGCGTATTGTCCACCGATGGAAACAAATTAGGATGATGACGAAGTGAAATTTAGTACGTGAAGGTTGTAATTCTTCGGATAATTAGGATAAATTACTATCACCGTAAATGCAAAGACTGCGTGAAAAAATCCTGATAATGATAAAAGTGTCTTCAAAACGACACTAAGTTAATGGATCGTGATCCCAAAATATGAATTTGCATCCCATAAAAAATCCAAAAAGCTAAAAGCAATCGCATAACATAACATATTGAAACAACAATGTGAATGTGAACCATAACACAAAAAAAAAACTTAAAATGCATATACCGTGAAAAGTTTAAAATCCAAATAATAAAATTGGTCGTTCCGAGACGATTTCTCGATGTTGTAGATAACTATTATGTGAACACTTGACAGGGAGTCGCCGCCGCCACGGGCATGACGAAGGAGCCTGCAGGCGCACGCGCAGGTAGACCCTTCAGAGAGAGGGAGAACAACACATCACTCGTCTCGCTCACACCACGTGGTGGGGGCAGCAAGGCGCGGGCGTAAGCTTGTTGCCTGTGCTACATTTTATTTAGTTTATAACCGTTCTTTGGCGCTTTAGCACCGTTGAACTGCGTGCTGCGCTTGACCATTGTTTGTCAATAGTGTTTCGATAAGAAAAACAACAGATGAGTGAAAAGGTGTTACGGATTTTTCAAGCTTATCGGTGCGTTGGCGCCAGCCGCCTCCGGCATGGCTCCGCGCAAGATGCTTAAAGCTGCGGCTCTGCTGGTCACTTTGGGATACTGCAGCCTATTGGTATACCAAGGCGGCGTTACTTTTAACTTCCAAGAAAGTCGTGCGGGATCTGTGCAAGTGTCTGACTTATCCATTGAACCAGTCAGGACCACCATACAAGACAGTGTAAATAAAAACATAACTTTAGATGACATTTTTATAAGTGTGAAGACTTCAAAACATTATCAGTTCACAAGGTTACCGATAATTTTGAAGACATGGTTCCAGTTGGCGAAAGAACAGGTAAAGATTCAACTCTATTTAATTCTAATACTAAGAATATGTTTTGTTTTTGCTTTATGGAAATAACGTATGAACAAAATACCCAGTTATAATAAGTTAAACATTAATATCAGTCTGAAATCAAAATTACAATTGAAGTCCATAACGTTTGGAACTCGAATGTTAATGATGTTTGAATGGAAAGGATAAATACGTTCATTCATACCAACAACGCGTCCATTGTAAACAATAGCTAATGGTAGTCCTAAAATACATTACTAATTTTATTTGATTATGGAAATAATGCTGATGATGTTCCTCCAAATAAAATATTCATCAAAACTGATATAATGTTCTAATAAGATTACTTTATCCTGCAGTTTTAAGGCATATTTATTAGAGAATTAATTGTTAAATTTATGTAAACTATGAAACCTCCGAATTTATATAAGCAACTAGCTTCCGCGCCCGGATACAATGTACCCTGCATGTTATTCTGACGTACAAAATCAATTTAAGTAAGGTCATCTTGAAGAAGATTGCAAAATTGATGAACAAAATCTTCTTGAAGAAGAAGTTAACGAGAAAGATAATAAAGCCAAGACGTAATAAAACACGAAACTAGACTATTTTACAGTTGTAAAAACAAACTTTATCATCCAAGATTGTACAAGAGTGGAATTCTTTAAATTTTATGATCCAAAACTGTTCCCTGTAAACCATTTACTTGACCTCTGCATTTTGGTTGATAATTTGGATTTCATGGCTTTTTAAAAACGCATAGATTAAACGTCACTACAATTTCACTGAAGTCCAATAATAATAAAACACAAGGCTATAAAGGGGCTACCCGCAGAGTCAAGACTCAATACTGCGGTGATAAATCTTTAATAAATGCACCAGAAATGTTCCCAGCGGGACTTGCTTGTTCGTAAACTCAATATTACCATCTAGTTTCGGAATTAGAGAAGAATGTCTTAATTCAATTTCTTATTCAACCTTCATTTCAACAAACTGCTTTGAACTGAGCGAAGCAAACCCGTTCCAAGCCGTTTATTTTAAATTGCTATCGAATTAATAGCGAGTGCTTCTATATTATGGTGGTGACTTGATGCCAAAACATGGTTGTTACCTATGCAAATATTTTCGTAAACCTATTAAGCTTGTTATTCAAGTCACAGAACGTGTATTTTTTTCTATGAATGTAATGTTATGTAAAAATATTCTATGGCATTGATTCCAAAATTGTCACTAGCAATTTCGAGAACACAAATTATACTTATTTCTTTTATTAGATAAAATCTTTGATTTTCTTATAAACTATTATTAGCTGATGGTCTAAACATCTAAAAGTTTTTTAATAATTTCCAAAATTAATTCTCATGTTTGAGTGCAGACAACAAATGTTACCAAATCAACTTTCTCAGCTAAAACACAAAACGAATTCATTTATTCCAAACCAATATATCCTAGTACACAATAGACAGCGCTCGTGCAGCAGCCATTTAGCCAGCATTTCCTGAATCTGGAGCGTGCATAATCAACCGTTAATCCGGCGGTGCGCAAGCGCAGGACCGGCGCCATTGTGGACCCGCGCGTGGCACGGCGCGCGCGCAACACGTGACGTGATTGTGTACTTGATTTTGCCCTTTTGTGGCAACTCTTGGACGTACGTTTCTGATTTATAAATGGAATGGCTGCATTTTATGATCCGTTGTTGCAAACTGGTTTTGTGGGCCTTTATTTTTGTTATTTAGTTTTTAGTATTTTCAATTTGAACGATTATTGAATGCTATTATAGGATTTGCTCTTTGAGCGTTGCAATAGGGAATATCATAGAAACAAAATTTTTTTTTTCTTTCCCCGCACTTACCTACAAAAGTGATACTTTTTCGGAACTTCTATACATTTGAGTTAAACTCGGCACATACACTGAAAATCAGTATTATATAGAAATCAATCTCCTCAACACCGCGTTGTGTAGTATCACAAATATCAGAGAAATTCACAACACTTTTCACTACAAGTTTTCTGATTACATCTCGACGGAACCAATTAATATCACTAAATGAAAATGTACAAGTTGTTGCAACAACTACATTTGAAAACATGTAATTGGTAAACAGTTGCATAATTTGTTGTTTTTGTTAGACTTTAATGCTGTATGTTTTCCGATCTAAATCAAAAATAAATTACAATAAATATGTGACCTCTGCTTTATCGACATGTAGTCTACAACTACATATACTAGTCGATCACTGTAATACGTAATTAATTTTCGATCCAATTGGAATGATTCGATACATTAGATTTCTCTCGAGTACAATTTTAATGTACAAGTCGAGTCGACTCGAGTCAAATTTCTAATTCAGTATGAATAAAGAATAAGTAATTTTCAGTATTGGATTTCTGAAAATTACTTATTGCTATGTTATTACAATTATTTAATAAAGGATAATATCTACCAGATAAATTAAAAAACGGATCAAAATTTGTATGAAATTACTTACCAGATAAACTATCTGGAACTTATCAGCACCAGGTGAAACTGGCCCTTAATATTTCAGCCGATCGTAAAATCAGCTACTTTAATAAGACTTTTTTCATTTAAATCGCAATCCAAAAATATTTAAAAGAAAACAAACGAGTTCAAGTTCTGTGCAAGTTGCAGAAATGAACTAAAGGAAATTAAAACTAATTTGAAGGGGCGAGAAGTGAGCAAATTAACTCCAATTGTGAACTGGTGAAACTTACGTTACTTAATTGTTTAATGCAAGTCTGTCTTCGTACAGTAAGTACGTCTGGGGTCTTTATCCTTATACGTACTAGTAAAATACTTTTAATCATGACATAACTTTGAAAAATGTGTTATTTTTGCATTTGGTTTCAATCGATGTGAAGTTTTTGTTTTTTCGTTGAGATTTCTGTCTTCAATATTTATCTACGCTCAATCAATCAAATCAGTGTTTGTCTTCGAAATAATACCTTCTTCTTGTACCCTAACTAGATCGTTTCTTATTGATAAGTTTTTTAACTTTATTTTATTCGCCCATTCGTTTCCCTTTTGATCCAGTCTCCTTATTAGAATGGTACTGATTGCCTCAAAATTGTTTAAAATCAGGGGTTCCTTTAGCACTGTTAGTTCGTCCAAACGGATGTTCAATTACATCTACATTATATTCTGTAACAATACTGCATTGTCTGATCAGGTGAGAGAGAAGACCTTTATTGAGGTATTCCGAACATAAAATTATGAAGTGTACTCACTGAAATTATTTGCAGGACTTCAATATATTTCTGCCTCTCGTCTTCTGGAGAGATAGTATTTTAGATTTATAATATGGCTAGCTCCTACCAGCGGTTTCATCCGCTTTATGAGGGTTGTCCTTCCCGCATCCGGATAAAAAGTAGTTATAGTTAAGTTATACATCAAAACAATATATACTTATTTTGATGTATAAGCTATATTACTGCCGAGTTTCATTAAAATTAATTCAATAGTTTTTACGTGAAAGAGTAACAAACATCTATCCACCCCATACAGACGCCAGCAGGTCAACCTGCCCGAATCTGTCAAATTTTACCAATCGAATATTGACCTACCGGTATTGTGATAAGGTTGATAATCTATTAAAGACATTTGACAGATTGAGATTTGGTTGATGTGTTAGGCGTTTGTACAAATTTTCTTGTGTAAAATATTAGTAAGATTATCGTATAATATGGCTCAAAATTACGCACAATAGCATGCTATAGAGTAAAAGTCTGCACTTTATATGAAAAGCCATGTAGCCGATAACAATTACAATGTAATTCATGATATGGCATTGTTTCTCGTTTCTATTACACGGCTGAGTTCTGAAGCTCGATAAGGTAGATTAATAATATCTACAATACACACTAATATTCTGTAGGCACGTGTGTCTTTATTATTTTCTAAACAGTAGTCAACACTGCTTGCTATGGTGGGTGGACTCGGATAGAAGAAATAGTTGCTACTGCTATTATAGTCCAGGTTTCCTTATGATATTTTACTTCACATTTAATCATTAATTATAAACTATATACTTTAAAAGTACATGAAACTGTGAAAAGTAGCATTAGTACCTACTTCCCTGACCTGGAATCGAACCCACACACTCACACTTGAGAGGCTGGTGCTCTATTGCTCTAACCACTAGCCTTCCACGGCTTATCGAGTATGCAGACTAGTTTAAAATTTCCAACTGAACAGTGAATAAGTTTCATTCTAATTTGAAACTAATTGCAATGATTTAAAGTGCATAATTGCATGTAGCTACAGTATACCTGAGTACACATAAGTCTTTTAGTTCATGTAAAGTCGCTATCGTATCCGTCAGGTATGTTTAACTTAACGTTTGCTTAAACAACTTATCAAGATATCTTATTGCCTCAACCTGAGCTTATCAGCGCTATTTTAATATGTTCCGAGAAGTCGGCGGATGTATTGTGCAGCATTTTTGTTGTTTTAAACTCACAGGTGATAAGAAAAGGTACTATTCCGGTCGTTTCTGTAACCTCAATGGCGAGAATGTTTAGAAAGTTTTATTATAACCGACTTCAAAAAAATGAGGTTCTTTCATAGTATATTTAATGCATTTATTGATTTAGATAAATGTTAATGTTATGACGGTAATTGCACATGTCTTTTTCATAAACTTAAAACGTGCAAAAAATACTGAGTTTTAGACAGCGTCACTACTCCTTCTAAATATAGTTTCAAAAAATGTAACTATACTAAATAATTATTTAGTATAGTTACATTTTTTAATGAACAATTGTTCATTATATCCTTAACTTGGACCACCAGAACTCCATACAAATCTAAGTACAAATTACAGTTAATCAACCGCTTCCGCAGTTATAATAACCAATGGTCAGATAAGGCAGTTAAGGGGAACAGGTTCTTTGGAACCTTAGATTGCAAGACCACCCGGTTCTACATACTCATAACTTATTTCGTACCTACTGGAGATCCTCTTCTTTTTCATCAGGACAAAGCTGAAACTAAAAATCTAGTAAAATAATATAAAACCTTTGGGGACACAAGTGAACGTATAACACCTTTGTTTTAGTTTTTCGGTTATACAACAATATCAATAAGATAGCGAATCTCTTTCGAAAGAACGTCTTACGGCCGAAATGAATAACCTATCTATCCGTTGTTTTGCTTACTTGTTGACTATGTCAACAATAAAATATAGAAAATATTTTTTTTTATTGTGATTTCCTACAAACAAAGATATAGTAGAAATCCGAAGCAATGTAGCGAAGTTATATGAGGCGTCTCACCACCTCCGTCAAACATGTCGCGAACAAACCTCACCCTGTCTAATGCTATTTACTGAACTGGATACGGATATTGAGTACTGGATGGTGCATCTAGCAACATTTTACACTAAACCACAGATTCAGACATTCATCATATTGACATTTTAATGTAAAATGAATTGGACTAGCTAAAAGGCGTTTTCTAAATTTTTCGGGCAGTTTACACGCCACATCTAGATACCTTAATCCATATTTTATGCAAGAGGAGATAGAAACATCTCTGATATACATAATTACTCGTATAAGTTTACTTTCCTAGCAACAGTTTTCGAAAAGCAATTTTCTGTTATAGAGAAACCTGATTGTATAAAAAGATACTTCAAGAAAATTAATATCAAAATTTTTATTTACCAACTTCAAACTGAATTAACTACAGAAGCATAAAATGTTAACAGAACCATCATCACCCTGTCATCAATACAAACTTTTGAGTCAACGTCCAAACGTTCTTTTATTTCTGACTACTGCATTTAAATGTATGTAGGCTGAGATGAATCGTATCTCATCGCCTACGTACAACATTAACCCATTGGCCTCAGTTGACTCCAATGAGTTGAGCTCACATGACAAACGCACTTCGGTTTTTTATCCATTCATTCATTCCATTCATTGCTCAGACCGCTCGATGTTGTTAGAAATATGTAACAGGTTGTCGGGCAAGAAATCGATCAAGTTCCTTTTTTAAAGGCTGGTCTTTATTTGCAAATTTAGAAATCGTCTTCGGTATAAATGATGCTACACTGGTAGGTACTTATAGGCTATGGTATGTTACATATCGTATCTATACTAATATTATAAACAGGAAAGATTTGATTGTTTGTTTGGATTGAATCGTCTCAGAAACTACTTCAAATATGTATTTAAAATAAAAATCTTTGGAAGCTATACAATCCGCGGTGAACATATAATCTATGTTTTATCCGAGTAAGGTGGAAACATAAAAAAAGTTTAAAAATATATAATATTTTCTAACGGCAAGAAACTAAACGGCTGTGGTTTAACTCCGAAATCATAAAAAAAAAACTGATCGATAAATTATTGATCTTCAGTTAGCTTTTGGAGTGCGAAATAAAGGAACAAAATAAAATTTTAAAACAGAACTTATTTTGCCTTTTCCATGTATATACATCTCTGACAAAGGTATTTACAGAACAAGATATTGCTTGTCGGTTGTGTTTTGTCAACAGGCAACAAGATTGCGGCTTTCCGCCCTAAATACTAACTTATACTATGTTCTGTTCATAAATCTATATTTATCATGTTTATCATAGCGACTTATATTGATCAAATCAAGCCTTTCAAGTGTATAAACTTGATTGTAGAATTAAAATTCATAATCGTCTATCTTAATAGAAGATTGTGGTAAAGTAACAGCCGCACGGGTCGATCGATCAATGAGTTTAGTAACGTTTGACGCGATTGGTCCGTGGAAGGGTGACCATCTTATGCCGACTCCCGCATATTTCGGAAGGCAAATTAAATTGGTGGGTCCTATGGCTATAATTTGTACAGTTACGGCCTATGGGTAGTCAGAACGTCATCGCGCCACTGGCTTGAGGAAGTCAGATAGGTAGTCGTTCCATGTAAAACACTGATACTCAGCTCAGACTGGAAGCAGAGCTTGGGAATGGCTAGGCAGATGATGATAAATCGTCTATCTTAGTAAGTAAATAGTTAGTTTAATAGTTTCTTCATAAAATAATTCAGACCTGTTTTTTTTTTTCAAAACAGCCTACAATATGTGCTTATATTATACTCGTAATAATTTTAAATCCAACGTTTCTCAAGATTATGAGCAGCTAATTCAACATGCAATACTTATACGCGAATAAAACAACCAATACATTGAAATTCCAACAAAAACACATTCCATTTTTTATTGCTGCAATAGGTATGAGGTACCACAGAATATAAACGTCGCGTATTTTCCTAACACCTAAATAAATAAAAATCTTTATAGATTCGTATATTATCACTAAATTCAACATAAAATTCAAATTCTAAAGTCAATATCGTAAGTTTATTTAGGAATGTTGGGTGTCGGTTTCCGCGAAATTTTACTTAGAAATTTAGACCACCAAAAGTGTTGTTTGTTTGGTTACGAGCGATGATCATGTTGACGTTACATAAAAATACAATAGGCATAGGAAATTATGTTTCTATTAAGTAAATAATAATATGTAATAAACGGTATGAATAATTTGTGAAAAGAAACGATTTCAATTTTCTGACAAATTCCCTAAACATATTTTTTACTTTATCGCTAAAGCTTAAGGTTCAAAGTTGATTGGGAAAATTGTACAGTTTCGGGTAGCTTGATGTGTTGACTTCTGTAGCTATTAATTTAATGACACTCAGTAATAGTGATAATTTTGAATGCTCTTTGCTAATCCAGAAGATTTTTACATTTTGTCAATATCCAAATTATTAAAAAAATATAACTTTATAAATAATCAAAAAAAAAAGACAGCTTTAATGAGCTGGAAACGAAAGCTGCATTTTACAGTCAGTCGACAAAGAACTGATGATTTCAAAAGAAGAATGCTCATGGGTACACCAAAGAGTTCAATTAACAAAGGCCATGACGTCTCGATTAAAAAAGAAAGTCATTAAATCTAAAACCGTCGTTAGAAAATTCATAATCATGATTTTTAAACGGTCACCGTCATGTTTCCTTATAGCCAGTGGCAATGATAAAACATTTAATGGATAATCATTCGAAATTCAAACGTTTAAAAAGGTTAAATGATGTGATTGATCATTATAATTTTACGCTTAAACATAATCATGTACACGCACATCAAGTTACCCGAAACTGACAAATTTTCCTAATCAAATTTGAACCATATGCTTCAGCGATAGAGTTGAAAAGCAATTTGACGGATTGTAGTAGCTTGATGTGCTGGCGTCTGTTATTAAATAATAATGGTTAAGGCATAACTGTTTCAATCATCACCTTTGGGTATGCGGGGTATTGTGGTTTTGGATAATTCTAGTGGGAGAACTTTTTATCCCTTTTCCATCTAAAAGTCTTATTCAGTGGAGACTATGCCCCGTGGAAGCAACACAAAATACTCTTATCCGACGTACTCATATCGATTGGGACTAGGGAATCTGTCTTGCCATAAAAAAAGGAACTATGGGTTGTAAGTGAACCTAAAATAAACCTCGTTGAATTCTTCTGAATGATTAGCTTTCAGCAGCGGTTTCCCCAGATCCCGTGGTAACTACCTATTCAGCTGTCTTACACTGCGTAACACTGAATTATTTTTTGTGGGTCCAGTAATTCTTGAGATTGGCACGTTCAAACAAATAAACAAGCTAACTCCTCAGCTTTGTAAATTCGTACTAGGTAGTATCAATACTTATAGAGTAACATACTTCATTTAGTTTTTATTGCTAGTCTATTTTATTTATTTGACATTTCATAACTCTCTTTGCCAGCGACTTTAACCATTACAACAAGTTTAACAGAGGTCAACATGTCAATCATAACCCACAAATCAACCAGGTGTGCCTTCATTACCATAGCCATATAAAATTGTAACACAATGCGAATGCTTCGGCGGCCGCACAGCGATGCTCACGACCCGAGCTATATTTAGATAGCACAATGCTCAGTTGCGTTGATAACTTTAATAAAGGCCTTGCTTAACAAAGGGATGGTAATAGGCTTCAATTTACTGTCACAGCCTGTGCCTAAAGCCGGCAATGGATTCTGTTGCAACATTTTATGATACGTGATGTATGACTGATTTTGTGTATAGGGCGTCGAATTAAATATAAAAAAAAAGTAAGTCGAGTGTAGTGAAATTAAAAAAAAAGATTGTTGGACATTTTTACACGTTTATAAAATTCTAATTTTAAAAAGCTCTATTACATTTAAAGACATTGTCACTTAAAGTGTTAAAAATAATACGATAGGTATACTTATACATTGAAGTATCGCTAAGTTCAAGGAACACCTTAATTCCGCGGCCCTGGCACACAAAGGGCTTCTGAATGAACAAAAGTGGATTTTAGCTGGCAAATGTCTCAGACCTTTCTCTTGTCATGACTCCTCCCAATCCACTTCTCGAAGAGGGACACTATTGTGTTGTGCCCTGCGAAAGGCGAAAGATTTGACCATTCCTAATGATACGCTCAAGATCGGGAGGTGTGGAAACAAAGTGGGGAGGCCTTTGCCCAGCAGTGGGACAACACAGGCTAAAGAAAAAAAAAATGATATAATGTGCAATCGTCAAACGATTGCCGCATTAAGCTCTCAATTGCAGTTGGCATATATGGTGTAAACGAGCGATTACGAAAACCTATAGTTAGTATAATGCAAATAAAACTTTACACACTACATTATAAAAAACTTAGTTTTAAAAGTAACGTTTTAGTATTGGTTTAGCATTATACTAACTTTGTTCAAAAAGATGGATTAAAGCTAGCCGTAAAAATGGTAATTTATTAAAAAAAATAGGATCATTTTAGTTTGCAAAACTTTAATTTACTTTTTATAACCAGTTGCATAACAAATAATTAAAAAAATGTTTATTAGAGCTATACCTAGTAGATTTTTATTGCACATAAATTACGGTTTTACAGACCTACGGTATTTACGTTCTAACAAATTGTGTTTGGGTTATTAAAAAACTTATTTCCTCGATATTACTGCTTGCATATACAATAATGTAATTATGAGAAAATGATTTTAATCGAGGAGAAAATTAGCATTATCGTTCATTATCAGCCTTTTGATTGTCCAACTCCAGGACCCCTTTTCATACTGAGAGGAAATGAGCGTTAAAACTTAAAAAGTCCAGGTTTCCTTGTGATGTTTTCCTTCACCTATGTATACTTAGAAAGAAAAATATATAACTTACATTGGTACTTGCCGGAATTGAACTTGTAATTGAGAGACAGGTGCCACTATAGGCTACTTCGAAACTTGAAATTGTAATCAAGTTTAAATATTGTATATGCTATGGCTATAGTATAGGCTATGTTCTTGCGATGTCATTAATTTAGACAACAGTTAAAGAACTTAAAATATAAGCACATCGATTAAAAGAGAATGAAAATATAACATAAATATTTTTTTTTACTTGCGTTCAATAACAATAATTCATTTTTGTTTCAGACATGGTTCTTCACGGACACAGATAACCCGCAGCACCAACGTCAAACAAGTAAGTCAACAGTTTTACAAAACTTCAATAACATGATGACCAAACACAGACAACGCACTTTCCAAACAATTTTAAACCTTACACCAATGTAATAAGCACCTTTTTTACAGATGGACACATGGTAAACACGAACTGTTCGGACTCGCATCAGCGAAAACATCTATGCTGTAAAACATCCGTGGAATACGACCATTTCCTTGAGAGTGGTAAAAAGTGAGTATCAAATATTTCAAAGTTTTCTATAAATTTTTGATTGAGCTATTTTGACCCTTATTTTGTGAGTCACAAAAGCTAATCTGAACACAAACCGAGATAAAATTTTCAAGTGTTATTGTAATTTTATTTATTACATTTTAGTTCTTATTCTTTTGTAGATAAGAGCTATATTTTGGGAAGGGATTGGCGATAGATTTATTTATCGTAAACGTGTTGGAAAGTTTAACGAGATAAGCGTGTTTGTCCAATAGTTGGTGGAGATTGTTTTCTTAGTAGAAGCAAATCTTTTCGTCCTGAGCAAGTAATATTCTTTTATGATCAGCTTTTACGGGGTCGATCATATTGATGGTATCGTTCCCCTACTAAATTGACAAAAGATAAGACCAATTTGCTTTTAAGATCGGATACTTTCAATAACACTTGGTAAGACATCTTCATATAAATAGATTGGAGTCTGGGGTTACAATACATTTAAAAAAAAATACTTCAATATTTCTTGAAAGTAACCAATAAAGCTATCATTCTATATTTGAAAAGGATTACCCTTTAAAATGGAGTGTACATATGGAGCTTGATGTGAGAGTAGGTAAGCTACTAGTATTCTTGAATGTAAGCTTATCAAACTCCAATTTTTTTTTGTGAAAGACTAACAGACATACAGACACACATACAAACAAACTTTCGCATTTATAATAATATTGTAGTAGCTTTCCGTGTGTCATACACTTTAATTCCAACGTGGTATACCCAAAATCCCCTCGGGTTAAGCAGAAAGTCTATCATCACTAATTGTGGCGTGCCATAGCTGGCCGGTCCATCACAACGACACATCAGAGCAATTATAACGCAATCAAAATAGCGTTTGTTCAAATTACAACAAGTGATGGATGTGAATTAATCAGAGCTGTAATTATAAATTTAGATGCTAAGCTACAATTATCTGAAGGCACCTTACGTGTGTTATCTCACGCACCGTCTGTTCTGAAAATTAGGTAGATATTTATTGTGATGTGGTTGGGTGATGTAATTCTATAAAATTCGGTTGTATTTCTTGAATGTACGTTTAAATCATTATTTCGACGAATAGCATACTATAGATGCAAGATTATGATAATCGCAAAAGAGTATATTATCAATCTGAAAAATATACGTCAGAAATCCAAGGTTCATCAATTAATAGTTAAAAACGACATGCAAACATTCCCATTGGTTAATTAAGAGCAGGAAATCGAACATGTAAATTAGATGCAGGAAAATAGCACTCATTGCCTAGTGCAAGCGGAAACCGTAATTCAAGAGGTCAAAGGGGCTTGGCAATCTGAATGGAATACACTACAATTCAACTTATTGAAGGATTCATTGCAAAATACAGTGTGTTGGGTCTGAGAGCACTAGACTCAAGCACCGCCCCGACAGGAGTGATTAGGGGACACAAATTGATGGGAAGTAAATGACATCGTCGATCCAAAATTACTGGAAATCGCTCAACTGATCTAAAGTCAAGTACTCAATCAAGGAAGTTTTCAACAAAATTCATAAGCCGAATAAATAAACGCACCTATTAGTTGACAAACATAACGGAGCTGTGTAATAAACTCCTTCAATATTTTTCTACTAAAACGAGCGTGGTTCAAAGTTTTTCTAAACCGCAGTTAATCAAAACCCGCAGTGAGTTAGTTTTTGTTTTCACTAAAAACAAAGCGCTCTTAACTTCTGTTTTTAGAAGCACCGTCTGTTTAAATATTGAATACAAACTTTGGACGACTCTAATGATGGAATTATGTTTAAGAAAACATCTTTGTGAGCTCTAAATATCTCCACTAAATATTCATAATATGGTGAACCCAGGTATTCCAGTACATTCGCTCATCCGACTACAATTCTAAAGAACATTTTTAGGAGCACATGAAGCAATTTTGAAAGCAGATTAAAATTCCTCCCGTTTGTGCCGTCTCTGCAATAGGAAATGTACTTTTCTTTCTCCAGTCCATATCAGAAGTTGACAACAGTGTAAAAACGACTATTCTCGCAGTTCGGATTTTCATACATTGTTTATTCATTTGAACGAAGAGTGTTTTAGTAAACCCAGAGCCATGTTGAAGGTTTTTTAATCAATAGACAACAGCGTTACCAGCGAAGCTCAACGTTCAAACACAAACAACAAACGTTAATGGTTTTTGAAGAGCAAGTCCAATATTATTTTGGGCTCACAATAATTTTCACGCGTTTACTCAGAACCGACTAATGTTTTTCTTGAAACTTCTTCGACTATTCCCACAGTTGTGTTCTGAAGTGCAACCCCAAACGCATTAGTATCACATTTCAATACGTTGAGCATCATCACTCTCGTATTATTGGCCCCCCTCGTTGATCTAAGAAGAAACATTTTCAAGAATTAGATACTTCAAGCTCTATGCTTGTTGTCATTATCGGAACTACGAAACCTCTTCATTCCTAGCCATGATAAAAAAAATATGAACATGACAAATTATTATTATTGAAATGTAAATTATTTCGGAACAAAAGTTATTATTTTATCCCTAATTTGGAACATTCAAATATTGTGTTTGAACACCACAACATATCCCATAGGCCTCCTATACAAACAGAGAGTAATTGAACGTTTCCGGTCGAAATAAACCTTTAATGGGTATAATCGATTCTGAATGAAGCTATTAATTATATGCCGCCTTACAATCTCCGCATGAATTGTGATTCATCGTCTATTGTATAAAGCTTTTGTAACGTGTCGCTCAAGTCTCGTTACTTGCGCCCATTAATTTTCTTTGCCTACGCATCAATTTGTCCATAAAACTGAGTCTGAACCTTTCGTAATAAACGTTCAATGCGGTGATCTTTTGTAGGCAGTTCTTCCGGAACAAATGAAACGGGATGGATGCGATGCCAGTCACAGTCGCAAGGTCAAAGGGATCGTTTGATTTTATTGAGGAGGATACTGTGACACGTAGTGGAATTGTTGCTATTGCAAGAGCGTGACTTTATGATTCTATTTTTTAGAAAATAAAAAGAACAAGTTCTACAATTTTGCTAATGAGGGCTTTAGGGTAGATGGAGGACATTGACAAAACGTGGATTTTAAAAATCTATCTATCCGTTAAAGTGACTACTAGATATAGATAGGAATTTGACATAACTTGTATGGAACTAATATCAAAATTCTATATCTAGTAAACAAAACAACAGATAAATAAATAGTTATTGAAGTCTGTGTCAGTGAAACATATTCATAAAATGCTGAGAAATTGTTATGGAGACAAACCCTTTGGAACAACTTTCGCACACCTTCGAGAAAATATATAATCCACTTGAAAAAACCAGAAGTAGGATACTAAAGCATCAAAATATACGAGCGGTTAGGAATCCAACAGCTCTTTCATTGGCCCCAGGTGGACTGTAATAGGATTATCGTACGTTAGCGGTGTAAGCTTCATTGGGTACGTCAAACGGTGGATTGTTACGTACGAAATTGCTAGTCACGAAGGGACCTTTTGTCCGATGTGTACACGGAATTGGTTATGATATTTTATCGTATGGCTTTCGCCAAAATGAGGATAATCTACGTCTCGTTTTTTTCCTGCTGAGCTGCTTATGGAGTCATTATCAACCTTAATGTTTTCCTGTGCCTTAATTTTTTTTGTTCTATTATTATTTTTGCCGAAAATTTTGCGATCTTTCGTTTATTTAAAATATTATCTGTAACACCGTAACGTTACTTCTGAAAAAATTAAATCCTCAATATAATCTAATTTTAATTTCTTTTTTATTTCTAACTAAAAAAATATTGTGACTTTTGTCTGTTGTCTTGTTTTGTGATCCGTCTCGTAAGTCCATCACGAACAACCGGTCTGATGTTAATATCCCCGGTATTTATTGCTTTCGTTACAATGTGCTTTCCATATCGGAGTCTCTTTTTATCAAGGTCTTAATTTCGAAGATGTTTGGGTTGCATTCTTTTTATATACAAAATGAATCTTACTTCATTTCGACAATTTAATATTCTATTTTTTTGTGTCATGCAGAGATTTATATTATTAAGATTATATTTATCTAACTCAGTTTTTCACTAGGTACGAAAACTTACTATAATATACATATCATGAGCATAAAAAATGCTGCGAATTACTACTATGTGAACTTCATAAAGAAACCAACGTTGAACACAAACTTGTATGTAATGCAAACTCAGTATCAGGCATACAACTAACTGCAATTATGGGCGGATATGGAAATAATAAAGCAGTGAGTAATTCGTTCGGCTTTGCTCGGTTAATAACATACTTAGGCTTAGGTCCGCCTCGTAATAAATAGTCTCGATCTGCAATTAAACAGCTGTCTCACAAGAAATACGCGTCGACCGATCCAATTTCGCAAATGCAAACACGATATGCAAGAAACCCGATACAGATTATATAGTTGGCGAGTGGCAGCCATTTGTCGTACGCCATATTGCAATATGTGGTCACGGATTGCGTATACGCAGCTCCTGTTATTTGGCGGCGAACGTAATTTTAGTAAATTACACCACAACGCTAATTATTGGCACTCGAAGCGAAATTCTTGTTCGTACGACTTTATAAACACTTTGTACTTGCAATTATTGCGTTCAGTTACTCTTGGATGCAGCTGGTTACTTTGTACACGTGAATACCCGTTTGACGATCAACCATTTAAAAAATGTCTGTTGGTTAATGTGTACTTTTATGCCGCTTATAATGGGACCAATTCTTTACCTTGATCGCTGTCTTTTTTCTGAAAACTTTTATATTTATAAGTTCTTTGGTACTGGTTGTTTTTGAATGCAACTTTTTAAATGTTTTTTTTTTTGTTGTTGTTTAAGGTGGTTCTGTCACTTTGATGATGACAACTACGTGAACGTGCCACGTTTGGTGACAGTTCTGCAAAGGTACAATCATCAAGAAGACTGGTACTTGGGAAGACCGTCTGTCAACAAACCACTCAGCATATACAATAAGCCTGCTGACAGGGTAAAGAATTAACAATTCACCTTCTAAAATAATGATTATAAATGGGAAGGCTTTTAGCGTGATTGATTTAATAAGTTTGTTATAAAAGTTTAATTTGTTACAGCTGATGTTCTCGTTTTGGTTCGCCACGGGCGGTGCCGGGTTTTGTATAAGCAGGAGTTTGGCTTTGAAAATGTTACCTGTTGCGAGGTGAGCGATTCAAACTTTCTAATTAAAACGTTATATCGCAAAATTGCCGTATTAACTTTGTTAAATGAAACAAAGGATTTCACACCAGGCCAAATGAAATGTTTCATAAGCGATGTGACTGGTTTAAATTGGAAAGCTTTTAACACGGGCTTTTGATGTAAATTGTATTTTCATTTTCCGAATGATTGCCATAATGTTTCTTCAACTGTGTTCTTTGTTACAGCGGGGGTCGATTTATAAGTGTTTGTGAGGGTATTCGCTTACCAGATGACGTCACCATGGGTTTTATAATAGGTGAGAATCATTTGTTGTTACATTCGCCTATTTTAATTTGTATAATTATTTTGAATGTTTAAAAAGCCTCGCTTTATTGGTTTTCAGAGCATGTAGTGAAGAAGAATTTAACACTTGTACCAGAGTTCCATTCTCATCTAGAACAAATGAAACTATTGCCGACAGACACGTTTCGGGATCAAATCTCCTTCAGTTATTCTGGTCCTAAGGATAAAATGAATGTCATCAATGTACCAGGATTTGATACAAGATATGATCCTACCAGGTAAGAAGACATAATAGTCTGATAATCTCAATCTGTAGTAATGAATAATTATTTATTTTTTGAAATTGATCGTCGTAAACGTATATATTTTATCTAGCGATTTTATCGAAATAATTATTTAATTTAGAACAGAAAAAGGTTTTCATTTATTTATTTTGAATGAAGGTATATACTATACGGCTTTTACCTAACGGAGTAAAAATAGTGAGGATTGTTTTATTTTGTTCCAGATTCCTGTCTCTACATTGTTTCCTATTTCCACATTTCAAGTTCTGTCCTAGATAGCATGAAAATATATAAGGAGAAGGCTCTATAAATAGAATTAATTTAAATTCATCATTGAAATCTTCCATAGAATTTCGAGAGTGCAATAAAAAGTCCAATTGTAAAGGAGATCAGATTTATAAAAGAAAATATTTTTTGAAGATTTTTTATTAAATAGCTTAGTTTTGTGATATTAGTTTTACAAAGGAAACCGCAAATGCATTGAAAAATTTAAATTTTGTAAAAACTGATTATAGTGTAAATGCTTTTAACAAAATGTAGATAGTTATATCTTTACACAAATTTTAATGTCTATAAGAAATCTGTGATATTAGAATATTCTTGTATGTAGTTATTATAATATAAATGTTGTATTTAAAGGTCTCTACAGTCAAATGTTATGACATTGTTTGTAAATTTAGTTGTTTATAAAATAAACAATTTTGAAATATTTATTTTCGCATTTTTGTGTCTTTACTGGTACAAGTTACAAAAAAAATGTATCCTGGCAAAAATGTTTGAATGTGTTACCATTCTATATTCCTTTCCTTTAAAAAATAACTCGTATCGCATTTCAAACAAAATACTGTCTGCAGAAATTAAAAAAAAAAAACATAGACTTATAATCAAGACGACAAAGAAGAAAGAAGTAAATTCACGTCTGTCATTGTAACAAAACAAATGTCCTTTCTTATGCACTAGAGTTTTACGGCAGCTGCACAAAATAAAGTTCAGTAATAATTTCAAGAGACGTCTGGCTCACGTCCCGAGTTCATAATAAGTGGTTCTCTTGGAGTACTTTGCATAGGTATTTCAATTTCATTTATAAGAACTTACTTCGTACTTGTATCGTAGGCATCATCATCATCAGACTGCTGAACACAGGCCTCCTCTCTCACAGAGAGGGTCACTTCGCTTGCTCAATGTAGGTTGGTGATTTCAGATTTTATAGTCCAGGTTTCCTCGATATGTTTTCCTTCACATTTCATCAGTCATTGGTGTCTAAAATATAGTAACTGAGAAAAGTTGCATCAGTAATTGCCTGACCTGAAATCGAACCCTTACGCTCCTACTTGAGATGCTGATGCTTTAACCACTAAGCTACCTGTAGAAATATTCACAGCAGCAAAAGTTATTAAGAACAGTATCATAGCCAAAGTCTCATAGTGACCAGGGATCAGGCTACTTCTTAAATGTTGAACCAGCCACAGAAACTTTTATTTGAATAACAATCACCAAATATGATAGCATTCGATATAAACACCTCGTATTGTGCCTATCGTAAAACACATACGTGCCTGGAGCCGATGCTAGCTGACCTTAAGAGGTTCTAATATACTGGATCATAAAAATTAAAGGTAGTATGCAGACGAGTAAGAAGACATGGATGGTGAACATTATATTCAATGATAGGCGGGACCTTCAGTTTAACGTGCCATCTGAAACACAGAACAAAAAAACATGATACCTATACACTTTAATTTTATAATGCCTCCCTAAAATATGGTAGAATTCACAGATTCCCCTGCATTATTTTTTATTATTACCCGACATTATAACAAAGAAGCGGAGAGGACGGCGTTATATTAAAACAAGATTAGATCACATTATGCATATTCGTGTGTAGGTGTTGCAAATCGATGCGCGCATCGCCTTACATGGTGACCGCGACACCGCATTCACGGAATGTAGGGTGATTGTCCCCTATGCACTGCTGTGGTCTGCCAGGGTGATATACGTACACATTTTATGCAGGATCAGTATTTTACCTATGCTGCCGCGACCTACAGAACTTCTTCCGGTATCCAGATAATACACAGCCTATGTTCGCCGGGGATAGTTTAGCTTCCCAACAGTGAACGATTTTTCAAATCGGTCAAGTACTTTCGCCACCACGTCAATTCAAATAAACAAATCACAATCAAGTCTTTCCTCTTTATAATATTGGAATAGATAAAATAAAAAGACCATTCTCTAATTCATTAAAAGCACCTTCGAATGACGGCATTAGGACACTTAATTTTTTTACTAATCGGCACTGATGATATCACCCTACTGCAGAAATAAAACAAACACAATTAAATTGTAGGTAACAGTCTGATACTGAAAATCAATGAACACTTACAGTGAGACTGAGAACTACAATAATTTCGTCGGCACTAGTTAATCTGCTATCTCTAATAAAATAAACGAACACGATAATAATTATGTATTACATATTACGCCTAAATGTTCGCTCCTGAGCTAGACATATGAATAGATCATTGAACATCTACAGTTAAACTGAATAGCCTTACTTTAACACCTCTGCACGTCAGTGGACCAGTTTTATAGTTCCGATGCCTCAATAGTCTGTAAATGGGAGTATCGAGTGACGTAATTTATTATAGCCTTGTGGCAATTCGTTGGTAATTTAAGGAGAGGGAGAATATTTTTTAATACACTATTAAAATTTCGAAATAAACCTGTGCTTTTTGTCTTATTTGGATGAACTTAAATCGATTCCATTCATTTATTCGAACTCGAATCACTTAGGAAAAAAAATCGATATCGGTTTATGAACTACGAATTATATTATACTAGCTTTTGCCCCCGCGGCTTCGCTCCCGTTCTTCCCTACTCTACCCTACTCCACCCTACTTCACCCTACTCCACTCTACTCTACACTACTACACTACTCTACCCTACTCTACTCAACTATTCGGCTGTTCTGCTATTTGGTGCGGAGACAAATCCAACGAATCAAGAACCATGAAAATTGGTTCAGCAGATCTCGAGTTATAAGTGTTGTAACAAACCCGACTTTGTTTTATATATATACTAGCTTCCGCCAGCGGTTTCAACCGCTTTCTGAGGGAAGTACTTTCCATACCCGGATAAAAAGTAGCCTATATGTTATTCTGATGTATAAGCTATATTGTGGTAAAGTTTCATTCAAATCCATTCAGTAGTTTTTACGTGAAAGAGTAACAAACATCCATACATCCATACTTACAAACTTTCGCCTTTATAATAGTATTAGGAAGTATATATGTAGATTATACTACTATCATTAGATTAACATACACGCAGTCAAATTGAGAACCTCCTTAATTTTGGGAAATCGGTTAAAAAACTATAATTATTTTCGTGAGAACATCTTCCGGCCAATTTTACGAAAACAACAATTTCCTTGAAAACAGTTCGAATGATTAATTAAATTGATTGACATGCTCCATTCGTTCCGCAATGGAGGGTCTTAGCAGTTCCCTTTCGGTAGCACCTGGTCTTAAATTCTTCATTCTGATCGATTATTATACTGCACAGTCACTTCACGTAATTGGGTTCCTAATTTGTTCTGGCGCAACAATCGGAACCCTGACTCGATTCGGAATTTAAACCGATTATTACACCTTAATTCGGATGTACATTCATCTCGATGCTTTGGTCTCTCCATGAAATTGTATATTACAGTTGAATGACGTTATCAATGAGACAGGAGTGCCTCATTTCGTATGCACATGTTAATTGTTTTATCAGCATAGATAAATGTTTATAGTTAGTATTAAATGGTGGAAGATTTTTACGATCATCGTTAGAAAGAAATGTCATCATTCCCAAATACGGGAGCACTTAACGTTAAAAAGTTTAAATACTTTAAATTAAATTCGTATCTTCTAAAAACTTTCCAATGTACTTAACTATTCGAAACGGATCGATTAACCGAACTCGTTTACGAATTAATGGTTTCGAATAAACATTATTAAGCTCTCAAAGAGCGCCGATTGTCCTAAGGACCATTGGCTTGAAAATGACACTCAATTAAAAATGGGATCCATTAGTTTAGTTCGATTTGGGGTTATTGTCTTCGATTTGAACTTAGGCAATTCCTATGAACCCCGGACTCAATTACTTTTTCTCTTAATTTCACTTCTTTTTTTTTTGTTTAATTTCCTGATTACTTTGTCGTTCCATATTCAAAACAATCAAAGAAAACAAATTCACTTAGATAAACATAAGCTATTTCGATGTCATAATAATATTCAACTAAATTACTACCGAGCATTCGATACTTCAAAATTTATCGACATCGATAAAACAGAAGACACCACTCAAACGTAATCCATTTACTGGGCGCGTCGCGGTGGCCACATTGAAGTTAATAACAGTTTTACGAAATGAAATTACCTCGACCGGTCTTGTGTCAATTATGCCCCTAGTAGCCAGAAGGCACAGTAATATTACATAACGAATAAAACTAAACAGAAATAGTCCAGATATTTTGTTAGAAAACTAATAGCTCGGACGCACCTTCCGAAACAAAAAAGACAAGACCCATCCACGGACCAACCGCGCCAAGCGTTGCTTAACCTTGATGATCGATCGACCCGTGCGGCTGTTGCTTAGCCACGAGCTCCTCCAGAATATTACCTCCTATTTACCGAATATCCTTGAGTGGCCAATCAGAATCCATATACACAACACCATCAATTGTTTACGCATTGTACGTACCGAATAATTTGATTTACATTGCTGATTAACTCCGTTCGATTCAGCTTGTCATGTCAACGGTGAGATGTGTCGGCAATCTAGAGGAAACTATACTACACAGACTGATGACGTTCGTCAACAATAAGTAATTAACAACAGGCGATGTATTACATTGTAATACAATGAACTTGAAGATTTTATGTAAATAAAAATAAAATATTTGATTTTTTCGACGTCTTTTATGTTTTTATGTCAATGTGTCATATTGTATCATATTTTGTAATTATAATTTATTACTTTATATTTAGTTAATAAACTTTTTAAGGAGAAATTATAATTATATTTACACGACGATTTTAAAGACATTTTTTTAAATTCAATTCAATTCACCATCACAGCCTTTTTTATCGTCCCACTGCTGGGCACAGGCCTCCTCTCCTCACCTCTCTTGTAACAGAAAAGACGAATATTCCAAGCAAATCCAAACCATAGACTGCATGTCGTAAAACAGTTTGAAAACAATCTAGTTACGTTACCTAATACTTTGGACCGACTACCTGATACGTATCATCATGTTATATTTGTATAAATTTAGCTGGGCCATTCTAAATTATGTCATAGGCAATGGGAAAGGAAAGCGCTCTAGTTAAATGATACAACATGCTTATGGAGTGCTTGAAATAGTACAAAACTACTTCTTCTTAAGATGGATGGGCAATCTATACTCTATTTATACCTAACTAGCTGTTGCCCACGACGTCGCGTCGTCCGCGTGGGCATTAGGATTAAACATTCACCTCCTCCCCCCATAGTGATAGCGTGATAATATGTAACCTATATGTTGACCCGACCTCTAAGTCATATTCATGCCGAATTTGACGCAAATCCATGCATTACTTTTTGAGATTAGCCCGAACATACATACAGACAAACAGACAAAAATTTTAAAAACTGTACTTCTTGGCTTGAATATTGATTGTAGAACACCCCTAATTATTTATTTTTTTAATATTCAATGTACAATTTTGACTTGTCTACGATTTTATTATATGTAATAGATTATCTAACTATGAATAATCCCCATTACGAAAGTTATACATCATGTCATCCTTTATTAATCAAGCATTTCAATCTTATACACTCTAATACAAATCACATTCAACTAGGTTACAGTAAATAATAAATATCTATTTAAAATGGCGCGGAATAATATCAAATTAGATTTATCAGCGATCATTTGTATCCTTTCACTGTGCTTGGACAATGTGGGCGTGCGCACGCTCAAGGGTGCAGAAATCGTGACCGGACACACCCGAACTACCGACGGAGATTGCCGAACGACCTGTCGCAGCCGTTGCGATTATGTATTCTAGATTTGAAATTACATTTTGTTTATGTCCAATAGAGAAATAGGCGTAGCAGTTTTTTTCTGTGCTTATACCTATCTACTTCTGATGAATTTTATGAAGGTTTTGTGCATAAATTAAAAAAAGGTATACAATCAAATAATATACCTTTATTAAGCATTTAAACTTCTCTAATGCCGCATGTTAATAATATATTCGAAATCAATTGTCTCAAAAGTACACACACATCAAATCAACTCCTATATTTATCATATTTCCTTAATATATTTTCAACTGTATCGCCCTAGGATATGGTTTAGAGTTGATTGGGAAAATTTTACAGTTTCTAGTGTAGTAGCTTGATGTGCTGCCGTGTGTACCTCGCGGCCTAGCACAAAAAATATTCTTGCTCAAACACCTGTTTGTTACAGGCTACTTAAAAAATACATACATACATATATTTGTTACCATATTATCGAACCATACTTAACTAAATTAAGGCCCTTTTCCTAACCTAGGTACGTTTAAATATCCCGCTCTCATAAGTTAAATACGCTTACATAAGCAAAAGCTTTAATGGTTTAACCAAATTCCTAAACGCACCTTAATTTAAGCTCAGATAAAAGGTCAACAAGGCCTGTCATTTAAAATTAAACGTATATATATATATATATATTGTATAGGTCGTAAGTCTTTGTCCAATCTTATTGTGCAGTATAGCCCCACCCGACGTCGCCTGCATACTAACGAACCATGAAATGTGCGCATGACATGGACATTTAAGTGTCCCCTTCGGTTGCTATTACGTGTGGCGATACGTAATTTGGGACCGTTTTGGTTTTGATAAATGATTGGAAATATGAGTTCTAAATAAAATTATAACAGTATTTTTGAAATAAGAATTTACATATTGACATACTTAGTTGCAGATATTATGAAGACGAAATATTTGTATTTTGTATGCGTGCATGTTTGTAATGAATAAATTCAAAAACTTACGTGCCAAATACAAAAAAAATCCAACACCATTGGAAAGCTGCCTTCGCCCTGAATAACATAGGCTATATTTTATCCGTGCACGAGTAGCAAGCACATAGTTTCCACGGAAAGCGAGAAACAACATTTTTTCAATAAAGATGTAAGCGCCAAAAATATAATGGACATCCTTAAACCTGAGCTACTTTCTAAAGCAAATGACACAAACAATTCCTATGCTACCATTAATGTACAGATACGTAATCGTTCGCAAGTGGACGGCAATTGACTACATTCTGGTCACGATGCGATCTAAACAGGCAAAACTATAATTTACCATTGCAATACCGGGCAAGCAGGTGCTGTGAAAATATAGGCCTTACACACGAACGTTGATTTAAACCCCATTTGTTTAGTCACGCTTTCATCCTATTTGGAGTAAGTACGGTGTAAACATAGACCTTAGACCTGGAGAAATTCAACTAATTACCCTGTTCTTGCAATTGCAACTTTATCAACCTGTAAATAGAGGTTAATATAGAGACTTTCGTGCTACATCCATCTGCCAGGCGCAGAGATTGCAAATAGCCTTTGTAATTATTAATTACACAACCTGTCATTCTGATGTTCAACACTGACGGTTAGCCGATATGAAATAGATGTTTCTTAGAATAGGAATATGTGAATACGTTGGTATATATACGAGTACTATATCTTAGCACACTGCCTTAGAGGCAATAACGTTGTGATAGGATTATTTGTAGGGGTAAGGAAGGATACGTCATATTTACATGAGTTTTGGCCACACCTTTGAGACTTTTGTGGATAAATAAAAGTAGCCTTCTTCGATACACTTAAAAAAGTTTCAAATTGAAGCATTAAGGTCTAAGATTATCACGTTCAAGCCAACACACAAACTCTACAGCTATTAAGTTCGCTAGGCAGCAGTCTTACGGCTGCCATTGAACATCCTTGGTAGTCGTTACGGGTAGTCAGAAGCCAGTAAGTTTGACGCCAGTCTAACCAAGGGGTATTGGGTTGCCCAGGTAACTGGGTTAAGGAGGTCAGATAGAGAGTCGCGCCTTGACCCGGTACTCAGCTAAATCCGGTTAGATTGGAAGCCGACCCCAACATAGTTGGGAAAAGGCTCGGGAGATGATGATGAGGCAGCAGTCTTACTCGCATGCATGAGAACTACTTCGCGCACCTAGACGAAAAGTAACCGGCCTTGATAAATAGGGTATCTCATATTGAAAGAATTTTCAAAATCACTGCGGAAGTTCGTGAGATAAGACCGTTCAAACTAACATACTCTTCAGCTTTTTAAAAGCTTTTATTTAACTTGCTGTGTATGTATGTTACGGTGGATTCTTTGAACTCAATTTTGAAGTAGATATCTTCAACAGTACAACAAGTAGTTATTCTAAATCCAATATGGCGGAACGTCCAAGATGGCGGAGTAGTTATTTTTAATGAATTTCAACAATATGGGTATCAAATGAAAGGGCTTATTAAGAGTGACTTAAAAAATAATTTGACGTTATTCTAAATCCAATATGGCGGACTATAAAAGCTTTTTAAAAAAAGATTTTTCATTTAATTTATTTATATTAGTATACATACATTAAGAGGTATCTTAGCCAACTGAATATCCACATCTCATTATTGATACTGCAAAAATATATTCTTATTCATCTTTTAAACAAACTATCTAAAATCCGTTTGCCTGCATATACCAAACAATAAAATAAAACCCGGAACAGGTCAATTCAGTTGTTAAAAGACATCAGCATTGACCCAATTCTGGTAAACTAGGGCTTATAGTTCTCCTGAACTAGAATTTCCGCAATAGGTTCAGATCAAATGCCAGTTGCTATTATCCTACGATATTTAAAGCTCACCTTTCTAACCTGTACTGAACTTAGGAGACCCACTTGGCTAGTATGTATCGCAATGTCTTAGCGACTTGTTTAGTGTATTGGGGCCCGACATCTACCACTTTATTATTAAATGTGGTCTTTAAAAAAGTACCGGGTTTACCTTTAAGATTAAAACGTCTTTTTGAAGGAAGTTAATGGTCTAAACATAGTGCTAAAGCCGGTACTTTTTAAAAATGGTGTTTCATGATAGGTAGCATTTCAATCGGGAACTCCATTCCTACCAATTGTGGCCCATTGCAACCTTCTCCGTGTGCTCCTGAATACTAGACCCAACCCGTTTAAGAAAGTGTCCAATAATTTTGCGGCTACACTTATTATTTCCCTATTATAGTCTAATCTCAAAATATGTTCATGTCAAATAACTTCAATAAATTTGAACAGTGCGCAACTGTGTCACTTGTTTAAATCGTCAGAATGTCGTAGTTGCCGAAATCTGTATTTAGGCTTGTTCAATGTTTAAAGGGCTGTCCAATATTTTTCGCTAACATCTTTCTACTTGTACGGACGCCAGCACGTCAAGATACTAAAATATGTCTAATTCATCACTGAAGTATGTGGTTCAAATTGATGAAGAAAATTTGATAGTTTCGGGTAACTAGACGTGCTGGCGTCTGTCTGTCTCAAGCTTTAACAAACCTTTATTGGACTGTATGTCTCAGTGAAATGTATTTCAGAACTAGGCGCGGTCGACGTACGGCTAGATACTAATGTCACGCAAAAAGGCGTTCACAAACGAATAAAATAACCAATTTGTATCGCTATAAGCAATCTTGACAAAAATTGTGTTCTTGAATGTTTTTGTAGTGCTTGTTAAATAAGTGAGTTGTAGTTTTAGACTTTACTAGCTTCCTTCTCCTTCCTCAAAAGACGGGCTATCTAATACTAACATTGTTTTTCGAATCGGTCCAGTAGTTCCTGAGTTCAATCAAACAAACTCTTCAACTTTATACCACGATAGACGCAGGGCAAAACTATGTTTTGAAATATTTTGTGATATAAAAGAAAACATACTTATAATTCAATTACTTTTGATAGATGTAAAAAAATATTTTTAATTGAACAAGAAAATACTAATTGGTTTCTTAACAGGACACCATAACTATTGTATTCACGATTAGCGACAATTTCAAAGTTAATTTACTACATGAAAATAAAGTGGCTATATGCCACGCAAATAATTATTTGAATATGAACTATGCGTTATACAAAACGTGAGTACAATTATTGAAAATTTTGTCGCTTTTATGAATTTGCTTATCTATTCAAAACATGAAAATGATTTAAAAATACATACCTATTAACCTACTATGACTACAAATATTAACTAGAGCGACCGCTCTGATTTATTATATTACCTCATTACCATATTTACCTCATCATAGCCATATGTATCATCTTATTTACATGTACCATATATCATACGTACAGACGCCAGCACATCAAGCTACCCAAAACTGACAAGATTTCTCAATCAACTTTGAACCATATGGTTCAAAATTACTGCAAAGCTACAGCGATAAAATTGAAAGTCTTAGAAGATTGTAGTAGCTTGATGAGTTAGCGGAGAGAGTGATCAATTAACAATATTGTCTATTTATTTTTAGTTCTCTCGTGGATTTTAATAGCAAATCTCCTTGGTTATATCACCAACATAGATGCTAATGCTATACCTGATTCAAGAAGACGTCGACAAAATACATGTTCCCGAAATACTGGCAGAAAAAAATCCTGGAGATCAATTTCGAACCAAGAATCTAGACTGAAAACAAATGACTGGCACCGTTCAAATAAAGAATTTAATGCCACAGGAGAAGTTAAAAAGTTTAAAAGAGAACGATTAGGTTTGGACGCTGTAAAATTTCAGACAAGTATCGAAAAAATCTTTTTACCAAACAAATGTAACAAAAACGAGAAAAGAAAACATAAATACAACAGTTGGTATTTCACTTACAATAACAATTAAAGACTTACCTATTGTTTTTTATTACATTTTCCATTCGAATATCCACAATATTATATATACTTCAAGAGGCTATAGTTTGATGTTTTTCAGTATGCACAAATTACGAGTAGGTATCAATGAACAGAAAAGTTCTTCAATACTTTTATAAAACCACCCTTTTAATCAAGTACTAGAAAACATTTTACAAAAAATAAAAACTGACGTCACAAAACATTTAAATTGAAAAAAAAAATACTTTTATAATTACTCTAGTAGTCTGTGTCTTTAGACAATTATTTAGTTTGCCAACGACTAGATCTATAGACTATCTTTCATATAAACGATTGATATGTTTTTAATTATCAGTATGGTTGTTTTATTTTAAATTAAATTGGTGGGTCTCGGCTTTCATTTGTACATCTTTGGCAGTCGCTACGGTTAGTCAGAAGCTAGAAAGTCTGACAACCAGTCTTACCGAAGGGTATTAGGTTGCCCAGGTAACTGGGTTGAGGAGGTCAGAAAGGCAGTCGCTCCACGTAAAACACTGGTACTCCGCTGCATTCGGTTAAGCCTGGAAGTCGACCCCAGCACAGCTTGGGAATAGGCTAGGCAGATAATGATTTAATTTTTAAACCTTTTTATAAATTTTACTACCTTGAAATCGTCGCTGTTGTTGTTAAAGTTTAAGCTATACTTATTGCGTCGATCCAGGGACGGGATGACCATCTATGTCATGACGAGTTCTTCCATGTATTAGAAAACATATTACATTTCACATTTTAGGCACATACCCGGGTTACTGGGTAGAAGTCAGATTGGCAAAACTTGTTTCACAATGCTACAAGATTATATAATTATGTTGATATCACAGTATATTATAGCATAACCTCTTTCTAAAAAAAGGGTAAATAAAATTTTTGTATACGCACTTGGTCGGCATGGGACAACGACGGTACACAGTAAGGACATAACAATACGATCAGCGGTCTTATCTCTAATACCCAGTTTATTCAAGACAATATTTTTGATTTAAATAAACTGTAGAAACAATAATTAAATACGGGTAGTTTTCGGCGTAAGTATAGGTAATACGATTAGAAAATATATTATATACAAATAAATGAGTAGGTACATAATAATATAATATACGTTCGTTTCAAAGCCCCTTGCGTTCTGGATTAGTATATAAGCTTCATTTTATTTTTAGTGCCACATGCGTTCGATAGTATATTTGCTGCTTTATTGATATAACCTTTCAATTTCAAGGCATATTATCGATTTATATTAAGATCATTCACGCATATGTACACTTCTAAAGTTTAATAATAGTTTTTTGTTTCAATCAATGGATAATTTATTAGCACAGCAGAAAATAATTGGCTTTTTAACTGATATTGATAATACATGCGATTAGCGATCGACAGGTTCGTATAAATTACAGGGAAAAATTTAATCAAAATAGATTTTCTATAACCGGGCTATGGGCCTGCTCGTCACGTCATAGCTAAATGTAAGGGACTCGTAGCTTTTAGCTTTTTTAGCGTTTACCATGTTACCACTGAGTAAGTACATTTTGACACTAAATATATTTTACCTTTTTTTGGAATGGATTGGAGAGAATAATAACAAAATTTGTACCTAAATGGCAGTCGTTACGGGTACTCAGAAGCTAGTAAGTCTGCCTGGGTAAATAGGTTGAGGAGGTCAGATAGACAGTCGCTCCTCGTAAAACACTGGTACTCAACTGAATCCGGTTAGACTGAAAGCCGACCCCAACTTAGTTGGGAAAAGGCTCGGGAGATGATGATCCTTGATCTGATAATGGTACCATTTTGTAAAAATACACTTTAAAAAAAATCCGTTGGTAAAGGGCGGAGATATGCGCAAAAAATTACAAAACGAGATGGATAAACATGTCGAACTAAGAAGCTCTTCCATTTTGGGAAGTCGGTCAAAAAATAAATTAAAATTAAAAACAAATGTTTAAACCAGGCGGTTCGCTGACGTAAAATTAAAGCACCTCGTACTATTTCTTTAACTTTTTAAATGTCAGCCTTTAGAGGTTTGAGAGGTTTTTTTTACTAGTAGATATACTAGCGACACTAAAAGATTTTGGACTATTTTCTTTTATTAGGGTAAATTTTCAAGGTATGAAGGTAACCTTACACGAAACATGAGATTACAAAATAGAAACCACTAGTTTTTTTTTTAACTGAACTATTTTAGTCAATACTTTTACTTGTGCACTCTCACTTTTCTGTGAAAATTCTTTGAATGTCATATTATTTATCGAGGATACAAGAAGATTCTCACCTTCGTCAATACGAAGGTGAAAATCTTAAATGTATCCCCATATTGATACAATTATCGTAATAATAATTTAAGCAAAACATGATATTAACGATCGCTGGATAGATTTCCATTTGGAGTCATGATTGAAAAACAACTGCAGGAAATTTTAAGTAGCTGCTTCTTATACGGGTGCGCAGGTATAGTTCTAGTTGAGCCAGTAATCAATTTTAATGATACTGATTACATATATATGACACTCTAACCAACATTATCTCTTCTTTTAGTTGTTTTGTGGTTGCTATTAGTGGACGCGCCCGGGCTCATCACCAACTCAAAGGCAGATGCTAGGAAAGTGCATAACTCCTACTTAAGATCATGGAATCTTTATCCTACCTTGCGGATACATAAGCCAATCAGTAGGGATATTAATTATGGGATAAAGCTCCCTTGGAGACCGAAATCGTATTATGACTCTAGGAAGCCTTACATTTTGGCCGAAGAAAATAGTGCTAGTTCTAGCAAATTGTCGTACATTCAGGATACTATGCAAGAGTATCCTGTAATAGGACCAACATCAACTCGTAGACGCAGAACACCGAAGAAACCCAGCCCTTGGGATAACCTCATTATTTATTAACGGGTAATAAAAGCAAAATAAATACATATATACGTGTTTCATAGTTTTTCGTTTATTAAATTATTATCCGTAAAAAATAGAAATATAGGGAGTGTTGCCTGTCGCCCGCATCGCTGTCCGTTATCCCACCTGTCCCCAGTAACAAATACTTAAATCTAGTATAAAATAAATATTTTAAGGTGCTATATAACTCATCATCATCACAACCTTTTTATCGCCCCACTGCTGGGCACAGGCCTCCTCTCCCACGGAGAAGGATTGAGCGTTAATCACCACGCTTGCTCAATGCGGGTTGGTGATTTCAGACTTTATAGTCCAGGTTTCCTCGAGATGTTTTCCTTCACCTTTGATCAGTCATTGGTGTCCAAGATAAAATTAGAAAGTACATATAACGTAGATATAACTTAGAAAAGTTACATTGGTACTTGCCTGACCTGGAATCGAACCCGCACCCTCATACTCGAAAGGCTGTTACTTTAACCACTAGGCTACCACGACTATATAACTGCCGAACAATAATTAACATCCAAATCAATGATCGTTATACTATAACTAAATATTTATGTTTAATTAATTACAAACATCGCTCTCGGTTTGTCATGTCTAATTTTTTAATTGATGCCTAATAAATAAATATATTTATTCGATTGTAAGTATACATCACTATGCACCATACTGTGAAGTTAAAACGATTACAGATGATCATGGCCCGCAGTCTTGCCGACTATCGTTAAGATCATTAAACTGTATAGCACGACATTATAATGAGAAATGACGTACACTATGGAACATACAAATTAATGCTCGAAGCAATGTAGACAAGCCCTTACCTGCATGATTTATAAATTCTATAACTTTGTAATTTTTATTTTATGTTTCAAGAAGTCGTGGTGGCCTAGTGGTTAAAGAGCCAACCTCTCAAGTATGAGGGCGTGGGTTCGATTCCAGGTCGGGCAAGTACCAATGCAAGTTTTCTAAGTTTGTATGTACTTTCTCTTGGACACCAATGACTGTGTTTCGGATGGCACGTTAAACTGTAGGTCCCGGCAGTCATTGAACATACTTGGCGGTCGTTACGGGTAGTCAGAAGCCAGTAAGTCTGACGCCAGTCTAACCAAGGAGTATTGGGTTGCCCAGGTAACTGGGTTGAGAATGTCAGATAGGCAGTCGCTCCTTGTAAAACACTGGTAGTCAGCTGAATCCGGTTAGACTGGAAGCCGACTCCAACATAGTTGGGAAAAGGCTCGGGAGATGATGTTTCAATGTGATATAATAAGGCGTAGGTAGGCTGTTATTTAGCATGAAGAAGGTTCTAGATGTTTAAGTTCGATACTGCTGTTAGATAGTTGAAACAGAATTTTGATGAATAATAATGGCATCCTTCAACTTCCAGGCTCCGAGTTGCGTTATGAAATTCACACTCATAACGCGATTTCGGCCCAACCCGGGAATCGAACCCAAGACCCAATATATCACAGGAACTTAAATCAATAGGCATGCAAATGCAAAATCTCAGATTACTCTAACAAACTCATGTAGGTACACAGATACAGATCAACTTTGAACCATTACTTTAAGAGATAAAGTCGAAATTCCACTAAACAAATTTGACAGATTGTGGTAGCTTGATGTGCTGTCGTCTGCACATGCGAACCAAACTTTCCAGTTGCGGCACATTCACATCAATAAATCGCCAGTGTAAGAACTTCGAACATAATTCAACAGCTTTCAACATTCGAAACAAAAGAACATTAGGCTCACCATCTTTAAAAGTATTTAAAGTCTCCATAAAATATTTATTTACCACCAAAGCCATTATAACAGTCCCACTATTCAAGTCCAACGCGTATCTCGTTACAAATTTGTATCTAATTACCTGACCGTGTAAACTGTAAATTATTACTACATAATGAGGGTAATATCGTTATAAATGTCACTTTACTTTTTTGAGGTGCTTCATTTGTTTAATGGACCATTAGATTCTAGTTCGCAGTCTGATTTGATACGACTCGCGGAGGGCTGTCCCTTACACCCTATATAACAAAACTATTTTATTTTATAGACACATTTTTGCAATCACTGTTACGTACACACGTATCAAATATCATTATTAGTACATCAAGCTACTACAATCTGTCAAATTTCCTTAATAGATTTTCAACTTTATCACTGAAGCATATGGTTCAAATGTGATTGGATATTTTTTACAGTTTCGGTAGCTAGATGTTCTGTCGTCTAGTATACTTCGCAATCGACCAAAAAGTATAGAATCGATGATCTATACATAAATAGGTTTACGATAAAATAGTTAACACGCATTCAGTACGTACAAAGCGATTCGTGCAAGCGAATCGAAAATTGCTTAACGTTAAAACCCTTTAATGAAAACCTGTGGTCAACCAGACCGCGGCTGGTGCAATTACAAGATAAATGAGGGTAGATATTACAGTGTGCAGCGATGCATATAATATGGGAATACGTACATTACTAGCATTTAGTGAGGAACGACTCGAATATTATAGTGTGACATGTCCACATATTTCAACCAATATATCAATACACAGGGTTGCCCGGGTAACTGGGTTGAGTAGGTCAGATAGGCAGTCGCTCCTTGTAAAACACTGGTACTCAGCTGAATCCGGTTAAATTGGAAGCCGACCTCAACATAGTTGAGGCGAGTATGATATCAATATACAGGGTGTAAGGGACAGCCCTCCGCAGACTCATGGGGTGAGTTCAGTATACCATACTAAGAAGCTGCTTCATGAAATAGTTTCAGGAATGTTATGGAAATCCAATAAAACTGATTTGTTTTAAAACCTCACTAAAATTTTCACGCGTCGATCGTTACGATTACGTCAAAATCCATTGCTGTTTTTTTTTAGTTTAGTTTTTTAATGTAATTTTGCAATGAAAAAATTAAAAAGATACTGAATCCTGAGAAAAATTCCAGTGAAATATGATTTAAAATACAAACTACACCTATATAGGTACCCATACACGTATATAGGTACCCATGTTTGCAAATAAATAAATGATTTTATTTGATTTATTATACTATAATCTGCATTATTTTATTGCTATCTTAATTTCCAATTGGAAAAAAAAATAGCACATTTTTTGATAGTTCTACATATTAATTTGTACCGTATTTATAAAAATGACATTTCCTGTATATAATCGTATATAGAAGAATAACATAGATTTAAATACAACAATGATATCGATTAATCAAAATAATGTAATTGCGAGCACATGATAACATAAAAAAGTATGACACAACAATTTCTATGAATGACGATCATCTATTTCGAAAATCATTACTTTGATTGAAATTGAATTGAAACAAATGATTGCATACATTGATAGCACCATTGTGCACAATTGCCGTCATTGTCTTACTGACAATGCAGCTACAGTAATGACAGCATTAATAATAGCTTTCATAATAGCCTGGCGCCCAATCAGATCGCCAATCGCCACAAATCCGGCTATGGAACCTCCAAAAAGGATGTTTATCTATGCAACTGGCATAAAAAAACGCTTTTTTGAAATCGTTTCAGCAGGTTCAGCATGGCAACCGTAGAAACAAGTTATGTCAACCGGAGAATGGATATAATGACAGATAAGTGACACATTGACGTATAATTTCTTTTGACACGTAGATTTTTTTTTCTTTTCTTGTTGACATGTTGACATCGACAGAAAGAGCTTTGTCTTTTCTTGATAGAATAGACATAGAATCGCCATGCTGAGCCTGCAGTTAGCAAAAACAATAGCGTTGAATTTTGAAGACTTTTTTAAAAAGTATTTTAGTAAAAACGTACTTGTGCTAAAAAAAGAAGAATAGACGTATTCTATTATATTCAAATAAGGTTATCGTTACGTGAAAAAAATATAATACTTATATGAGCGCAATGGTAACCACCACAAGCTAATCAGTAGCTTACCTTGTGGCTTTCCAACCTAGTGTGAAAAAGGTGTCCCGATATTATATTAAACACTGTAGATTTAGGGCACAATTATGCTTCAATAACGAATAAAAAATGGTTTTCCATGATAAAATTCAATTACTCAGTGCCTTAGATACCCCATTAAATACAACAAAAACACTGGTTTTACTAACAGCTGCTTATTTTCTAACATAAACAGACAATATCTGCTAAATTATGTACTGAACCAAGTGACCATGAACGTGGAACCTGGTATAAGTTCCGCCACTGACCAATGGTACCGTATCCAGAACTTTTACATTAGCGTGATTGCGCATTTTAGGATTATACATTGCTCCTTTACAACGTACAACTCTATATGCTTGGTGAGATAGAACGGCAATGGTGTTTGCGCTAAACGTTTCGAACGATATGGCTTAGTGTATTTTAGTACGCCTAACATTTAATTGAAAACAATGAGTGTTCTCCCACGCCACGCAAGTGTGACCATCGCCTTATGTGATCTAAAATGAATTATTAATAGTGAATAATAACTAGTTGCACTTTCGTGATACACGCATTATTAAAAATTAAAAAATGTTATAAAAAACTAGTATTTGTTTTTTTTAATTAGGCAAAAGAAAGCAAAATTTATCTGCATAGAATTAGGTTAGTTTTTTGCGTGTTTTTGCTGTCATTATAGGATCACAGCTTTTACAGCAGTCGCTGAACTTAAAACACCGGTAGTCAGCTGCATCCGGTTAAGACTGGAAACCGACCCCAACAATCTTGGGAAAAGGCTAGGCAGATGATAAAATTACAGGTTTATAGCTTTTATTGTATGATTTTGACATTAGGTATAACATAATAATGGCGTCCAGACCGATTGGCGTTGGCGGCTGTTCTATCCATGGAGATCAGCCAGCTGCGCTGCTGCTGCATATTATAGTGCACAAGCATTTGCACCGACACAGACACACTCTCCATTCCCTCACTCTCATAGTCAGATGCAACGGCAATCTGACATGCTGGAGAGAGATCAGCCGCAAGACAAATAATGTAAGGATCTCCGATGCACTGGTCAACTTCCAGATTCCAAGCTGCTTTTGTGAAAGTTTCTTAAAACCCACGAGGCAATTGCTGCCCGACACGGGCATTGAAGCCGAGACCCTGTGCCCAGCAGTCAAGCCATGCGACTACCAGACCATAGGGGCAGGTAACATTATTTATCCATTAATCATTCCACCCTAACCACCAAATAAATTAATTTTAATTAATAAATGAATGTAATTCGAAAATCATATTGTTTCGACCACAGGTTCAAAATGGCGATCATTACGTCACGCCTCTAAACTATAATAGGCTGTATTTAGTGGCTATTTAAATGTCACTAGGCAGTTATGGGTCATAAAAAGTAATTGTTTATTAATATCAACGGTGTACGATAGTTTTAATAAATGGACCTTCAACTTTATTTTTATTGCAATAAAGATCATTATGACTAAGTTGTTACGAGTTGAACTCAGTGCGTAGGGTGTAAGATTTCCAATCCTGTAGAAAGATTTCGAAGATAATTCTTGCAGTGTAAATATTATAGCCAAGTGCTTTAAAAGTGATAAAGTACAGACGCCACCACATCAAGCTACCCGAAACTGTTAAATTTTCTGAATCAACTTTGAACCATATGCTTCAGCGATAAAGTTGAAAATCTGTTAAGGAAATACCGACAAGATGATGAGAAGTGTCCACAAAATTATCACATACGAAAACTTTTCTCAAAAACAAGTCACACACATAATCAATCGCATTTTTTTATTTATTTTTATTTCATTAAATAAAACGGCCGAAGCCAATCATACTATTTATTATTTAAAAATTAAACTACTAATTTTACCACAGTCATGGATTCTTCTCACAAAAAATCAAAAATTCTGACAGTATCATCTTCCATTCATCTAGACCTGCATGTACAAATAGATACTACAAGCACATTTGGTTTTCCTTGAAACATCAAATTAGTACCATAATACATAAACTTAACTTGGTTATCCGATACTAGCTTGTATATTACCTAATAGTCCCATTCAGAGAGTTGTACCCATTCGAAAATAATCACTTCACAATAGGAAATAAAAAACCAAATGAATAGATTCGACGCTCATCGCCTCTCTGAGCAACGCTTTAGGCCATAAACATTGTATGCTATTGAAATAAAGACGCATCGATAAGATGTATAATTTTGTTGTTCAAGTAAAAAGTATTCGATTTATCGATCTTATAGATATCGATGTTATTCGATTACAAGTGAAGATTACGAATGTATGGTATTTAAGGGTCAATTTATACTAGCGCAGAGCCGAAGTGTCTTTCCAAAACCGAACATAGCAAATTCAACCTTTACTCCACAGCGTAATAAAGCATTTAGAATACACGCGCATCAATCAGCGTTGTCCATGCGCAGACGCGCGAATTCCGAAGAATGCGCGCGAATTTTTTAAAATCTCTCTCTCTCTTGTAATGTGTGCATTACACTGTGGAGTTAAAGGTTGAATTTGTTATGTTCAGTTTTGGAAAGACGCTTCTATGCGCTTCGACTCTGCGCTAGTATAAATTGACCCTCAGTCTCAGTTATCGAATAATGCCTTATATCGATTGCGGAAGTAAGATCCCCACAATGTAAAGATACAATGTAGAGATACGAATAAGAACTTCTTAATGCAAAGGAAACGGCAGAACACGATAAATCTTCTCAAAAACTATATAAACCTGTGTCATTTACTTATCGTACATAACTTACATTTGAGAGGTTCTTCCCTAGTAAAACTCCTTCTAGTATTACAAACTAGAACATTTTGTAAGCATGGCTTTATGTTTGTTACTCTTTCACGTAAAAACTACTAAATGGAACAGAATAATATATATTCTGCTTATATACGGCTGCGGCAAGTATGTAGTTTCCTCAGGAAGTCGGTGAAACCCTTAAAATTTTAAAACTTGCTCTTGGCAAAAATCTCAAACACATAAAGGATTCATCATCACAGCCTTTTTATCATCCCACTGCTGGGCACAGGCCTCTTCTCCCATGGAGATGGATTGAGCGTTAATCACCACGCTTGCTCAATGCGGGTTGGTGATTTCAGACTTTATAGTCCAGGTTTCCTCGAAATGCTTTCCTTCACCTTTTATTCAGTCATTGGTATCCAAGATAAACTTAAAAAGTACGTATAACTTAGACAAGTTACATTGGTACTTGCCTTACCTGGAATCGAACTCAAACGGCAGGTGCTTAAACCACTAGGCCACAAAAACTTGGAAAGGATTATAAAACATTCAAAAAACAATAGCAAAAATTGTACACGTAGGCGATTGGATAGTCTTCTATGGCGGGCAAAACAGAATGCTTTACGAATCGCCAATATAGGCCGCAGTGGATTCAGCGATTCCAATTTAGAACATTCCAACGCTCCGCTATGAGGAAGTTATTGAAACATCCAGGTGCGAAGTCGTTTGTTGATTACCAAGCTGGTTTTTTGTTATGGTATGAGCAAGCTTTACGAATTTCACATTCATCTTCATGAGCCGCAGAATACCAAATTAATCATTATAACTATACAACAATATCTATAACTAATTGAAATTCATTGTCAGTAGCAATTTATTTTCACGGTGATGAAAAAACTCCTTTTTTTTCTTCGTGGGAAATCATTAATTGACCCCTCCCGCTGGTGCAGCTGGAGGGAGTGTCAGACTCTTACCGACTAAAACCCACTATGTTCCTTCTGGAGGCCCCTGTGTGCCAGGGCCACGGTATCTCTTACGAAAAACTCCTGAAGTGTGAAAAGTAGCTGGAAAATTTAAATTTAAAGTTATTAAAATAAATCATTTCAATTTCCTTTCATACTAGTAGATGGTGAGCGTCATCAAAACCGAAGCAGGTACGCAACGAATACGTTACTTGTGCACAAGGAACACGCCACACATGCGCAGATAATACATCGCCGTGAATAGTAGCGTGGACGCCATTTTGTCTCGCATAAACGCCCGCTCCACTGATAATCCTAAATTTGCTTTCATGTCATATGTCAGGTGTCATGCGAAAAAAAAATGTTTTTCTTTCATTCGGTTTATTTCAAAATCGAACTTCCCAATTTCATCAATGCTTTCGTTTTAATATGCGGCGTCTTCGAAGTAACAGTAAAGTCGACGTAAGTCCTTAGTAAGCTACAAAAACGTCGCAAATTTTCCACGTGTGCGCAACGTTTTCCCTGTTTTAACACGGCATGTTCGCAACACATACGCTGCGTTCCTGCTACGTCCCGCAACCGTTCGCAAACCGCTAGTGTGATAAGGCCCTTATAGCAATAAAGGATATACGGACTCTTTTTGGTTCGCACGTCATCTGTCTCTCTAGATGTTCATTCCATGATTTCGCCGCCATTGCAAATTTTTTACTGATCCATAATTCAATCAACTGTATGTGCCCAAACCGGCAGTAGTATCGAATGTTCTAGATATCGGTTTTAAACTGAACCGCTCGTATGGAGTGCGTCATCAGCAATTTCTTCCAGAAATGGGTTCGTTACGGTTCAATGCTCGTTTGCGGTAATTGCGTTAATTACCAACGAGTTCAATTAATACGTTCGTGTGTTTTTTTTCTTTTTGTACTTAAAAGGTTTAACTATAGCTTGGTACACTTTTCATAGTTCAGTTTCTAGAGTTTGTTAGGTATATATTACTATGCACAGCCATTAGTAGAAGGTACCACAAATTGGGAGCTTCATTCAAAAAAAGGTTTTCCAAGATTGTTTAAATTGAATGTCGTTTAATATGAAACGGTAGGAGTATTAAATGAAATTATTTAGACATCTCATCTAACCAAGCTATTGTGGATTTAAAATGCACCGTTTTGTCGGTAGTTTTTCTATTACTGCAGACACAGATATCTCTTAATTTACCGGTACACAGGTATCTGGTAAGTGCAATCTCAGAGGAACACATAAGTTAAACGGTTCACGCAGCTGCACTTGCGCCGACGGCGGCGCGCGCGCTTTCCGTCAAGTTTAGGCGGAATGCATACTTGTACAACTTTTAAGGGTAAAGGCTATTTATTTGGTAAAATTTTGTTTGCAGAAAAATCGTTAATGATTGTGAAATTTAAATGAAGACAATCGATTTGAGCAGAAAGTTTTGCAGTCAAAGAGCGAAGGTGTTATGTCAAAGCCTTTAAAAGGAGAAATAAAAAATTCAGCATATTTTCAAAGCCACGTTGAATACCAATTCGCACAAAAAAGGCGCTAGTTAAAAACATCGCAAAATCAAACCTGATTTAGATTTATCCCCCTTTTTGTTTAGTTACATAAGCTAATATACGGCTTATTTTATTTCTATTTTTATTAGTTGTAAATAATGTGAGTGGATCGAAACAACCGCCTCTCAACAGGTCTTCTAGACACTCTTAGTAGACATATATTTCCCCACTCAAATAAAAAAGGTCTCCGATTTGTACTGCTATTGACTATAAATGCTTGACTGAGCGAGCGCAGATGTGGTGCTTTGGCACGTGATATGGTGTCCAAACAATTTGAATATTGTAAGCAAACGGGCACGAACTATTGTTTGTTTAGTTTCAAGAGCCTTGCTGTTCAATTTTACGGTGTCTTGAATGTCATGGCATAGTAAACAAATATGTTTGTTAGTTTATTTTACACAAGTTTGACAATCAAGATAATAAACATTTGAATATCGCAACTAAACACCATACTTTAGATTATAATTGAAATAGAAAATACGGAATTAAACTACGTTACACTAAGTTGTCTCTGCTATTGTAGAGTACCTATACATATGTATGTCGCAAAAGAAATAAGCTAAATACACTCTAAAGACATTTTTCAAACATTCAGAAATAAAGCTAAACGTTTGATATTACATTTACATATGCTAAACCAACCTAACAAATATCATGTTCGATCAGAGCCTGGCGTCTGCGCAACGCCTTTCAAAGTTGTTTATTTTATGCAGCAGTACACCGGGCGTGGCCGGGCACGATAGCCTCAAGCCTGCCGTAGCCTGCCGTAGCCGCTACTTATGGACGGCAGTAATTTTGCATCCGACGTGGCCGAGACTTAGATAAAGTGATATACATAGCTAACTGTTTACTTGATTATACACCTGTGTGGCTTTAAAGGAGAGGTATGCTTTGTTGAGCTGTTTTCTCCCTTAAAGTTAGTGTATAAGATACTTTGTTTAGTACATATTAGATAGTATCTTATCTTATATTGCTAAGTTTGTATGTAGTTTCTAAGTATATCTTGGACACCAATGACTGTGTTTCGGATGGCACTTTAAACTGTAGGTCTCGGCTGTCATTGAACATCCTTGGTAGTCGTTTTAGGTAGTCAGAAGCCAGTTAGTCTAACCAAGGGGTATTGGGTTGCCCGAGTAACTGGGTTGAGGGGGTTAGATAGGCAGTCGCTCCTTGTAAAACACTGGTACTTAGCTAACTCCTGTGAGACTGGAAGCCGACCCCAACATAGTTGGGGAAAGGCTGGTGAGATAATGAACTTATCTTATATTACTGTGCTAAGTATACACAGTGATCACAAATAAAAATAAATCGACTTTCTTTTTTTATTTACGAGGCATAAAAAATACTCACACCTACTTATTTACAAAGGTATAAAACGGAAAAATATATACAATAAAATTATTTACATAAAAAACAACAAGGTGTCGTAAAATTCATCAACCTGGCTGTGTATTGAGAGCATGCCATAGAGGCTGGCGGCAATCCAAAAGCTTCAGAAGCTGCACAGCACACAGCAGAACTTGCAAGATGGGATGGTGCAAGAGTATCGACAAAGGTGGCATCCTACACTGAAGACCTACCCATCTTCTAAGGAAGTAACAACATAACATATCATATCTTACTATCGTCACGTGCCAAACAACTAGTAGGGTTGTAACCTCATCGACAACAAAGCTCGGCGAATGCTTTGACGACCAGATGGCGTGGTGGTTAGTGAACCTGCCTGCCACGCTACAGGTCGCGGGTTCGATTCCCGCATAAGTCAAACATTTGTGTGCATAAACATGGGTGTTTGGATTAGTCTGGGTGTTTCTATGTATAATATTTATGTATTTACAAAAGAAAAGTATTTATAGTGCCCATAGTACAAGCTATGCTTAGTTTGGGACGCACACTTTGATGACGTTGTGTGAATGTGTGAGGAATATTATATAATCTATACAATAATATTATAATAAGGCCCGTACTGTCGCTTCAGGATAGGCCGTGATATCCGAAGCTGGTTACAGACAAAACTTCTACAAAATTAACGCTTATATTGCCACTTCATGACCATTACCGGTAACGATTTTAAAAAAAAACAAGTGACGCTCAAAAAGTCCAGGGAGGATTTTTTGCTGAACCAATTTAAGCAGATCCTGCCGCAGACAAGATAAGTGCCTACACTTGTGGTTACTCTCAGAGTAAAAACAGAGGGGTTATAAGTCAGGGCTCACTGATTCTATTTTTATGTAAGTACACCATAATATCGGAGATCGCGGTTGTGGTTACTAATGAACAGACAAGTTGCAGTGGAACGTGAATTGTGCACTAATTAGTGGTAATGTTGTATTGAGAAATATGCGTGATAAAAATATTTCTTAAACGAGAGTATCGATAACATGACTGCTAGAGGCTATGTTTGATTTTATCGCGTAGATTGGAAGTCAGTATGTATGTACTCGTAAATATTGACGACAGTGAAATAGCCATCTAAAGTAATTTATCTAATCGGAGTTTTTTTTATTAATATGCCTTCGGTAGACTGTCTTTAGGCCCGTTAATTCGAATCCATTATTTCAAAAGATTTCCGTGTAGATTATTCATTTAACAAGATACAATTGATCATTAATAAATCAACTAAGAAGATTACTAATCTCTCGTTGAAACATCACCTGCCTAGCCTTTTCACAACTATATTAAGATCGGCTACCAGTCTAGGGACGCAGCTAAGTACCAGTGTTTTACACGGAGCGACTGCTTATCTGACCTGCGTAATCCGCCGTTAGGTTAAGACTGGCTGTCAGAATCTGAGTCTGGATTCTGAGTAGTATTGTTGTTGACTGCTTCGTTGGTCTAGTAGTCGCCAGGCGCGACTGCTGTGCTCGGGGTCTCGGGTTCGATTCCCGGGTCGGGCCGAAATCGCTTTGTGGGTTTTGAGAAACTTTCATAAAGTATCCTGGAGTCTGGAAGTTGGTGATTGATGCCGTTGCATCGGAGAGCACGTAAATGTCAGTCCTGTGCCTGATCTCTCTCCGGTCGTGTCGGATCGCCGTCCCATCGGACTATGAGAATTAGGGAATAGAGAGTACACCTGTATCTGCGCGAATGCTTGTGCACTATAATATGTCCTGCGCTGCTGGCTGATCTCCATAAAAGAGAACGGCCGCCGTAGCGCACAATCGGCCTGGATGCCATCGTCATCATCATCAGTATTGTTCAAACCCACTTAACGTGCCTCCCGAAACTCAAGATGATCAACCATCGACGAATTGATCACGCCAAGCGTTGCTAAACCTTATGATCGAATGACCCGTGCGGCTGTCACTTAGTCCAGAGCTCTAATAGAAACAATACAAATAAATTATTAAGAATCAACAATCCCGGTCGAAAATGCCAATAAGTCATGCTAAACTGTTTGAAGCATTAAATTCTAAGATGACAGGTTTGAGAGCAACATATCGCTTCTCGAACTGATATAAAATTAATTACTGGTTCTCAGAAACAAGTTTGTTCGACTAATTGTAATGTATACTTTGAAATCAACGAAATAAAACCTTTAATAGTTATAATTAATCTTAATCAAGAGACGTTTTGGTACTGGTATTGAATTATGGTTATTTCTCAATTTGTTTAGATTTTTTTGTTTTAAATTGGAACTACAATTAAAAGCCACGTATGTAGTCAAAATATGGACTTTGGTTTAAGTAAAAAAAACGGTTGGGATTTTGCTAACGGACGGTAGTTTTTTGACGTATTATACAATGTATATATACAATTTTATCACTGAAGCAAATGGTTCAAAGTTGATTGAAAAAAATTTACAGTTTCGGGTAGCTTGATGTGCTGGCGTCTGTACAATAAATGTTATGAGTGAAATTGGCTGAATTCTTTCTTAAACACTACGAATATCAAGGAATACGAGTAACTTTCAATATTTCCGCTTAGTTGGACGATTCCTTGTCGAGTCTTTTACTTCCAAGAAACAGAAGTTATCTACTCTCTATCTCTATATTTTATATCGGTAGCTTTCATTCGTTTAGTCGCACTCGATAATTTTATTGAATGAATTTCTTACAAGAAATTCTTACTTATTAGAAATTCTTACAAAATTCTAAGGAGAATATTTATTTATTTATTTATTTAAACTTCAACTACCATTACCATGTTACCATTACCACACAGTTCCTAAACCTAATGCAATAGCTAAGCCACTATTATTTTAATATGAATTATTTTAAATTAGACTATTACTAAACATTTAAACATAACTACATAATAATAGTTTAACACAAAATTAAACTGAAACACAAAATACCTAACTTAAACAATACAGCTATAGATATGTGTATATATAATTATAAGAATAAAATAATCACACAAAATTGACTTTAATTTACAGTAATAAATACAAAAAAGATAAAAAAAAAGTCGAAGTCGTGGTGGCCTAGTGGTTAAAGAGCCAACCTCTCAAGTGTGAGGGCGTGGGTTCGATTCTAGCTCAGGCAAGTACCAATGCAACTTTTCTAAGTTTGTATGTACTTACTTAGTATATCTTGGACACCAATGACTGTGTTTCGGATGGCACATTAAACGGTAGGTCCCGGCTGTCATTGAACATCCTTGGCAGTCGTTACGGGTAGTCAGAAGCCAGTAAGTCTGACGCCAGTCTAACCAAAGGGTATTGGGTTGCCCGGGTAACTGGGTTGAGGAGGTCAGAAAGGCAGTCGCTCCTTGTAAAACACTGGTACTCAGCCGAATCCGGTTAGACTGGAAGCCGACCCCAATATAGTTGGGAAAAGGCTCAGGAGATGATGATGATGATGAAATACAAAAAAGTAACTATCTACACAAAATTACATTAATTTGTTTCTTTCGTAACATATTATAATTTACTTAAATTAACAATAAAACACAAAACGTAACATACATCCTATCGATATCAGAAGTTAATCAAGAAAAGAACAAGACTTACACTGGCCTATGTATGTACTTGCGTGAGGCTTTATAATACTACTCTATATAAAAATAGGGATTTAATAAACGTTAATAACTCAGTTTCTGCTGACCCTACTCTAGATAGAAGCAAAACCAGCGCAGTAAAAGCTGTGAAGCAGCATTTAATAACGCCCTAGTGTGGTGTGCTAGGCTCCTAATCCTATTACAACTCACACAGATGCAGACTTAGTTCTGCTACAGACAGACATATTTTATTACACTCAAGTATAAGCCGCTTCGTAAAGTGTGAATGTGATAGCTCATATTTTAAACCAGTCTTATTTAAGGGTTATTAAGGATGATAGAATGCTTAAATGTCCTTTTTTTGTACTTAATTTAATTTTCTGTATTGCAAAAAGGTAATTATTTTGCGCGGGATAAAAACACGATACTTTCTAAGTATATCTTGGACAGCTATGACTGATTAAAGGTGAAGGAAAACATCTCGAGGAAACCTGGACTGTAAAGTCTGAAATCACCAACCCGCGTTGAGCGAGCGTGGTTATTAACGCTCAATCCTTTTCCGTAGGAGAGGAGGCCTGTGGGACGCCCAGCAGTGGGACGATAAGAAGGCTGCGAAGATGATGATGATGATGAAAAACACGATAAGACAATTTGGAAAATTAAATCCTGCTATTAAAACCAATAAAGAATTTACCTACTATAATAACAACAGACACAAAAATAAATAAATGATGCATTTATTTTTGGTCTGATATCCAATAGATTTATGATCAGTCAGATGCACAGTACACGCCAATTAATATTGATATCAAAGCATCAAAGTCGGCAACAGTTAACGTCTGCGATGATCGATGCGGGGCCGGCGCAATATAACATAACCGAATTAAAACTTAATGCTCAATTTATTCGGTATCGAACTGCGGCCGTATCTCAAAATCGATTAAAAAACTCACCTCAATATTCGAATACCAATGATACTTTTGCATCGATATTGACAGGTTTGAAAAAAGAACGCACGCAATGGACGCAGCACGGAATCAAAATTTTGATTGGACTCCATGGTAGAGATGTTCCGATTTCGGGAGTCGATGCATTTCGGGTTTTGGATGAATCGATCGATTCGTGTGGGTGGCTCTGATGTCGTTTTAATAGGAACGTTATATCTAATCAATTAATGGGGTAAGATTGATGACTACATGCTGACAATAAGGTGACTTGTTTTATTTCTGTTCCAACTTTCGTCTATTAGGAGATAAAAGTTTTTATTCGGGCAGAGTTTTATCCGTTTAGATAGTAAATTATGAGGCGATGACTGTAACCTTTTACGTAGATGATACTCGTATTATTATTAATGATATTAAGCATAAATATATATTCTAAGACATAATAGAATGCAGACTTATTTTAATTGCTTCAGAAACAGGTGTGTTTTGAAAATACCAATGAACTTCTAAATCAGGTTGAAACATGTTCTTAAATTGTACATTCCATGACGTTAGCATGTTTAAATATAAAATAATAATTAATGCACTATCGAATAACAGTAGAGTTTCTGCAAAGCTTAGATAAATTAAACTCTATTCAAATAAATCCTTCACATACGCTCGAATTTCTCATAACATTCTACCGAACTTTCCTTGCAAAATTGTGAAATATTCATAATAATATCAGAAACAAAACGTGCTGAGCGTTTGTATCTGTCATCTCGGGACTGTTATTAGATGTCAGTGACAACGAAAAGTGAATTCAAAAGCACCTATGAACATAGACATAATAAAGAGAGATGCCTACTGAAGTCAAACACGTAGTAAGGTCGACAACAATTTTCGCATACTGAGCATTGTTGGAAATTGAAAGGCTTACCGCGTCATATGAATACAATAAACAAGCAAATAAAAGTGGACCTTATGCAGAAGGAATAGAATTATGTTTTGTAAAAGCTCTGCCATTTGAGCGAAGAACGCGACACGCAGGAAGAATCTTAATAATGTATATCGCAGGAATATGTTCAAATGCGTTTGTCCCATCTTAACACTACGAGTGCGGTGGGCTTGTGGTGACTTCTTTGTATTCCTTTACTACCAAATATATTCACTAAGTCCGATTTTTTTTATAAATAAATAATATATCGGGACACCTTTTTTCACACACGGTCGGTTGGCCCCTTGGTAAGCTAATGATTAGCTTGTGTTATGGGTGCCAACACAACTGATAAATTACATTTATTTTACACATATATTATACATTTATAAACACATATTATAACACCCAGACCACAGCCAACAAGCGTCCTCATCACACAAATGTCGACCGTGCCGGGAATCGAACTCGGGACCCTTAGCACGGTAATCCAGCGTGGTAACCATTGCGCCATCGCCATCCAACCATTTTATAGCCTATATAAAACTAAATCGACCATTTTAGTACATCTTACCGAACATGAGTTAATTAACGCTTATCAACCATCACCTATAAAATCGAATTGCTGCATCGGACATCTCATCATTAACATTAATTAGATAAATAACGGCGTAACTTAACCTGCGTTTCACAATCTCAACATACAATAAAACCCACTTTGTCATATCTGGATGACATCCGGACGAACGATAAAGGATTAGAGTATGAAGATATCAAAATGGGTTTCGACTTCATTCTAAATTGTGTTAATGAAGATGTTATACGAATTAATCGCGCAAAGTTGACATGACGAAATTCGAATCTCGGATAATTGAGAAGTATTAACATTAGCGTTATTCCTACTGACTTTTTGAGAAGAAATGGTTTTTGTAAACAATTCTTTAAATATTTTTAGATAAGTAAAATTACCTTAGATATGGGACCAAAATGTTTTATTCAAAGTTAAGTAGTTTTATTTAATCATCGTTATTATTTTATAACGATTCGAACCAATCAACGTAGCAATGCGGTCATCCTATTGGGTACAATGAGAACCAGATTTTTGACACTCTTTATTAGCTTTATTATTCATTTATTAGGTTGTATATGTAAATAATAGATTTCAGTTAGTCTAATATGGTAAGTAGTAATTGACTACTAAACATCGTAACACAAGCAATATAATACCTAGTACGAAAATCACATCTACGAAGCGAACTAATTTGAATGTAATCTCAGCAGTAGCAGGGTTGACTGACATGAGTAAATCGTACTCCAGCATGACTTGTCAGCCTTTATTGGTCGCGGTAAGCCCAGCATTTTAATTTAACAAATATGTATGTTGCCATTAAATAAAATGAAGCGAGACGGAGTGCTTTATGGACGGAACGCACCTCGCAGTGTGTTATTAATGATATTCACATATTGTCTGTGTTTACTATGCGGTAAATTTTTCGAAATTTAAATTTGGATGATTGGGTTCGGATGTTTTTATTTCTTTGTTTTGTTAAGTAATTTGTAAGGTGCTAATATTCATAAATTTTAACTGTCATAAATATTTTTTCATTGTTAATATTATTGCATAGCGCGACTCTGTAAGAGAGGTCCCCGGTACCCGGTGGAGACAAAATCGCTTTGTAGGTTTTAAGGAACTTTCATAAAGCAGCCCGGAATATGAAGTTTGGTGATTGTTACAAGCGTGCATCGGAGAGTAAACGTGATTCCTGCGCCTGATCTCTTGCCGGTCGTATCCATTGAACCATGAGAGTGGGGAAAAAGAGATTGCACCTGTGTCTGCGCAAATGCTTGTGCACTGTAATACGTCCTTTGAGAGAACAGCCGCTGGACGCTATTATAGAACAAATCAATCAACCCAATTGGACATACAATATTCTAGGTCTATTCAGACATAGGCTCTCTTCTGCTTTAGAAGCAAGTCAGCTCTTTTAGACTACACTCTGTGAAATGTAAGCGCTTCGCCGAACTAAATTCTAAGCCTAGCCTTCTCCTACGAAAACCTGCACTAGTAAATATAATAACCTCTTCAGCCGCATTATGTTACTGATTCCCGATAATACATTATAAGACCACCGGTATAAGCCGATCGAGTATTAAAGAAATTTAATCGGCGTTAAAGGCTAACTTCTGCGCCGCACGCATCGCCATTTTATGGCGGCGTTATTTTATAATGTCCGCCTCGCTGACACTTTATATCTATAGAGCTGGGAAATTATGATACTGGAATTAATTGTCTGGGTAGTTGTTCATGGTGCACTGGTATAATCTGCAATTTTAGTTCTCTTCGTTTAATTTTCATTGTGGGGTATAAAATCTTTTTGAGTAAATCAAAAAGATTTTAATATAAATACTGGTTTTATTTGTTGTTTATATTATTTATATCAGTTTCTTTACTGTACATAGGTACATATTTCTAAGGAGTTAAGTAAGGATTAGGTAAATTGAAATAATAATCACAAGTTGAAAAAAATCTTTGTATAAATTACATATTTTGTACACACGCTTAGACATAAAGCTACTGAAATGTATCTTTCCTCAATAGATTTTCAACTTTATCGCTGAAGCATATTGTTCAAAGTTGATTGGAAAAAATTGACAGTTTCAGATAGCTTGATGTGCTGGCGTTTGTACTTTGAATATTACAAAATATCTTTATAAACCTCACATTCCACTTCTACATTGATGAATGAATTAATAAAACCATCCTGAAACTACTTTAGCGGTGCTTTCACCATTAGCCGGAACCCGTAAGAGATATTGCTAAGTGCAGAAGTTTCACTCCATACAATAAATAAAGACGTTGTTACTTCGGCTCGTGTGATGGTATTATACGGTCCATTGATGGGCGCTGGCCTTTATATATTTTACTCTGGTCGACGTAGCGTGGAACCCCCCAAGGCTAAATGGACCGATACACCCGAAATGCGGTCGAAACAGGCGTCTTTTAGTCGTGAAACGGAGCGTTGGGGAGAGATGAACTTTTTCTGTTACTCGGGTCATTTGTCAAGGCTATGTATAGTTATGCATTTACAGTTTCTAATAATTAGGAAAGGTATGGTGTCATTCATTCGTACCTAACATACCTATGTGATTCATAAATCTTCTACAGATTATAGATATCATTGCCCTAGCAGACTATTGTTTAATATCTTTTCAGTATTTTATTTATATGAACATAATTATTTACAATTTAATTAGAAATAAAACTATATACAAACAAAATAAAAAATAGACTAATTAAAATAGTGCAATTCTTTTTAGTTAAATTGTCTCTTCGTAAGTTTTTGAAATCAACCTAATCCTGGAAAAAGCACTTTTTTCATCGGTTGTATCTTGGGTCAAAAAAAACAACAAAAAAATCAAAAAAAAACAGCTCCAAAGCCACCAGCCTTGTTATTAGGAAAATTATAAAAAATCATCTCGCTACGGCCGCAGCTAGAGGGAGTGTCAGACTCTTACTGATTAAACCTCACTCTGTTTCTTCTGGTGATCTTTGTGTGCCAGGGCCACGGTAACTCTTGCGGACAACCCGCATCTCCAACAGAACGCAGCGAGCCTTCTTCACCTTCTTGTACATTCGTGTGCATAATGACAGCAGCCTTGTCCCACTCGGGTATCGGCAATTACGTCCATTGCGCGGAACACTTGGCCTAATCTATTGTCGTGCGCGAGATTGCGTTCGTAAGACTGCGATCAAACTGTTACGGTGCACTTTGATGGCCAATAAAACGAAATTGACTTTGGTTATGTGCGGTTTAGAGTTTAGAGTTGACTTATCAGGAGGTTGCTAGGCGTGGAGTACTATAATCTTAAGAGTTGTAGTAATAATTAATCGAAATGCAAGCCCTGTTTTGGTATAGATTCAATTGAAGGGCAACAGCATAGTACCAATATTTTTTCCAAAACAATAATTATCGTCGTAGTTGCTTTAAACTTCTTTTTTTCTTAATGTTCGCTTAGAGACTTTATTTATTCATCTGATGCTTAATGTTTCTTAAAAGTAAATAACGTGAAGTCTTGAAGCCAAAAGACTTGTATTTACTTCTTGTGAATACAATTGTACAGTCGCCAGCTGCACATAAAGCTACTACAATTTGTCTAATTTCCTAAGTAGATCTTCAACTTAATTGCTGAACCATTAGTTCAAAGTTGTTTGGAAAAATTTGACAGTTTCGGGTAGCTTAATTTACTGGCGTCGTACATATCTTACAAGTGTTTTAATCTATTTTGCTCAAAACTATATAGCTAGTTCTACAACAAAAATATCCTTACAGCGATTTTATTAGAAGATATATCGAAAACTAAACCGAAGATTGCGAAATTCCCCAATAACTACGGTAGACGGCTCACATACCATCCCAATCAGCTCGGGAAGTACAACGAATTATTTCTCAAAGGGTACCGAAAAATGTGCTGTCTTCAGTTACATATTGATAGGTTAGTTACAGTTAACTCGCTCCAATAAAAGCGGTTATAAGTCATGGACTAACCATTGGTCGTAAATTGTATCAGTAACAAATCATATTAATTTATTATAACTTATAACTGCTGTTCCGTTCCACGTAATTTATTTACTACCTAGTCTGTTATAAATACCGTGAAACAAATCGTAAAAAGGAACTAGGTACTTGTGATTTTTCTTAGGTTAATAATTTAATGTGACGCATAAAGTTCTTCGTAACAATTGCGCATAAACGAAACCTATTATCTATCTTGAAGCTGTCCTAAACTATTTTCATATACATACCTAAGTCTAATTATTACATACTAGCTTCTGGCTGCTTGACAATTATTTTGCGCTTTAAGGTAAAAAATAGTATTACTACCTACATATATAGATTTGTGGTATATAATTATCGATTTCGTCTGCTATTGAATTTGTAATCTTTATGTTAGACCCATTGCACAATCGTTAGTTTTCCCAAATAAATAAGGGGGAGGGGACAATCAGTAACATAGGCGAAATTCAGTAAATCTGTGTAGGTTTAATGTAATTCTGCATTTTTGTGTAATTGCCCAGCAGTGGGACAGTACACGATAATAAAAAAAAGACTACGGTCATCATGACAAACAAAGATGTACCATTCATAATCTATCAGTCGGCATCTTATACCTACATAGAAGTGTATAATGTATAAGTTATACACTTAAACATACTCAAGTCAACTATATGGCAGCTGCTACTAGTCATAATATTGACTAACGCTGTGCGATCGATGCCGCTTCCTTCTAATTATGTCAATGTTTATAGTAACAAACCTACACATTGTATGATGTAACGCCTTCATTAAAGGTACGTCAAATACTTTGTACAAATAAGTACAAATACTTTTTGCATATTTTACGTACAATGACAGATTTGGGATGCTCCGCGCTGTAGGATAAATGGTAACATTTAGCTTTACTAGATAAATGACCTATGCAATACTGAAAATATGAATATGTTGGTCCAGTAGTTCCTCAGATTCTTGCGTTATAATATAAAGTGTACAAAATTCAAATTATGATTAAAACTTATTGTAAGTACATAATACTCGTACTTATGCGTGAAAAATGAAAATATCGGTTGTCCACCGTCCATTTATCAATGACGTAGAGATTACTTAACATATTATTTTGCAAAGGAATGCAAAAAGCAATTAGGTTTTATGATGGCATATTCTTTCACAACATGTGTCTTGCGCACACAGATTATAATTTAAAAACCTGTTAGCAGCTACATAACCCTAATTTTAAAATATGGCCGTCGTAAAACTAATTATGGACCAAACTTTCGATGGAAGGGAGACAACTGTTTTTCCTGCCGTTTTATGTTCGTCTTTATGGTTGGAACATAAAACAAAATTATATTTATAATCGATGGTTCATATTAATTACAACGATAAAGGTTTTATTATGAATCTGAAGTATTTAATTGTTAAGCCACCTTAGAGTATGATGCTGTCAATTTGGTGAAAAAATTTTTTTTTGGGTAAAGTTTGTTGTACGTTGTGTTGTTGTTGTACAATTAAATAGTTATAGACATACATTGACAAAACTAGTGTGTCCCGCCTCTCCTAAAATTATTTACCATTCCTTAATATCACAGCCCATTAACAAGATCGTAATCGGATGGCACGTTAAACTGTAGGTCCCGGCTGTCATTGAACATCCTTGGCAGTCGTTACGGGTAGTCAGAAGCCAGTAAGTCTGACGCCACTCTAACCAAGGAGTATTGGATTGCCCGGGTAACTGGGCTGAGGAGGTCAGATAGATCAGATAGTCTAGATAGTCGTTCCTTGTAAAACACTGGTACTCAGCTAAATCCGGTTAGACTGGAAGCCGACCCCAACATAGTTCGGGAAAGGCTCGGGAGATGATGATTAACAAGATCGTAATAAACCCAGACTGCTAAAAATCACCCTATCACTAAACAGCTTCATAAATATGCTTCATCTCGAATCGAAGTGATATTTCAAATCCTAAATCAATTCCCCCAAAATTCGATAATATGTCACCATAGAGAGGGGTGTAAGTCAAAATTGGCAATTTATCCGTAGCAGCGGCGAATGTTGGGATCGTCCGGACTAGATAATGTCTGCCCTAGCCGAAATAACTCCCATAAATTGAGTTTACCAACTATCGTCCCTTGTCCGTTACTAAGCTACTTTTTGTGTTTTCTATATCGAAAGTAGCCTGAAGGACTGTTGGGGAGAAACTTTCCTATTGGTACTTCATTTGATGGATCAAATTAAGTGGATGGGCGCTTGTTCTAAGGTAGTTCTTGTATTACGTACCTTAATTAGAGCAATAATGTTGTGTTGTTACCCTATTATTTGTATGGTTTTGTTGATTGTAATTCGACTATAATTAACTACCTACACGGCCTTTTATTTTTAGAGGGGACTGGACACGAGGCAATCTGCTTAGTTTTATCTATGTAGGTACCTACGGTATTATGCAAGAAATACCGTAAGTACTGTTGTGTGTTGTTGTTGTGAAGTTTTGCCACTTTGCTAATTTTCTTGTTAAAGTTTAATGAGTTTCTATACTTGCATAACGATGAAAAAGCTCCAGTTAGTTTATTTGATAGATACTTTTACATACATTCTATTCGGACATTGTGAAAGTGCACAAAATAAATTATTAGTTAATATAAAAAGTTACATATGAGTGAAAAACATACTGTTACCAATTATACAACACTAATTTGATCTAGATTCCAAGCGTGAAAGTAACGCTGTCATGAATAAGCATGTGCAAATAATTTATTATTTTCAAACACGGGACATCATTTATCTTCGTTTTCTAAACATGTGAATTTCCTGTAACAAGATGCATCGTAACCGAAATAGAACGCGTTACAGTATAATCTGTTATGCAAACTGCCTTCTAATTAGTATTTTGGTGGCTTTGGTTCAGAGCGCTACTGTAGGTTTTGATTTTAACGCTATTCAATTAATTCGCAATACATTATCTGTTATGACGTCTTGGAGAAAAAAAGTGAGAAAGAAAAAAAATAAAGCTACACCGCCTATAATAATGCTAATAATGTAAAAACCGATCGTCAGCTGTAGCGGCTTTTCTCTCTAAGGAAATCAGCCAGGACATACTATAGTGCACAAGCATTTGCACAGACACAGGTACACTTCCTATTCCCTCACTCTCCTAGTCCTAGCTAGATCAGGCGCAGGACAGACATTGAAGTGCTCTCCAATTCACGGTAGCATGAATCCATACTCCGGTTGTGAAAGTTTCTTGAAACCAAAATAGCAATTTCGGCTTGAACAGAAATCAAACCCGAAACTCCGTGCTCAGCAGTCGGTCTATTCTACTACTAGATCGAAGAAAGCTCATCAAGACATACCTACGCACAATACGACTTAACATTGTACAATCGGGCTTATAGGTTTCTTTATTTCAATAAGGTGGTAAATTGGAGATGTGTTCGATATCTGCAGATAACAAGGCGGCGGATAACAAGCGTGCGTATCTCATCGCTGTACAGCGATTTTCTTTTGTTTTTCTCACGTATATTGCTCCAGCTTGTTTAGTGATAAAACTCTTTTAGAGGTTTCTTATAATTTGTGAACGTCTATTAAAATGTTAAGTTCATCTTTTAATCGGTTTTATTGTGCTTAATTTGTCTTTTTTTTAATCAGATTGCCAGTGTCCATTTCTTACAGTACCACGTGTGACTATTGCTTGTTGTAGGTTTGTATATAATTTCTTTTTATTTATTTATTTTAAAACCTTAAGCTATCCTTACAGGGTAAACCTAATGCGACAGCTAAGAACTTAAACTACACAATAATTATTTACAACACAAAAACATATTAAAATCCAGGTACATTATTTACATAATAAAATCAAGGTAACTACTAAAATAATATATTTTTTCATACGTATCCTTTTGAATGCTGCTTATTGCTCATAGTGTCAAGATATTTATTTTTATCTGTAGACAAAATTGCCCCTTGTCTAAATAATACTTCGGAACCCAAATATACGTTGTCACCTAAATATATTTGTAAACAAACTCCCAGTTTGAAACTCAAACTGTACCTCCATCATCAAGATATTTGGAGCTCAAATTAAAGGGGGTCGGATCTCATTAAGCCGCTTTGTGGACAAAGATTAACCCTGAATGTGGGAAATCAGTGACGTAAATAACGTTAGCGCGAACATAAATATAACTTGATACAATAATATTGGAAACTTCTACATTAATATAGGAAGATATTAACGGAGTTTTTGGATAAAAATCTCAATTCATAATATTATTTTCTTCTTTTATAGTATTCTACAATGTTGCAAAGCTACAATTTAAAATACTGCACTATGATATGAACCTAGTTATTCAAACAAGAACCAATCCACAAAATGTCAGTTTTAAGAAAAATCAATTTTAGTGAAAATGGTATGGAATAACTGAAGAGCTTTTTTACTTGCAAGAAACGGTCCAGTAGTTTTTGATATTAGCGCGTAATATCAAAAACTACTGGACCGATTAGAAAAAAAAATCATACTATATATCGAATTGCAAGAAATTTTGGCTGGCAGAAGCTAGTCTCTGTAGTAAGGCGTCATTTTAATCTAATGCTACATATTCGTACAAACTAGACACGTAAATAGCCTATCATATTCAACTTTGGCTCATCACATACACAGAACAATAACATAGACATGACGTCTTGTCAGATCTGTGCCAAGACATCGATGTCCAAGTCGGTAATAGCCTACTTCCGAAACATAATATACCCCTTTACGCACACCAAAGGGGTATACAGAGAATGCTCCCGCATACATCATCTGTGGGAACACAAGACACGTGTTCGAATCATCGTACCACTCGTGTGAACATGCAGACAGTAATGCAGGTTATTGTTATATGCGGGAGTAAAGAGGTCCTCTTATTGCTTCCTGACATCCTGGTACTTTGGTCGATGAAACATATGAGTTTGTTCGTGCAGGGAAGTACCTTTGCTAGTTATGAGGTCCTGGTATTTGAGCTAGGATTGTAGTACAATTAATGATACATTAGCAAAAATTTTAATTATGATATTTTTTCTATTGATTAATAAGGGAAAATGTCATTAAATGTCATCGAACATCCTTGGCAGTCGTAACGTGTAGTCAGAAGCCAGTAAGTCTGATGCCATTCTAACCCAGGGGTATTTGGGTTGCCCGGGTAACTGGGTTGAGGAGGTCAGATAGGCAGTCGCTCCTTGTAAAACACTGGTACTCAGCTAAATCCTGTTAGACTGGAAGCCGACCCTAACATAGTTAGGAAAAGGCTCGGGAGATATAGATATACAATTGAAAATTACATTTAGTTCTATTATTGATTTTGTTGATGAACCACTTGTAAATAAGACTAAACTCGAATATAACTCTCTCTCGCTCTGATAAAGCTTATTTCGCTTTAAACGGTTAAACATTGGAAAATCAATTTACCAATAATTCGAAACAAATCTGTTTAAGATCATCTGCAATGATATCACTATAAATGCATTTACGTGGAGTCCATTTCAGAGTAACTAGTTCAACATATCGGATCGTTTAAAATGAGATTGTTCGTCGAAAAATCGTTACATCTGCCTTTAATCATTGGAAAGAGTTTTATTTTAATTCTCTCAGTTACTAGGAATCGTAAAATATTACATTTGAATGGAATGTCGTCAATTGAAGTACAAACGCCAGCACAATTTTACAATTTTTCAAATTAATATTAATAGCTATTCAAATTCATCGTTCAAGTATGATTCAATGTTGATTGGGGAAATTTGACAATTTCGGGTAGTTTGATGTGCTGGCGTCTGTACATAAGGGTGCTCCCGTACAGCAGTTAAATGACTTTATACAACATTACGTAACACGATAGTGTTATGAATGTTATCGTGTTACACATCGTGTTTTAATATTGTATAATGTTATACCTATAACTGCTTTTTTAGGAGTTCCCTATTATGTATATGTATGTTCGCCACCACGCACTTGGAACAGAGGGAGGCGTCTGTCAGAGTTATTCTTCTGTTTTTTACCGATAAAATTGTCTGTCACATATTAGTGCAACTGCTGCAACTTTTGTTGGTTTAAAATTATATTACAAGTTATCGTCGCAATATCATTCCATACGATCTATATGTGATTATGAAATATTGATGGAAGATTTTTTCACGATGACAACGCAAGGTTCATATGGTCTGTACTATTCCATCTCATTTCACAAAGAATTTAAAGCTTATTTTCAAGCGCAACGTACGTGCTTTCCAACAAAATTTCTCCACTATAAAATAACTCACAGCCACATTTTCTATGTCGGTCCTCAATAAACAAAGCGCCATTATCATATTGTATACTAAAATACTAGAATAGATAGGATACTTACGGAGGCACGTGTTTGCTTCCTAGAACCGATGTGCGAAGTCGTTACGATAAATAGCACTTGATAAATGACGGTAAAGCTAACCTTAACGCAGAAATAAAGCTGGTTAATAATGTTGAATACTCTTAAAAACTTGCATATCTAAATCATATTATCTGGGGCCCAGATCTTAACCATTTTATACCATGTTGCTTTTGATGATTCGAACTGCCTTAAAAAAGACGTCATGAATAAAGTCACAAACTCAAGAATTAATTTAAAGACAAAACACAGATTTTGAAAACATCGTCAACTGTCTAGTCTTTTCGTTTTTCGTTGGAGTCGGCTTCCAGTCTTACTACTACTCTACTTATCTGACCTCCGTAACCCGATACCCCTTGGTAAGACTGGTTGTCAGAATTTCTAGCTTCTGACTACCCGTAACGACATCTAAAGATGTACAAATGACAGCAGGGACCCTCCAATTTAGCGTGCCTTCCGAAACACAGAAGAACTCGTCATGACAAGATGGTCACCCGTCACAAATTTGAAATCATACAATCACTATAAATTAATACAATCGTTCAAAAGTCTAGTTTTTTTCCCTGGTCTGCGACCGAGGATGTTCAAAAGATTAGTGTCACCTATATCAAGAACATGAGACAATTTTATTTTAGCCATGGAACTTGGGAACCTGCGTACAACCATAATAAGTAAGAATATAACATTAAGCTGACAGGTCTAAATTCTGTAATCGTGTCCCAAAAATCTTAATTACACTTTGCGGCAACATTTTAGCCAGGTGAATGCATGTGGTGTAACAGAATTAGATAAATTGTAGCGATTATAGTCTCCTTTTGGAAACTTACCAAGAAATATAAACGTTCTTCGTTATCGCCATTTTTATGGTTTAAAGCTCAAATTTGGATGAAAGGTAGTGTTTATCGTGCTATTGTCTAATATTCTTTTAAAAGAAAAATTAAGAAATCGTCTCAATGTCACTTAAAGTTAAGTATGCCTTTAAGATAATTGATGAAATAACGTGTATGTTTATATATAAAGGGCGTAGATAACCCAAAAAATAATACGACATAATCTATAAACCAAAGGCAAATTATTCCAACAAAGAGTTTAATACAAAACTCGATTCAGACTTTAACATAGAATCGATAAGTCTGCCGCATCTAGGCTTCGCAATTCCACATGCATCGCAAAGCCGGCCCATTACGAGGGGATAGCGTGACGGGCCACGACTTCTCTGGATTTGAGTTGTAGCTGCGCCGATCGGACGATTAGCTGAGCTTACCCGTTTGTTACCAACGTGAATACTTGAACTACTACTTTGTTTGTGGATTGAAGATATGCCACTTGATACTTTATTGTTTGCAGACAATGTTAAGTGGTTGGCAAGCGGTTTATCAAGTTTTATAGTATACACAGTTCAGGTGAGTCTAAACTTTGAGTGGAGCGATGCTGAAGCATTAATCTTGTCTTGAGTATACTTTTAAAGGCACTTAATTGGTTGGATCTAATTTTAAGGGCCAGTTTTACAATATCGCAATAGCCACTACGTACCGAATAAATTCGAAAATGGAACAGATTTTGTATGAAATAATCTACCAAATAAACTAACTGGAACTTATTTGCAGGTGGTGAAACAAGCTCTAAGTATTTATCCTAATGTTTTTTACGGAGCTAAGAAATAGTAGGTAAGCTGTAAAGCTATACTACATAGATTTATCTTTTCGCCTGTTTGTAGCAGAAATCCGTTCTGTTGCTATTGAAGATTATTGTTCCCCAAAATGATTCAATAGCCAAAAGTACCTATTAGAAAATTTTACAAAGAGCACAAATTAATAACTCGTTTTACTTTCCTTAATGCTCTTGATAAAAACATTACGACCGACGGGATGGAGTTATGGACGATAGCACAAACAAACGAGACCAAAGCGCAGATGGCGATGCTGTGCGACGATCGCGAGCATTTTAATTCCGTTCCGCTCCTACAAGCACGTAGGGACATGTAACTGGCTCCGTTCTACACACTCTCTTTTATTTATGTGTCAGTTTTGTCGTTTGTTACGTACTGGTTTTATTACGGTTTAAATTTTGATGTGGGTATTAATTTTTCTGCGTTTCGAAATTTGTTGGTGGATAAGAATATGGAAATTGGAGCATCACGCTGTGAGGACTTATTCATTCGAATTAAGCTCATGCTTTGTAATACTTTACTTTGTTACTTGTGGGATGACGGCAGAAAGAATAGTGTGGAAGAAGAAAGAAGAAACCCCAAATAAAAATTGGGATAAAGGCTTTGTTAAACATCAATATTCTACGCGGCAACAACTGTTGGGGCAGTAGCCCGCCAGACACAACACCCGTCTGGTCGAAGGATCGTCCATTTTCATTAGAGTTAGAAGACTTAAACTGTGTGGTCTTCTCAACCATAAAGTGTTGCCCCCGACGTGATTCTTGAAAATCCAAATTGCCTACTTTTTCAGCCATTCTATTGTGATTTTATGATCCTAGTACGTCTAAAAGTATATATAAGTAAGTACCGAATCGCCAAAACGGACACTGATTTTCCATTTGGCGAAAACAACGCTTCGCTTCGCAACCACTGTGCGTTCATCCTTACCCTGATATTGATAAATGGACGTTTTACTTCGTAACTTTGCTTGGACATTCAGACAGTTACAATAAAAAAATACTCTTTAGCCCAATTGGCTTTACAACAATTAATCTTGCGCTGACTCATTTGCAATTAGACAAGACAGATGACAGATACAAAGCAATTAAAATTTTTGACCTTGACCTTGCAGATTTTTTTATTGTAATCACTATGAAAAGGGCCTTTGTCCACTATAATAACGATTATAATTTAAATTATATTAGCCTAATGTGTTTACTATTAATAGAATTTCAAACATATGCGTACACTACAGGGTGGCAGCGATGAGGATGAGTTTTTGGCGCTCTATATTAGTTAGTAAGTAGTTTATGTAAAAATCTCTTCTTCTTCCTGCCCTGTTCCCAATTCTATTTGGGATCGGCGCAATAGGTATGTTTCCGCTTCCATTCGTTTCTGTTACTGTACTTATCCACTCCCTTTTAATCATATCGTCTTTCAGGAAATCAATCCATTTCTTCCTTGGTCTACCTCTATATTTTATGTAAAAATCTACTTGATTTAAATTGAGAAGAGACAACAAAACAAATTAATATTAAATAATCAATTAATTAACTACTTCCTTAAAACTCCCACTAAACCCGCAATAACTTAGAAACTTTATTGAGTTTTTAACCCATCGTACCTACTGTCAATAGCAATAAATTACAATTGAAACAATTGATTAAACACAAGGTCGTCACCCGTTCAGTTTGGTCATGAAGTTTGATAATATAAGCAATCATTCATAACAATAAAATAACATGTATGTTGATGACATAGATAAGTGTGACATTTTGCATGGGAATGTACCAACAAGTATCTTGTAAAGAGTAGACAACGCCCAAAGAAACACCTTTACGTACAATCGTTGACAAAAGCGTTAAAAGAGGTAAACAAATAAAAACGTGAAACATTTGGCTGTTCGAGAGTGAGTTCTGGTCAAACCTGTCTTAATGTGTAAAACACTTCAAACGACATTTTTTTATGTTTAAAAACAAAACATTAAACCTACTGTGTAAAACAAATGACTAGAAAACTATATACACCACTACATTGCAAACATGTAGGTTAATCAACAATTTTAGCGTAGGTAAAGGAATGATATCCTTTTCGCGATACAATATAAAACTTAAGCGATAAAACGATCGACAGTTTTTTCTCAACGCAAACTTCAAAATCGAACGTCAAAAACAAAACACGATCCTAAAACTTGCGTCACCACCTGTACTACCACAATTTACGCAACACCGTGTACTTTACAAATAACAGCAAAGTAAGAAGGTTCGTTGTCCGATATTAGTTCAGTCGGTTGTTTGCCGTATTCTTATCAGTTCACAGATCGACGGGAACGCGGAAACTCTGGCTTCGTTATCGACTTGACAGAATTGCAACTTGGAATATTGATTGTACTCGTAGTTGGTTTGCCCGATCTTGTAAGTTGTATGGCTAAAGTTTGTGGCTGTGACTGTACTAGTTTAGTACATTGAAATGTACATCCATTTCAAGTTTTGTTTTTTTTTTTTTGATCGGGTCTTCTTGGTAGAATGGTAAAATTTGTCGGTAAAGAGTTGAATTTATCTAATAGTTATATATTTTCATGTCTGTTTATTCTGAAGCTTTAGTTAATGGTAGTCGACATTAGTATATATCTACAAACACATAATGTTAACTGTCACTTGGATTGGTGTTACATTTTTCGTTATTAAGATCAAAATTATACTAAAGATATACCTACGCATAAACATTGTCGTGTCACCATATAAAAATGTCGGCAAATGTATAGGATTTTCCCAGAAGTTACCAATTAAAATTATAGTATATTATAATTATAATATAGTATATAGTAAAATTATAGTATGCATACATAGTTACCTTAGTCACCAAAGACTTTACAGTACTTGAATGACATTGTTAAAATTATGTATTTAGTACAGACGCACATCTAGCTACTGGAAACTAACAATTTTCCCAATCAACTTTGAGCCATATGCTTCAGCGATAAAGTTGAAAACCTATTAAGGAAATTGGACAGATTGTAGTAGCTTGATGTGCTGGCGTCTGTACATTAATACATTATTTGTTTGCACACTAACAAACCCTTAAATAAGCTATTCATTTAGGTCATAACACAGTTCCCAAAAATCGTCACATGAACTCCCGAATGCTACCACATGTTGTAATGTCACGTCGCCAAGCACCAAATAGGTCAAGTACAATAAGACCTAAAATCCAGTCCAATATACGACAACTACCAAATATTTACTTTTATCACGACATCAGTTTAATAAAACCGTTATTTATTCAAACACCTATCAACAGATATGCTTAATAAAATTCTAGTTTGCGCCCACACATACAACGTCGAAGGCAAGTGTCAAATTAACTAAATACCCAGAAAACGACCGTTTGTAAGGCTACGTCCACACGTGAGATTGAAAGTCGGACGATATACCTGTAGTTTGTACCAAAATAAGCAAGTTTCATCATTAAAGCAACTTGAGTTAAAGGAAGAATCCTGCCTGATAGATATATAACTCAATCATCTTTGAGTTACATACATACATATGTAGATTTAGCCGAACTGTTTGAACATCTAATTTAATTTTAGGTACATAGCGCTTAATAAACCAAAAAGTGGTCCTAATATCACAAACCATGAGAAGTAATCGCCAAGGCCAGAAAAATATATAAAAAAATATGAACGAAATTTATGCAGTATCTACCTATGTCATCAAACTTGTTTTAAATAGAACAGGCATAATCAAAGCGTCGATGTGAAGGCACCTTAAAAATCCGAACAATTCCATACAGGCGTCGCGACAACGCCATTATAAATATATTTATAGATCATAATTTAGTATTAAATTTCCGGATTATGACCCGATGAGATTTGATATCACACATTTACATTTTAATAGCACCAATATCGGAATAACACCTATTTAATAGGCCGTTCATTCACAGGATTAAAATATCTACGGCTCGAAAGTTAAGAGGTGATCTAATAAACTGTTTGATCAATTGCATAGTTGACTGGGTGAAAAATAAGATACTTTAATATCATATTCATTTTTAAAGCATGTTAGAATAATGTCAGTTTAATATATCGTTTTGAACCGAAAATTGTTTTGATTTTTTTCTTGATAATACAATCGAAATGAATACATACGGCTTGATATAAAATCTGTGACGTCATAGTTTGTTTTCATACAAATTGCATAGCATACAATAACCATTTTTGACAGTTCAATAAAAGTATTGAATTTGATCAAGTAGTTGTCACCAACCGTATTGATAACTGTATTCTTCAAAGGTTCAAAGGTATGAACATTTTCTTGGAAAGTCTCTCTTTACAGTCAAATATCCTGTTCGTGATATTATTCACCTATATTTTATAATTTAAGTGAATGTTGAGCTAATGGTCTAGCAAATTCGCAATTCGAATTGAAGTGATTCGCGCTTGAGGAACGGAGTGCGAAGTCCTTGAGAAATCATTTTGCGTGAACACGCGGAATACAAATCAGGAGGTCTGAATGATAACGTAAATACGTTTGAAATATCACTTATTTACACATTTATCCGCTATTTATTGGAACGAGGGTAAAATTTATTTCGCAATGCAACATTATTAATGACGTTTGTTACAATTTAACAAGGAAATAGCTGTGAATCTAACCAAATTCAAATAATTATAACAAGCGTTCAAATCTAAAATTACAATTTGATGATTTCATTATTCAAAACGAGGGGCAATCCAATGATACAACTTAATAATAATATGATATACAACTCATTAAATCGATGACACGGAATGCTTTGTGAAGCTAGAATTTTCACTCGAGTTGGTATCGAGATAAAATTACCGATTTCATCGTCATCAATCAATTCTGGCTGGTACACGCTGACGCGACAATTTGTTAGCTCTCCTGCCGGTTATTACTGTCGGTTAATGACTTGAAAACCCGTCGTTTATATATTCATACAACAAATTCGGTGTTTGAACCGATTTGTTTACTATATTTTTCTGTTTTTTTTTTTCTATTTACGTACTTTTTTTGAGTGCAAATTATCAAATGATTACTCTGGCTGTGGGTGCAACTAATAAAAAATATTAATAAATTGGAGTCATAAGCTGCAGGCAGTGTCAGACTTTTACAGCCTAGAACCCACTTTTTTTTCCTTCGGAATGAAAACTCGCGGTAACTCTTGCGAACGATCCCGCAGTCCCGATTTATACATACATATGTATGTGTCATACATATAGTATAATATGTATTTATATACGGGAGAAAAGCATATAAGTATGTTTATCAGTTTTCTAATACCCATAGTACTTACAAGCTCTGCTTAGTTTGGGAGTATAATATGCCTTTGTGTGAATGTGTGAGGAATATTATATATTATATTATTGACACATACACAATGTTTCATATTTTTCAACATCTTCACTTTTAAAGACAATTCCAAAATTGATTGAAATTTCGTTTTTTATGAGATTCATTAGGAGAAACACAGTTTAGACAAGTTACTCAATGTTATGATTAAAAAATAAAGCTTTAATTTGTAATTTCTATCTTGTATCGTAATAACCAGAATTAACATAGTTCTAAACAAATTGAACCATCACCGCGTCGGACTACGTTACGCCATGTTCTATTTTACACGTCTTAACTAATCAAGTGTATCCAATTCCGTCCATCAGCTCAATTGCTCTTAATACGGATTGCTCATGGCCGAAATACGATGCGATTTTTTTTAATTACGACCATATGAAACCGGGTTCGGAGCGATGTACTTATTAATCGGTTCTGTCATCGTATGACGAGCGGTATGCATTTTTAATACACGAAATATCGCAATTATGGATGTTCCAAGACCACCGGAGAGGTAATTGTGTACCCTGCCCACGGATCTGCCTTGAGGTCACTTCGCCCCTTTATGGAGACTGACGTTTTTACGTCACTTTGTATGTATTATGATGTACCTTTAGGTACTCCAAATGTGGACTTGGTTTGTGTAGCAATCTCGTTATACTAAAAGATTTTACTCGGATATAAGTAGCAAAATGCTAAGTGACATTTGGGTAGTAGATAGCTGGATCTGAAATCTTGAAATTGCTACCCAAATGTAATTGAGCATTTTGAAGTAATTCACTTGAATTTCCACTTTTAAGTAACTATTTACTTCTTATCCGTGTGCCAAGATATATCCATACTCCAATTGGATTACACTCAAAAAATGGATTTGCGATTAGAATTTAAAAAATATGTATTGAAACAATCGTGTCCTTCTACAACATAAACCCCTTAGACCAAACTTGAGCTAAATGAAGTTCGGTAAAATTTCTAAAGAAAATGCTGATACACCAATAAATTGAGTTAGTCATCCTAATTCGCGTAGGTCGTTTCAGAGAGCAGCATCAATTTAAACAAACCTTATAAAGGAGAGACAGATAAATAAAGATGTCGGTACAAATGTAATATAATAATATTATCATTCTATAAACCTGTTTAATGAGGAGCTGGACATATTTCACAAGATATAACATCTCACTCTGACAAAGGAAACTTACTCTACTGCTCTTTAAAAGGAGTGCGTGATTGAATCACTTTTTATGTGTCAGTGGTATGTGAACCGAGTAACTAACACAATAATCGCATTCCTGATTCATAATACCAGCGCACAATGACATCAGGGAGTTAATTAATTAATAAAAACCTTGCACAGTGTCGAAACACACATGTTTTTTATTACACCATCTCTCGGCAACTACAATCAGACACTGTTATTCAATCAGCCTTAAAGACAACTGAGAATCTATTAAAAAGGGCCAATATATTCTCATTAATGTCAAAATGCCGGCCACTTTTTACTCGCCTTATCAAAATCGCCAACGATTAATCTAATTAAGGCATTCTTCTGAACGCACCCATAGATTCCGATACCTACTCAAACATTTTTAAGATATTTCAGAGCCCCATCCTGGCTTTAAGTGGATTGTGAACGGAATTTTAATTAAAGATTAATTCAAATATACTTTAAAATTCAGTTTGTTAAATAACAGTGCATTTTATGCTTCTAGATTTTAAAGAGGCTAAAATATAAAATATGACTTTGACATTTTTCATTTGTGTCATTTATGATTTCTCTTCTTAATATTCTAATAATTCTAATCAAATATTTTATATACTTTTTTTCTGCAAATTTTTTTTTGCTTCTATGTTTCTATCAATGGCTAAAGCCTCCATATTTATATACTCTTGCACACGTAAATACTTTTTCGATTCTTTTATACCTTCATATTTTATTCAATTAGCCAGTCCTATAAATTAGCATAGCTTCGGAATATTCTATAATACCATTCAACTAGCTTGAAACTACTTAAAGCGATTTAAGAAAATGTTTAGTTTTATGATGACAATAGTTTATAATTATGAATACAAATAGTCGTCAAACCAGTAAATGGCCCGTGCCTCTTAATGATCGCGTGATATTTCCATGAAATACAAAAAAAAAACCTAATATTATGCCATCAATAAATTCTTCTATAAAACTTTAAGGTCGGTTTCATCTCCGGATTAAGACCGGTTAAACTGAATTATAAAACGTAGTCTTGGAAAGGTAGGTACCCCTTTACTACTAGCTTTAAACCATCTTCTTGAATAAAATTAATGGTCTAAATCTAGTACTAAAGCCGGTACTTTTTAAGACCACGTTTAATAATGAGGGGGATAAATAATTGTTCCCGATATGGGTGGCTAACTGTTTTTTTTTATATTTTTAAATGTTTTTTTTTTTAATTAATATTTAAAAATGTAATAAATATGTTTAAAATATAAATAAATGATAAGAGGGGGATAATATTAAGTTATCGTATTACATAGTTATATGATCTATGTTACTGCGGTCCTGAGCCCTTTGTGGCTCAGAAGGAATAAAAGTGGGTTTTAGTCAGTAAACGTCAGACGCGTGTCAAACGTCAAACGGTACCTCCCGCTGAGGGTGGAGCTTGAGGAAGTGTCAGACTCTTCCGCTATGTTCCTTCTGGAGGTCCCCGTGTGCCAGGGCCACGGTAACTCATTCTCACGGTTATGTATACCCAACAGCCCAGGCAGAATATGGTGTGCACCTACAGCTAAATAAATCCAGACATCAACAAAACCTCTAAAAATTACCTCTTCAACCCTTAAAATAATTCCATTAAAACCGTTTAAAACTCTGTCAGCAATTCTAAATTCAGATCTGCACTGGTCTGCCTTGCTATATAAGGCATAATGTGACCATTGGACTGAGTAGGACAAAACTCGCGTTACCGGTTACAAACTGCGAACCAGATACATTATCTACAACTAGCAATCAAACCCGACTTCGCCAGGGTTTATATTGCGTCTAAAACTCTCATGTATCACTCTATGTATTGGTGAAAAGCCTATGAAAATATGATGGGCATTTTTTAAATATTGACGCCACAGAGCACTTCACTTTATTCTGTGATTAACAACCCCTCCCCCCTTAACCTTGCTCACAAATCATCATCATCATCATCATCACAGCCTATTTATCATCCCACTGCTGGGCACAGGCCTCCTCTCCCAAGGAGAAGGATTGAGCGTTAATCACCACGCTTGCTCGATGCGGGTTGGTGATTTCAGACATTATAGTCCAGGTTTCTTCTTAAATCAGTCATTGGTGTCCAAGATAAACTTAGAAAGTACAAATCGCTGTATTATATTTGAGAAAACCGCACCAAAACCAATCTATTAGTTTTTGAGTACATCGCGAACAGACAGACGCAACAAAAGACTTTCTTTTAGTAGTGACAGTGAAGAATAGGTTCGCCTACAAAAAGTGTTCGATCGATACAGCCTAGGCACAGTTAGACCGGGTTACTCAGTGACTAGGTAAACTGCAGTAACCGAACTAAGTATTGATTTTACACGACCTTGCCCCACTTTGGTCTTAATTGTTTAGTTGGTCGACTTTACGGTTCACGTGAGCTAGGTTTTTCACAGGCTTAGCTAACGATGTTACATTGTAATGAGCCCTAGTTATTTAAGGCTAGTTATTACTTTTTGTTTTTATACAAGGCAATAGGAGTCGTTACTATGATTATGAAATTCGAACTTAAGCACCTGATAATAAAGTCTATTATTGGCTATTAACGATTTGGTCTTATTAGAATTGTATCCGATTTCTTATCTCAGTAAATTTTACTCAATATACTAATAGAAACTACTTGATTTTGTATTGTACGATTTAATTTAAATGCCTTTTGTGTATCGCAATTTGTGATTGATCATGTTTTTAATTTAAAGATAGGTATCAAGTAAAATTGGAGTTCGAATAACAACAAAAAATATTTTAAGAACAAGTGTTTCTTTGAAAACAAAATTTAAATAACATTTTTGAAAGTCCTTTTAGAGTTAACGTAATGAGAGCAGGAATTTAATGAAATAAAAAGAAATGACCCAGCTATATACTCGCAGGTACTGTTAATAAATAAAACATAAAATAAGTCATCAATAAAAAAATAAGTCCTATTAGTTGTAGTCTATTAATAGTTCTAGTAGTTGTAGTTTATTAATAGTTTCAATAGTTGTAGTATTAATAATCAGTAATTGATAGTGCATTAGTCGTTAGTAAGATTAGTTAACAGCTCCTCCCGTTTTGGGAAGTCGTCTAAAAAAGTACGTAATTCCTTTTAAACTCAATAGAGATTTGGTGATATTATAAATGAGTAGCTTCGGATTTCAATATGCGACCGAACCAATCAATCACTCCTGTCATACTAATGGGGGCGCATTCCTATGCAAATAATAGTTTAATGTCTGAATTGATATTGATTTCATACATAAAAAAAAAACTGTTTTATTTTTAGATAAAGCCCTGTCCATTCACTATGGAAGATTTTATTCAAAGAAACGAATAAAACCGACCAATTAAATGTAATAATTTTCGATGTTATTTTTTTATTTAGCGGCCTTATTAATATTATACAAAGATTCAGGAAACAATAATACAGGAAGTGCCAGACTTGTTCTGTCGTGTCAAAACGCACGACTATAAACAATTAAAGTCGTGACAATAGTGCGTACAAACACTTATAAACTACTTACTAAGTATTTAATATTACTATCCATTCCTTTCGCAAGCAGGGTTTTTCTCAAAGACTAAGCGGAATTTTAAATCAAGTTATGAATTATAGAAGTGACTTATTATTAGAAAATTATACGTTCCTGGAATTTAAATATGATTTGTAGACGTTGTATAAGAAATATCAACTCTGTTATTAATATAAAGCAATCACATCCTACTGTATGCTACTAACAAATGCACGGACGCCAGCACATCAAGCTACTACAAGCTGTCAAATTTCCTTAATAGATTTTCAACTTTATCGCTGAAGCACACGGTTCAAAGTTGATTGGGATTTAACAGTTTCGTTAAGCGGCGTCTATACCCATTACATTTCCCGACAAACCAAAAAACAAATGACATCAAAAACAATTGACTAACTCAAATGACGCAGCTACTCGAACAAAGTTTAAAAATCAATTAAAACTAGTTCTAACTATAAGTGGCTGAGCATATGGACGTAAAACAACATACGAAGTACGTGTAGTTATCTTAAAGCTGTATGGAGGAACTTAATATAGATAGAGAATAAACATCTGGATCAACGATGAAGACGTCAAGCGGGATCTTCCCACGACCATTGGATGTCTTTCTGAAACCCTTTTAGCTTCAATTTAGTAGATAAGTAAATAGTGCGGTAGTTTTAGAAACTGGGTTAATAGTTGAACGACACAGTCAGTCACGCTATTGATGTAATTGCCTGTTGCTACTACAAATTGTTGAGTATTATTGACCATGATATTGCTTGCGTAACTTTGGAATGTTAGGTATGATTTGATTCAGAAATGTGGTCTTGCCTTTGTGAGTTAAGAATTCTTTCTTGTACAAACGCCAGCACATGAAGCTACCCGAAACTGTTACATTTTCCCAATCAACTTTGGACCATATGCTTTAGCGATAATTTTGAAAATCTCTTGAGGAAATTTTACAGATTATAGAATCTTGATGTGCTGGCGTCTGTACTAATGATTAATTTGAAAATAATTTTGTCACTTTTTTATTTACGAGACTAGCAGCTAAGCATCCTTCTTACAAATGTAAATACAAAAATGTAAGCATAATAAGCGTTCTCTTAAAAGAACAGCGTACAAACAGATCCTCATAAGATTCAAATCATAATCAAAACCGGAGCGAAAAGATAACCCAAATCTGATGACATCAACGGAACATCTGTCCTGAAAGCTTTTGTTGATACCCCTTCCTACGTCCAAGGACAAACTTACGTACACAAAGCCACACGTGGCCCTTTGTTTGTGCTACTAAGCCGAACATTGCATTGAAGACCACGCCCGTACACCTCATACCATCTTATCTTTGGATTTACCATGACCAGTTAACCGAACCCCTTAAACCATTCAATTTTAGAACACAGAGTTACACATTGAAAGGTCAGGGGAGGTCAATTTAAAATGGATGAATAATAATATTCCATTGACACGCTAATGTTACAGTATCTGTGACGGATCTGACTTAGCATTCGATCTAGACCGCTCTAATATGACTAAGACAGCTGATATGCATGCAATTTTGTTCTATCAATTTATGCGTCAATCATTTTTAAAGTTTTATTGCATCAGCATCCTTTCTAATTGTATGTTATCTTGATGCGTTTGATTGAAATTAATGAACCCTTTCTATATGGTTGTTGTAGATTAAGATTAACACGAATGTAAATTTTAATAACATGGTATGGGCTGCATTGTTTTTGTGGTCGCATGCGCGATCGTTGAACACGAGTTTTTTTATTATTCATCATACGGACTAATTCTGCTACATTTGTGTGACTGAAACATAATTTATCGCTATCCAAGAAGTATATCTAACAGCCAAAATAAGTTGCAACTGTATTACGCCCCATTACAACCTCTCTCTAAGATTTCACGGGTCACCAATCTTCGCCTACCTGTTTATCGGTTTCTCCACAATTGTGCATAGAACAATGATGATGGGACGAAGACAACTGTGGGCAGAGTGCACTGCCATTCCGTGACAAATCGTCGGAACGGAGGTTCCTGCCATTGTCTATAGCTACTACCGTGAACTGGGGTTTACTCGACCCCGTAATATGATGAGCTGCAAGTTCTCACGGTATGTACCTGCATCATACGTAACTGTTACCAATGTTACCATATTGTCCATTCAGGCAGAATCTTTTGTTTTGATGGCACCATCCTTTGTTGTGTCAACACGATCTAGTTCAGGTGACGAAATACGAAATTCAAAAGCTGTACATGTATCTCTCATTCACACGAGTGCGAATGTTGTGGACCATCACAAAATTACTAGCAGCATCAAAGGGAATAATTGAACATGCAAAGCAATGTGACGATTCTCCTATACACATTCACGACAAGAGACAATCCTCTGCGCAGCCAAATATGACAGGAACAAGTTTTATTACTCTTGTGAAATTTAGGTATGCGAAGACATACGTATACTGCTATTTTATTCTCGACATGTCAACACTTTCATACAAAAACGTACAGCGGAAAAAGCAGAATCCCCTAAGTACGGCGACAAATTTGGCCTTTTCATTGTGTCATTATATTTAAATGCAGCAGGGTGCCGACTCATTTTACCAAAAAATAAAATCACCTGTCGCGTTTGCTTCAAAGGAAAATGCTTCACAATTACAAAAACTTAGAGGACACTTTTGCGTAACGAAGTCAAAATATCACTTTAAGTTCCGCGTAAATATAGAGATAATTTGAAGGTAACTTTGTTGCGTGAATTTGAATCGTGGTATTTTAGAAATAAAGAATATTTTTCAATGGACAACGTTTTGCCGGACAAAGGAGTAAGTAGTTGGATTAGGGCAAGGGGAAACACGGTGTTAGCTACTGTTTTGTTCCTATTGTCCTCGTGAGTATTGTCAAAGGCACTGAAATTCTGAAACCACTTGAGTCTCTAACTCTATAGTTTCTTGTTACTAAAATTGGAGCTGACTCTACGAGACTCGAACCATGTTACGAGGATCGGATTAAGTGTTCGATATACTAGGAACCTATTACTTAACTCTTACGAAGTCTTGTGAAAACCTTTTTCTTCGAGTGCCATGACTATTATAATTTTGTAAATTGATTATCATACCATTACGTCGAAGATATACATCAAACTTTTTATATTTTATTTTGGTTTGATCGAAGCCAGCTCCAGTTTCGCGACAAGATGATAAAAAATAACTTGTTGTGGTCACGGAAAATTTACCAATCAGCCACGGTAATTACGGCCGGTCACGTTTTCAATATAAACTGTCATTATGATGGCAAATTAAATTATGTACCTTTTAGTATTCACACATTCCAAAATAATTGAAAAGTTTATCTTAATATTGACAGTGTTAAATTACTTGTTTTTCTGTTATTTTCGAATAGAGGTAGGTAGTTCTGAGGTTATAACCTAAGCTTATTTTGGCTGAAGTCTTAAAATTGAGGTCATTTCAAATACCTACAAACCTAACCTACCTTAAACTATAATGTCATAGTGTGGAACCCAAAAATAACTTCTACAATCTTCTCACAGACAAATATAAGGAGATTTTTTTGCTAATTTTATGAGAAAATACAGTCTGAATTATTTCAAATTACTAAGTACCTATTCTACTTGATTGCTATAGAATAGATGCACAGATTACTAACAGGTAACCGTATAATTTCGAGGCAGATCGGCGACAAGCGCAAGGTGCACTTATACTCGACTAGCAGAAACGGGTTACCATAACAAGTACTTACCAGTGGTAGACTAACCACTTGCTCCTATTTAATGCAGACACTATATTTTACCCGCGACTCTGTCTTTGAAAAGTTAATTTAAATAAGAATAAGGGTCACTTTCACAGGTTGCTGATAAGTTCCAGATAGTTTATTTGGTACATAATTTCATACAAATTCTGTTCCATTTTTGAATTTGCTATACCTTATAAGGTGCTATCCGCCATTGGCTATTCGTACATTGTGAATTGTGATAGGGAACTTATTCGTAGGTGGTGAAACAGGCCCTAAGTCATATTACCCTTTAGGCCATGATATTTTTTTGACACATGAAAACCTTTATTTTTTATTAATAATAATGTTTTTACCTATTTTATATAATGAAAATTATGTATAAATGAGATGACGGCAGATAGAAGAGCGTGGAAGACAAAAACATGCTGCGCCGACCCCAAATAAAACTTGGGATAAGGGCAGGAGGATGATGATGATGATGAGTACATGGGTAATAATGATATTAATACTGAATAATAAATATTCTATTCAGAAGAGTTCATGGCTAAGTAACAGCCACACGGATTGAAGGTTATAAGGTTAGGCAATGCTTATCGCATTTGGTCCGTGGATAGGGGACCATTTTGTCACGACGAGTCTTGGGAGGTACATACGTTAAAAATGGTGGAACCTGGCTGCTTTGAACATCTTAATCGATCCTTATAGGTAGTTGGAATCCAGAAAGGCCGACAACCAGTCTTACCATTCGGTTAGACTGGAAACCAACCCTAACGTAGTTGAAAAAAGGCTAGACAGCCAACATTAGTACAGTTGTTGCAAAAAAGGTTCGAAAATACGAAGAGGTCCTACAAACATTTTTATACTCGTGATAACAATATTTTCGCGTATCAAGTACTAAAATAAGCTTAAAACAGACAGACAGTTTCTGTTTCGCTTCAGTGTATGTAGATAAATTGTATGCATTTAAAACGGAGACCTCGATGTGCCAAGCCGTCGCCACACCTAGACCACTGATTCAAAAACAGGTAGACGTGTTCTATGTATATCTAGATTCTCTTAGAGCTTCAGGTATCTAGTAAGAATAATACTGACTTTCTTATAAGCAGATTTATGTACAGAATAATTTTAGAAAGACAGGCTTTCTATCACACTGTGATATTTAAAAACGATTCCTAAACGATATCACTATCAACTGTTTTGCACAGTGTTTTACCTGGTTAATTAAAAAAGTAATAATAATATTCCTCACACACTCAAACGAGATGACGTTTGTCACGAACTAAGCGGAGCTATGGGTACTAGACAACTGATAAGCGTACTTACATACTCTTGACTTTTGTAAATACTTTTGTAATACATATTATACATAAGAACACCCAGAGTAAGTCAAACACCCATGTTCATGCACACAAACGTTTGACTTATGCGGGAATCGAATCCGCGACCCCCGACGTGGCAGGCAGATTCACTTACTACTACGCCATCTGTTCTACAAAATCTTCAAACCTTTAATTCCTGAACTAAATCAAACAACGATGTTCACAAGAGCTTCTAAATAATACCGCTCGAGATACCGACAGTAACTCAGACACCAAGAACATCGCTAATTGCACTGCATTAGTGATCGAAAGCCTTTTCTAACGCAAAAAGTTAATTCACAATTTAATGATAGTTAATTGCACGCGACGAACTATTGGACCGCTCTCGTGAGACGCCGCGGTTTTTACATTGATTACGATTAAAACCGCTATAGTTGTTACATTTAATTGTCAACGTTTGAGATTACAGGCAATTGAAGCTTGATCGGGGTTCGTTATTATAAATGGTAAATTCTCAGCTGAGGTAAATCAAATTCGGAATGAAATAGTGGACGTCTATTTTGATTTTAATATTAAATCTGAAGAAATACAGAGATAGGTTCTAATCCAGATTAATTATCATATAATTATATCATAAGTCCTATATTTGTTTTGAGTGAGGAATCATCAAATTACGCCTTGAACTTCGGGTTCAGCTGGATAGATTCCCTGTTAGACTTTTACTGACTAAAATCCACTTTATGTAGTTCCGTTTTACCTTTGAGTGTATGGCACTCAATAACTCTAAGCCAAGTCTCGCCAAGTCTTGCGAGGTCCCGCGAAAATATCATAAGACTCTAAAAGCCTGGCTCAGAAAGTAGAAAATACCTTTTTTATACAATAAGATAAAATCTTATACACATATATATAATAGAGTTCCACAATATTAATTACATATTTGAAACTGAATCAGTGCGTAGCAAGCCCTGGTCCACTCCCAATGACTTATCACAACAATCAATTCGCTTTCTTAAACCTGTCCATTTGTTTAATGGCCCTCTATAGACAGTGCAGCCGCTAAATGTTATCAGCAATTGTCAATCTCCTCGCGTGTTACTAAAGTAGCCGTCCAGCCGTACTTGGCTATAATATGTTCCATTTAAACACGGAATTTTGACATAGATCGTAATGATAAGTCACTTGACTAATGCATTACAGTAGGTTGTGATGTGGCGTATCTGTATTATTTATTAGTCTATTTGTATTATTTTTAATGTTTTGTTTTTAGATCTTGATAGAATATGCCCATGTTAATAGAGATATTATTAAAGCTTAAAGCATTAAGTGCACGATTTATGGAGCAACTAATTAGAGAGTAGAAGTTTCAGGTGGACTGCGATAAAGTTGTCGTTTTCTGCAGCATCCAATAGCTTTAGTATTTCACATTTGAATTATAAATGAAGCTGTTTATTAATGTTTGAAGTTAGGCATTAGTTAGATTTATTTTTTTCGGTTTTCCATTAGCATAAAAAAAAATAGAAAATTCTTAAACAAAATTTAGCAAAACAATCTCTCTCGTCTATACAATGACGCAACCATCTCTGTAACCGACACTATGAACAATTCAAATAAAATCAGGTGCATGATCACGAGATAAGGGATAAGAAAACAGCCGTAAGGGTGGCCTCAGTTATTGGATGTTATTGACTTGTGCATGAACCAATGAGCGGCGCGGCCGACGGCAGGTGCGCAGACGCACAGAAGTGAACACAAGAGAAAAAAACTTAAGCGGAACGTTTATAAATAGCGCCAACGATGCATGTTACCCTTTGAAGAGCCTGTTTGAGAGATAAAAAATGTTTTGTAATTATTTTCGTCGACTGCGATGGTACTTATCATTGTTTTGATAACTCTAAAATAAAATTGTTTGCTGCAATTTGGGTGTCTTTTGTTTATGTTAAGTTAACACGATTAAAGTAAAGGATAATCTAGTTAAAGGTCTTAGCAGTAAAGGTAGTTTGAAATGAGACCGACTTTCAGCTACGGCAGTTGTTATCGAAGGAGATCAGTCAGCTGCCCAGTACTTTATTACACCTAGTAACCAAGCGTACGCGCACACATAATATGTACATATGTGCACTCTCTATTCCCTCACTTCCATTGCCCGATAGGACGGCTATCCGACAAGACCGAAGAGAGATCAGGTGTAGTAGGTACCGACATTTACATGTTCTCTAACACAGCTGCTTCGAAAAAGTTTGTTTGAACCCTTGATATCGGCCTGAACTGGGAAATGTACCTGAGACACCCTGCAACATTGTCATGCTTAGCGGCCACGGGGCAGAAAATTGTAACACTAAAACACAAAACTAACCTTTACTCAGATCGATAAATTGTACAATAACATTGAGAGAACATTTTACCATGTTATTTTCAGAAAGCATTGCTGCTTCGTCCCGTTTACATAACAAGAAGTCAATGAATAAATAAATCGTACCCTTCTTTATTTAGTTATGTTAATTGTTTTATCAGGACCGGCATCCTCAAAGCAATAACAGGATCTTGATTCTGATTCAGTTGCGACTCAAAAATCTTCATTCAACGATTCTTTTCAACCGACTTCCCAAAACGGAGGACGTTTTCGATATTTTTTCTTGCCTTTATATTATTAACTGGACTCCAAAAATATCAATAATTATCTCAACAATCAAAATATAATCTCAATTAAGTCTTTAAAATAATTATTTTGTGACTTTTAAAAATAAGGAAAACTAACTGTTTTAATGCAATTAACAAAAAATATATTAAAACGAAACAATTAGCTCGAGATAAACTAGACTATGGAGCTAGACAGATTATGTTTATTAGTTCCATTCAAGTAACACAACTCTGGTAGTTTATTTAGTCAACAAAAAACATAACATTAATTACATTTTTAACACAAAACTCATTATTATGACTATCATGTCCAAACTTAACCCAATGATATATTTTAGGAACACCACATCAAAACACTAGAGAAATATTTTTCGTTCTACCATACAAGACATAAAAAAATATAGGCTGAAAGATAGACAAAACAAAGCCGATTCATACCAGTGGCAATACAAGAAATTCCTGTTATGAACAGGTGCCCTGTGTTTATGATCCTCATATTTTATAACTGGATGTCTGGCAACGATAAGCTTGTGGGTTTATAAGAAACGTTCAATGTTTTGTATCTAGACTGCAGATTGTCATATAAGATTGATGTTACTGGTATTACTAGAGTATATTGAGGGGTAATCATTATTTATATAATTATATTCCTCTGGCATGCGTTTTTTACTTGGTGGGATATAACTACTTTTTTATGAACTGTAGGGTACAAACTTCGGTTTCTAAATGCGAGGTTTATATCATGAATTTCTTTGTCGATATTCTGGACGATGGTGGTAGCATTAATTAAAAAGAAATTGATACGTTTCTTGCAAAAGCAAGACTAACATTCAGAAACGGAAACCTAAGAAACAAGCTGCCTTCAGGTTGCAATAACAACATTTAAAATAATTAAATACAGCGGCACTTAAGAAGCACACTATCAACGAATCTAAAAAACTTGTCACCGTACATAAACTAGCTACTGGTCATAAAAACACGGAACGTGAAGTAAGGGAAGCATTCCTTCGCCAGTTGCCGGCTTCCTCGGCCACTGTCAAAAGATGATAAAATCTGATTGAAGAAATCGTTGGCATTCGAATTGACCAACACGTCTCTAACTTTACCGAAGCTATTCGATTTGTAATCAGTGCTATACGAAAATCGTTTGTTTATAAAACATTTAAGAGCATTTCCCATCACTAAAATAAACCGCATATTTTAGGTGATCATAATACCAACACCGCATGCCTTGCCCTTGGTTTATGAGAAACAGTTTAAGCAGAATGCACATAAAATAAAATCCAGTTTCCATAACAACGTAAGTCGTAAATCATGGGGTGAAATCGTTATTGTTTATATACAAGATTCGCGGTATCGAGACATCCAATCACGGAGATGTCAATACCATTCCTCCAGTCGTATCGATACTGTTGTAATCTTAAATCGATACATCATTCGTGAACTGGTTGCTCTGCAGCTGATATTGTTTTCTAGTAGGGCCTATTGTCTTCTGACGCCAGGCATATGTAACCAGATCTCATTGTCTCTAAGCTATTGTTTTCTTGCGCAAGCACGTATAAAAAATGTGAGATCGGTTTTTTGACACTCGCATTGTATGGAAGTTGGCATAAGATAAGTATGGTTTATTGATTTATGTTGAGGAGGTAGAAGCGATATTGAGACTAAATAAAAATAAACAGCTGTATGCTAATGCAGTGATAGATGCTGTAGACGAGAGAAGTAAAGAGTAAAATAGCCTGCACACAAATTGGTCTAGAAAACATTATTTAAATCAAATATCAGTGAGAATTAATAAGCTAATGACCTAATAAGTCGTCACAAACAAAGATAATGGAAAAATGTGTAAAAATCGAGTTAATGATTACTAAAACAGAAACTTCTATAGCAATATATCACCGAATAGCTGACACAACCCGTCGTTTTGCGACCCGGACTCCTCCGTTTTAATTTAAACTTTAAATGATAAATTACGAACATAATCAGCAAAACCGATGGCTTCCCATATAAAGTGCAGTTTTAAATAATGTTTGCATCCAGCCAATTTCCTGTGACTCCGCCGATAAGCCGAGGTCCACCTCTTTATTATTTTATAGTCCATAAATAACTTGCAAATTGCTTTCTTAATTAGACGCAGGAACCGGTTCGGGAGTCCGTCCAATTTTACTTATTTTAAAGTAGGTATTCTTTAGGAATTTTAACAGGCATCTTAATTTTAAAAGATTTGCATTTACCTTTGACTTTTGAATTCTTGGAACTCAGTTCTATAAATTTAAGCCATACACTATCTGGTAATATTATTCACTTATTTTTCACTGGTATTCAGATACAATTAAGTTGACAGTCACGTAAATATACCATTTCCATGATGATGACCTTGTTATGTGTGATTTAATTAAAATAAATAGTTATTATACTTTGATTTGCTGAAAACCAGTACGGAATTTCTAACTCTCCTTAAATTATTTCCATTTTCTATCGCCTTAAGTTTTCGTTCATGTGTTGTTCATTTTACCATCTCGAGGCTGATTTTATTTTATACGACATTAAGCATGTCAGTTAAGCACAACATGAATTGTTTTGATTCTCCTCTAACTCTTCTTCTACATGGTCAGTTTGAAGATATTTAGTTATTGCTTCTTCTGTCATATGGTTACATAAATAATTAAATAATTTTATCAATGCATGATTTTTTTTCATCATATTATCCCTCAATATTATTTCTTGCCTCGAAAGTTTTGCAAAAATAAGTTCCGGGTTTACACTTAAACTTAATAAACATTTGGACAATATAGCAACTTAATAACATCCAATAGATTATAACTACTATTCGCGTAGGCTTGAACGATATATCTCCATACTTTTCGATCCATCTCGCCTTTCACCTAGCTTAAGCCCTCCACCCACGGTTCAATAAAATTCACACAAAATATCAACAAGTGGGCGTTAATTACATTAAAGTAAGGCGGGTCGCAGTAAAAATCCCGTTCTATTTGTTTATTACGATCTGATACTGTGTACGGTAGCTGTGGGAAGGGGCCTTAGAACCCGTGTTTACGGCTGATCTATCAACTGATATATGAAACTCACTATAGTGAGGGAACACTCAATTTTAATTGAATTGAACCTATGAAGTTATATGAGGAACTAAAAATATATTTAAAAAATCTATGGCAACCTTTTTGACGTTTTCTAACAGATTTAAAATTAAAGCCGTGATGGTAATAGAATTCAGAAATATTAATACCTATTTGTTTATCTTTTTAAGTACCTATCTAATTAATGGCGAATATATTACTTAAACGAAAGTTGACTATCAAACCAGGCTTAAGCTTATTTAGCCTACAAAAAACGTTATATTGTTCGTAAAATTCAGAGTTCTTTAAAATTAGCTCCAAAATTGCTAATAAATATTTCGCCCCATTTATAATGAGTTTATTAACTCAAATTTGGGAAAATAAAAGCTTTCCTGGAGCTAATTGCTTTACAAGAAAAGGTCAGGCTTATAATCAAAAAGTGTAATATTACAAATAGGGTGAAAATTCTATGGAAAGTCGCTACAAAGAAAAATATGCTTTGAGATAAAAGATAAGAGACGAAAGTAATACTTTTTAGCACCATCTTCTATCCTATTTCATTTGAATATACTTTTAAGCTTATGAAAATAATTTTACCTACTTTTGTATCTAGTGGGTACCTTCTCTGTATGAGAAGAGGTCTGTGCCGTCCATTCGGACAATAAAAATGGCAGGTGACCACAGCTAATAAAATACGACTTTGTAATATTTGGCTACAAAAATAATCGTATGTGAGTTCAAGAGAAATAAAAAAAACACATTTAAGTATAAGGAAATTATCCCTTCCTTTATAAATTAAGTTCAGGGACTCCTTGACATTTAATAATTCCTGTATTTAAAATGATCACCTGCGTAAAACTGAGAAATGGTCCCACAGCACACGTACGCTCAGAATTATTTATCCACTCACCGTTTTAATTCCTTGAACAATTTATTATGAGTAGCGTCCATTTCAATATCCATTCGGGACGGCTCACCTTTTTATCATTGCATCGCCTTTTGCCGTATCGTTGTACCTTCCGACAATACGCGGCGCGTGACAGCCCGCGGGTGCGCTTTGCGCCTATCTCATCCCAACTACTACAAATAGAAAAAAAATAATGTTAAACAAAAATAAACGTTAAACCAAAGATATAAAGTTCTATTTACCTTGACAGTATCCCAAGAAACCATAAATGTTAAAACGTAAAACCTTTCCGGACCTTTTCTCAAAGTGGACCTTACCGTGTTAAGTTTAGACGACATTTCAAATGATAGGTCGTCTATAGATTTGTTTTCGTGTGACGAAATGATCGGGCGCTGGGCTCCGCTACAACAAAACGAGACAATGAAACGGTCAATGTGTCTCGTGCCACTATTTTTGTACGAGAAGTCCGGCATTTTTTGTAGGTGTATCGGGGGTTTTTTGAGCTGGTCGAAATCACGTACCGTGATTCACAATGCAGAGGAATGAACGAAGTGGACGCTTTATAATTCAGTACGATGTTAGTGACCTGTATCCCCGCGAACAGGAGTAATACATTCACATTTTCACAATTTCTCTTCATGTTATGTTGGCTTGACAGATCGCGGAACTCGTTTACCCGATATCTGCTGCCAGGCTTCGTTATTTACGGCCCAATTTAAATACTAGACTGATACCTAGTTTATTACGACTAGAAACTCTATTAATTACTTTTTGAACATAAACCATTTTGTAGGCTTATAAAAACAAACTCTGCTACCGTTTACCAGATAAAGTAATAACGTTATCTTATTAAATGGTTTACCAACGAAATATTAGCCGAAAAATATTTCCCCGCCGCCTAAATTAACTCCGTTCATCGTATTGCTTCATCTTGAAAATTTAATATAAGGCAAAAGCACTATAGAGCAAGGAGGTTCATTATTAACGATTTAATTAAAATTCTATTATACAGGAACGTGTACATTGTTACGTCTATAGCACTTTTTGAACCATCAGCTCAGTTATTTGGAACTACAAAGTGTAGACAGCCATGCCGTAGGTATTTAAGACTTAAATCTGGGAAACGCGAATACCCTAAAAAGCGTTCATCTAGATCACAGATATAGAAACAATATAGCCATTACCTAACTGCCGCAGTGCAGGCCACAGAAGAGAAAGTATGTAGTTTAAATATTATTAATTTAAGGCAAAAATCTTTAAGTCTATATTCAGTCACCATTAAGAAGTTCTTATTAGAAAGTAGATTTCATGCTTATGAGAAAGACATTAATACTATTTTTCCGGGCTTCAATAACCACACCTTTACTTACATAAATGCTTATCATGTGCAACTTTAAGGGCCAGTTTCACCAGTTGCTGATAAGTAGGTACCAGATAGTTTATCTGACAGATCATTTCATACAAATTCTGTTCTAATTTTGAATTTATCTGGTAGATAGTGGCTATCCGTAACCTGTGAAATTAGCCCTAAATCTTAACTAATATTATAAAGCAGAAAAGTTTGTTTTTTTGGTTGAACGTGCTAATCTCCGGAACTACTAGTCCGATTTGAAAAATCTTTCACTGTTAGATAGCCCATTTATCGAGGAAGGCTTACTTATAGGTTACTTCTAATCCAGGTGCGCTGACTTGTACCGGTAAGATGCGGATAGCTAGTATGAAATAATTCCTCCGTCTTCAACACACAAAAATCCTACACTATCTGTACAAAACAAAAAATAAAAGAATGTTATTTCTTCACAAAACAAAAGACGGCGAAAACTAAATTCAATAGCGAGTGTTTATCATAATATCTTGAACTTTCATCCAAGTTCTGAAGTTCCAGTGAATAATTGTAGATGAAGGTTATTATAAAAGGATTTCTCATGGCTGCGCTGGACAGTAGAAACGTTGCAGGGACAGTTTCACTCCCAATCGAGATGAAATTTGCATTTTGCGTGCTGGATCGCCGCGCGCTGCCTGATTTAAATAGAGCGTTGATATAGCGCGGCGCAAGTTTATTTAATGTTGAATGTACTACAACGTAGGTACTGCTTACGCACCGTAGGTAGGCTAGTCTTGTATTTTTTATGTGTTTCATGTTGTTATAATTATAAGTATTTATTTGATTTAAATTACAGAACTTTTCAACTTTAAGGAATTTAAAATTTTAACTTAGCGATTATTGAAATACGAAGTTAAAAAAGGGGTTGTAAAATACATAACTAATTACTATTATCCGCTTAACATGTCTACGTATACCTGTCCAAAGTTTTATACTTAATCACATTCAGATTGTCATGAATTTCAAAAGTACAAATAATAAAGTAATTTATTGCAATAAAAATTAAAAATATACGCTAGGCTTTGCCAAAATCCATTATCGTATTTAAAAAATGGTCATGCCATGTACATTCCATCGTGCATAAAGCATATATCACCCCGCTATATCTGATACCTTAGATCCACCTCAACATACACCAGCTGTTCAACCAACGACTATCGAGTCATGGAACACCTTTCTAATGCTAATAGAAATTCTCGGCCTAACAGACAATGTGCCCACAGTCCACAGTTCTATGCGCCTGTAGTTAGTTCTAACTTCCACAATTAGTGCTTGGATTTCCATACAAATATACATAGGTGCGATTAGCTGAAATAGTTTATTTACAAAAAAATATATATTAAATTAAGTATAAGTACTAGTAGTACTAAGTAAGAGTTGGGCGGGTCATATCAGTCGGATGCACCTAGATAAGTGGGCCAAAATCAGCACCCAATGCATACCTGAGGATGGAAGACGGCCTCAAGGTAGACCATGGAAGCCCTGACGAGGCGATGTCAACATTTTCCTCGCTGATTGGCTGCAGCACGCTTCAGACAGAGATAGATGGATGATTTTGGGGAGGCCTTTGCTCAGCAGTGGGACAGTATAGGCTAAGAAGAAAAAAAAATACTAATAATTATAATTTCAATAATTATTCATTTACTTCTTAGATTTATTCATCATCACCTTAATAATGTATAAAATATTTCGTTGATAATAATGAACCTTTGTAATCTTCAGTTTTATACTCATAATTACTCAGAGAGACTTAGCCAAAACAAGCTAACAACAGATTCCAAATACATTCGATAGGTCATTTTATTGAAAATAAGAAACATAAGAAATAAACATTGATAATCTAGGAGACCTGTGTACTAGTTTATTCGCAAACCCAACTATCACACGGCAATAACCACGTACCGCACCTGAATAACAAACTCATCAAAATTCGCGTCCGATCTTCGAACGCATAAAATTACTTATACCGTCCTCAATTCCCAAATATAGTTAGTTCACCGTACAATGCAATCCCAGCTTCGAATCCAACGCAAATAAATCAACTAGGTATGAACGTAGACGAAATTTGTTCACACATTCGTCACACCGATTTATGACTGAGAAATGTTCGGACGTAAATCAGAGAAAAGTATGTAGTTTCGCTTAGTGCAAATAACTAGGAAACATTTGAAATTATTATTGTTTCCAGCCAGTTGTTGTAAGTACATTTTAAAAGTAATACAAACTATTTAACAAAAACGGAAACATAAAAGCCGCGGTTGTGTTACTTAGAACGCGATTCTCATACTTTTTCTACAAATTTAAATCTGAAGGACTTCATGAAGTTTCAATGAAAAGGTAAAAAATCCAATAGGCACTTACATTTAATGTAAATACTTGTGTTATATTATTTATACTTTGTAAATAAGTAGGCGCATATTTTTTTTAAGTAGGCATTTAGTCAAATTACCAACGTGACATAAATTGAGCAATTTCCCAGATTTTCATAGAAAGCTATACATCAATGTTTCATTATAATACACCTTGATAAATTCACCTTATAAAACAAGATCCAAACAATACCCCAAATAAATTACATGACTGCATTGCGTCAAGATGAATTTGGCCGCGAGTCTCAAGAGGGGAACAATAAATTTTGGACTCTCATCCACTGTATGAAGGTCTTATTACTAGAAAGAGTAAAATTGTTTTACCTCCTTGGTACGATTGCAGGTTCTTCACGTAGCCGAAGAACAACGAATTCAGAATATGAAATAGCACTCGGCAGTGTTGCCACAGATAGGTAATGGCTGCATGAGTTATGGAAAAATAAAGGCTCACTGTCACAGATTTAGTTTTTGTGACGAAGACATGAAATTTATGTTTAATAGTTTGTATCTATGACTCGCATACATACTGAAGTTAGCTAGAATGTCTGATAACCAGTCTTACCAAAGGATCTTGGGTTGCCCAGGTAACTAGGTTGAGGAGGTAAGACAGGCTGTCGCTCCACTCACAGGCCTCGTTGAGGCTGGAAGCCGACCCCAACATAGCTTGGGAAAAGGCTAGGCAGATGATGACACAGAGATTAATGCCTTATCACATAAAAGACTCTTTAGCAAACAGTGATCCCGTAATTAAGTAATTTGTAACTTTTGAATTGTTGTAAACCATACCAATGTTGTGTTTAATAAAGAAAACAATAAAATTATTAAATTCCTTTATTGCTTACAAAACTAAATAAAAAACCACGTGCTTTAAAAAATAATTGCTAACATAAAATCAAATCAATCAGTGCCATTTTCTTGCCAATGTAATCAAATCAGTGAATTCAATCATCGAAGTATTAAGTCAATAACCTTAGAATACAACGTAGGTGGGCTCCGTGGCAACACCACAGGTGTTGTCCCTAGCGGAGATGTACATGTATCCGCCAATACCCCACTGGGGTCCCCAAGAGTTCTTCAGGATCCAGAAGGTGTCACCATCGCGCTCACCGTACCCGACTAGAGTCACCTCATGGTTCAGGCGACGTTGTGTACTGTAAATATGAAGGAATTTCAAAACATTGTACAGAATAATACACATCAAAATATTAAAATCTGTCAAATTTCAATTCTATAGCTGAAGCATATGGTTCAAAGTTGATAGAGAAGATTTGACAGGTTCGAGTAGCTTGTTGCGCTGGCGTCAGTACATAAAACGCTGAGCTTCATCCATACTAATATTGTAAAGCACAAGAGTTTGTTTATTTGGTTGATCGCCCTAATCTCAGAAACTACTGATCATTCCACTATCAAGGAAGGTTAGACTTTTAACCGGATGAGCGGAGTTGTTCCTACGTGACGCGGGTGAAATCGTTGGCGCAAGCTAGTAAATAAAAAATAAAAAAACTTTTTTTTAAGGACTTAGTTTATATTTTGTTTTCCTAATGGGCTTCAATGTTTAATGAAGAAGAGGACCTAATAAAACATATCTAAATCTTTCAAGTGCAATAAAAAAATCATCCTACTACTATTATAAAGGCGAAAGTTTGTAAGTATGGATGTATGGATGTTTGTTACTCTTTCACGTAAAAACTACTGAATGGATTTGAATGAAACTTTACCACAATATAGCTTATACATCAGAATAACATATAGGCTACTTTTTATCCGGGTATGAAAAGTACTTCCCTCAGAAAGCGGGTGAAACCGCTGGCGGAAGCTGGTAATGTGGATAAATGAGAGATAATTCAGGCTTACCATTCAGTATCGTAGAAAACTCCAGAAGAGTATTTAGCGAATGCTTCGGTAACGTCGACTGATACCGACAGAGGGCCGTGGTTCACTAGAGCAACCTGAAATTAAAGTTTCTATTAATTTTAAGTATATTTTGAGTTTAATGCTATATTTTAAACAATACTCTTTTTCGTCATGACTCATCGCTGGCATCTAATAGTGTGCCTCTTCGGGTTACGGAAAGTGTCAACCAAGCGCTTGTATATCTCTACATATCTGGTGATAGCAATGAAAACCAATTTATTTATAATATGCTCTTTAAAGCACGCCATTAAAATTTTTATGTGTGTAGTTACGTTAATTTGATTAGTTATTATAAGGGGTTTAATATATCTAAGGTAAAAATTGAAAAAAAAAGAAAAAAAACATGTAGTAAAAAAAAGACAGGACCGTCTCATCATTATTTAGCTCTTATGCTGTTCCTTGTAGAATACATCAGTATTGTAGTGTGACAATAATTAAATAGTAATTATATCTATCAATTTATTTGGCAAAAATTTAAATTGTATAATATAATTGGCAATGTTATAGGCAACACAGCTGTTGCTGCGTCTAGACGACACGACGAAGCAGATAGTAGAATAGTGTCTAAGGCAGTTTCGAGTAAATAATATCCTTATCGTGCTTACCTTCAAAGCTCCAACACTCAATGGGGTGACATCCACGAATCCACGAATGGGGAAAATTTCTGTCATATTCAGGATGTTACACTCGCCATCCTTAAATCAGATAGAAAAGATATTTCAAAACAAAATTCTTTTTCATATGACTATTTTTAGTCACAGCACTCAAACCAAATTCAGTAACTGAATTAACATTATCATGGCGGTCTTGTATATCAAGTTGAATAGTTACAAAAGGTCAACTAAGAACGGTTTTAAAATAAAAATCCGCTATCATTGTTTGACGAATATTTTGGAGTTTATAAAATTGGCATATTCAGCTGAGACTATGGATTTGACGCCGGATTTGAAACTCATGACAGCATAAGTCTGGAGGACTGCAGAACCACCTATATCACTCGAGTGAATTTTCTGCTGCTTTCCTTCATAACGTACCTTGTTATTGTATGGTCCATATTCTACTTCAGTCGGCAGACCGTACTCCATCATCCACTCGTAAGCCGCATTGTCAGAGCCGCCTTCGCAGCCGTAGGCTCCGAAACTGTACATTTCAAATATTTTTTTAAAACTGCCGTGATAGTTTCAAGTCGATAATACGTGTGTTTGTTCTATAAATATACTAGGCTTTATTGTACGCTCTGTGAAAAGTGCGGAATAAGGTATAATCATATGGTTTTGTGGTTGTGTTTTCTTATTTTTTATTTATCTTATTAAGAAGATACGATTGAAAATTTTATTTCAAGAAATTTCAACTTCATTTGCTAAATTTAGATACATACGACCAAGCGCAGTCGACGAGAGCCTGGTTGCTCAAAGCCATCAATTTGCCGCCGTTTATACGCGCCAGGGCACCTTCAACCGCAGCGGTGGTTCCGAAGGTCCAGCAAGAACCGCAATCTTCTTGGTCTGTTCAAAGAACAATTCCTATATTTACTTGAACGAGGATATTCTTTATAGAGTCTAATTTTTTACCACCTGGTAGTCCGTTGACTAGTAGTCTCGTCGACATTCTAACTAGTTTAAATACCTGTCCTATAGCCCATCTTTAAACTAACTTTTCACTAAATCTAGTAGTTTTAATACTCGAGTAATTTTGTAATAATTATGGCGTCCAGACCGATTGCCGGCAAGGGCGGCCATTCTCTCTAATGAGATCAGACAGCTCCGCAGGACATATTTAATGCACAAACCTTGGATTAAATGAATAGACATGTGAGTATAGCGTCACTTACTTTTCACGTTCGACACAAGCCCCTCAAGCCTAGCGTCATATTCTTTAGGTATGTCATTGGAGATTTCATTCAGTTTATCTTCATCGTAAGGGAAAGGTATTGTTCCGACTTTTCCTTCAGGACGCCTCATCAGACCCATGTACCTTTTCATTTCTTCGGGTGTCTTGTCAGCGAATTGGTTGATGGCAAGTTTGTAGCCTTTGTTTTGACGGTTGTTCTCAATTACTTGCCTAGAAAGTGAAGAAGGTAATTTAGTCATCAATTGTATGATTTTCAGTCTTTGATCAAAAGGGATTTTACAAACCTCATGGTTCTCTTGAAGAGACTTCTTCTCATAGCATGCTCGTTGGCATCAGAGTATTTTCTGTTGTGGGTCTTTTTGAATCTGAAATTAATTATCTTAAATTATATTACTTGTTCATTTCTGAAGACTTTAAACACTTATCAGTCTAGAAAAGAGAATTTCCTTACGATTTGAAGACATGGTCGACATGTTTATCGTTCTCAGCATCCATGAAGAGCAAATGTTTAGTTACTTGCTCACTGTCTTTGGTATGAGTAACAGCGTCATTACAACCGTCTGCAAAAAAGATAATTGCTTTAGGCAATAGGCTCTTCTATTAATTTAAAACAAAAGAAAGGAAAATATTTGTTGTGATAATTACAATCTTCAACATCGAAGACGCTACGGAAGGAGAAATCTTTTTCGTAATCGTAGAAGTCCCAGATCTCGTGCTTCTCCTTAGAGCCCAACCAGGAGTTGAACTCCAAAACTTCATATCTGAAAAAAGGGTCAAGAGATTATTTTTTTTCGATCCTACCAAAATTAGTTCCTAATAGACATCTAATGGTATATTTTATTTCTTTGAAGAAACAAGCTTCTCACCTGACAGGAACCCAAGCTTTGTCCTCCTTATTGTAAGTAGCCCACAGGGTCTGCGCTGAGTCAGTTTCTTCGTCCTTCACGTCATTAACGAATTTGACACAGTCTTTGTCATTCATCAGCTCCTCAGCTATGACACGAAAATACGTGGATAAGGTATCTATTGCCAAAATGATCACGAGCAATATTATTGTGAATTACTTCTACATCTCCTATAAAACTTGTAGGAACGCTTCAATAATCTAAGAATTTAAGAGTTTACATTAAAAGACTTTGTTTTTGTTTTGATTTTCACATCTTTTTCTGATTGTCTGTTAGCCCAAAGGATATAAACTATTATACTATTGATAAACTACATAAACTTTACATATATTTCGCCCAGACCAAAGCCAACATTCATGGTCATCTCACAAATGTCAACCGCATCAGGAATTGAACCCGGAACCCTTTGTTCGGCAGTCGGCAGTTTGGCATCTCTTTTGTTGTCAACTCACTTTCAACCTCGAATCCATCAGTATCAGGTAGAATAGTTGAAGGTGTGGGCCTGTCGTATTTGTCCCCTTCTACGGCATTGCATACCAGTTCCACTTCTTGGTCCCTTGATGCTTCAGGATGGATCTGTTATTGATAAAAATCACGTGTCACTATGGAGGTGTTTAACTCTCATTTTTTTTAAGCTTTAGCTGCGGAATTTCAGTCGTTGAAAGCTAAACCTAAGCCTAAACGCAAAAAATGCCAACGAATTTTATCACAAATTTTCGATTTTCAAAATTATTTTCCGTAGAGAATATATTTTTTTTTAATAATTTCTACTTTCGAAGTACCTAAAGCGAAAACATAGAACAAAAGATTAGCCATCTTAAAACAGTCGAAAATGTGCTTTTGTATGTGTGTAAGTTTGATACAAATTTGCTCAAAATCCACAGTGCTGATTTCAAAAACTCTTTCACCATTGGAAAGATACATAGGGCTATCCTTATATCCTTATAGCCACAGATTTTAAAGTAGTATAGTTTATCCGGCTACGAGTACTAGTATCCTTGTTTCATTAATAAAATAAAAGAAAAATATTTTTTAAAAAGCTTTTATAGTCCGCCATATTGTATTTAGAATAACGTAATTTTTTTTTTATGTCACTCTCAATAAGCCCTTTCATTTGATACCCATATTGTTGAAATTCATTAAAAATACCTACTCCGCCATCTTGGACGGTCCGCCATATTGGATTTAGAATAACGTCATATAACATATCTTGCATTGTCATCCAAACTAAACGTGTATACAAAATTTCAGCTCAATCGGTTGAAGATATCTACTTCAAAATTGAGTTCAAAGAATCCACCGTAACATACATACACGGCAAGTTAAATAAAAGCTTTTAAAATAACTCACCTCATACTGTATACCATAACGGAACTGTTTGTTCTTGGTGTTTACAAAATTTTTCACGTGGCCATCGTTGAAATCAATTCTAGACTGCTTTGAAGTTCTCCTAAAATATATAAAATATGTAATAATAATGGTAAGTAGCCCCGTTGCCACCTTGTTGCGACTTAGCGACTAGTTCCCGGAGGCCCGGTAAGTGAGCTGGCGAGTCTCCTCCAGCCATTTTTACATGTATTTATTACATTGTTATCGGCAGGGGTCAGTCCACTAGCATCCCATCACAATAACCCAAGTAGTTTTTCTTCCATACTGAGCTATAGTTTAGCTCAAACCGGGGGTGGTCCTTGGGTACATTTCTAAAGTGTATACAGGGATAATCGTCGGTTTTGTGTCACCATTACATATATTAAAGTTGTCTCAAAAGGGCTTCAGCGTGTTAGCTTCGGCCCCACGTTCGCCTTCTAAAAATCCGGGACTCTGTAGTCCCGTGGTCTAGTAGAGACATACAAAAATGGTAAGTAGTACTCTAAAGACCATAAAGATACTAGGAAAAGAACTTAATAAACTCGAAGAACTTATATGTATGTCTTAAAATCTTTCTTTTTATGAAAATTGTTACGTGTAACTTAAAAGAGATCCTCCTCATAAGCACACCGGGAGAGTACCCAGAAGGCCGACAGCATTGCTTAGCTGTTGGCGGAAATAAAAGCCCGCCTTTGGGTCACGGGGAGAGTCAACGAGTCGCTATTTTTTTAACTTGAAAATGAAACTGCATATAACCTCTTTGAAGAAAACTTGGGTTGCTAATGAAAAATTGCACTAAACTACTTACCATACGGCATAGTTTTCAATGACATTGTCAGTTAGCGACATACGCGTCGCTTTTAACTGGTATTGACTAGGCCATTGCAATTTCTTGGGACCGTTCAGTTGCTTCTTATCCTTTATGTCCCTTTTCACTGAAAATATAAACAATACAATATTTATAGCTTCACCTAAGGAACAATACTAATTTATGGGCGGATCCTTTAAAATTAAACGACTCGTTTTGTAATTTTTTGATTTAATTTTAATATTTACACATTTATTTTAACATTACTGTGTATTTATGATTAAAATTTGCTTGCTTCCATGGCAAAATATGGCTGAATCATTAAAAAATAACAGTATCCTTTGTATTGCATCCATATTTGCAAATATATTTATGTTTACCTTTGCTTTCGGGTAACAAAACTTCATAGAACAAACGTCAAAAGTCATCGTCCTTAAGCTAAACAAATCGGTTCTTGTTTATAGGAACCGGGAATTAACGAAATGCACAAAATGTACCATAGCAAAGTATACCTTACAAAAAAAAAACTACATTACGAAAAATATGTAAAATATAAAAAAATATATATATTAGTTAAATAACCAAAAAAAATCGCAGGTTTCCGCAAATCTCATTATTCTCTTACCGGTAGCCAAGCCAAGATAATAAATTTAAAAAATCTAAAATTCTTATTTTTACGAGTGTATTCAGATTACAATTGTATTTGAATACATGTATTGTCCTATTAAACACGGAGTTTAATTAAAGGAGCACAATGCGTATCAAAGGCACCACAGATGCGCTGTCACCCCTAAGACAAATCTGATAATAATTACGTCTCACGTGTCTATAATTACACAGACACCCTTCTTAACGAAACTCAAACGACATAAGTATGTACTGTACTAATGTACCTAGTATTTAGTATCTGTTAAATAACGGATATGTTGTAATTGGCTTCAAGTGATATGCAAACATTCAGTCTAAGTTATGTAGATAAGTTATCTGTGAACTAAGTTCTTAACTGATTTGGATATTTAGCACACCCGGGATTCTTAGCACACCCGGGATTCTTTAACCTGAATAAACGAATAAAATATTTTCTAACACAATATTTGGACCTAAATTGATTGACAAAGTCGCAGGCATTTTAGGAATTTATAATTTAGGCAGTACCTATTACTGGTAGGAACTGATAACTAGGTACCTAGTAGGCCCGAAAATATGTTTAGTGGCGATTTTCGAAGCGTCTTGTCGGTAGAATAAATTCCAATATGGAGATGATCATGACATTGATTGTTAAAATATTATATTTTATATGGAATTAAAAGTCATGAAGAGTATTATATTTGTAGAATGAATCACCACTTACCACTTAGCGCCTGCGTGACCGCCACCAGCCCAAACAATAACCAGACTAATTTAGCCATTGTGAAGCCTACGCCCCTATCGGCTTAATGAAGTAAATATATACATTGCTCCAGCCTTTTATTTGTTCGTATGTGCTAATTAATCTCAACTAATAGTTTAGTTGATAACGATACTAAAAAAATGTGGAAATTAATGTGGATGTGGACTAAATATGTCATAAGTCAGCACCACGCAGGCGCGGTCGACCCATGTATGTAAATGACCATACTGTCATGACAAGTTTCTCCGTATGTTAGAAGGCACGTTAAGCTGGTGGGTCCCGGCTGTCATAACATAATTGGTAGCCAGAAAGTTTGACAACCAGTCTTACCAAGGGGCATCGGGTTGCCCAAGTAACTGGATTAAGGAGATCAGATAGGCAGTCGCTCCATGTAAAACACTGGTACTCAGCTTCATTGGGTACGACTGGAAGCCGAGCAAAATAAAGTTTTGAAAAGACTAAGCAGATGATATGAAACCATTTGACCAAAGTCACGTGGGAATTTCAGGGCGCAAAGCCAAAAAGCCTTTACCAATAAATGTGTTATTTAATACTGATTTTTTTTTGGTTTATTAGCTTGCATGGCATAAAAAACTTTATGAATGACCAGAATTCTTTCCTCATATATTTTAACTCTTATGGTCTGCCAAAGTGTGTATGTCATATCCATATGTTGATAACTTACAAAAAAAAACTCAAAATAATCATCTACCTAAAATTATAATTAATATGATAAATCTCATTTCGATTCATGATCTAATTACTGCAGTTTCATTAGTAAAAAATATCGGATTAGGTTCATTTTAATTAAACAAGGATAAACATGATTTTACATTGCATAATCAGTAGAGTGCAACCCATTAGTACCTATTGGCAATAAAATTATAATATAATAATGTACTCGAATCCTTTTTCACTTTGAGGAGCTCGTGGCTTGCGGCGGCGACCTCTCGCGTCCGGCCCTGATCCAGGCCATGGTCCGGAGCGAGGGAGAATGGGATGCCGTCGCCTCCTTCTGTGAAGCAGTTATGCTAGCAAAGGAGGCGGCGGAGCGGCTAAGAGACCGCACCGCTCATCCCAGCCGTCGCGGCAGGGCTGGTACCGGTCGACACCACGGGCGCCGGGTGTCAAGGGATGACTCCCGACCACCGTAGGCGCGGGCTTGTGGGCGGTGAGTGTGGGTAGCTCATCGTCCGTACGTCTAGGGACGACAGGCCCGTGTCGGCGGCGCGTTCTGTTCCACGCGCTCCTCGAAGAGATGTCAGCAACATGGGAGGGGCCCCTTTAGGGCCAGGGTCTGCTTGGGCTGCGAGTTGTTCGTGAGAGATACCGCGGCCCTGGCACACAGGGACCCCCAGAAGGAACATAGTGGGTTTTAGTCAGTAAAAGTCTGACACTCCCTCCAGCTGCACCCTCAGCGGGAGGGGTCATTTGATGATTTCCCACGAAAAAAAAAAAAAAAAAAAAAAAAAGGAGCTCGTGGCTAATTATGTGAGTGCTCAGCTCCGGTTAACCCTTAATTCGATAACGTGCAATATACTGAACATCAACTTAAAAAAAATATACAACCATTATTTAAAACTATATGTTATTTATTTTTATGTCATTAGTTTCTTTGTAAACTAATATAACGTATGAAAAATTGCGCTTACGATGCGCGTGCGCATTGCTGGTTAGTCGCTGTCGACATGTCTGGAAGGAAACACATGCCGCGGCCGCTCTCCGTGAGTCCCGATTTATTTGTTATTTTACTTTGCAATGATTACTCATCTTTTCTCAATATATTTTATAAAACCTATATAAATGTATACACAAATCTAAAATTATAATAGCTGTTATAGATTTATCGTAATTTTGAATGAAATTAGCATGTCCAGTATATTTCCCATTGCCAAGGAGGTACTGTTTTAGTACGATTTTGGGATGTGTAGTATAGTGGACACTGCCAATTAGTTAGAAAAGTAACTGATTATAATTTTATAAACAAAGATGCGTATTTAGTAATTATGTGTAATGTTTTTTTCTCACAATTTGTATTATTAGCAGGTCTCCAAACAAACATCACGTTCCTCAAAGTTATTAGCTCTAGTATCGCCAATTTACGCTTCATCAGACGTAGAAACTCAATCAAGTTCGGATGAAGAGGATGAAGGGATGAAGGTTCGGATAATAAACACATGCCGCCAGGATAGTGAAGAGTTGTCCTCTGAAGCACCATTTATACCATCGTTATTAGAAAACTTGAATATTTCCGAAGACGATGAAGAAAGGAATAATACTTTCGATGAAAAGATAACGAGAAAAAATGAAAAGATACGTCACAATTATTATTCTGAATTTCAGATAAAATTAAACTACTGTAATACTATAATCAGTCAACATACTTAGAAACTTTCACTTACTATGATAATCATAAAAACCAATTTCTTTTACGTACTAAACACAGTCTTTGGTTGCACTTAACGCAATACACATCAGTCTTATTCTTGATTTATTATATGTATAGATTATTAACTTTGCAGCGACCGTATGACTCTCCAAAACTAGGTAAATGGCCAATACGGAAACTGTCATCTGTTCTACTTTATTTCTGTAACTTTCTTGCTAATTGGCATGGTTACTTTATCACAGAGATTGTAGTAATCGGGCAGTGAAGCACATGCCTATAAAGTCTTTTGAGTTCCAATTAGCAAGAGAGTTACAGAACAAAGACAGATCTCGTATATATGTAAACAACAACTGTCGAACAGATGACAGTGTATTGGCCATTTCCCTAGTTCTGGAGAGTCATAATGTCACTGCAAACTATATATCAAGAATAAGACTGATGTGTATTGTGTAAAGTGCAACCAAAGACTGTGTTTAATACGTAAAAGAAATTGTTTTTTATGATTATCATAGTAAGTGAAAGTTTCTAAGTATGTTGACTGATTATAGTATTAAAATTGTTTAATTTTATCTGAAATTCAGAATAATAATTGTTACGTATCTCTTCATTCAGGCATATTATATTGTTGGTCTCACTTACAATAAGTAAAATGTTCCTCATTAGAATCATAAAACATAAAGACTTTGTAATACAATATAAAACATGTCATGTTTTTGCGTTTCTTTATATTCTATTTTATCACTTGCACAAAATTGAAATAAGTCCTAGAAAGTAATAATTCGGCAATGTCTATTATACAGCACATCAAAATTATGGACAACTTTATGGCAAACCTGGCAAGGTCCAGTATACTGGACATGCATTTTCAGGAAATGAGGTAATACCAGATTTTTTAAATTATTTTTTCATGTCCTTACAACTCCTAGTGAAGCCAAAAATGTGAAAAGAAACAAAAGTTTATAAAAAAATCCTCTTGTCGAATTAAGGGTTAAGACTGGAAGCCGACCCCAACCCAGCTTGAGAAAAGGAACTGCGCAGTGACTAGGACTTCAAAAAGTTCAAATATGTGTAAGAAGTATTGAGATTTTGCAAACCAGATTTGATATTTTGCTATGTTGATGAATACCAGGTCACTGACACTATATAATATTCAGCAGTCATGTGTTTTTCGGGCCATATCAGCTACCACTACACACAATAAAAAATGAGCAGTCGTAATAAACTTTTTTTTTAACTCCAACAACGGAATCACACGTATATAAAATACATACACATCGTCGGCTCAACGATAACCACCAATCATAAAAGCCGGTCATTGCCAAAGAACAATGCAGTTGCATTATTTGCAGTTTTTTGTGTGAAAATTCGCTCATCCCGTAAGCCCGTCACGAATCACGTGAAATATTTCTCACGGCTGCACTTCTGGTTCCTCTAGTTGCCGTGTACGTACACACACGCCAGCACATCAAGCTACCCGATACTGTGAAATCTTCCCAATCAATTTCGAACCATATGCTTCAGCGATAAAGTTGAATATCTATTAAGGAAATTTTACAGACTGTAGTAGCTTGATGTCTGTGGAACTGGTCCAATTGTATGGACTCGTGTAACGGAGTACGGGTGTTCGCGCGAAAGAGAATATTCTTGGAATCTGGAAATGCATAGAGGTAGAAGAAATGGAGGAGGTGTGATTTGCGTGGTATTGTGTTTTTGGGAGCTTTTTTGGTGACTGTAATTTATAAGCAAAACTTTTCCTGAGCTAAATTAAAGACATACTTCGATTGAACCCTAAAGATACCAACTTTTGAGCCCTTTACTCCGATTATCGCTTTATAAATTTAAGTTTAATTTTCCCAATAAACTTTGAACCATACACTTCAGCGATAAACTTGAAAATCTATTAACGAAAATTTGACAGATTGTAGTACTGACGCCTTTACAAAAATAAATCAATAGAAATTGAATTCTAATATCAAGATGGTGTATGACCAGCACGATTGTCTGCCAAATGAAAGGCATTACAACATTAAAACCTTATCTATTGTATTGGAACTTATTGCTCCCTTATCTGATGCGATGGCAGTTACCGAGAAAGTCGAAGTAGCAACATTTTAACAGTTAATAATGTTACTTTCACCGCAGTAACAGCGGTCAGTTGGGTTCGCACTTCGCAAGCTATGAGTTAGTAGGCTCGATAAGTGCGAACACCTTAGAGCATTTCACCAAACGGATACGCCATTGCTGTTCCATTCCCCTCTGCCAAATGTCCGAGAGGGCAGGTCATACTGGTATGTTCGTCGTATTGTTTGACATTTTTATCTTGTGCATACGTAACGATGTTATCATTATTTGTTGCGTTGCCTACCCTGGCCCCCCGCCCATACAAATTTGCAGATCTTTAATTGTACTCCTGGCGGATCCAGTTGATTAAATGCTCTCTGACGAAAACACACTTTTCCCTACTAAGTCTGAGATCGCTTTGAGAAATCAGAATTTCTCACATGGAGCTACCATGTGAGAAATGCTAAATGGATTGGTATTAATTATTTTAGTTCTGAACATGTTACCAAGCTAGAAGCTACTAATTTCTAATGTTCTTCGAATCTATTAATTTAATCCCGCTGTGTATAATACTGGTTAGTATCAGAGTAGTTTAGCATATTACATATTACATAGCATCAACGTGTGTATGCTGTGATGTCTATTAGCTTACAATATTTATTAATTCAATGGGTTCCTAGCATAGATATAAAAGTTCAATCTTAAGGTCAAACATGGCCTCCCTACTCAAACAAAACTATAAAAAGGAATGTCGAAACTAACATTATAATACGAATATATGTACTTATCATAATTTTTATGACTCTGATCAATAAATAAAAGACAAACACCTTAAACGCCAGTCACTAAAAGTAACTTCGTTATATAAATGCATAGAATAATAAAATGGACCATTTCAATAAGACTCCAATCAAAATTCACGCTCAAACCGCATCCGGTACATTAATAACATAAAAATTAATGAACTTGTCAAAACTAAATTGATATTAGAGCCTTCAAGTAACTAGTTTACGATTAAAAACTTTCTTTTGATTTTTATCTAAAACAATCTGGTTGCATGTGCATGATCGAAATTTGAATTTGAAAAAAGAACGATTGCTTTTTGTTACCGTATGTCCCCGGGCAGAATGGCTGTACCTCCATATATTATGTCTAGCCAAGCTTTTGACTTTAATTGCTCCCTAAGGCTTACGTTTTAAGATGGTTTCAAGGCTCTATGACATTAGGTATGGCTGTTGATGAATTGTCCGATTATCATAATTACGGGGGCAATGTCTGTGATTGAATGTCTTGATTTATTCATTTGTGGTTGAGCATTTAACAGTCTTGAAGTTGGGCGCACGGGCAATTGGTGTTCTTTTGTCATGGTACGTAACGAATGAAAACAACGGTCTCCATAATTAATAATTTTTATTTTGGATTTAATAATAAACATTACAATCTTTATGACGTATAATCCTTTTTTTGTGCCATGAATTGGAAGTGTCTATTACTTTTTCTAAAGACGAGGATGAGTTTCACAATTGCTTCAGACTTCGGGATACTTGATATACTTACACCATATACCGAAATACTTTTACTGTATATGCAATACGCATGAATTACATCCAACAAGATACACCTTCTATGATGATCCCTATGTTATAACATACATAAATATACAAAAAACCGCCACTGGTTCACGTGAGCTCTTGTTACATGTACTAATCAATACGCATAAATATTAATACCATTAAAACTCACCTGCTATCGTTTTATCACGTTATGAATAAAGAGAAAAGCTTCATAGATTCATTAAGACTACAGAATCGAAGGTTCCGTAGCTTATCAACGTTGGTGGGATATTCGAGAGAATGGTATTACAGGGACACTTATCATTTAAAAAATTATGTTCTGTTCCCTTAAAAAAATATTTAAATTGGTAAAGATTACATTAATTTTATTCGGCTTCATTTAAGTCTTTATATACCTAAATATTTATTTATGCAAGAACTGAAGGCTTTTTATTTTATTATTTATTATTTAAATCAGCACTGTGTTCCTTTTGGTGCCACGTTATAAATTCAATCATACAAACCACAAAATACTATTGCGAACCTTTTACATACGGAGCCCTAAAATACAAGCAATAAAACCTAACACCTAAGCTTTAGTTTCCCGCTGTGATAATTTTAATTGGGACATATTTTATTTTCTTACAAACTGGTATAAATAATTACATACGCCAACAAATCAAGTTACTCCAATCTGTCAAACTTCCTTAATCGATTTTCAACTTTATTGCTGAAGCTTATGGTTCAAAGTTGATTAGGAACATTTGACAGTTTTGGGTAGCTTGATGTGCTGGAGTCCCAAAATACACTTACGAGTTCTGCCGTCTCGACGTAACTAAGCTAATATGGGATATTAATTAGATATCGCATTCCATAATAACTAGTCAAAAATAGGATTTTTAAATGGCGTATAAATAAATAAATAGGTAGGTTTACCTGCAACATTCTCATTTGCTCAAGGGAATATATATTTTTTTTTCAAATTGATTTCCATTCAGAAATGAAAAGGTGTTTGAAAGAAAAACATTTTATATTTATTTAATTTTTATTTTCGCAAAACATTTAATTTGCATTAATTGTCTTTAAACAACCTCTTAATCGTAGACACTTATAAAGTACTTTTTCATTAAGCAATTAATAAAGCATTTCTGTTCAAATTCATATTTTTTATTCTACTCCATTGTTCTTTTTTTTCACTTTTAAATAGACCTTGGAAATATAACATACCAGAGAGTCCAATTACTTAATGACTTATGTAAACCTACATGCACTTATGAAACGTCTAAGTCCGGTACCAAAAAGTTCCTATAGAAAAGAACCGCCAACTCTAGGAACACAAATAACGCGAAAAGTAGCTTTACAATTCAAAGGGCGGGTAACTCAACCCGATAATATTTATTACGGATGTATAAACTTGTCGCAACGTATTTACAATAATATCCCACAGCAATAAGTTAATAATGAGGTAGTAAGAAAGCGTCGTATTAGCGTTTTATTGATGTTCGAAGTCATGGCAATAAACCGGAGGCGTGCATAAGTGCATAAACATGGGAGTACATAAACAATGGTTCGTATTAACTCACCATACCAACTAAACCGTTCCGAACAATTGAACACAGCTCGCGGTTAGGATACGACCTTAATGATGAACGACGCGGGTCACTAAACATACAGGATAGAGGTAAGTAGGTATATTGCCTGTATTCTTTTCTATATCTACGGCTTCGTTTGTCAGACCCCAGAAAATCTAGCTATTAATCCATATCATGGGGTATCGTGCAAATGAATAAGCAGTCGATTCATGCCAATCTTTGGTGACCAGCCGTATACCGTTGAGACAGGCAAAGCGACATCATCACTGCTGGAAAAAATCTTGGCTGATAATAAGGTCACTTTAATGTAGAAATACAATTATAATAACATCAATTAGATGTCTAGTTTTCCTTATAAAAACAAGCCCGTTATATTCATTTCATTTTAAAAACATCCTAAAACTAAATCGCTCCCGCTCTTCCCTATGTCCGCTCCCAAACTTCACTTGTTAGCCGAATTGCTTGTACCCTGCTATAAAACAAGAAATGTGGTCGCCGCACAGCCAGCGGTCACCGCAACAGCCGTAACACAATAATGACTGCGACCATTTATTTACAACTATCTCTCAATGACCAATTTACGAGCCACACTATGGGAAAGAAAAAATATACAAACAACCAAAAAAATAAACACACATAATCAAATTACCATAATAATGAACATTATTGTAAACGAATACGCGCTTAAATAAACTGTAAACATTTTTTTTATGTGTCGTAAATATTTACATTACGACTTTGGTTACGTCAGTTTAATTAGTCGTAATGGATATCCGATAGAAACTTTAATATCCGCACTAATTAGAGGAACTGGTATAAGAGAAAGTGTTGAACGGATTAATATCCGTAGACGAAATTGCTCTCATTTGTAACGATTAAGAATTGTTATATAATATCGGCAGGTGGGTTCGACAGCTCAGTGCATTCCTAAATTATAAACACTTTTTAATTGAATTTCTATAGAAAGTATCATGGCTTCTTGCGCTATAACACACCATTATAAGTAGGTACCCAAGTTAATCGAAATATCAACTTACAACCAACCGATGCCAATCATTATTTAGTAAATCCAATAGCTGCGATATTTCTTGACAATCAACGATTAATATCCTGCCCAACTTGACACGCGAAACTTACTGTGACACAAGCTTCTACAGTAGCTAATAGTCAGTCCTTTAACAAATACCCCTCATCTTTCACCAACGTCATTAGTTAAACACAACCAGCCTATCTAGAACTCCCCCGGCCCCTCCAACCTATCAATGTTGTTATACTAAAAGAGCAAAAACTTTAAAGTGAAGAGCTCAAAAGAAACTGGTGAGGAATATAAAATGTCTAGTCCCCTGCTCTGTCCGTGGTCTTCGTGTTGCAAACTAATGAGGGGCGTTTCTGCAGTTAATATTCGAGGACTTTTTCTGTCTTTTTTATTCTAAAAATATAAAAAAAATGTGGTTTATCTAAATAATCTTTCAGCGTCTACTTGTTTTTGTTTTAATTAAATATAAAAATACATTCTATCATCATCATCTGCCTAGCCTTTTCCCAAGCTATGTTGGGGGTCGGCTTCCAGACTAACCCGATGCAGCTGAGTGCATACCAGTGCAGTATAAAAATACATTCAAAAGTGCGTGCAGCTTCCATCATCTCATAAACATCATCTTTGTCTCAGAAACAAACCAGGCACTGAAGCCACGATTTCCCATGAAATTAAAACATAAGACACTTCAAATTCAGTTCATCCTATCAGTCATGCAAAACATTGCTACCAAACATTATTTCGCTGACTTCTATTCTTACAGAACATCTACAGAAAGCGGGCCAATAAATCTAGCATTTCAAATAAAAGTTCCCCAATAACGCGGATATAATCTCAATATTTGGAATGCATTAGACATTGCATCGGGCAGAAACAAGTCCGCAATCCGACGTGCTTGGGCTACCAACGCGTTGGAATAACAGTTTATTCATGAAATACTCCGTGTAGCCTGTAATACGCATTGTGTATTTCTTTGCTAAGCCGTTTGCTGCTGAAATTTTTAACCGACGTATTGTACTGAATTTTATTTGTTGATAAAACGGCAAAGCAGTAAGTTTTATTCACTGTTATAATAAATCTCTGTGAGCAGATAATAAAATAAACAGATATCTCAATACAAAGAATAAGCTGTTTATAAATCGCGAGGTACCTAATCAACTTTAATAAAATCATGCTTCAAACAAGCTCTTCAAATAACAAGCAAAGGAAGTCTAGCGGCAAACCAAACTTATCGGAATTAAGTACACTGGCATGGAATAATTCGATCTCATACTTTCACTTTAAACACAAACTAACATACAGCGTATCCTTAATTCAAAAACTCTCGAACATTCCACAAAGCATTATCTAGCAGCCACTTTCCTAGATACAAACAAAGGAAAACACCTAAATAATACGAAATTGCGGTTCACGCTCCGGCGAGTCAATACAAAGTACCTAACAAAGTTATGCGGTGCTTTTAACGTGAAGAGAAAAGCAATGCATCAAGAGTGGGGAGATAATACGTCTGCCATTGCCTCTAGTGTTTCGTATCATGAGATTGCAGGCGCCCAGTCCGCAGATGCTCTAATTCCAGTGACGTCATTCAAGCAGCGCGCATAATGGCCGCCCACTGGGACTCCGGACTGTTGTGCGCCGCCAAATGAACAGTGAAATTGGTTAAATTGTGGCTTTAGTGTAACGTTTACGATTTTCTGCATTTGTGGATATGGAGTTAAAGCTAGATCCCTGGGAAATAGTCATTATAGCACAAGTGAATATGCATACAATGTAGAAAAATATTTAATTTATTATAAGGAGCTCAGCTGAATAAATACTGTTCAATACCAATAGGCTATTGTAAAGAACAGATAGTCCATTAGATATGATTAAGGAATAAAAATGGTTATTTAATTTCCTACAAAGAGACATAAAAACAAAACGTCCTGCCTCTATCTAGTCTGTGATAAATGTATTTTTATGCAGCGCAAGCAATAACTCACGGAACTTTATTAAACTCGCTCCATTTTATAATAAAAATAGGAGCGTAATTAATATCCTTGCCGAACTATAAAAAACACGTCGTTACACGCTGTTCATGTTGCTTTAATTAATTATTTACGCCCTACGCCCCGATAATTACAAACTGATAACCACGTAGAAATATTAATGCAAAATGGATTCCCATTTGATATCGTCTCGCGGATAACATGAAATTGTAAAAAAAAATATTATTGAGGTAAGCACTTAGCTGATGAAACCCAGGGCAGCAACATATTTTCGATTTTATTAAAATATTCTTACTGTATGAAACCACGGATGTAGGTAATCCTATTTCATCCCGCTAAAGAAGTTTATTCTGTAAAGGTTCTGGTTTCGTTTATTTGATGTCAACCTTTGGACCCAATGCATTAGAAAAGTGTACATAATGTATGAATTATTGCGATGAAAAAAAAAAGTTATTTTGGGAAACAAGATAAGAGAACTCGCAGAACACAATATAATTTAAAATACATAATTTATAGTAGCCATGCATAAATAACGTATTGACTGGATCTCTATGAATATACATTCTCGTGGTTCACAGCAGAAACCGACTAATAATTTATTAAGACTGACTAAAAACTTGTACTTTGAAAATAAAATATTCTTACAAATACGAATATTCTTACAAATCAACGTTCTAAACAAATTACGATCGGAAAACCATCCAATAAGGAATAAATGAATCCTAAATCGTACATCCCGTAATATTTCCAGCGTTAAATACCAGCTGTAAATTGAATTCAGTGGCGCTTAGCTAGGCCCTCCGTCGAAATGGACAATGCGGCAAATCTATTGTTAGGGCCCTCCCTGCCAATTCTCTTATTGACTTCATAAAGGCCTGTACTTTCAGTGAATGTCCTCTTAGTATTTGCAAAACTGACTTTGATTATGCTCTTGAGCAAAATCCTGAATGGTTTGAAAGCAAATTTTTAAACCAAACGTTGAGTGCCATTATGTAGTTTACGCAGACAAAGGGTTGTTTTGAGATCGGTTTTAAGTGTTGTTTTTTCGGTTGGTTAGTTTATGGATTGGTCAAAATCAAATGGGAATTAGTTTTACATTGTATTTTGACTGTAAAAATCGAGTAGATGAGTGAAATAATTAAAGCAAATAAGAAGAACATTATTAACTTAATTTACATTTTACTACTACAATTTTACTTCTGTGTTTATGAACATAATATTCATTACTATTTAATACCTCAAAAAGATTATGTTAACAATTTAATTGCTTGTCCCACAGCATAATATGTAACAAACAATTTCACCAGCCAAACCCACAAAAAAAAAAAACAAACATATTTAAATTTTGAACAGGGTTCTAAACAGAACGTCAATTCGCATTACAAATGTAGCATTCCATGGAAATGAGGGGGCACCACTTTCCGTGGGAATAATTTCTCACGCGTTTCGTTACACCCCTTCGTAAAGGGCGCGTGCCACTCTTACTTAACAATGACACGTTTATTATTTTTTTTTGTTTATGGATTGTGTTACCGAACTCTTTTGTTGCGACCCAGTCGAATTTTGAACATTGTTTGAAGTTGAAGTATTTATAAATGGTCCCACGAATGGAGTTTTGATGTTTGGTTTAAAAAATGTTCCTTTTTTGAAAATGTGTATTAAATTTTAAAAAAATTAACCTGAAATCGTTTGCGCGGAGAAATAGTTCATACAACGATTCATTCCTATAGTAAGCTAAGTTTCTATAACTGAATTGAGTTCAAAGAGAAAAAATTTACAAACGATCCTGACACAAAAATATGCAATCAATGCTTAGATCAGACTATTCATAATTAGTTTCCATAAACTGAAATTGTAAACAAAATTGCAATACATCAAATATTCAATTTTGTAAATGGGGACAAATTGTTTAAATCGTAAACATTATTTAGCCAACACGTTGCTCCACTTCATCACTGACGTAGCATAATCAGATTCCGGTTTGATTAAAACAGTTGAATTCATTCCCGTAGTTCTTAGAGCATATCACCAACAGGATACGTCATTGTCGTGCTTTTCCCTGTGCCAAAGGTAAGAGACCGCCCCAGTCATATGTGTGTCAATTCTATGCTTGCGTTTGTCAATTTTGTTGTGTGCGTATGAAACATTGTGATCGAAAAAGTATGAGTGAGCTATCATCTATTTGTTTATTGCTTAGAGCTAATTTGAGCTCATGGTGCTTCCAAAAAGTTAAATGCTCTAATTCGTAGTTACCCACCGACGGATATGAAAGTTTCCTTCGCAAATATTATTTTTGCTACATTTTTGAGCTTGATGTTTTTAATCTTATCTTTTTCCTTATTTGTTCCATTGGGCGATGTCCTATTTCGTTGACCTCGCTCGAGTATTTTTTCAATTTCTATCTTGCTTGTTTGTGGAAGATTGATAAAGTTTTGTTTGTATGAAAGTCTTGTTGAATCATAGATAAATTACTATTTTGAGAGATTGGATGTCGCTGCAGTTTGTCTCTGGTCAATAATTTTTAAATGATTTATAGAGATCGTGTTTGTTTTGACTATGGTTCTCGTTCTATTTATAAAAAGAAACAGTAGTTGTATTTAAATAAATGATGGAATTTCCCGTCAAAACCGCCATTAAGAAATTTTTATTTTTTTATGTAAAATTAATAAAATATTACCTTTAATTTCGTTGAAGAATAAAATTCTTAATGTTATTTGTATTAATAAATCCCAATCAATGCAGATGAATAATACATAGGTACATGTATTATGGAAATGTTTTTAATTTTTGACACCCGCGGTCTCTACGGGTCACTTTTATCGATATCGACTGATATAAAAAATATATTTCATATTGAAAAATTACGTAATAATAATAGGTACTCACCACCACCGAGAATGCACGTTTAGGGGTTCAATTGAAAAGAAAAATCAACCTCACATTCTGTACAGTACTTTCTAATATATAGTAGAAAATTTACCACTTAACCACTTCGTATATACTGGGAAGAAGAAGTGGCGCAACAAACTCTTCCGCAATACATGTCTGTCACAAGAGCGATTTTGGGCCAACCCAGGAATACAACCCGAGCTCCTCCCGATGCACAGTAGTATCTCTTGCGAGCAGTATATATCAAGGAGGCTGTAACCCATTCAAGAAAAGAGACTTTAAAAATCCGTATCTTTCAATTACCGATAAACAAGATTCGTAACTTATCGATAAGATATCGATAACATATCGATATTGTCTACAAACAAATGTGCAGCCGAACTGGAGAATATTCATAGTCGGTGTTAATTGTTCATTATCCGCTCTTAAATAGGAGTAGAACACGACACGCAAGCTTTTAACGCAAGAATTCATAAATTAATCATGAACTAGTTAATTAAATCTCCGTTTAATTAGGGTATTCAGATATTTTAATGTCTATTGGTTTTCTGTTTAATTACTTGTTGTCGTGGTATGTGGGGACAGCTTCTGGTTTATAAAGCTTTTATCTAGGTATACTTATAGTCTGGACTGGACGCCATAGACTCCCAGGCTTCCCACTCAGGCGAGGTCGGAGTGCCGCTTGGTATTTTTAGTGAGTATACCGGGAACGACTTTACCCTCAATAACCTTACAAGCCTTCAGCAAACTTAAGCACCTCACCGTGACATCTGTTTCTAAAATGTGTGAAAATATATCTTATTTTCTTCATAGAAATTGTATAAAAATTACCTTTGTAAATTCTTTATTTCCTTTTTGTATTTCTCTATCTTGTGTGTACATAAATCAGTAAATAAATAAATAAATAAATAAAGCACATTAATACAGTGTGAAAGACATTACAGGTAGCTACATAATTTATATACTACACAACGGATACATGGTTACTTATATATAAGCTTTATTTTCTACGTTGACAATTTAAATACATCTGCAAAAAATTGCATTTGACAATTATTTAAACATTTTCTTTTTCCAGTGCACAGTATATCTGTTGATATTTATCCTTGTGTGCAGAGTAGGACTGGTAAACAAGTACAAAATAGCTTACCCTTAACCCTGTAAGCATTATTAAAATATAGTTACTGCGAGCTGATTACAGAAATGTAATAGTTCACATATGCTTCCTCTGGAACAAAAAGGTTGATGACCTTTACGGCATGCGTTTTCACGTTTATCTTACTGAAACTTCCAATTAAAGTGTTTATTATCTGTCAAAAAGAATAATATGGCGATCCAGATTGACAGATACATACGATTACATTAAATAATTACCCCGCTATGGTTACTAGCAAATCATCGCATGTTAGCGTTAATTATTCTTAGCAAAAACAAGAACACAGTATAGCCCCGGTTCCCATTCCCACATTAACGGTAGCTGGCGTTATTTCTAACGCGTTCATTACACAGGCCTGTGAAATTGTACATGCTAATTATGTGTTACAACCAGGATTTACCACCATAGTGTAAGAACAGCTACATGTTTGTCGGATACAGGTGTTTTTTAAATGCTATCAATACATTCCACTCCTTTAGCAGTTTTCAGAATAGCTTGCAGCCAAAGTAACACGTGGACTTACAAATCGCATAAAAAATCGGTAGGTGTCAAATTTTCCCAATTGACTTTGAACCATATGCTTTAGAGATAAAGTTGAAAAACTATTAAAAAAGTACATGGAATTACATCAATCAACGATCAAATAAATCAGCATCGTATTTGCACACCTACGGATAAGGACACAACAGCAAAATAAATTGTTGCTCATCCATTACAGTTTAGTAATGCAGAACTATTCTTGCAACACATTACTTACCTACGAACTCGTCAATGTACGAAGCATCAGACAGCTTCGCTATATATTCAAGCATGCCAGCAGCAATTAGAGCGATGCTTTGTGAATATTTAGGGGTACGGAATGCCCGGTTGGAGCGAAAACTATGCACTAACGATAATAATTGGTCGGCATGCCGGTCGATTCCGATCACAATAGGCTTTTTGACCCCGACAGCTGGATACTGCTGAAGTATCTGACACTTTTAATTCGTTGGTACTGAGGTTTTTAAAGTCAAAGGATTGGAATGCAGTGCCATGTTGGAATGAATGTCTCTTTTATCATTTTATTTAGAAAAGTCAGTAGAATTTTTGACCATAGTTTTTTTATGATAATTACCTATTTGCTAGTCGTGGTGGCCTAGTGGATAAAGAGCCAACCTCTCAAGTATGAGGGCGTGGATTCGATTCCAGGTCGGGCAAGTACCAATGCAACTTTTCTAAGTTTGTATGTACTTTCTAAGTAAGTATATCTTAGACACCAATAACAGTGTTTCGGATGGCACGTAAAACTGTAGGTCCCGGCTGTCATTGAAGATCCTTGGCAGTCGTTACGGGTACTCAGAAGCCAGTAAGTCTGACACCAGTCTAAGGAAGGGGTATTGGGTAGACCGGGCAACTAGGTTGAGGAGGTCAGATAGGCAGTCGCTCCTTGTAAAACACTGGTACTCAGCTGAATCCGGTTAGACTGGAAGCCGACCCCAAAATAGTTGGGAAAAGGCTCGGGAGATGATGAATTCCTGAGTCCTTACGCATTCAAGCAAACAAATAACTTTACAAAATGAGTGTAGATGCATTAGTAGTTACTTGCGTGGTTTGCGGTTATTTTTATTAAAGGCGCGTCGACACATGTGAACCGTCGCCACCTTTGTTTGTTCGAGGGGAGTCGGCCAAAGCTGACAAAACACGTGTCTTAAATACAGCCATTACGGCCTCATGCCTGTGGGAACAGATTTTGTTTACTTTATTGTTTAAAAAAATATAAACAAACTCTTTTTTGTTTTTATGAGTAACTTATTTACTGGCCCATTCCTAGACAGATTGTCTGCCCTCTGAGCAATGAGTCAAAATAATTGAATAAACACATATGTATATGTATATCCAAGCGCCTGGTTGACACTTCCCGTGACCCAAAGGCTGGTTTTTATTTTGCCCAACAATTAAGCACTGCCATTCAACGTGGCAATGCTGCATGCCTTTTGGGTACACTACCGAGTGGCAGCGATGACGATGAGTTTTTTGACGCCCTTCATAAGTATATTTATAAGTGTGTATATATTTAGTTTATTAATAAGTTTGTAATTAGTGTAAATATGTCATATAAAATGAACAAATAAACACAATATATTATGATAGGCATGGAAAATCTCTACACTGGATCGCAAAATCAATCTCACGATTAAAAACATCGAGACATGTCCTTACACAAACCAGTATTAATTAAAAATCAAAATTACCATGAGAAGGGTTTACTCACCGTTCATTATGCACCTGTTTTGTATAAAAAATAAAAAAGAATATGACACCTATCAGTTCGTGGCATCGATTGCATGCGGTCATTCGTCTTAATTGCTCAGCTAAAGCGATTACGAGGATACGATGCAAGCAGAACTATAATTATTCATATGAATAATTAATATAAATAAATAAATACAAAATTGAACACGTTCATCTCGGTTAATTATTAAAATTGTACCTTTATGTAAGTTTGATTAAAGAATGGATTTTGTTTCTAGAAACAAAACATCTGATAAAATAATGAAAACCGCAGTTAATTAAGATTAAATTAACAAATAATTATTGATTCGTTATGGACCTGCTATGAAATAACACTCGGCTACTTTCAATGACAAATCGATTTAATTCGTAGTTAAAGAACTTACCTCAATAACTAAATATATAAGTTAAGGTGTACTCAGCTTAAATAAAGTGGAGAACAAATATTTAAATAATTGACAGTATAGTTATTTGCTAAATGAAAATAACAGTGTGTAAGTAAATTAATGTCCTTAAACTTTCGTGGCTTGTACAATTAAAGAAAGTAATGGTTATTTACTGCTTAACTGATCAATCCTTGATGATGCCTAGAAGTTGAGGCCTCCAGCCTCAATATCTAGGCTATCGCTATTTGGGCCTTAACCTAAATCGTAATACATGGCGATAAAGTCCCGATATACTAAACATCAACTGATCTCTCTCCGGTCTTGTCGGATTGCCGTCCCATCGGACTATGAGAGTGAGGGAATAGAGAGTGCACCTGTGTCTGCGCGAATGCTTGTGCATTATAATATGTCCTGCGCAGCTGGCTGATATCCTTAAAAGAGAACGGCCGCCGTAGCCGACAGTCGGCCTGGATACCATCATCATATCTATAGGTACTAATATTTTATAGCTGAAGAGTTTAGTTTTAGTTCAGAGGTTTGAATGCGCTAATGTCAGAAACTACTGGACTGATTTGAAAAATTCCTTCGGTATTAGATAGTTCATTTAACGAGGTAGGCTATTGGATTATTTTTAACCGATTGCACGAAGTAGTTCTTAAGGGTGGGTTGCAGTTAATTGGTTTCAAGGAATCATGGACCTAGTAGAAAGACGTGTTTGTTTTTTTATGTTGATTTTTCCTTATTTTTCAAATACTCTTCTGTATGTTTTAATTTCAAAAATTAAAACATTATTGTAACAAAAATATGTTTAATTAAAGCTTATTACAGTTATCCTTTTTTCCTTTGTTTCAGTTATATTCTGGCAGCTTGTAATGCAGTACAGATTTTCATACGCAAATTATCGTCTTAAAGTACCTAATAGATGACATGATAGAAAAATATCCGCCTTGCCATTATAATGCTTATTATACATCGCTGAAAAGCAAAAGTGGAAATTGCATTCTACATATATGGTGATCGGCGGATCGGTGGTTGGAAACGAATTGAACCAAACAAAACTATATATGATAAATATGCCGACGAATATTCGAACCCATAGTTATAGTATTGATAATTTGCATTATTTGTTTGTGATTGCGTTAATAAAGGTTAAGTTTAAAATAAATAAATAAAAGTCAATTGAGATATTATCGTAAGCTGCATACCTCCCTACCCTTCCCCACCACTATGCATCCGATGCATCTAGCTTTTGCCTGCACATAAATATAAGAATACATGTATAAATACGTCAAATGTACCTACCTACTTTTTTTCTTTTATATGTATATTCATATTTAATCAACAAAATCGAATCTTCTCCCTTCAACAAAATCAAATCAATACTTCTGAAGTATCCAAATACCTGTCTTATTCAAAGTTAGCCCGAAGCTGAACTGCAACAATGTTTACTAACATTATAAAACGAGTTGTTCGAAGTATTGGTACCTAGTTGGCTATAACGTAAACTTCTTCAATACAGCTTGAAGTTTTACTTGGGTTTCTTTGTTTTTCAACGCAAGTGGTTCTATACAATATTGCATGGTCTTAAAAATGTGCTTTAGAAAAAATCAAACTGATCAAGTACATTTTTGAGTTATGAAATTATTCGAAAATTTATTTCAAGTAATGATCTGTTTCAAGTAAAGTCGTGGTGTGGTCATGGTTAAAGCACCAGCCTCTCAATTTTGAGTGTGCGGGTTCGATTTCATATCAGTAAAGTACCAATGTAACGTTATTTATCTTATCACCACGTTAAAAGAAAAAAGACGCCCTCAACGCCAAGCTAAGAATTCCTCCATGAATACCTACAGTATAGTACCTAGTGAGTTCGGAAATTTATACAAATGTGGTGATAATTGTTATGCCTGATTTTTATTCAAACGATTCTGTACCAAGGTTATGAGAAGCCAAAGTAGAGTGACAGTAAAATCATAGTTTCTTATGTGATTCGTGACGTATTTGCCAGTCTGATGTATCTAAATTCTAATAAGTAGGTAATTTATTAATATGCATTTAGTCACAGCTACTTTACTTGTACATTAATGAAAAAATAAATGTTTATGTAATTAGTAATTACCTACAAATTTGCCTCAGTGGAAAATAACATGTCTTTATTCAATGGCGTAAACTTGCGATAAATGGTGAAACAGAACATGAAGTTTGGACTACGTGAGTAAAGTTATTTAAATATATATTAAGTAAATAACTGTGTTCTTTGAATTAATTTATTGCAATATCTCCTCAGTTCCTTACTGGATGGTGATACTACAATGCAGTCTCCATGTTGTCTCGTCTCCATGGGTCACTTATTCAGAACGAGCAAAGAAGCTTAGCAAAGATGATAGTAAGATAGTTGTTTCGCAAAACTATTTTAGCGAAACGTTGACAAAATTTAATCCACAGCAACATAGCAATTATAGATCTAGAAGTACAACCCGCTCAGATGATACCAACAAAAATAGAATATTTAAATGGCCCAAAAAAGCTTTAGACTATGTTCTGGAAAAAATATTATCTTCGAACTCCAAAACTCCCGCTCTTATCGAAAAAAATACAGATATACCAACAAGGTACGAAAACACATCAACCATCAACACAACATTAGATGAAGATTTACCACCATTTACAACAGAATTCATTCCACTACAAGAAGCGAATAACGCAACCGACGTAAATAATAACGAGCAATTGCAAAACCCTTCAAATGAAGTGAATAATGAAACAGAACATATGGAAAATCAGGATCCCACTTTAAGTGATCACCAAGATATAATACATGAAGAGCCACAAAAAGCAAAGCAAGAAGAAGATCACAAAACAACTAATATACCTGAGCCTGAAAGCAACCTAATCCCGGTGAAAATGAATACTACAGTTACAGATAAGCCGGATATCTTAACAACTATATTAGCTAGCGATGAGGAGTCCGAGAAACACCAACATAACTTTGAGTCTCCTGAAGTATATCCAGATGAAAAGTTCAATGAGACAACCGAGAGTATCTATAAACCCATGGATGAAAAGATCACCGAGGCCGATATAGATACCAGCAAAACAACGTTAGACACGACTATTGAGCCAATTGAAAGTTCTCAAAAACCAACTGCTGATGAAGCCGACGAAGCCACGTCGCAAGATTCCCAAAAACCTTCTGTGTCTCACAGGCCAACACCTATCGACATGCAGGATTTGTGTGAGAAACTGCGAGGAACCATATACGAAGCATTGTTCTGCTTTATGTCTGTAGACACTCACACCAAAACCAACGAGTCAACATCGGAAGATTCGTATACACCAGTGCAGGAGGAAAGCACTGAGCATACAGCTAAGGATATTAAATCATCAACGGTAAATCCCATGGAAGTAATGGAGGATTCTAACAAATCACTAGTTCACGATAAGGTTACACCTGAAGCAACTGAAGACACTCGAAATGCAACGGGTGAAGATATGGATTACAAGACCACGTACCCAATAGAAGACACAAGTGAAAAAATGGATCCTGAAACCTATGTTTCAACAGTCGAGGTTACCTACAAACCTACAGAAGACTCGACTAATGAACCATACGAAGACACTAACAAATCAATAAATGACATGAACAGCAATATAACCCAGGAAACCGTCAAACCAATACAAGACACGGTTAAAGAGCTAATTGAAGACACCCACAAACCGACGAATGAAGAAAATAGTGAGCCAACTGAGGCCATCTACAATCCAAAATACGAAAACCCTACAGAAAACACATCCTTACCAATATATTCTGAGTCTAATGTGCAACCAGTTGATGATACCAATGAACAAACGCAAAACTCAGTTAACGAGCCAATCGAAGACCATAAACCAATAGATGTTCTACCTGTCGATAACACCTTCACACCCACTCAAGGCGTATATAATGAATCAATTGAAGACACACCCAACCCAACTAATGATAACATAACCGAGGCGACGCCCAAATATTCCGACGCCTCAACGCCTTATGAGAGTACTGAATTTACTGCCATACTACATACACCAGTGAATGATGTTTCTGTAGAATCAGCTACAGAGAACATAAAGTCGATGGATGAATTGACCAGCAAACCAGACTCTGTCATACCTATAGACGAAAATAAACCTACAGATAAAGAGATCACTACACCAATAGTTGAGAATCCCCAATCACTTGCGGAAGACTCAACTAAAGAGTCAATCGAAAACACTCACAAACCAACGAATGAAAACAGCGGTGAACCAAACAAAGACAGCCATAAACCAATAGATGTAAACATATATGACAAACCAGAGTTGACAAACGAACAAAACGAGACACTAATCTGTGTGCCACCAAATTCGTATATCCATAAAATACCCCAAGAAGCGATTACTGAACCCGTTACAAGCATTTACGACCCAACTATGCAAGAGAACGGTGAGTCAACCACAGAGGTCACTAATAATGTAAGCTATGCAAATACTTGTTTGCCACCAGCCTACCATACCCAAAAACCAACTAATAAAGACACTTTCGATGATTCCCACACACATACTGAGTCTCAAATACCAACACAAGAAGAAAGCACTACACTCAATGTTCAAGATACTAATATGCCAACAGATGAAGAAAACACCGAGGCAACGAAGGACAACGATAAGCAATTGAATGAAAAAAGCTATGAAAATACTGACGAATCAGTTACCGAGAATACCCATACATCAACAGAAGCGAATAACATCACGCCAGTTACCGAGCAAAGTAATACTCAAACATATGAAGATACCTCTGAATTTATAACAGAGAAAGCTCAATCATCATTAGAAAAACCTGTCATCGATCAACCAAAGTCTGAAGAGGCTGAATACACCCAAACACAAGAGGATGAAGATCATGAATTCACCACGCGGTTGACTCAAGATGCCCACGACGTAACAAATAAAAACCAAAACGAGTTTACAACTAATCAGAAAGATATACCTCAATTAATGTACACGCCAACACAAAAGAAAATTCAAGTAATAATTTGCCTTAAATTTCCGGGAACAAAGTACGAGACAATTTTTTGCCCTCCGCATCATAAGGAAAATCATAGTCTTACACATGAAAAAAGCGAAATAACGTATACCATACCACCTGGCTCTACTGATTTGACTTCGAATGGGTTAACTAACAGCGCATTACACGAGGAATTGTCGACAGACCAACAAACGGCATTGATAGACAGACCAACAAACAGCGAGTTCAACAAGCCGCTATACGATCATATTCCTAGCCTACCTTACGAACAAATTAATAGGCCAACATATAACCTGACACACAAACCAGCATACGAAGACATTGTTCGTCCATCGCAAGAGATAATAAATAAGCCATCTTACGAAGACAAACCAGGGCAGAAACATCATCCTCATTACCATCATTATTGGTATCATCACCATATTCATCATCATACTCATAAACCAAAATTCGAGACCAGTGACAGTTCATCATACGAGGATCATGAAAGTTCATCATACGAGGACGATGACAAGTATAAATCATACGAGCATAATCACCGGCCATGGCATAAACATTACCATAAACGACCATGTCATCCCCGCCATAAGCTATCGTACAAACATACGCAACATCCGTCATACTACAAGCATTCTCACGAATCATCTAACGCACACAGTACAGTACAATCATCAACATATGAACATAAGCATGAAATAACATACAATTATTCACAGAAACCACCATCATACGAGCATGGTCATGTGCCAATACCAAGCGAAAAAGTTGATGAGCCTCCATACGAACATATCCAAGAGCCGCCACGGAACGAGAATTCCCAACATTATCCCCACGACCCGGTATATGAACAGACCCAAGAACCATCACACGAAATTACCCAAGAATCACCACATGAACTATATGAGCATACTCACAAGCCACTACCACACGAGCATACCCAACAACTACCGTATAAGAATACTCATAATCCACAATACGAGCATTCCGGCAAGTCTGTAGAAGAACTACCAGTAGAGCCTACCCATGACCAAGAGCCATCAGCTGTACATACACCCACCATACCACACGAACTCGAACATGCTCAGGAACAACCGGTTGATCATACTTACGAGACACCACAGGCGGATGGGCATGAAATAACATATGATCATACAGCAAAGCAATCATGTCCGTGCGCTACAGCACACATCTACGAACCATCACAAGAACATTCTCTTAAGCCATCATCATTACAGTATATTCACAACGAGAGTCTCAATAAATCAACAAACGAGCATTCCCACGAACCACCACAAGGAGATGCCCAGCAGCCACCACACCAAAATCCCCAACAGCCAACTCACCAAGATACCATTCAACCATCACTCGATCACTCTAATGGACAATCATACGAGGAATCAACCGAATATATCCCTAATTCAGACGAACCATCACACGGAGATGACCAACAGTCACCACACCAACATACCCTTGAACCCTCACACGTGCATTTCAACGAACAATCTTACGAGGAATCAACCAAATATATCAGTAAACCATCTGATGAGCATTCCCACGAACCACCACAAGGAGATGCCCAGCAGCCACCACACCAAAATCCCCAACAGCCACCACACCAAGATACCATTCAACCATCACTTAATCATTCCAATGGACAATCTTACGAGGAATCAACCGAATATATCCCTAATTCACACGAACCATCACACGGAGATGACCAACTGTCACCATACCAACATACCCTTGAACCATCACACGTGCATTTCAACGAACAATCTTACGAGGAATCAATCAAATACATCAGTAAACCGTCTGATGAGCATTCCCAAGAACCACCACACGGAGATACCCAACGGCCACCACACCAATATCCCCAACAGCAACCCCACCAAGATACCATTCAACCATTACTCGATCATTCCAATGGACAATCTTACGAGGAATCAACCGAATATATCCCTAAACCATCAGACGGTCATTCACACGAAGTATCACAAGGAGATGACCACCAGTCACCACACCAACATCCCCAACAGCCACCACACCAACATAGTCAACATACTCATATGCCATCACACGAACATTCCAACGAGCAATCTTACGAAGAATCAGCCGAATATATTCCTAAACCATACCACGAGCATTCCCACAAACCACCATATGGACATCCCCAACAGCCACCATACCAACATACTCATATGCCATCACACGAGCATTCCAACGAACAATCGTACGAGAAGTCCTACGAAACAACACACGGAGATGCCCAACAGCAATCATTCTACGAACATTCCCATCAGCCACCGTACCAATATCCTCAACAGCCACCACACCAACATACTCATATGCAATTACACGAAAATTCTAACGAACAATCGTACCAGGAATCAACTGAATATATCCCTAAACCATCACACGATCATTCCCACGAACTAACACACGGAGATGCCCAACAGACATCATACTACGCACATTCCCACATGCCAATACTAAACATGCATTACAACAAGCCTCCATACGGATATTTTACCGTGTCATCACATATACACAAACATAACCAACACCACAATCATCTATTTATACATGCCCATGCGCACAAGTCAACATCATTCGCGCATCCAAAAAAAGTATCGTGCCGTAAGTGTCAAAGGTGGTTTACGGGATCAGTGTTAGGAAAAAAAATTCGCAACCAGATTAATTCATTACATTCCGAGTCTCCATTCGGTGTGTTTAAGTGGGGAATGAATTGGCGCCCGAAATATAAAAGTATCGGTAATATTGCGTGAACACAAACATACGCGTCATGTTGCTAATCTACGGCTATAATAGTAATTATACATACTACAACTGCTAATAACATATTATGTATTTTTATATTAATTAGTTTATTAATTATTTTATATTTGTTTATTATAATTAACATTGGCAATAAAATTGCTACAAGCACTATCGCAGATTATAAGTATTCATCAATATCGTATTCACATGTCTTAAATCTAAGTTCAGGGATACCTTCACACAGTAGTGGCGGCCAAGAGCGGAGCGATAAATTTTCATTAACGTCAAAGTAGTTCGCCATTTTCTTTTTTGATGTCAAATCCGGGCCCAATTAATTAGGTGGGAACACTTTCGATTCGTCGGGAGACAAGGTATGCGAATATAAAAACCTGGGAACGCCCCGTCCAAATAGCTAGGAATTCGATTTTTATTTTTACCTTTTTAATACCTAATATCGGACTGCAGTCGTTGCAAAGAGCAGCGAATGAACTATAATTGGTTAGTATAGGAAAAAACTAATACAGATATTTTATTCTTAGTTCACCAAGTGAATTTTATGAAAAACTAGCTATTCAATTTAACCTTCACTAATATAAACTTCAATTTGATAAATTACGAAACTCATATCCATTGTACATATCACAAACAACTAATGGATATTCTCAAACAGGAACGCGATGTATACATCACGTATTTCAACTAAAACACTCATCAAGATTAGAGAAACATAGATAAGCCTAGCACTCATTTCACGTTACGTTTCCCCTAGCTGAGCTTCCATTATGCCGAGGTGCTGAGCACAAGTTTTGCTGCATATTGAATGAACAAAATCTCGGCTATTATCCAATGCTCAACCAACTTGCATTTCAACACCGAGTGCTTTTAGTTTTAATCTTGGTTGAAATGGGAACAAACAAAATGATCGGAAACTGTATTTTTTTTATATTTTTCTGAAGATTGGTCGTGGTTGGTATTCGTTTTAAGGATCAATTTCTATTCCTTCAAGCGTTTTCTTCTTTAATTTAAATAAACAGTTTTTCGCTTTTGTGTATTTAATACCAATCGAGAATCCTATCCGAGTTTCAATGGTGGAGGTATTCGTATTAAATTGAGCCAAAAAATACTTTCTATGTCGAGAACGAGGAACGTATTTGGCTAGGGATATAGAGAAAAATGAAAACTTTTTTGTAATAATCTGGTATACTATTGTTCATCATATCATACCGTACTGTTCCATAGATAAATTATCGAATTAATAATCGAAATAATCCAAGTCATTCTTAAGGAGATTACGGGATCTGCGTAGTAAATGAGAACTAGCGCTACAAAAGCGATTCAATAAAATGTCTGCGATTTCCCTATTGCCAATTGGATTTATTGCGCTTTCACTAAATAAATCGAACTGTATTTGTAAACCTAACTAGGAATGCAGTGTTAGGTTATTGATATTTGTGTTTGTAAAATTAATGGGGGAGAATCTGGCTTCTGGGAAAATAAGATGTATTGTTTATTTTTTTGAAAATACGTTCGTCAGCCAAGGTATTCATAACGATAACGTTTTGAATAAATGGTACAATAAATTGTGTTATTTGAATGAAATAACTTCATCTTTTCTTCTACGCAACTGGGACCGCGCGAAATATTATTATCTCCAGGCAGTCACTCTCTAAAGGAGATCTAAACTGCTAACGCTTGAACCTTACCCTTCCTATGTATAGACACGTATAGAGTAGATCTAGATCTAATAAAATAAATGCATGAATAAAATGAATAAATGGACCTTTATCATTTTCCATTCAATTACATTATAATTTTCTTCTCTATAGTCCCTTCTAGAAAAATTGGTGTATCTGAAGCTAACTGGGACATTTTAAATTAAAAAAATTGTTTTAGGTAACACAAAATATATATATTTATACAAAATGTTTAAATTTTAATGCAACAGCACCTCCAACCAATGCTGCTACGCCAACAAATGACCAAGTCTTCTTCAGTACCTAAAATGGAAAAGAAATTATGATATTAACATCAAGAAAGACACAAAGGATGGAAATTCTATAGGGCAAATTACAAAAGCAAGTTTTAAAAAATAAGAACATAGATTGTTACTGCTCGTCACTACTTCAATTCTAAGCAAAAACATATCATTGCGTCCTAATTGTTTATGTTTATCTAATATAATATGTAGGTATATATTTTATTTTTCAATAATATATACGTAACTTGTGAGATGATGGCAGAACGTGGAAGAAAAAAGCATGCTGCGCCGAGCCGAAATAAAATTTTTGATAAGGGCAGGAAGACGAATATACATATTTTTTTTTACCATACGGCTACAATATTTTTAAGCAACATGTCAGTACTGGCTCAATTAGTTCTGGAGCCTAAAAGTGTATAAAATTCTTCCTCACCTTGTCCTGCCACTCACGGTTCTTGATGCAGCGACTGTAAGGCATGGTGGAGAACGTGACAGAGTTGTACAGAGGCACCCAGAAATTTGGCAGCAGCCAGAAAATGAAGTCGTCCATTGCTTTGCGAAGACGATAGGAAGGTCGGGTCACTAGGTCCCGCATCTGCAAAAATGATTTTAAACATGGAAATATGTTTTTGGTACCTCTAGTGTTTTAGTAAAATGGCCCTTAGAATCAATTTTGTATTTTAGCAAAATACACTCACAGTCATTTTTTGTCAATGATATGGGTGCCAACACAACTGATAAACTACATATATTTTACATAAAATACGTATATATTTATAAATACATATTTTAACACCCAGCACACCCATCATGCTCATCACAAAAATGTCGATCGTACCGGGAATCGAACCCGGGACCATTAACCGGCAAACATATTATTGCGCCAAGGGGGTCACAAAAACGGGGGACAAAAATTAAGAGAATACTGATGATCCCTCACCTCAATATAATTGTACATGGCCAAGTCGCTGATCGCAAAGGTGTCCTCCCACCTAGTATCGGAGAACTCGTTCAGGATCTCCGCTAGGTTATCATTGTGCTTCTGGAAGAGTTCATCGAGCAGTGTGCAGTCTTCAAAGCCGGCGTTCATGCCTTGACCGTAGAATGGTACGACAGCGTGAGCTGCGTCGCCGATTAGAAGGGCTTTGTCTTCTACGTGGTAAGGTCGACACTGGGAAGAAAAAAAGCATCCGATAGAAGGTCATGTTCCATGTGTATTTATAACCGACTTCTCAAAAAGAAAGAGGTTCTCAGTTCGACTGAGTATATAATTTTTTTATATTAACATCAGCCGACTTAGTCATGTAGGCATCTTAATTATTTCCCGATAGGTTTAAGTTCCTCTGTCCAAGCCAGAATGTATGTAATACTTTAAGTAGGTTTGTGAGCTTAATGCACATATTAGGTACAGACCATACTTTATATGTACTAGTTTCAATACGCTGGTTACCAATAATTACTCACTTTGATCGCAACCAACGGTGACGGTGACCCAGCAAAAAAGTCTTCCACAAGCTTATCCTTGCCAATTAAAGGAATTGAATCCGGGAAGTACTTTTCAAAGAAAGCTATAAGTTTCTCTTCTGTGTCCAAGTTATTAAACTTGGCGAACGGCATGAAAAGTGTTACTGTCCAGGAAGCGTCCTGGTTTGGTAGAGCGATCATCATGAACTCGCCTCTCGGCCAAATGTGAAGGTAGTTGGCTGGCATCTGAAACTATAGGAAGAAAACATTCAAAACCGGAGTCTAAAATAAAAGTGACAATCTTTGGATGATTGCCCATTGTTTATTTAAACACATAGCATATTAAAAGTCAAGACGAGCAATTTGAGTAAACACTCCAGAATAAAACAAAATACTGTGAAGAGATAATATGTATTTAATTATATTCTGCCACTAAAACGATGATATATCATTGTAAACACACCGTCGGGACGCCATTTATCATCGAAACTTCAACAGATTTAATTTTCCACTTTCAGTTTGAACAAATACTTTAGTGTTAGCTGACGTTAACATTATGACGAAGCGAATAGTTATTCTATTTTATTTAACATTTAATGGAAGCTTTATTCAATTAACTGATGCGGAAAACATACCAGAATTATATAACTTTGTTTTAAATAAAAATTACAATACAGTTGGTTGTATAAATAGTATTCTGACAAAATGTTTCCCTTGTGGTACTCTCACGACTTTTGTAAATCCCAATGCCAATATTGATCAACTGATTAAAATTATGAATAGTGAAAATATTTGCCACAGTGTAATTGTCAGGTCGTTTGACGATCGTAATTGGTTTGTCTGGACAAACGTCTACGTGATCACGGCACCAGATTTACTCGAATTCTGGTTTGGCATGTTAGACTTGACAAGAGATCTATTCTGGAATCCAAGAGCCAAATTCATTATCCAAGTGGATTATTTAGGGGACAACGGAGAAGGAATTGATGACGTCTTTAAGATAGTCCTGAAGTATAGAATTTACAATGTAGTCCTGCTTCAAAACCTGAAAGAAGATGCAGTTATTTACACGTACCATCCTTTCGAGAACAATGGCTGTGGAAAACGTTTGGATAAAATAATAACACTTGGTACATGTGAGAACGAAGAGAATATTGTTAATTATTACCCAAATAAAGTTCCAAATGAAATGAAAAACTGCACGTTTAAAGTTGTGGCTAATGATGATGTTCCTAACTTTATATCAAGATCAAGTAACTACACGGTTTATGGCAAGTATGTGTCAGGATTGGAGCAATACGTACTGGATACTATTGCGGAACAAGAAGGTTTTGTTGTAGAATACGAAGTAATAGGTGCTGATGCAACGTTTGGCGTCGTATTACAGAATCGCACGGCCACTGGTCTTCTTAATTATATCGATAGAAATAAAGCCGATATAGCTGCCAGTGGATTTGTCCTTATGCAGAATAGGGTCGAATTGTTTGATTACATTTGGGGCTTCAACTACGCCGCTTTCTATCTATATACGCCAGCTGCAGGAAACCAAGTATGGCGAAGGGTTTACAGAGAATTTGGTATTAGAACATGGGTACTAATAGGTATAACTTTAGCTCTCACAATATTAGTTGGTCTGTTTGTGAAAAGGCTAATTAATGACAATTCTTTTTCTGTTCTTTATATGTGGGGTTATTTTTTTGGGAACTCAGGCAGAGGATTTTCGAAACAAAAAGAGTTTAAGTTCTTAATGCTTGTATGGTCTTATTTTGCATTTTTTATAAGCAACTTTTACAATACAGCTTTAGTGGGCTTAGTGTCTGTTCATGTGCAGGACAAGCCCCATTCGTTAAATATAGGAAACTTAAAAACTTTACCATACGAGCCTTGTATTAGTTATAATTCAAGGTTATTTTTCCAATATGCCTACAACCAGACTTTACCCGCCGGGAGCGACATTCATAAATGTTCCCAGACTGACAGTTCTATGGAATTAGTTGCTTCTACTAAGAAATATTACGCCATCGAAATGGAATATAGCTACAAACTGAAGGAGTACCAATATATGGACAAAAATGGCAAACCTGAATTGGAATCCTGGTTGTTTTCCAGTACAAATGTGATCGTCGTGTATCTCGTCCGTGGTTTCCCTTTCATCGAGAAGTTTCAAGACTACGCTCATCGCTTGTATGAAGCTGGACTGACAATGAATCATTTGAAAATCATAAGTCTAAGAAGTTACAGCGTCCTCCAACGACATCCAAAGCCGTTTTCGGTGACTACATTCCTTGATTTAAGAATGCATTTTGGTATCCTTTTTGCGGGTTGGGTTTTGTCATTCTTATGTCTCTTGGTAGAGATATGGTATAACTACATGAAACAGTCGAAGAGAGTCTCAAGGGTGCGTTTTAGTTAATTTTGTGACAATACTTACGCTACCATCTTTGTCCGCTGGTATACACAATTCTAAGTAGCCGTGTTCAATGTACTTTTGGCTGAAGTCGAAGAACGGCCTCTTCATCATGGCCTTGCGAACCGCTGAGAAGGCTCCATCAGCCCCGATGATTAAATCAGCATTGACGTGAACTTGTTCATTTGTGTCTGTTCTGTGAGAAGAGATTAATATTAAAGTTGGTACTTGCATGGATTTTAGAAATATAGCAATTAAATCATTCTGTTGGCGTGTGTTGGATTTTTTTATTTTACCTTTAGTTAGGCATATTTTTTGCATTTCAATGAATGGAAATACCAAAGCAGCCTTTTATTTCATTCAATAAAATAATTGGCACAATTTTTTTTTATTTCTCATCATGCATGCCCATATTTACAAGTAGGTACCTACTACAATATATTTTATATTAATTTCCAAATAAAATTTCACCGCAATTTAATAAAATTTACTTACTTTTGAAACGTTAGAGATCCCTTCTTCAAATTCGATTCGATCAGCTTATGGTTGAAATGTCTCTCGACGTTGTCGTACTTTTCCGATTCTGAAATATAAAAACGTGATTCGGTGTTCAATTGTGTAGAAAATTCATGAGTCATACCTACCTATTTGGAACTATACTTAAAAATAATCCTATTAGGTACAGAGAAAAGAAAGTGTCTGTCTAACTATTATGTGTGAAATAAAATATACTGAAATAAAGTTTAGCTTACATACATACATATATAAGTTAACCAGAGGAAGAACATAAGTAGCAATAGTGCTTTAAGTAGCTTCCTCTCTCACATGCAGCTGACTACCAAGCAATGTTTTACATGGAGCGACTGCTATCTGACCTCATCAATGCAGTTACTTGGGCAACCCGATCCCATGGATACCTAAGACTGATGTCAAACTTTCTGGAGTCTGACCACCCTTAACTACTGCTAATGATAATTATACTAATGGCAGCCGGGACCTGTCGCTTAACGTGTCTTCCGAAACATAAAGGAACTTCTTGACCAAGCGTTGTTTGGCCTTAAAGTTGATTGATCCGTGCAGGTGTTCCAGATATACCTATGTTTAAACATATATGTTTATTACGAATTTAAATGGAAAGGTTTATACTTTTTACTCTCGGTTAAGGCATATCAAGAAAGGCACGACCTTCAATAATGAAGATCACGATGAAGAAGAAGATACCTTTACCCGCATTTTCTACTATTGTTAAGTATATATATACATTTTATTATGATAAATGATTGTCTAAAGGAAGTTAGGAAGTCTACATAGGTCATTTTGTGTCGGTTTTAATGAACGCGAAATAAAAGCGTAGATGATTTACTAAATATAATCTGTTATTCTTTTTATACAGATTTATTAAAAATTAACTTTTATGAATGTCATCCAGAAACCTGATTTTGTAAAATATTCTGAATTGAACTTGTTTTATCAAAAACATAAGAAGATTATTAAATTCTCATTCTGTTTGCTACGATCTTTTCTCGAATATGTATGGTATCTTGTGAAGTTATCATCATTTGTACTGAGAAAACAATTTGATTTCATTATAAATAACTAACATTAATGTTATCTTCAGTTATCTTAATCAAATAAAATAACTAACAAAATGTGTACATTTGTATTAAGTGTGTGTCGAGTGTTCTAAGTTTGTAATGAGCTATTGCAGGCATTTGTTTTTTTTGATGGGGATTTTTTGTCATAGAAATAGAGAATTATTTTAGAGTGGGAAATCATCAGTCTGCAGACTTTTCCTGACTTGAAAAACCCACTTTTGTTCCTTTTTTGTTCGGTGGCCTTGACCCCGCGGGCACCTCCAATTTTGTTGCCAGCTCTTAAAAAACGGAGCCTTGTATAGACAGTCGAAACAGCTTGGCACTATTGAAGCATCAGCCTCCAATATACTTGGCCATTATTTACCAACTTCCTTACCCAAAAATCTTAAGAATCTATTTACCTTGTAAAAGCAGTGCGTTTAAATAGTTCCTCCCCACTGAGTAAATACACTGAAAAAGAAGAATAATAAATCATAATATTTTTTATTGTAGCATCCGGGCCGTAACTGTCTTGAAAGTTTGTTATCAATAGATAAACAATCCAAACATCCAATCATTCTTGAAATCTCTACCAACTTTCAAGGAATGTCGAAAAGTCAAGGCAACAGTTATTAAAAAGCCAGTCGTATAATACTACGCAGCAGATAAGAAATATCTACATTATATTGAGCAAGAATTAGGTAGACAGACATTTTTAACTAAAATTAGAATAAAAACTATTTATAACGAACCTGTTTGGTGTTTGCATCATAAGGAATGGCGTAAGTTGAGCCATCGGTTCTGTGGATCCGTCTGCCTCTCATGGGGATGCCATGTTCCTCTATCATATGCGCCTCCAAACCCACATCTTTTAGTGCTCGTCTCCCGCGCACTGATAAGGCTAAGTTTATAGACCTTCCTCTGGCTGTTGGCGTTTTTCTTATGTCTGTGTAATAAAGAAAGCTGGTTCATACCAAAAATCTCGATTGAAGGTTGCTATTGTTATTAAGATCGCATTGCAGTACTAGTAGCCCACCTGGTATTCTAAACCTGAACTTCATAAAAATATATTGCCAGCATGGGACAAGCAGTCCTGTTTAATATTAAACATTTGTCAGTCCTAAATGTAGGTTCTATACCTACTTACCTGTTTCAAATTATGCCAGATCATTACTTATCAACATGTATTTAGTTCCCGCATATGAGGTAAGTATGTTGTAATAAGTAAACGTAATCCGTGATCTTATTACTTAATAATAACAAAGGCGTTGCCCCGCGATAATAGCGATAATAATGTCACCAGGCCATAACGTAAATTGAGATTGTAAACAGAAGATTGGCCGTGTTATAAAACGATAAAAAGGTAAAATCATAAATCCTCCTAGCGCAGTTGGGTAAAATCAGACGGCTTGATTGAGGTGTATGGCTCCATCCATCATCCATCACCATCTTAGTAAAGATTGATAATTGATAATTGCTTGATATTGACTGATAATTGCTTCTTAACTAATGACAAAATGATGTCCTTCGTACGAAAATAAACAGATAGATAGGTAGATAGATAGATAATATGTCCACAAACAGTTTATTTACCAACCTTCACGGAATTCGTACAGGCGAACTCGATGTCCCCTTTTCGCTAGATAGAGTGCTTCAAGAGACCCGACCTATAAATTAAATGAAGGGCATAAAATATTTTTGACTAAATAGCTGTGTGTTTAAAACGTAGTGGGTAGATAGCTGGGTGTTAAAAACGTGGGTACTTCATTAGTAAAATTAAACAAGCGAAGATAACAAAGCAATCGCTGATAAAGTTCTTTATGTTAAGTAACAGCAAGGGACATGATCTGCTTTCATTTATAAGCCATTGCAGTTTTAGAAAAGTAAAATAAACTTTTAATCGTAGGGTCTTAGAGGTGGCCCTTACGAAAAAATAGATAATGTTGAAAATTAGTATTCAATTAGTTTTTTAAATAAATATCGTACCTAAATAGTACATGAAACCGATATATTAATAAGAATTTTAGGTTTAATCATATAACACAATCCTTAGTGTCCCATAAATATCAAGATAAGGAGGGTAAAACCTTCGATCATTCGAAAGGTTAAGACCTATCCTTTGCTGCGAGATTGTTCGAAAAGGTAGACCTCGGTATAAAAAAGGAACAAAGATGGGTTTTAATCAGTAAAAGTCTAACCCTCTATCCCGCTGCACCCACCAGCAGGAAGGATCATTTGATGACATCGCATCTTAAAAAAAAGTTAGATACCTACTTTAAATTATCTTGAAAATATGTGCCCACCTATCATATGTAGATATGACCAATAGTAGGTACCTACCTGATATTTAATTCGGTTTTTATGTCTGTACATGCCTACATTGAAATTTTAAATATTTTTCTTACCAATCCCGCGCCAACAACAACAATATCCAATTGTTTTTTATTAGAATATCCATTCTGTAAAGTCGCCATTTGTGCACTTATTCACAAAAACACTATTAAACTTTATAAAAAAAGTAATATAAATATATAATATTCTCTAATTCCGTAAAAAATATCACTTAACAATGCATGTTATATTTAAGATGTGTTTATCAGTGGTTGTGTAAGACGCGAATGAACCAAGTGAACTCTAGTCTTTCGATATTAAGCGTGCGCGTCCCGCACCGATATGGTTTCAATTGAAGTAGTTATGATGTGCGCTGACGCCTATTGGGAAGAAATTAATTTCAATTAAGCATTATTGTATATTAGGTGAGCTTCTTTTTTATTGGAACTGGTTGTTACCGTGCGTTCCGAGGGTACCTACGTTCGCGCAAAATAAATACGAAAAATGTAAAATTCTAAAGGTGGTACCTATTTGAAATTGGTGTAGGACCTAGGTTTTTGGGTGTTTTCGTTTCAACATACAGGTACTTTTAAAAATACAGCTATCTTCTTTATTATATCAAACTAATCTCATATCTAGGTAACTAGCGTCCCCCAGCCAGCATACCCCGTGCAAGGCCTGAGAAATACTCAGCGCATCCTGATAAAAATTCAAATCTGTAATTCCTGAGACAAGCGCGTTCAAGCTTACACAAAAACCTCTCACACAAGTCTACTTAGCTTTATAATGTAAGTGAAGTACACATATATATAACTAGCGGTCGCCCGCGGCTCCGCCCGCGTGGATGTCGGTTTTCGCGACAAAAAGTAGTCTATGTGTTGTTCTGATATATAGCCTATAGAGGACCCCCGCAGCTACGCCTGTGTGGATGTCGATTACTGCTACCAAAGCCTAAATTTTGTCGGGATGAGAAGCTCGCGCTCGGACCTCCCGCCTTATGATACCTACCGGCCGACCCGCGTCGAGCGCGGCAACGACACGGGGCGATGGCTGATTATCGTATTTCATGTATAAGTCTGGTATTTGGGATGTTATCTTTTGGAAATTAGGAATGAGCGAGAACATTATAAACATAAGAGTAAACAAATTAATAACAAATAATCAGAAAGCTCCGAACTGCTAAACTATCGGGAGTTATTCGTGTTATTGAGAGTCAACCATTAAAGATAGACATATGCTGTAGTGGAATATTTTTTAGATAATTTTATGTAAAACATTTCTGTCATACATAAGGCAGCACACGCGACGATAGCTTAAAAAATGGTGTAACTTCTCCCGTTTTCCCAACATTTTCCTTCACTGCTCTGCTCCTATTGATTGTAGCGTGATGAAAAGTATCCTATAACCTGCCCAGGACTATTAAGAATAATCGTACCAAGTTTCATTAAAATCCGTCCAGTAGTTTTTGTTCCTATTAATAACATACAGACAGACAGACAGACAAAAATTTTACTGATTGCATTTTTGGCATCAGTATCGATCACTTATCACCCCCTGATAGTTATTTTGAAAATATATTCAATGTACAGAATTGACCTCTCTACAGATTTATTATAAGTATAGATGTAAGTGAAGTATACAGATTAATAAAATAACTAATAAACTCTAATTGCATTTGTTTTTTATATGTAAGTAGGTATAACGTGGTTTTATCTTATCCAACTAATATTTTCGAATTTATAACGCGGTGGGATGAATGCGAATAAGTATTTGTTTTTTTTTGCCCTCAGGGACGAGCAAAGAGTATACAATATACTACGTGGGACCGAGTGAAATTTTAAACATTTCAATGACCTTCAGGTACTAGGTAGGTAACCTAGACCTACCAATAAACCCGGTACTTTTAAAGCCTCATCTATACATATAATAAAACAGTAAAAATTCTATAATAATTAATTGGTTGATTCGGTTTATAATAGTAGTACCAAACCACGTTAGTCAACCTACCGTTTATTCAAGTAGACGTTAGTTACGATTAGAAACTATCGAATAAGATATTTGATACAAAACCACCGTGTTATGTTACAGTCAGGGGATCGATTGACCGTTAGGTACGGTTTCGGCATCAAATTCTCAGTTTTGTACCAAGTAGCCCGACACTAAAAATAAGAAGGTAGTTTATTAGTTAATTAAAACAAAATAATTTTATATTATCTTATTATTTTACAAATTTAATCTTAAAACTAAATAAATTTTCTTTTCAAAATATTAATTCCAAACATATTCTCATTTACTCTTTAAACATTAACTTGAATACCAAAAAAATCTCGCTTAAAACTATATCCAAATGTTCATTCAAAATGACGATTCAGTACGACAAATAGTGTATCTTCCATAGATAAAGAACTTGATATGAAATCATACTTTACAAAAGTCTCTCGCGCTTACAACACAACCAAGTTGTTTACATAAAAAAATCAGAAAAAATTGTACATGACATTATCAAATACAAACATAGTCATACTTCAGCTCTTTTACAAACAAGACACATTATTATCTTCGATAAAAGAGTCACGTTGAAAAATTTAAGAAACTTCGACTCTGGTTGGAAAACTAAAGAAGCACTCCCATTGGTCGATGATCGGATTGTATTGAAAACTCAAATCTTATTGGTCTATTCCAAAAATATTAGAAGGTAAGCGATATGTTCGTGAGTTAAGTGTATCGGGACACGATGTCTCCACGTCTTCCCTTCCACTTGATCACAACTACTCAAGCATCGAATGCTAGGCAGTCGCGATCGTACAGCACAAACAATTTTAAGTCTTATTTTCACCCGAGCAAGTGTATCTATGACCCACCGTATATGTTACTCACACTAAAGATCTGCGCAGGCACATCTCTCACCAGTCGCAACCACACACACAGCAACGTATGCGTCCGAATTATGTGATAAACGGCAGTAGACGGACTATGACATATAGACAAGACGTACATATAATAGGGTCTAACAATACTACTACTACTGGTAAACATGATCCTTAAGGCTCCTCCACACATGCCGGCGGCAATGCCGCCGGGTTTGTGCCGAGTGGCTGTGCTCCTTTGTTATACTCCTTTGTGTGGTGGCCGGCGGCAGCTTTGAATACCGTCGGGTGCACGGCGGCTTGGCCGGCGGCTTACCCGGCGGCCCTGCCGCCGGCACTGTGTGGAGGAGCCTTTAGCATGTTCTAGATGACCTAGACACTAGTATTGTTAGACCTTATATGTATGTATAGTGTGAGATAAGAAATGATCGACTTATAGCTTCATTATCGATTTGGTATTCCGAGCCGACATCGAGTGTAACGCGAACTTTAGTAATTTGATCGATTCAAAAACTCATATTACTAGGCATTGACGAGATGTCTTCGGAAGGACTTTGGCTGGAACTGAATGAGCTAAGAGTTTCTCTCGTTTCTTCCTTAATCTTCAAATGTTCGGTGCTTGAGGGCGGGCGGGGAGGTAGCGATCGGTCCTTATCTTTGTGTTCCTTTGATTTATCTTTGCTGCTGTGTTTGTGCTTGTGCTTATGTTTGTGCTTCTTCTTTTCTTTCTTCTTCTTCTTGGCCTGGTTTAGGAAAAGAGTACATAAAAGGTATTATTTTCATAATTCTAAAAAAGGAATTCGTATATCATTTATATTTTTAAGGTACATTCTACCCAAGGGATGAACAAGTTATAGAATGTAAGCATCTAAAAACCATCAATAACCACTATGAAATCAAAAGTTGGCATTTTTTCACTAACAGCACAAATTAATTTACCAGTACGACATTCTACTCGCATTATTTAATGACACTTGATCAATAACCGATGCCAAGATTTTATTTTCTCTATATACATAGTATAATTTATTTCGCCATTTACCTTGGGAGCTCCCATATCATCCTTGTCGTGTCGGAACATGCCAGGCTCGAAGCCAACTGGGCCTGAGGTGCCCGGTATGCCAGGCAGAGCTACAGCATTGTCCGTCATAAATTCACGTTTGTTGTCATCCTATACAAAATGAAATAAATGCATTATTGTATAAGCTATATTACTGCCCATTTTCATCAAAATACATTGAGCAGAAGAATTGCAAAGCTGAAGTGGCAATGGGCAGGGCACATGGCTCGAAGAACAGATGGCAAATGGGGCCGTAAAGTTCTTGAGTAGCGACCACGACATAACAAACATACGCAAACACGCAATTTATCTCCTTTATAAAAAAACTAGCTGTCCCCAGAGGTTTCACCCGCATCTTTGGTTACTGCTCCGCTCCCGTGTGTCTTAGCGTGACGGTATATAGCCTTATGACTGCCTCGTTGGTCTAGTGGTCGCAAGGCGCGACTGCTGTGCACGGGGTCTCGGGTTCGAATCCCGGGTCGGGCCGAAATCGCTTTGTGGGTTTTAAGAAACTTTCATAAAGCAGCCTGGAGTCTGGAAGTTGGTGATTGATTCACCCGTGCATCGGAGAGCACGTAAATGTCGGTCCTGCGCCTGATCTCTCTCCGGTCGTGTCGGATTGCCGTCCCATCGGATTATGAGGGTAAGGGAATAGAGAGTGCACCTGTGCCTGCGCGAATGCTTGTGCACTATAATATATCCTGCGCGGCTGGCTGATCTCCATAAAAGAGAACGGCCGCCCTAGCCGACAATCGGCCTGGATGCCATGATGATGATGATGATATAGCCTATAGCCTTCCTCGATAAATGGGCTATCTAACACTGAAAGATTTTTTCAAATCGAACCAGTAGTTCCTGAGATTAGCGCATTCAAACAAACAAACAAACTCTTCAGCTTTATAATATTAGTATAGATTGTGTGATATTGTTTAAATTTCTAGAATAATTCCTACTCACACTGAACACTCGTATAGGCAACTCCGTAGGCACACTCGTAACATCGATCTTGACGTCCTCTTCCTTTATACTGGACAGGGGCACGGGCAGCATGTCGTCTAGAGGCACGTCCACTATTCTGTCCATTGTAGAGATGGGTAGCGAAGTGTCCATTGGTACTTCTGGTTCGTATTTCACCTGTAATTTTATCATTAGTTAGCGCTATAAAAGGTATTTTGGAGGAGCTCGTGGCTAAGTGACAGTCGCACGGATCGATCGATCATAAGGTTAAGATACGCTTGGCACAATGGGTCCTTGATTGGGTGACCATCGATAATGAGTCATGATGAGTTTCTCCGTTTCGGAGGGCACGTTAAATTAGTGGGTCCTAGCTTTGACTAATATTTTTGGTCCATTTAGAAGTCGATAAAGATTTTTGGATTTGATTTATTTCCGATATGTGTTCTTCATTAGGACAAACTGAGTATTCAAATACTATAACAAAAGAATTGTCATGTTTTATCATTCTTTGAAGCAGGCTAAATAAATTTATATGGTTACTGGGGAGTTTGTTCCACCATTTCTTCTTCTCACCGAAAATACAAGGGAAGTGGTGAAGGGTACGTATTTTTGGGAGTCTTTTGTAAAATTGATTTTCAAGAAGTGCTTTTTATCTTTATATACTTACATCTTCAACCTCCTGCTTGATAACAGGCTTAATTTCTAACTCCTTCAGTCTCTCACGTTCTCTTTCCTTCTCCTTCTCCCTCTCTCTCTCCCTCTCTAACCTTTCTCTCTCCTTATGGTGCATCTGTTTCATCATGGCTTGTATTTCTGGTAGAGGCACGCAGATCGGACGCTTGAGACCGTATAACGTGTAGTACAAGTCTACGAGGTCACAACGCAGTCGTGCGTCATTTGAGAGAAGGCAGTTTATGTTGTTCCAGAGCCTGTTATTAAAAAACTTAGATAAAACTCCTGGGTCGTATTATCAGAGTAACAAATAGGAAATATTATTTGTATACTTTGAAAAATACTAGTAATAATTTAAGTACATGAACAGTGGCAATGGCAGCAGAGAACTTCAAAAGTAGTCTCATATAGACACCAGCCTCCATCAGCAGTTTTACCCGCATTTCGTGGTAACTACTCCGAGCACCCGGTTACAACTAGCCTATAATCTTTCTCGATCTTTCTCGTGTGGGTTCGATTCCAGATCAGGCAAGTACTTTTCTAAGTTACCAATGCAACTTTTCTAAGTTATAATTATGTACTTTCTAAGTATATCTTGGACACCGATGACTGATTAAAGGTTTAGGAAAAAATCTCGCGAAAACCTGGACTATAAAGTCAGAAATCACAAGCAAGCGTGGTGATTAACGCTCAATCCCTCTCTGTGTGGGCGGAGGCCTGTGCTCAACAGTGGGACGATAAAGAGGCTGATCATGATGATAATCTTTCTCTATAAATTAGCTATCTAACACTCAAATCGGGCCAGTTGCTCCTGAGATTTACGCTTTCTAGCTAACATACAAACAAATACTTCAGCTATATAATATTAGTACATATTTCAGCTTACCTATGCACCACAGCTTCGGTATCGAGCCTGTGTCTCTGCGCCCGTTCAAACGGCGGCATGTTGATCAGAAGGCGAGCTAGGCCGTGTCTCACGCAGGGATCAGGGTCACTTTCTACCGCCGTAAGTAGGGATGATAGGTCTTCAGGCTTGCCGTCTACGCAGACGAAGTCTACTAGACACTCGAAAGCGGCCAGTCGCACGTCTGTACACAATTATAAATAGAATTAGGTATGTAATTTAATTGGGTAAGTTGACTAGGTCAATAATTAAATCCTTTATGATATTCATTTGGTAAAGCATTTTAAAAAATGCCTTCATAATTAGAATACTAGATTTTACTTGTTAGTACACTTATTGCTCATTTTTGTTACGCATTTTAAATCGTAACACATTTAAAATATTACAATCAAACGTAATGCAAATAAGAATAACTATATAAATAAGAAAAGATAGGTAACAAAATATTTTTACTAGCTTCCGCGAGCATTTTCATCCGCGTCCCTTGAGAACACCGTGTACCCAGATAAAAAGCAGCCTTAGTACCTAATATAATAACATATAACTACCCCCTCCCTCCCCTTCACCTTTAGAATTTTAATTAAACAGTATGGGACTTGTAAAAATATCAGACCATCGACTTAAAACAGCACCCAACATAGACTTAAAAACATATAGATGTGCCACCTTCGTTTGATAAAACTTGTACTTAAACTTACCAATGTACTGTCCATACTGCGCATAAGCTCTGAACACGGTGGGTATGCTGGGCAGATGTCCGCACTGCTGCAGCCGCCGTATGGCTCGCAGGCAGCTCACCGTCACCGTGTTCTTGTAGCAAGGTAGAACCTTTTCTAAGTTTAGTACGCGAGTGATCTCCTCTAGTACCAAACGCGTGTCCGCTGAGAGGGAATCTGCTGTTATGGGGGCACCCTGTAGAAAATAACTTTGTTTGTAAAATTTGTGTGAGTTTTAAATTAGGTTATACGATGTATTTTAGCTTTAGGAGTGCACCAGTGTGAGTGTGAGATAGCTATAATCGACTGTCTTTTCTATCGTCTCAATTAATGGGACGATAGTTCACGTCGTAGCTAACATGCGCCGTTAGTGCTAGGTTAAGGCTAAAAAGTCACTCATTATTATTATTGAATGATTTGGTATGTATCTATGTATAAGCTTTTGTTTATTTCTACGAAATATGCTGTATTAAATAGATAAACGTTTTTAATTGGTGATCTGACACACAGAGTCACTCTTCTACAGACAATATTCTCTAGAGTATGTAACATTATTTAATTTGACCTTTTTCTTGTAAACTATGAGAAAATAAATACTTTTATTATTATTTAATGACTATGTATTTTTATTACTTCATTGTTTTTATATACAAAATCATTTCGGCAACAGTTATTGTAGGATTTTTATTTCAAACAAATTTCGGTTTTTCTATGGACTTAGTGATATATCACTACTTACCGGTTGCAATACGGATATAACAGGCGTTATTGTTGCAGCTAAAGCGTCAACCAAAGCCGCTTTGTAATAGTTGTCAGAGAAATGGTTCTTTGAGTTGTCATTATACTTGAATAGGTCCAGTAAGAACCGCACCACCTCGGGCGGACAGATTCCGTGAATGTTTCTTAAACCTGTGGAAAAAGGAGAGCAAACGGATTTTTTTAAAGAGGAAAAATATAACCAACACGAGAATAGGAAAATCAGATTTCTATGGTACTCGTCTATAAAATAGCTGGCTTCTGTAGTTAGGAGGTTAAAGTGGAGAAATCATTGTTTAATTCCTGTAATAAATTCACTGAGATATTTTGTTGATTTTATTAATGTTATTAAGGCAATGTAGGGTTTATTAAGTGTATGATATGTATCAATAATAACACAAGGGTAGACACTGCGTTATTCTTTTATGCAATGCCTGAATCCGTAGTTACTGAAACTACCGAGTCGATGTGAAAGCTATTTTCTCTAATTCCTGATTATCTACTAAAGAGAACACCACTATTTCATGCCAATTATGCTGAGGCGATGTAGGATTATTACATCTTTTCTACTTATAAATTTATCAATATCAACATATAGGTATAAATAACAAAATCTCTATCAAAATGATTACAAACTCATCTCTTAAACTTTTTATTAGTATTGCCATTACAAAAAAATACTCACCCGCCATGGCGACCGGTATAGTTTTCTGTAAGAAGTAATGTTGCAAGTTGTCGAAGTTATTCTGTTTGATGATGTGCGGTGCCGCGAACGAGCCAAACATCTTACGGAATATCGTCAACATAGCCGGCGGGCCCACCCATGAACTTATCATTGCGTTTGCCACCTACGATGTAGAAAACAACAATGTTTTGTAATAATCATATTTAATAACGATTAACGCTCAGTCCTTCTTCTAGTGAGAGGAGGCCTGTGCCCAGTACAGCCAGTAGTAGCCCTAACATTGTGAAATATACACATAAGTTGAACTTTAGTGTTCTTTCTTGTCAACGATTTGACTGAAAAAACATCTATTTAAGAGGATTATTGTAATTATGTCAATAAACTAGCTGTTCTACACCGTTCCACCCGTGTCCCAAGGGAACTTTCCTATGTCCTTTTACTTTTGTAACAACTTCAATTTTTGTAAGCACCTTGAGTTTACTCAGTATAAACATACAAACAAACACACAGACGCACACAAATAAAAAATCCTCTTTATAATATCACAGTGTATATGATAGAGTTAAAAAAGTAGGTACTGTACTTGAATTATGAATAAAACTAATCAAAAAAGGTTTAATTACATTTTGAAATTGATACCAACTGAAAAATATAATTCCGTACGTACCTTAGTCAAACAATGCGCAGCTCTACACCTAATTTTATAATATGTCTGCTCATTCTCTATAACATCAGTCAGAGCTTTCCTTGTGGCCGGCTCGGGGTAGTTATGTAACGCGTCTATAGCCTCGCTCTGGGCGGTGACGTCACGCTCGTGACGTAGTTGGTACTGCCACTGGTAGTCAGGCTGGGATATCACTGTGCTGCGCAAGAGTGACATTTCGGGATCGAGCCGGATCCAAAGGACTGGGGAGTCACTGTGAGAAAAGGGAGCAGATAATTATTTTTTTGGTAAAACAGAAGAAAAAGACTGCTATCAGAGCCAAATCATCTTGTGAGGACTGTTACTGATGTATACTCAAAACTGTAACGTGTCTGGCAAGAAGGGGGTCCTATCAACTGCCGGGGCTGTGGGTTGTTCGCAAGAGTTACCGCGGCCCTGGCATACAAGTACCACTAGAAGGAGCGTAATGGATTACTCAGTAAAAGTCTGACACTCCCTCCAGCTATAGTCGTATTTTTATTTAAACGATACAAAATGACGTTTACTGTGTTGTCAGTTTTTGATGAAATAAAAATAGTGTTGCGAAAAAGTGAATGAATGGAAAAGTTCCTGAATTAATGAAATTACTTAGATTGATTAGTGAATAATTAGTGTGCCAATCTACTGATATCGGTAAGGGGTTCGAATTTTAGTGGTGCTTAGTACATACCAATGAGTTTTAGACGACTATATGTTTCTATAGTATTCTGAATACTACCTATATTGAATAGATTGTTTTCACAAAAAATAATGAAAACAATGCGAGGAAACTTGTAGGATTGTCCTATTTTCAGTAAATCATGTAGTTGAAACAATAGATATATAAAATATATCAATTATAAGTACTAGGAAGGTAATAAAAAAAAAAAAAAAAAAAAACAAATTATTTTTAATAAGCTGCGCTTTTTAATAAGCCGACCTAAAATGGATTGTAGTTACATATATACTACTAGTAACTTATATCAGAGCACTTTTTCACTATTTTATTTTACGCATAATATTCTTTAAAATTTTCAAATGTATAATTATAGTTCACTCATAGTTCATTCATCTGATTGAACGAGAACTGAACCCATCACTATTACTTTAAATGTGGCCCCATTATTTTACAAAGTGACATTAGCTACTGTCATTTTGTATCGTTTAAATAAAAATACGACTATACATTCAGCAGTCATTTGATGATGCACAAAAAATTAAAAAACGGTGTGCTATCAATCGTAAGAACCTGGTCGGGTTCTCATAGTGCTTAATGGAAGCGAAGGGCAATAAAAATGTACAACTTTTTCTACATGTACATATATGTTTATATCTTCTCTTAACAAACTTTCTTGGTACAGTGTACCAAGTTTGGGACTTTCGAAGATTGATCAATGTGTTCAAGATAATGGATCACTCAAAATACTTTCAAAAAAAGAACTCACTCCATAGCTGAAAGATCCATATCGACCTCCTCGCCAGTACACAGAGGTATCTTCTTCTTCTTATTCCGTCTACTCTTGCTGTGGCAAGTGATGTCCGCCTTCACGACCGTGTTCTCTATCTGTAGCATGTGTTTGAATGTTCCGTCTAATTCTTGTAGTTGGACTAGAAGCGGTCCGACGTACTTTCTGATACCGCGCTCGTGGACGCAGTCTTGACGGATTTCTAGTTCTACTGTGTTTCTGTAGATTTTGGAAAAAAAAAAGATTGACATTCTAATTGGACTGGTTATGCAATTCGAACTTTAAAGTCGTGTCTTATTTTAGCTAGAAAGTCTCATTTGTTTGATGAGAGGCATGGATGAAACTAGAAGTTTAATATTATATCAAATTTGTTAATATGGACATACAAACAATTTAACGATGAGAAACTATTGCCTGTCCATGTAGCGAGGAGAAAAAGGAAAATTAAAGTCATTTTAGAAGACCAGTAAATAAATTCAATCGGACAAGTTAATCCTTTGACCGCCACAGTCTAACAAGACAAAAAGTCAGTCAGTCAGCCAGCATGTCAAGGTCACACTTTTAAAGTTCAAAATTAATAGTCAGTTTTAAACGATATAATTCCGAATCTCACTACTACATTGTAGGTATTTATGGATGAATGCTTAGCTCGGCGCTGAGGGCACGTCTTTCTTTTTTTGAGGTGGCGTTCAAAAGGTTAAAGCCCAATAAACAATGTATGTATAAATTTTCTTAGCTTACCTTTTGCGATTGAACACGGAGGTGAGTTGAAACTTAGCGTGGCCACCAGTACGCACCCACTGGTCCACAAACACCGCCATGTCTTTGCCGGTCACAGTGAATATAGCCTTCACAAAGAGGTTAGTTGACAACAACAAATGGCCCCATAGACCACTACCGATCTTTGTGTTAGCCGCATTGGTAGCTAAGGATAGTTGCTTATTGAATACTTGAAGCAACAACTCTTGGCCGATTCTTTGTTCCAACATCCGTAATACTAGGTGAGATTTTTTACGCATTATCTGAAAATGAATGATATTTTTTTAGATATTTCAAATGCAGTCAGAAAAAGTTTTTAATTTTATTTGAATGAACATTACCTCAATGTAACGCGGAGACATAGTATGTACATTTCGAACGGGGAAATAAAATACGTCTTTGGATTCAACTCGCGCTCCGCTCGCGGGCGGTTGCCAAGGATCTAGGACTATGCCACCATACTGTTCTTCATATCCTACAACCTGTAAAACAGAAATTATTAAATATCTTATTAAAGGACCATTATTTTCTGTGAATAGACGCCAGCACATCAAGCTATTACAATCTGCCAAATTTCCTTCCTTCTCCGTGCGAGAAGAGGCCTGTGCCCAGCAGTGGGACGATTAAAAGGCTGATGATGATGATGAAATTTCCTTAACAGATTTTCAACTTTATCGCCCACGTTGATTGGGAAAGTTTGACATTTTCGGGTAGCTTGATGTGCTGACGTCTGTACAATATGATAATTTATTAAGAAAGAAATCAATAGTGAAACAATCTCTACTTTCCAATTTTAATAAAAGATTAAAGAACTCACCTCTTGCAATTCCTGATGTATTATATACCGGTACTCATTATTACCAAAACATTTCTTAGAATATAATCCACACATATAATCAGGTATACCCTTAGCTAACCACAGATCTGACCAATTTTGCATAGTAATGAAGCAGCCAAAGAATTGTTCGGCGACTGCTTGGGCCATGGCTTTGCGACTTACGTATGTTTGATCTATTATAGCTATGGAGTGGAGTAGATGTGTGCTCATTATAGACATTGTTGTGTATGCTGTGGCGTCGTCTTCAGTCTGTAAGGAGGTATTACTATAACTATATCAAAAATATCACAGTATTGTCAGGTGGCTGTCTTCTATAAAATCACCTTCAAAAAGTGCTGATTTTCAGGCTACTTTGAATGAATTACTTTATTTTACTTATATTTTTTATTTTTTTTCAGTCTAAGATACATTTTCAATATCAAAGTTGGGAGTAGTAATATTCTACATAAATATTTATTGCTGTCATATAACAAAATAACTGTATAACAAAAGATTTTGAAAGCTTTATGAAATTAAATTTAGAATTTCATTTGTTTATTTTTTATTCACTCACCTCATCAACAAACACTTGCTTGTAACATGGATATGGGTATCTAGTAGACAATGTTTCCTCATAAAACTCAAAAGCTTCATGGAGATATCGCACAGTATTCTTCAATATTTGTAGCAAGTTGGGCAGGCAGTAGTGTGTCACTTCATTCATGAAAGGGTCTACGTATGTTTCAAACGGCCTGAAAGAAAATGGCAAGAATAAGTAATGATTCAACAAGCAATATTAGAGTGTTGACACTCTGTGTCAATGTCTGATATTGTACAAAGTACATATGAATACACCATAGTTACTAGACAAAATTCAAATAATCTTTCAGCTTGCAAATAAAAATAAAAATATCAGTAGAAGATTCATTGTATGTGCTATTCCCAAAGCTTTTGTGTCATGAATTAGTTATTTTTTTCATTTATTATATTAGTTTCGAAAGTAGACATGGAACCCAAAGATTCAAAATACTACAAAATGACAAAAATATACTGACCCTATAGCCAAAGCGATGTTAGGGGCACAAGCCGGAGTATTGACCAGGTAATGGAAAGTCTTTCTTCTATGATCAGGAGTATAAACCACATCTACCAACTCTCCACAAGAAACCGCAGTAAGACTTTCATCAACTGTGAACTCCAGTTTCCAAGTACAGGGCTCCGCAAAACTGTCCACGCAGGGGAACCAGAGGCGTGCTGAATGTCCATAGGTGAACATGTGAGCTGATTTCTGAAATGAAATTGATATAATGATGCTTTATTATGTAATGAAATTCTTGGAGACATCTTTGGCTATACACTTATGTGATAAAAAACCTGAGACTGATAGGTATCAGATTAGGTAAAAAAAAATTGTTGTGGATAATGGATTGGTGTTGGTTGTTGTTGTTGTTAATGGATAGTAAAATTAGGCAAAATATCACATTATTATGCAATAATTACCTCCACCAAAGTCCCTTCTCCTTCAGGAACTACAAAATGCATTCCACCCTGAGGTGACTCCAATGAGAATTCAATTCCAATCCGCAGTCCCCTACCTTCACCCACCAGATGGGCAGCTTCTTCTGGAATCTGAACATGGAGCTCTCCCGAATTATGATCCGGGTCTATCTTTTGGGCAGCAGAAAGGTGAAATTGGGAGAAGACTTCCAATGATCTCCTGAAATCGCAAATATATTAAAGAAGATTGTTGTTAAGATTAGGAGAAACATGCTATTGTTGTATTATATTTGTTTTTTTGTGCAAATATGTTAGGAAATGATTGTATTTGCAGAAAGTTTATATAGTAATCTACATACGTATTTGGATCAGCCTGACAAATATCCAAAAATGGGTCAAAATATTGGAAATTAGCCTCATATTGGTCATTCAGGCACACCCGGTAAATACGGCACTGTTTCGCATTCAGTCGAATGTAGCGCAAGTTATCCTTCAGGGGAACTATTGTCAGCTCGACGAAGCCCTGAAAAACAATACGTTCATGTAAAATAGTATAGTTTGTACACCAAAATCGACTTTAGAAAATGTTTGTTGTTAATCTTACAATAACGCTCCTCCTTTCGAAGCTTATCCCCGTCAAGCTCAGAATCTGATGAGCTGTAATTAAAAGAAAAACAATAATCACAATTAGACCAAAGTTTGGGTGCGTTTTATTAAACCAAATAGTTTAGGCCAAACTGTTCTTAGACTACGAAAATGCTGTGATACTTATAGTTTGAAAGGACGACAATTGTCGCCCGTGCGTTCCTTTTTCATAGTTGCTTTGTGTTATTGATCATTCCTTGGGTATTGCAGTTTTATTTCCATTCGTTTTATTTATTAAGAAATTAACCATGTTACCATAGGACACCACCACAGAAAAAAACAAACTGTAAATAGACAATGGCAGCCTGATGACAATAGCAACAACCACAGATAACATAGCATGAATGAATGAAACTGAAAGATACGTGTACAAAAATGGTCACACGGGGAAGCGACGCCAACATATTTTATATAATTATGAGTTTACATCGATTAGAATTTTATTGTTTGTTAGTTTCGTACCCATTCCGTGAAGGGTACCAGGCGATGCCTGTTGTTCGCCCTGCCCATCTATCACTAGGGATTTTTTGATCATGAATCGTTATAGCACCTGTAAGATTATCGACTTTATTTTGAATTGCCAAGTGGTATACCGATGTCTTTGATTTTTAAATTACCATAAAACTATAATTCTAATTTGTGACAGAATTATTGTTTACATATGCCACAATAAGTAATTAAGATATTGTCTTTTTTTTAAACTTACTATTTCTGATACAATTTGGTTTTCCGTTCAATAAAAGTACTAAAACTCAAACAAGGGGCATCTCTATGGCTGTCAAAACACATGAAAGAGACGAACTGAAAGAAGAGGTCCATTGCGATATTACGATTATTGGTAAAATATTGAAAAAATTCGTAGCCGCTGGATATCGTGTTTAAACAGTTTGTGTTTTGTGTGGAAGTTGTATTGATAAATGATAGAAAAAAACTAGTTTTCATGTTTATTTTCGGTTTGAATGATGAAAATGTGGGACTCACCATACTTGAGTTGTTTGGTTCTGTATATGTTTTCGTTCCAAATTATTGCGATAAATTCTCGCACATCTAATGTGTGGAAATTGAACCCGGAAGAAGACCAGATCGTTGACGGTACTACACTGTCTCAGGTCAGTCAGAATTCTAATAATATGTCGGTAAACTTTTATATAATCAATGCACTACATATTCATTAAACGTATGTACCTTTCATTCTGATAATCTAGACCTTATTATGGCCATGTTTGCCTTGAATTAATTTTCATTAATGTATAGATTATTATTAATATATATTGGTACCATAAGGGTACAATTAAACCATGTTTTGTAAGAACACCAAATTTAATAGTAAACATATTTTAGGATGACTCTGAAAAAGCGAGAATGGGTGAAGAGGACCCTGTCTTCAACATAATAACATCTACAGTGTACTATGGGAACACATGGACTAAACATGGCTTTGATATGTTTTGCACAGATTGTCAAATATATGAACAACAAAGGTATATTTCCACCTATTATATAAATTAAAATATTATGTATTTATCTCATTTTGTTCTGCCTTGGTCAGAGGGTTATCACATCAAGAACATTTTATAAGAATCCTTGAAAAATTAACACCTAGCTAGACACAAGTGTAAATAATTGTGAATAAGCGGAGATGTTAGTATCATTTTCAGCGGCACTATGTTAAATCTGACCTTGTCATTATATTGAGAAGAAAAAAGCAACAATTTATGTACAACTAACTGTTAACCACTATTTACTAACTTTCAATCAAATATTCATTAATAAATCATCCAAATATTACTTTGCTAATACACTAAAAATATCTTCACAGGCTTGGGAACCTTAATTATACTGAACGCAAGGTTCTAATCATTTTTGGCTATATTGACTAGATATAGAACTAATCTATCATGTCAGCTTCAACCTAATGCTAAGCCTGAAACATTCAAAGTTTAAAAGATCACCATTATTTTATAATAATTAATTCTCTATCTTATTATCTATAAAATAAATTATTCTAGTAGATAATTCCTACAGGACAGTGAAGCAGGCTTATAAACTATTAAGTCCATTTACTTCACTTAATTAAGCTGTACATTAAAAAAAATACATGTTACTTAAATTTTCTACATGAAGGTGACTTAGTGAATTCTCAATGTTAATGTTATTTACTTTGCAACACTTTTACCAGCCTTCATTTATTTATGCCTTTATAAAATGACTATTGATTGCTACAACTGCATTATTTAATCATTTATGTTTCTTGCAGGGCCGGTGTAGAAAACAGTGATGAGACAACACCGGCGGAAATGAATGGGGATGTGGATGATGAGTACTTAGATTGTGGTAAAGCTGTCAATTTCACATACTATGATAACCTGGTTGGTGTTGCCAGGCGTCATAGGCATCCTAATGTACCTGAGCCCCAGGTAAATATCATTAAAGTCTACATTTTACCTTCTATGATACATATTGTTGGATATATGGATTATTTATAATCTGACATCTATACTCATCTCCGAGCCTTTTGCTCAATTCTGTTGGGGTCGGCTTCCAGTCTAACCAGAACTGAGTATCAGTGTTTTACAAGGAGCGTCTGCCTATCTGACCTCCTGAACCCAGTTACCCAGGCAACCCCTTGGTTATACTGGCGTCAGACTTACTGGTTCCTGACTACCCGTAATGACTGCCAAGGATGTTCAATGACAGCCGGGACCTACAGTTTAATGTGCCATCCGAAACACAATCTCACATCTATACTAATATTACAAAACTAAGGTTTTTTTTGTTTGCTTGAATGCACTTAGTTAGGAAGTACTGATTTGTGAGGAAGACTATTAGTTATTAGCTTCCTTGCTGACAGAACCTAGTATTGAATATGGGAAAATATTTGAAGGACATTCAAATATTAACACACCCATTGCACTTATGATATCCATAAATATAATGTCATTACTTTATTAAAAGTAGAATTATCAACTATATTGATAAACAATAAACAGTTAATCTTTAGAGCATCATGTTTCACAGTGTCATTTTATGATTTAGTTTTTGATGATTACACAACATGATAAGATTATTATCTTTAAATAAATAAAAATGTTTTTAATGTTAAAACACAAAGTGTTGCTAGTTAACAATGATATTCCATTTCCATAACCAGTAATAAGTATGTATTCCAAAAATGTTTAAGGATATTGATGTTCTAAATAAGATGCCATTTAAAAACATAATTATATGTATATACATACTAGCTGTCCCCAGCGGTTTCACCCGTATACTGCTCCGCTCCCGTGTGTCTTAGCGTGATGGTATATAGCTTATACCCTTCCTCGATAAATGGGCTATCTAACACTGAAAGAATTTTTCAAATCGAACCAGTAGTTCCTGAGATTAGCGCGTTCAAACAAACAAACTAACTCTTCAGCTTTATAATATTAGTATAGATTATACGGGTATTTAATAATAATTGTGATTTTTAGTAAGGAAAGCTCAAAACTTGTATTGTTTACCTAATCATGTCTATTATGAGGAAAAAAATGGACAGTTACAGTAGACAATACAATATAAATACAGTAAAATATGATTACAATACTATTTGTACAAAAAAGGGTCCAATTTTAAATGTTTGTTAATGTGTTACATGTGTTGTAACTGCAACCACAATGGAGACAATCTGAAGAAATATAAAAAAAATAGCATTTAAATGAGGTTTTAATGCTGAATATTATTTTAGGTGTCGCTAATATTCCCAAAGAAGAAATCGAACGGTTTGTCGCCGTCTGAAATCAATGGCTTCGAGAAGCGTCTAAAGAAAGCAAAGCGGGAGAAGCCGAAGTCAGTACAATTGTATAACCAAATCGGAAACTTCTGGAGAATCAAGGGCGACACGAGGCAGTCTATTGAGTGCTTCAGGCGGGCACTCGCCGTGTCTCCTTATAATGCGGAAGTAAGTAAAATACTACATGCTATAAAACGAAAATTTATCACGGATGCACGCTAATGTATTGATTGTCATGCGGCTTTCATTAATAGATAGAATTTGACAACCCCGTTGGCGCAATGGCAACCACTCCGGACTGCCGAGCTAAGAGTCCCGGGTTCGATTCCCGGCACGATCGACATTTGTGTGATGAGCATGCTTGTTGGCCGTAGCCTGGATGTCATATGTATTTATCTGTGTAAAGTATATGTAGTTTATCAGTTGTGTTGGCACCCATAACACAAGCTAATCAATAGCTTACCATGGGGCTAACCGTCCGTGTGTGTAAAAGGTGTCCCGATATATTATTATAGAATGATGAAGATGGTTCCAATACTTGAACTATGTTGGGGCAATTGAAAATGGAAATGGGTAGCTGGTAATTAAAAAAAAAAATTAAAAACTCCCCTTCGAGAAGGGGTCGTTAAACAGCAGACGAACAAAAAATACGCAAGTGCTGCTGGTGTAGAAAGTAAAATAATAACCCAGCTTATTCGGCGACCAATATTAAACCAAAATTGACCAATACAACCTACTTTAAAAGTCACTTTTACCGTTGTCGGAGTAATCGTGGAAAAAAGGTATTTCGTAATGTGTCTGACATCTAAATATCTGAATCGCCTGCTACTTCAGCAGAATATCGGTTATGCTTTCGTATAAATTTTATTTAACTGTTTATGTACACAGTGGGTATATAAAAGTGGAAGTATTACATAAAATTGTGCAAATGTTGGTATAACCGCCGGCGCATAACTTGACAAGGATTTTAACTTTTTTAATGAGGATAAATTCGCGCATCGGGCGTTTAGTTATACAAAGTAGTGTTCCTTTTGTTTTCCCATTAACGGTTATTTTATTTACTAGGTTTTATTGGTAATCATGTTTGTTTTGAAGGAATATGATTTGTTTTCTCCTATCGATTTTTGCCAAGTTATATCCTGGGGATTATACTTAATCTCTTCCAATAGAATCCGTAATAGGAGAATGTAGATTTACAGTGTAGAATTGAAAAATAGAAGTATGATTCTGAAATAATCAAAACACTAGTTGCCCCTTCTTGTTTCGCAATTTTACCAGTGATAGTAAAAACTACAGATTCTGCATCCAAATAAATATCTGTAAAGTAGCAAGTCTTCTGCTTACCTAGAGATTAAAGTTGCATGAAATGACCTCAGTCACAAAGTCATCAAGAGAAAAGACAAGAGGAGAGAGAACGCCTCTCTGGGACACACCCGCAGTATGGTTGCACCAGTTAGAGGATAATTTCATTGTATAAGGAAGTAATTAGCATTCATAACTAATGTTGTTCTATGCAGAAATATGTTAAACAATAACAACTGCGGAATGTCTAGGAATCAGCAGAAATCGCAAACCAGTGTGTGAAATGTCTTGTTTCTGTTTTCAATTTATGATGCTTTTAATTTGCTGACGTTACTAAGATATAAGTGTTATGTACTGTCATCATTAGCTACTGTAAAGGCGTATTTACACGCAGGGAGGATTTGCATCAACATTTTTCGAACAGCATTCATATCCTTGAAAATATGTCAACGTGCCCCATACAGCCGGAATAACTCTCCGTTCTCAATTCTTTTTTAAATGTATAATATATAAAGAAATGAAGCTGTATAAGGTAGCCCTAAATTTAAAAATTATGGCCCCTTTATTCACGGAAAATCTTTAAGAGCCCTGTATAAATGGCGCAGGTAGTAGGTAATTATAGGTCCTAATGAATGTTTGATTAAAAAATAATTTATTTTATGTACTTAAACTTGGAAAATGTGCAAGAGTTTATCTTCCTCTCACGCAAGAGAGATTCTATAAGAAAATAAAAACAGAAATAAATACATAGTAAACAGATAACAAAAGACGCGATGGCAGCTATATAATCGTATTGTTTTTTTTTCTAACGAATGGATTCTGAAGCAACCTATTCGCTTACTCAAAAGGCCATAAAAACACGTGGCTAGTTATCTAGAGTGAGGTTACGAACAATGACAAGATCTATACATATAAAAGTAGCTAGTTATATTTATATGACCATAGGACTGGTTACTATAACAAGTTTCATTGTTTGTAGGTCACTTTTTATTATTCCGCAGTCATTTTTCATCTAATTAATTATGTCACACAAACAGCGAAGTGTGTTGTTCAGTTATATTTGTGACCAATTTATAAGGAAAGTCAATACTGTAATTTATTGATTGGTAACGTGTCAGTGGCATCATATTGTGGGGTAATTTATTAGGCGCTTATGGGTATATATCTATTTTCAACTAATAATAATAAGCAATGATCCTCCAGTGGGTATTTTTACCTGCAACGTTCATAGTTAGATAATCGAAAATTTTAAGGCCTACAGATGCTTTATCACTAGCTTCCGCTCGCGTTATCACCCTTGTCCCGTGGGAAATACTTCCCGCACATAGATAAAAAGGAGCCTATGTGTTATTCTTATTTATAAGCTGTATTACTGCTAAGTTTCATTAGCATCTGTCTAGTAGTTTCCGCGTGAAAGACTAACAAACCTCCGTCCATACAAGCTTTCGTGTTTATACACTTACTAGGATTTAATTGTTCGGATTACGTGTTTATATCATTCTAGGTATAATATAGCTTATATGAAATATTAGATGCGACAAATATTTCAGTGTAAAATGACTTACATAGCGTAGGTCACTCATAGGGCTTCACGGTAGATGTGGAAAAACTATTTTCTAGTACCTACGAGTCGTAAAATGCGACGATAAAAGATATTACTTCAAACCCAGTTCGTTACTTCCTTAAAGTTTACGATAAAAAAAATCTCAGAGTTTAGTGTTTGATTGCCAAAAAAACCCTTAACCTTCCACGAACAAGATGCCTCGAGGATATGGGAAAATCGTTTTGAATATTTAAATTTGTCCATCATTAAATACTTTATCTACTGCAAATTTTCTTTGGTACGCACATTCATACATAAGAAGCTGGTGCTTTAACCACTACTCCATCAAATATATTAATAAATGATTCTTCATACCAGGTTCTGCTAAACCTTGCAAGAGTGCTATTCACCTTGCAATACTTGGACGACGCCATTTACCTGACGCGGCGGTCGTTAGAAGTACAGCCGCCAGACCGCAGCGCGTGGCAACAATACTTCACGCTCGGCGAGATATTCAAGGCATATGGACATTATCAGGTATGTACACCGATTTTGAAAATAGAACTCTGCTACTTACTAACAAGAACCTCCTTATTTTGAACCTTCCCTAAAGCTGCGACACAATTGCTTCTTGCATTTAAAACTTTTTGGTCCAATTCATTGATTTGTGATCGATTTAAATTAATGTGAACAGGGATTTGGAATAAAATGATTATGAAAATATAGATTAGTTCTTTAAAGGGTGAAAAGATTGAAAGTAGATAGATACAATAACAAATTATGTAAAATGTAAAGTTCCATAGTTAGAATAATACACTATATATTACCATTAAATAGTAATTTTTGTACAATTTGTAGTTAGAACTCCCTTTAATCAAGATTTTGCTTTGACCCAGCATAACAATACTCGCAATACATACTTCATTGCTGCTTTTAAAGGTGTGTGAATATAAACCCTTGTTCAGGAAGCGGCAATGCACCTGAGGCACGCTCTCGACTTGAAACCGGACTATGAACCCGCACTAGCCGCATTAAAAGACATCGAGAATACTCCGGAAGCGTCAGTGCATGTGTATACACTCCTTATTATTGTGTGTTTGGTAAGCGTGTGTTTTTATTATAATATAGATAGACATATTATTATTATTGCATAACAAATGGAGACAATGGGGAGACTGGGGGAGTTTAATAATAATTTCAGCGGACATAACCATGTCCAACTTTGGATGGGTAGAAAAATTATTTGCAAAAACTAACGTAGGTACTAGAAGCTCTTTGATATCGTGGGAAATCATCAAATGATCTTCCTTCCCGCTGGGGGTGTAGCTGAAGGGTTTGTCAGGTTCTTAGTGACTAAAACCCACTTTATTCCTTCTGAAGGTCTTCGTATGCCAGGGCCGCGGTAAGAACAAGAAAAACCCACAGTACATAGTAGAAACTTGATACATACTTGTAACAGGATCGGAATAGATTTTACATAAATCCTTCGATACGTCTTCTCTTTATGCACACTTAACACGCACGTCGTATTTACATTTTTGATTTAAAACGATAATTAAAAAGTTTTTAACAGAAAAAGGTAAATACATTTCGTGAGAATGTCGCGTGTCGTCAAGGTATTAAAATTGAATATATGCCCCAGCGTTTAACGCGAATGAAAGCTATCTCTTGTACATTGAAATTGACGTTCATTGAGAAGGTACAGACGCCAGCACTTCCCTATCAACTTTGAACCATATGCTTGAGCGATATAGTTGAAAATCTGTTAAGGAAATTTGACAAATTGTGTAATAATTTCGGGTCTTCTTTTTATGTGGGCAAGATTTTTGTATTTAAGAATTTGCAACAATCTATTGAAATGAAACGTTGTTCTTTTAAATGTAGCAAGCAAAAATGTATTACTACATTGAAAAGTTAAGTCTTAAAGCAAACACATAAAACTATAAACAGTACAATAACAGCGATTGTTTATCACTAAGTAAATGATAATATTACAACATATCATTTGTTACGTGACCGCAACGGAAGCAAGGTTTACCATATCCGAAACCGAAACCACAGTGTTGCATGCAAACACTGTTTGTTTACCGTCATCCCGACAAATATGTGTGCCGAGCTATGTTGATGTTGCCGCCGATTTCGCCAATTCAATGCAACGTCCATCTTTGATAATACATTCTTGTACACATCACTAGTGTTTTTGGCTAGTTTCAAGCAATTTGGGAACAAAAAAATAAAATTGGTCTACTTATTCTCTCGGCTTCGTTGAGCCCTTATTTTTTTCTTCTTCCTGCCCTGTTCTCAATTCTATTAGTTTCTGATCAGCGAAAAAAGACTTAGGGCCAGTTTCACAGGTTACAGATAGCCACTATCTACCAGATAAATTAAAAAATAGAACAAAATTTGTATGAAATTATTTGCCAGATAAACTATCTGGAACTTATCAACAACCTTACCACCACCTACGAATAAGTTCCAGATTTCGTACAAGTTCTATTTTTTAATTTATCTGGTAGATACAGACTATTCGGACATTGTGAAACTGGCCCTTAAAAATAGAACATATTGTTAAGATCGTTCGGAATGGCGTGTTACAATTATTTTGTTGCATCGATATCGCTACGCCTGCGCCTTTCTGATAGACATGCGTGTGTCAACCGGGACTGAATGCTTAACGTTATCGGAGATCCGTAGGAAAAACAATAAAATTAGGTCACCTACCCCATAGACCAACTTAACAATAGAATGATCATTATAAGTTATCGCATACACATGTAGACTTATACCTCCTTATTATAAAACGCGGTCTTCAAAAACTACCAGCTTTTTAGTACTGGGTTTAAACAACGATCTCGAACAAAGTTAACATTGAACCTTATACCTTAGAGATAGAGTTGAAAATTGCATTAAAAACAATTACAGATCGTGGCTTGATGTGTTGGCGCCTACATGTATACCACCTACAGCTTGTGCTAAATGAATTATGTGACGTCAGCGTATCCAAAAACTGTTCTGTTATTTTCCTTCCTTAAACGCAATAATCTGGATGGATAGATAGCTGAGAGGTGACATGAATAAAAGGGAGTGAATATTAGAATGACAGAGTCGAATAGAAACTGTACATATTGCACCCAAAAATAAAATTCGGAACAGGGCAGGAAGAAATGCAATAATCTGTTATGATTTGAATTAATGGTTTTGGGATTTAGTTTGGTATTTCATTTATAGAGTAGTAAACTACTAATAAACAGTGAATATTGAATGAAACCTTGTTATTGAGACCTACGTAAAAATAAAATTTAAATATTTAAGATGATACTACGCAATACGCAAATATTACGTCTGATTGTGAAGTGTGAATTTGTTTGCAAATAATCTTGAATCTTCCATTTGGTCAACGATTATATTGATAGCACTTCTTCAATTAATGATTTTACCTTAACATGTTGCAGGTGATGGGAGTTTTACTGGTTATACTGTCGTCAGTGGATAGCGGCGGCGATGTCGAAGAGCACAAGACTCAAAGGCATTTCAACCGAGCTATGGCGATGCGGTCCCTCCGAGGCGTAGCCCTACCCGGCTCCCGCGGACGCAAGAAAGGAGGCTCCTAAACACAACACTAGCGATAAAACTGAGTTTATGATCTTTGGTCGTGTTCCTAAATTGATTTGTTAACTTTTTTATGTGTATAAACTTTTCAGAACATAGAGTTCGAAATTTGAAAGTGACATTTGTGTTTTTTTTTTCTTGTGTTCTGATAAGTTTTTATGTTTGGGAAGAAATTGTCTGTGGTAATGGTGTTTTCTACAGATAGTTCTACCGAATACAAACTGAAATCCCAGTTTTGTTAGTTCTTAAGTTCTTTTTACACTTATGAAGGATCCCAGTGTTGGCAATATTTTTTTACGCCATCGGATCCGTATTGTTGTTTATTTGAAGGAGATCGTAAACTCAGTGCGTATGAACAACTCTCATTACAAAAATTTAAGGCTTGATAAAACAAATTACGAGTGATGTTGTCGTATAGTAACAATGTTTTTATTATAATCGCTATTGGTGACCCGTGGGATTCAACCGTAATGAATATTGTGGTACTGTTCTTTTAAATTAAGTTTTTTTTTTATTTGTACCAAAAATAACATTTTGTATTTCATCAAGTTAACTTTGCATGTAGATGAACTATGTATGAGATATTGATTTTCTTGAATATAAAAGTGCCGGTACTACCAATTGAGCTACATTATCTTAAACATTTATTGTTCTACAAGTAATGAACTTGTTTTGACGTAACCGAATAAATAAATTGCATTTAAACCTTCCAATAAGTGTGACTTGACAGAACAAATTTACAATTATTTTGTTTTTAAAATATGTCTGTCTATCTCCCAGCGTAATACTCTGCCTATTATCATCCTCAAAACTTATCACATTACTTGGATCATCAGGAAAGGGTTCTCTTGTTGGAGTATCACAGCAATATTAATGCTTTCTATTTCAATAATTATACCTTTGTATGATCAGCAGTCTACTGCAATCCAATTTTGGTTATGTTTGTATTAATTCTAATTTTGAAGCGAAAACTGAAAATTGTCTGCCTAGTTAGTGTTGCACGCCCCCTAGGTTGTCAATACCGATATCGATGACTATTTTCAAAAGAGAGGTTTTATATTTCTTTTCCTTCTACTTCGGTTGCACTTTGCAATGAGAATGGCAAGAATAGTTAACTTGATGACAATATACCTACCCTATTGTGTTGTGATTATAACTAACTAGAGATGCTACGACAAAATGTTAATGGCTGGTTGTGCTAATAACTTATTAATATTATATTTATGTACTTACAATTTAATGGAACAGTACTATCAATCAGAGGCTAATGTACAAATATTCTTTATGTAAAGTGACCAAAATGGTCTTGCCATGTCTTATTTTGATCTCTGCTTTGTAGTCTTCATCACGTCGCGATAATAATGACGTGGTGTACCTTTATAGCAGTTTGGAAATATATTACAAAATGGCTTTTCATTATATTTACCTTTTATAAAAATACAATCTACAAATCCGCTCCGTTCTCGTTTAATATATTTGTATCTTAAGATAAGAAAGTTCTTATTTTTAACAGGAATAAATGCTTTTGGTAAGCAATAATAGAATACTATTTGTAGCTAGTTTGTAATATTCGAATATTGAACAAGCTCGAATTTCAAGTTACTGTTATAAAGCGGAGGTAAAATGTCGAATAATACTGTGCAGTGGAGTATTCCACAAGATGAACAATAAAGCTGCTATGTATGGGAGAACACGTAATCCGTCAAGTTCACGAAGTCAGAGCTGGTTATAGCGTGCCTGCCTTGCAACGAGCGTATCACTTTTGCAACCTAGTCATTCACTTAGACAAGTTTGGCTCGATGTCGGAGCCTTGTGTGTGTATTTTGTTTAGTAGTGCATGCAAATAAAACTTGTTAAGTGTTCGTAGCGTCTAAGGATTTAAAACGGAGAAGCAAGTCTTAAATTCGAGATTGGTAAAAAAATGTACCTGTTTTCAATGGTTCTTTTGTTAATTTTTGACTATTTATAATACATGATTGTCCTAGCATCTATTTCTGTATTTTCTTCAGAACCCTACCTATATTATACTTAAGACTTAAATAACATTCCAAGAGCAAAGATGCCATTTGCATACATTAATCTCAAGTTATGCCACAATACCGCAGCAAGTCCTTATTGTTTGGCAATTAATCCAACTTGAGAGGCTGTGGTCTAAATGCGAAAATATGCTCGTTTGTTCGTTCTTTTGTTTGTACTAAAGAAAGTTATGAAATTAAGCCAATGAAACAGAAGCTCAAAAAGTTATAATGCGATCACTAGGCGGCCATCCTAAGACGAGGTCTGGATATTTGTGAATCTCGTAAATGGAGGTCAATGTGATTCAATAGTTCAATGCAGACTTCTACACTGCGATTGGCAAAGGTCAAGGTCTGCTGTTTATTTCACTGAATGTATGAAAGGGTTCAAGGGAAACTAAAAAAATCATAAATACAAAATTATAATGTATTTATTATAAAATGTATACATGTAACTGAAAAAAAGAGTCCGCCGTACTTGCACTTAAGCCATCTCAAACATCTAAGCAGAAATAAATGCCAAATATTCAATATTTTGATAATGTACAATTTGAATTTTTCAAAAATAGGCAATTGATCAATACTTATACCTAGTTAACCAAAACAACAGCTGTTCGAAATAGCGTGGCGACCATAATATTAGTAAGTATGGATTTTCTTGATCGATATCTTATTGAAGCTTAGAAATTAGGCGGCTATGTCGTGGATGCCTAAGCGAAATAGATCGTGTTGTACAAAGAATGAGTCTCCAAGTGGCTTCAGAACAAACGTTTGCATGTACGGGTGTGGGGGGTCGTCGTCGCACTGAAATAAACATACATTTACATTACAATACAGAACAGTCTTATCTGTGACATTTGATTCTACTGGTTAACGTTATGTATGGGCTAAATATTAAGAAGCCAATATTAATTCACACCCAAATAGATTAGCACAAGGATGCATTCTGGCACTTCATTAGAAGAAAATAAGAAGTTAGAACACTATTGCAAATTAAGTAGAAAACAAGACTGAAAAGGTCAGAAATCTAAAAAAAAAATGTGATATGGATAATTAATTACCGTTGTTATCAAAAAGGCAGAAACAAAGGTTAATAATACTGTTCATAATATATATCGGGACAAAAACATGCCTGCAGTGCATGTACACCTTTACATATTTTATTAGACAAAGTTCACATAAGGTCAGCTCAATAATTCTGAAGTAGGTTGGCCTTTTAATTTTGTTCGGTAGGCTGACAACCACCATTACAACTCTATATTATATCTTCTATCATTAAACTCTAGCTGACAAAGTAAAATGATATAGACAAGAGCTCTCCACATTATGTGAACCAGTTATATCTGTACCTACATTTACACATGCCGTTAGTGACTGCCGCCTACAACATAGGCTGATAATCTGAGGTTCCTTCAGAGTGTGACTCCTTTTATTATTATTTAAAATTAGAAGGCCTCCAACCATTATGCCTAAGCAAATTGCTTTGCAAAATGTGAAGCAAAAGAACTCTAAAACAACACACCAAGAATTCTCTTGGATTGGCCTCAGCACTTGTTATAGTTATAAGATAATATGGCTATTGTTTGTTCTTTAACCAAAAGTTCTGTAATTCCCATGTCGTAAGCTGCAGCCCATAATATTAACAAAAAAACATCAAAGAAAAAGAATGAAACAAGTTACACAGTTGCATCATTTACAATCCTATTGACTAGTCAAGCAACAATGGTACCTATCTTTTCAATCTGAACTTGGTCACCTTTAGATATAACCCAGTGCCCAATTTTCTATTGTGTCTAAATTTAACTGACAATGACTCGCATAATCCAATTGGTACATTGTTAAAAGTTTAAAATTAAATTAGTATGAACAGAAATAGAGTCCTTGTTTATTTACAAGACATGACCTTATTGTAGGAAGGGTTCATGTGCCAAGCAGTGGGGTAGTGCATTATCTAAAAGCACTAGGGTCTACTCTTACTTTGTATCTGTAGATAAAAGTAATTAGACGTTGTGAAGTGCCAGCCTGAACATGTCGTGTTCTACATAGAATGAATTTGCTATTGGCTTCAGTACAAATGTTTGAAAGTATGCATGGGGTAGATCATCATCCGTCTGTTTCAAATACAATTATATTATTCATTTCAAATTATGTCTTGATTCTAATATAGAATTTATATCTTCAGCAAAAGCATAAGCGATGACGTTTTTAAAATTATCAAATAACTGGATGCATCAACTTTTTTATAGAATCATATTATTTGAGCAAATAGAAGACAATATCACAAAAAATATGCACATCATTTTAGCAAATTAAATATTATTCTATTGTTGATCTATCAATGAATTATAAATATATTAGGTAGTGCATACCTGGAGTTGTCCAAGCACATTTATTAGTACTCCACCATCAAACATGGGCTGTGAGTCAACGGCAGTTATAATCCTTCCAATTTTTTGAAATGCCAAACTCTGAAATAAAATAGCAAACAATAGAAACTAAGTTAACTTACTCATTTCGCAAGTTATAGAAAAATGTAATGCATACAAGTAATCTGTCTGATAGTCCAAAAAAAATAATGACAGTACAAGACAACCAACATTATGATATATATCCATTCAAATGATATATGAACTATAATAAATTTGATTTTATTTTCTGTTCAATCTGACAGGAGTCATTGAACCGAGATAATTAATTTGATAAGGCAAATGAAATGCAAACATACATTTAACTTTTCCATTATTTTAACTGCACCTTGCAACTGTACTCCTTCAAAGGTCATGAATGACGTTTCAACCTGCAAAGAGACATCAATAACATGATCAATATTACTGAAAGTGGGGCTCCAGCTGGGGTTACTCAGTGACTCATAAATTGTTATAGTCACTCTACCAGTGCAAATACAATAAACCTGCATGTTAGTCACCTTTAGATGACAGCGTGCATTGATTCAATTATCAAGAAATCAAACATTATACAAAAAGAGAACCTATTTCGGCGGGAGCAATGAGTTAACCTAAAAGTAAAAAAAAAAAACTATTTCCTCCAAGATAAGGTATCTTATATGCAACAATCACAAATCCATGAGACTGCACAAATTTTAATCAAAGGATAACTCACATTATACATATTCACTAGGTTTGGTCGCTGTGCCGGATCATCGAACAGTGTGTAATATTGCTGTACAAATCCTTTGCCAATTGCATCGTATTGTGGATTGAGCGCCATTCTGACGAAGTATATTTACCTAAATTCCACTAAAACACCCTAAAATCACTTTCAATAGTAAAATGCAGGCCTTTTAAGGGGCTTTTGCATACCCTGGACGAGGCTTTCTTTTTGTCGCACGATAAAAATGGCAAACCGTTTTTGGTGTTGCCCATTGTTACAAATTACACTGACGTAACATCATTCGTTCATTGTGCTAAAAGCTCTTGCTTGCAGCCTAAAGTCAAAGAAATATTTGAAAGTTTGTCTCTGGATTTCTATTGTCTATGTAAATGCTACGATACGTCAATAGTTTTGTTTGACAGGTCTCTTGTTTTGGACTTGTATGAAAATAATTGGTTGGGTTTTTTAGTTTGCTTAAAGTGTGTGTTTTAAAGAAACATGTCCTTAGCTGATGAACTGCTTGCTGACTTGGAAGAAAATGACGATGGAGAACTTGAAGCTCTCATTGAAACTAATAAAATGGACGAGAACCATGAGTTCGCCGTTCCATACCCTGTAATACCAAAAGAGGAAGATATCAAAAACGTGTCTATCAGAGAATTAGCGAAATTGAGACACTCGGATCGATTGAAACGGGTAACTTGAATTTTTATTGGAGTATATAACACAAAAATACCATGTTAGCACTATGATTGTATACCCTAAACTTGTAATTTCAGGTAATGACATCAATAGAACATAATGTTGGAAACAATAGACAAAAAATAGAAGTAACTGGCTTGATGGAAACAGATCCTGAGTACCAGCTCATAGTAGAAGCTAATAACATTGCTGTTGAGATTGATGGAGAAATTGGTAGGTTTTTTAGAAGTTATTTTAAGATTAGAACAAATTTGGTTGATTTCACGGTTTGTAGCTAGATGATGCTATTACCTTCTAAATATAAATATAATTTATTTTGGGGTAAAAATTATCATCAAGATATTAATTGCCATTGCACAATAGTGTGCAATATACCATTGTAAAAGTAATTCTGACCATAGACACTGAAAATAACAAAGCCAAAAAGGAGCTAGGTATACTATAAGATAAACATGCTATAAAATTATTTTTCAGCAATTATCCACAGATATGTTCGAGATAAATATCAGAAAAGGTTTCCCGAGTTAGAATCCCTAATTATATCACCACAAGACTATATCCGGTCTGTCAGGGAACTGGGCAATGATTTAGACCAGGCTAAGAACAATGAGACACTGCAGAGTTTCCTCACACAAGCTACTATTATGATTGTGTCTGTGACTGCATCTACTACACAGGGGTGAGTTCATGATAAAATGCTTATATATACATAGTGTAGTTTAAATTTTAGTCACTGAGGTGCTTGTGGCTTAGTTGCTGGTGCATGGGTCAATCAATCATAAGTTGGTTTTGGATATGTTGCTTTGTAGTTGGATGAGTATTACAATTGTGGCAAATATAATTATTATAGAAATAAGTCACATTTTTGCCATTCGTTATAGGTAGTAAGGAGTTTGAACGTTTGAAAAGTAGTCCTACCAAGAGGTTGGTTTTGCCAAATAACTGGGTCGAGGAGTTTAGATAGGCAGTTGCTCCATGTGAAACACTGATACACAGTTAGACTAGAAGCTGATCCCAACATGGCTTGGGCAAACACTAGGCAGAACCTCAATTTAAACAGAACCTTTTGTTATGTTATATTTATTTCATAATTTTTTTTTTACTTTCAGGAAAATATTGACTGAGAATGAGCTGGCTGAAATAAATGAAGCTTGTGACATGGCTTCAGAGCTTAATAACTTCAAATCCAAAATATATGAATATGTTGAAAGCAGAATGGCATTTATTGCACCAAACATAACAGCAATTGTTGGTAAGTTCAATTTAGTTGTTAAAATTCGTAGTCTTAATCGGGGGTCATGGCAGTGCCCCCGTCAAGTCTACTTCATGTACTAGTTCCAGTTACCATTCACTGGTTCCAGTGATGATATCTGGTACAATCTGGTGGAGTGGTTTTTATTGCTTTTATGTGCCCCGTGGTGGCAATAAGCCGAGTGTATTCGTACAGCTGATAGAATCTGCTAATAAAAAATGCTCTTAATTCAACATGTCTTTAACTACTTACTTTGTTTTGTACATACATATATAACCGGTTCTTCAAACCATACAGACAAAATTGTATTGCTGGGGAGTTTGTTCCACCATTTCTTCCTAGCGATAACACATAGGAAGTGGTGAAGGAAGTGCATTTTTGGGGCTGTCTTTTGTAGAATTGACCTTCAAAAAGTGCTGATTTTCAGCCATTTTGAATAAATGAATTTTTATCTTTTTTTAGGAGCTTCAACAGCAGCAAAAATCCTGGGTGTGGCAGGAGGTTTGTCTAAACTGGCCAAAATGCCAGCTTGTAATATTCTTCCATTGGGGCAACAGAAGAAAACCCTGTCTGGATTCTCACAGGCCACAGCTCTCCCTCATACAGGATTTATTTATTTCTCATCTATAGTTCAGGATACACCACCAGTAAGTGGGAAATAAACTTTAATTAACACATAATATACTTCCCTTTCTAAAATGTTTTGTAAACCGATACTTGGTGGCTAAAATAGTAGCTACAAGGATGAGACACCATCTTAGCCATGTTAAAAATAAGTTAATATTTTTTTTCTATTTGTGTCGTTTTTGAAGTTTACATTATTTTTGGCCGAAAATTTTACGCAAAATAGTTTCTGCTAATACAAATAATATTAAAGAAAGTACATGTTATGTTCATTATTCTGTCTTGAAAGAAACACAAACCCTTACCTCTTTAATAGAATTTTGTGCATTTTATTTTTTTAGGAACTACGATACAAAGCAGCGAAGCTAGTGTCAACAAAAATAACGCTGGCAGCTCGAGTGGACGCGTGTCACGAGAGCACAGACGGACACATCGGTAGAATGCTCAGGGAGTCTATTGAGAAGAAACTTGACAAAATGCAGGTGAGAAAGGAAGATACTACATTTATTTATTGCTATCGTGAAATGATAATTAACGGAGTGTAAGTGCATGCTAAAGCTCACTCAATAGTCAATAATATTAATGTTTCATGTCAGTCAAAATGTAGAAAGAATTCTTCGAGAACTTGGTTTTAAAATTACCGCTTTTAGCGCTAGCTTAAAACCATCTTCTTGAACTAAGTTAATGGTTTAAATTTAGTACTAAAGCCGGTATTTTGAAAGAGTGTCGGTAAAGTCATACCCATGTCTAAATAGCGACGTTATACATAAAAAGGTATATTAATGGCCAATTAATCATTTAATTTTGTTTTACTAGGAACCACCGCCAGTAAAGTTTGTAAAACCTCTACCGAAGCCCATAGAGCAAAGCCGAAAGAAAAGAGGTGGTAAACGAGTGCGCAAGATGAAGGAACGATACGCCATGACTGAGTTCAGGAAGAATGCCAACAGACTTAACTTCGCTGACGTGAGTGTAACGTTTGAATTTTCGTTTTGTATATTTCTTGAACAGACACAGTACATAATATAATAACAAAAAAAGGGTTTTTAAAAAAACTAAGCATGCTTTCTGATACGTCGTTATCACATAGTAACCTAGTTGGTCTAGCGGTTGCAAGTACGACTGTCATGCACGGGGTCCCGCGGTTGATTCCTGGTTCAAGCCAAAATGGTTTTATGGGCTTTAGAAACTTTCACAAAGCAGCCCGGAGTCGATGTAGTGTTGTTGGTTGACGAAGTTGGTGGTGTTACACCTCCGTGCCTAAGAGGGCTCGTTAAGACTACTAGTCGGTAGCAGGATATGACGCACTCGTTAAAATTCCACGTAAAAACTCATACTAGGGCTTGTCAGGTGATAAAACCTGCAGCTCAGGCGATGAGAAGAAAAGACTGTCATTTACTGTCGTAAAATCTAAAAAGATCTTTATATTTTCAATAATCTCAGCCTTAATAGTTAATTACCCAAGTATTATATTTGTTTCCTACAAATATTGCCTTTCAGTTTATACCCAACAAAGCTCGCCACAAATGGGTTACTGTGTATTGCCGTGTTAAACGAAATTACATAGCCATTTTAATGAAACAGGTATCATATCGGCGAAAATTCTTAGCATTACATTATAGAGAAACCGCCATAATTAGCGGATACAGCGAGAGCGGCTAATGCACATTGTACGTTGATACGAAATAATTGATGGTATGATTATCTGCGCTTGCGTTCGCGGAATCCTTAAATGTGACGTCACGCTCGGCGGTCCGCGGCAGATGTGTTCGAATTTCAAATGGCTGTAGAAGTGGCCCGTTTTTTCGCGCGACTCAAATAGACCGGAACTCGACCTGTTGAAGCGCGCTGACGTCCGTGCCGGCCCCGTTGCGCGTGCGCCTAGCTATTAACTATCTGACACACGGTTGTGCCAGTATGATAGCTCATCTTACTTCTTATATGTTACTAAGTTTGAGGGGATATTATGAAATATTTGTTTGTTTTTTTTTTTTTATAAAATATTTCTTTTAACATTTATTAAGCGGTCATGCGCGTGACGGTTTTATAAGGGTACTTAAGAAACAGCACGTCAAAGGAATTCCTGTCTACGGGGATCGTTTGTCCTACTTAAAGTTTTCACGTTAAATATAATAAGAAGATACAAAGTGGTTATGGTTTTCAATAGACAATTGAACCTCTAACTGACTGAAAATAGAATGTAATAAACTTATCTAGGACAGTCGCGTAATATTTGGCGCGTGAGTTAATATGAACAATACATAATTTGTTTCCTTTACTAGGCGTGACAATCGGGGCAAATTACTTGCCTCATTAATTCGCTTTTTTTCAATAGGAGATATGATATTGTATGCCTAAGAATAAAAAAATGGGGTTTATGTATTTATGAGATCCAGGACGGATCTATAGACAGTATGCGAATTCCAAGAATTTATGACAAAGCCATGATTCAGTAACAACTTGCTTGAGACTTTTTATAGGGCTTTCTCAAGAAGCAAAGGTACTCGCGTCATAGCAAAATCTACATTTTACTAGTAATATTATAAAGAGGAAGGAAAGATTTGTTCGTTTGTTTGAATAGGCTCCAAAATCACTCTTGGCAAGCTACACTCTCCCCGGAGAACATAGGCTTACTTATCTGAGCGCACGGGAGTCCCCCAGCCATATGTTTTACCGGCTCAGGGAAGAAGTTTATCTACCGGGGACGTGGGAGTATCCGCAAGAAAAAGCTAGTCATTAATAAATTTATATTTTTATTGAATTCGCCATACTAATAAGCCGTGTGTCCGCACTTCGGTTTAAGTATTAGCGCACTTCGTTGGCGGCGCTTTAATCGCCGGCTTCGATCGGAACACCATCAATTATAATTCCATCTGTGCTAATATTATTCGCCGTTTACCACCAATCGAGGCGTTTTCTAATATTGTACGAGATTTATGATTAAATTAAATTCAAATCCGTTTTTATGGGAAGTAAAAGTTAAAATAATTTTTATATGCATGTAATATTTGCATTTGCCGTATGAATTCAATGATTTGAAGGCAAATGATTTTATATTTCGGTTATAAAAGGATATAATATTTACAAAGATTGCGATATCATTGATTCACGGTTTGATACACATTTACGCTTCAAAATTACAATTAAACCATTAGTTTTTTTCGCAAGAGCTGTTCTTCGAAACCATATCAAACAAACAGATGTGATTTCTTTTTGGCTAGTAATAGAAAGCCGAACTAAGTACCTATACTCAGCTATTTTTACCGACAACATAATGCCAAGCCAATACATTTATTTTATAACATGTGAAACTTCAATTTACTTAATGGTGTTGTGTACATACAAACACATACATACTTCCTTATTTGGGCTTTAGAATTTTCAATTTTATAACAGGAAGTTAGAGGTTATAATATTGATTGCCAATCATTTCTTTGATAGTCCGCCATGATGGCCGGTGTTGCCATCCGGAAAGAGTTTTCTTTTAAAAGGAAGTACATTTCCTTTATTATTTTTTAATTGAGATGCTAAATGGGAGACTTCGTTTATTATCAACGGACACACCCATTGGAAATATTGTGAATGGTTTATTCACTCGTAATTAATTTTATGATGTGTATTTGTAATTGAGCATGTCTATAGATTTTAACGGTCCTAGAAATGAACATTTCAAAATGTTTAAAGACGTTTTCCGTTTTATTATACACACCGAATAATCCTCAAACTAATAAGACTTGACGCCATTTACTTATATCCAATTTATTACATCAAATTAAAACATTTTTTTTTCGCAGATCGAAGATGACGCTTACCAAGAAGACTTGGGCTACTCTCGCGGTACAATCGGCAAGTCAAGCACCGGTCGCGTGCGTCTACCGCAAATAGATGAGAAGACTAAAGTGCGCATAAGCAAGACTCTGCAGAAGAACTTGCAGAAACAACAGCAATATGGTGGCGCTACTAGTATTAGGAGACAAGTGTCCGGTACTGCATCGTCTGTTGCGTTCACGCCATTACAGGTTTGTCTTTTTTTAATAACTACGTATTTACATTAGAAAATAATGATTTGAACAAAAACAATATTATTGCTAAATATTCTTATCTTTTTCACTGCCAAGCTCACATATTGATGACAAACCAAAAAGTGTGTGATATAATTTCAAAGTCACGACTGTATTGTAGGAGAATGAATTATTAGCTTGGCGCTGAGGGCACGTCTTTCTTTTTGACGTGGCGTTTAAAAGGTTAAAGGGGCTGAGAGAGAGTATGATTTCCTGTAAGGTTAACAGTGACTACAAGTAATTACAATGCCAGCTTCTACATTATTATCTATATTCATCAAATCATTTCCGTGTGCGATTTATTTGGTCTTAATAAATAAACATTGATAATCTATCGTATTTTGGGTTACCAGAATAATAAACCCAAAAAGGTTGATTACCAAAAATTTGAAATGCTAACACTTGAATATTTTGTAATTCATAGAAATGGAAAATTAATGTATAAATTACTTACGAAACATAAAGCTACGTCATCCAAATATTTGCATTGCTATGAATAATTTCATATAGATCGATTATCTTCTAATTATTATTTTGGAAACTTATACAAAATGTTATATCACCGATTAACATGATAACTTCGAGATTGTTCTTATTGATATACGAAATACAAAAATGTGACATTAAAATTGACTGAAGGTCACTCGTGTAAGCAGGTTTAAGTTTTGCTTAGCAGGATAGGTTCACGTCTTTGGTCTTTTGATTTTCTTGGTATCGCGAAACATCAGGTTTTAATTTTATATCGATATTTTACTATTAGGGCCCGTTTCACCGTTCACCACCTACGAATAAGTTCCAGATACTTTATTTGGTAGATCATTTCATACAAATTCTGTTCGATTTTTTAATTGATCTGGTAGATAGTGGCTATTTGGACATTGTGAAACCACACACCTATACTATTTGTTGAAGTTAAATATTTGTAAAAAATTAAATGCTATAATTTGACAGATAAAAATAATTAAGGAAAACTTGCCAAAGATTTTGATGAGATTCATGTCTATTTTAGACTTAGTTGCATATAGTTTCAGCGCTCCAAAGACTCGCTGTCAGCAGTCAAGCATAAAAAAAAACAGCTACATTATAAAAAATACGTTTCGTCACGGACATGTAATCTTTTAGAATAAACAGAGCCACTTAATACAGTTAAAACGGTATATTTTTGACACTTGATTTTTCTACACTATAGAACATTAGAACCTTTCCTAGTATCATGTCTTCCGCGTATAAATGAAGGCGTCATTGATTATATATTTGAGTAAAAGAGAAATTTACGTGCACATATGACGCACATGAGTGAGCCTTAATAACCATATTGTAATATTATTATATTTTTCTGCGTAGGTATTACATGTTTATTGTCCTAATTTCCAATATCAGTAAGGCTTACGTTATCAGTTTCACCGGTTACGGATAAGTTCTAGATAGCTTATCTGGCAGATAATTTCATACAGATTCTGTTTTTTTTTTATTTATCTGATAGATAGTGGCTCCGTAATCGGTGAAAGTAGCCCTAAGTAAGCTCGCTTTTTTGTAATCAAGATAACTATTAAAAGTTATTCAGGCCCAGTTTTTGAATTCATGTATTAAATATTTTATTTTCTGACCGAGAACTATTACCAACATCTATGGTAATTGGTACGTTTGAAGCAGCATAACCTGCGTACTGGCAATTTACCTTGGTAAAATGATTTATAGATCAATTCCGTTTGCCCTTCACGAATGAGACACTCTATTAGATATTCAATTATAGCCCATCGATATATCTTCGTGATCCATCATGTTTTCTAAGCGGACATGGCGTTTTATAGACACCATTAAAGTCGTCGTCAGATACCATGTTCGTACTTGATAAAGCCGTATGTACCTATAGGTATTGCATTGATTTTCGACGGTTGCAAATTAAGAAAGCATTTTTCGAATTTTGAATTATGCCAAATGCATTCTACGTTATGTGATCTGATTTATATCTATAATAAATTGCATTTTTATATCTCGGTTAATATTAATTAATTATATTTTTGAGGATGATAATGACGATCGTGTTACTATACGTATGATCCTCTTATGTTTAGTTACTATAAAAATAGTAATTTAAACTCAAACTCATTTATTCAAATTGGGCTGATCAATCAGCACTTTTCGAACGTCAAAAACAAAAGACAGCCCTCAAAACTCCCACCCTTCTTTAATGATCTTCAAGTAATGCTGTAACCAATTAAAAAACTTCAAATCGAATGTCCATTAATGTTAAGTAATGTAAATATAAAACTGATTGTTACCCTAGCTCTCATTATTTTTAAACTATTCGATTCTACACAGAAAAACGTTTCGACTATTTCATTTTTTGAAGCGATGTCATGGTAAAGAATAATTATCTAGTAGGATAAGATAAGATTACTACAAAAAAATATTCCCGCTCCGTTTCCGTACCCAGAACTGATGATTATAGACACGTGTGGACTAGTGGACTACATGAACACTTACAAACCAATCAACAATATACATAAGACTATACTCAGTGCAATCACACCGACTCCGCTGCAACGGTCATGCAAGCCAACAAAAACTCACCATAAACGTTTTAAAATTACATAACTATACGTTGACTCTTGTAAAAAGAATCTGTGTCGTTGTACGCACATAACAAACGCATTGTTTCAGTACATTGTCTCACGTATTCCTTTACTTGTTAACGTACATAATACGAATAGAGCCATCTTCTCATTATACATAATAGTTTTGAGATTTTTCTGCATTCTTATCTACAAGTAATTGAGATTTACAATAGCTGTTTTGAATTGCGACCTAAAATGTAAACAATGGAAGTGTTTTTGACTATAACTTTTGTCTATGCGCTGTTTAAATAGGAAGGAGGTTTTATATTGCGGTCCCACGGTTTGAAACTGGATTAAGTTCTTAGCCTAATCTGTGTACTTTAATCAGATAGAAATTAGCTATGCGCAATTCTTCATCTTTATTACGGTTTTAATAATAGTTATAACTGAAATAAAACTAAATGCACCCTTAGTTTTGAGCTGTATAAGTGATGCCTTTGTAGCGGATGCCTGACAGCGTTGACCCATTATTTGATGGATGTGCCCTAATTGAGAAAACTACAAAATATAGTTTGCTGCGGCGCTATCTTTTGATTGAGTTAATTAAAATTGGATATCGTCATTTGAATATTTTCCTTGAATTCATAATTTGGAATGTAATTAAGATCAAATTAAGGCTTTCTTTTTTGCAACTCTATAAATCTCCCGTGATTTACATCATGCATTATAATTTATTGAATTTTTATGCAAATACATAACAAAACATCTTCTTAAGGCCTGAAAACTAGTTTAACCACCAATTTAGGATTTCTCTTTCCTATCACAACCCTCTATAATAAATCAGCCTAATCTGCAACACAAGCTACTATGCTAAAGTCCATTCTTATTTAATAATTTTTTATGGTGCCTGACGAGCTTACAATGCCTAATATTTTACTGTATTTATTAAGAGAACACAATATTCAAAGCCGTTGTACAGACGCCAGCACATCAGGCTACCCGAAACTGTCAAAATCTTCCATTCAACTTTGAACTACATATAATGCTACAGCGATAAAGTTGAAAATTTATAAAGAAAATTTGACAGATTGTAGTAGTCTTATGTGCTGGCGTCTGTACATTATGTCGGTGTCGAATCCCAAAGTAATAGTATTCCGCCGCTTTCTTGTCTTCCAGAAAAACAGGAACAGCCATACAATTATTCTCGACCTCTTTTCCGTCAACGCTGTTTTTCTTCATAACAAACATAGTCGCGTGTCATTACTGTCAAAATTTTTTACGATTCTGTCCATCTGGAGGATCATTATGTCTTTATATTTTCCGCATCACCGCGTTTCCCATTATTAACTCCATTACACACGCCTCGTGAGCCAGGGTTGATATTGCAAAAAAATCTGCAGAGCAATATTATTTGGTTGCTTATTATATCATTTTACAGGGCTGTATCACAAATAAAAAAAAATATAGTCGGTCCTAAAAGCGCTTCAGTATTATTGTGAATCCATGTTACAATGGCCCCTAAGATGACCTTTTGGCGTCTGCTTTAAGCTTCATTGAATATCCGGCAGACCTGGATACCCTTAGTACAAGCAAACACAACAGTACTATCTCACGTAGATCTGCGCCCTTGACTGACTGAGAGATATACGAGTTCATACTACTTGCGTTACCGTTCTAAACGTCCCATCAAAGTTATTACACTGATGCCCCCAGTGTGAGCCTAGCTTAGGAATTCTTCTCACGAGTGATGGTCATCAAAGGATTACCTCAAAGAGTAAATAATAATATTATTTACATTAATTGCAACACATAACTATAACATAATGATTAACGCTCAATCCTTCTCCGTGGGAGAGGAGGCCTGTGCGCAGCAGTGGGACGAAAAAAAAGGCTGTGATGATGATACAACACATATTCAATAATGATAATCTAAAACTCTAAATAAAACTATGAAAATAAAAAATATTGCATTGTCTATTAGCCTAAACACTCACACGCTTGTGCATGTATATAGACTATCGTTAACACTCCTGCTTGAGACTTAAACCGTAATATCCTCGCAAGATTATGCAACTATATCATAAATAAAGTACCCCTACATTTTCACAACAGCATAACTTACTCCAAACGAGCCAGCAAACAATTGTAAAGGTCCGCGCAAACCATAAATACTTGCATAGCACGTTAATCTCGAAGTTGCGATACACCGCCCTAACAGTAATGTGCACCGTCCATAACAGTCTATGTTACATCTTACGGTTATCTAGTAACGATCGCAGTTTCTTAACCATGACGTCCTTTTATGTCGGTTCAACAACCCAATTAGTGAATATTTATTTTATCTGTGGCTCTTCAGACGTCAATACGGACCATAGAGGTTGAATGCTTTCGAAAAGCTTCATTAACGCGTTTCTTTTACATCATGAATGGTATTGTTAATTATGTTTTGCAATCTGGTTTTTAATATCAAGCGTGTGATTCGCGTCACTTATATTGACACGCTCAAGTTTTTAACTCTTGTTCATAGTTCAACTTGAGTTAATTTACATTTACGTTGTTTGAGAGTTGGGGACTTTTTAATTAGGCATGTACCACGATAATATCGTCATGTGAAGTAAAGATAAAGAACCTCAACATAAATGTGTTAATTAATCGATTTAGCAAAGATATTGTATGCTGGCACTCGATTATGTTTCCCAAATCCTAAGGGGGCTACCAAAACGAGGGATACTCATACCCTACTAATACAAATTTACCTCGTGTCGAAGGCAGCCGTATTAATATTGTTAATAGGCTTAACATGAACTGAAACATATGTATCGTGTTACATAGAAAGTAGAAATCTAACATATTATGGCGACAAATGCACTATAACCTCGCGTCTATTTTTAGTGTCACACTTATTGAAGGCATATAATGCGCAATTATCACGGGAGTATTAAGAAAAAGCTTAGGACAATGTTTATCTGCATTTTATGGGGTATCTAAGTAAAACGATAGAATATCCAGTTATCATAAATTTTCCCCTGGCAATCTTCCTTCTCAAATCTGCATTAGACACTCGATAAGCTTTTGATCCTTTTTCTATGGTTATTATAGTTCCCAAGAACCACAACATGTAATGGCTTACGTGTTTACATTAGTGGTTTATAAAGCTCGTCTGTTTAATACTCTAAGGCAGTTTAGCATGTAGGCGAGCTGAGAAAATTACCTATTAGTATTTCAGGCAATCGGGCTAGGACAAGACTTTCTCCGTTTATATTTCGCTGTTGGTATTTGTGCTATGGGAATGGCAACGCCCTTAGGTTAAACGATGTTGGGCCTCGTTTAGATTTAGATATAAATCAAAATGGGAATATTTGCTTTGAGTGAGATTAGGTATCTGCTTTAAATGGACTGTTTGGATACTTGAGTTGAGTTCTTTGGAGATCCGTCATCTTATGTTAAAAGTAGACACTCGTAATAAGATCCCTTATTTAGAAAATTCTTATCCTTTTTCAAACAATGTATATACGGTTATGCTGTCTCTCAAAAATATTTGGAAGTACTCATTTGATTTTAATACAAAAAGCTGTTTTCATTTCGAAAGTACTTTAAATATTTATTATAGTTTATGAAACAGCCTTACATTGAGTTGCATACTCTCTGGCTGGTGCTTTTAATTAACATATTTATCTTAAAGCACTGATTAATCTAGCCACTAAAATTACAATATTCCACAAGATAATTGTAATCTCTGCTTGGCTGAACATTTTAAGTGGTCTCGATATGCACTTGAAAAACATTAAAATTCTATAGACTGTAACAGTGTACATTCATTGCGAATTAAACTGCAGATTTTTTTTCTTAATCTTTATAAACTTTAAAGAGCAAACAAAGGCCGGTATAAAGTTTCCCGATACATGTGTACTTTAATCCCGCTACCTATTGTTGCTTGACCGCGCCCTCATGTTTAGCACAGATAACCCAGCAGCCCAGTAAATATATATAGGTGTATCCATCCATTGGCCTCCGCCCGGCGCGCCCGCCGGCTGCCGCGGCGTTAACCCGCCACATCCAGCGACCGTTAGCTTGCCTGATAGCAATCAGCGAGATTATGCCCCCATCGCACTACACACAAGTGCATCGCTTACCTGATATACCTACCGTAAAAGCTGGAGATAAGTGCATCGATTGGTATTATGTATCGAATCAAATTTCTAAAGCGGCGGACGCCATTTCTTGCCGCGAAGTACACTCTCAGTATAGTGAATATTTACTAGACCATGCTGGGAATAATTTTCAATAACAACATTGTTAGTTTTGACCCCAGTGAAAGTCGCTGCACTTACATCGTTTTAATATTGTTTAACTTACAACTTAGTGATACTTTTTTAGTAGCACGCGATCGAGGTAATTGGAAAGAAATGAGCATTGGTGTCGATAATTCAGTGGGTCAAGCTCCTAGGAAACAGCGATCATAACACTTTTTTATGGTTTCCTCAAATACAAAATCCCATTAGCGCAACTAATTTGACTGGCTGACCGCGGTGAGAATAGAATAGCTGAATGGTTAGACGTTATTCGAAATTCAATTTAGAATTTTATGGGCATCTGAAGTTGTTTAATGCATGAGTTGTCTGTCTGAGTTGTTATGTAAAACTATAAAAGAACTTATGCCGTACATCGCGTGAACGTTTGTATCAACAAATGAAGCGACACGACACACCGCAAAAAGCATCTAACGTGATAAGCAAGAATTAAATGAATGGTCATTACTTGGCATTGCCTTACTTGCGTACGAGTCGGATTATTGCTGCGTTGGCGCAGCTATTACAACCACCAGAGATAATGATAGAATAACAAGTGGAATGCCGAGTAATGACACGAATAACAAACTGATTTAAACAGCGGGTCACCGTCTTGTTAGTGCAGAAGATTGTAGATATTAACTGTTCGTATATCATGGAGCTCGTTTCAGAAGAAATTACATGGCGTGATACTTTGTAATATAACGCGCACTTCCATAGAAGCTGTCACATCACTTACAACGTGCTTAATTGATACATTACAACGATAGTCTATTGCCTTGTAAAGTTAACTCAGCATCTTCATTAATATCCAGCTAGTGTTGTGATGATGCATCTATTTATAAGCATTAAGATTAATGCAAATATCGTCTCTTTAGGTATCCTTGATCATGACTAACACGTCTGTTGTTTTGGAAAATGCTAAACCTGATTTATTTGTTACAGGGTCTTGAGATCGTGAACCCGCAAGCGGCAGAAACTCGCGTCAACGAAGCAAATGCCAAATACTTTTCGAACACATCGGGGTTCTTGTCTGTCGGCAAAGACACGACTTAGCGTACTTTTCATCCCACATAGTGTTAAAAGTTTTGTGAATAAATTGTGACCGGAGAGTAAGTTTTGTTTTATTTTACCTAGATACAGTCGGTGCAGCGCTAAGTTGGCCACGAAGAACGTGAGCGTATCCATACGAGCGATTTCACCCCGACTCGTGTTTCGAATTAGGTACAGACAGCACATCAAACTACTCAAATTTTCCCGATCAACTTCGAACTATATGCTACAGCGATAAAGTTGAAAATCTATTAAAGAAATTTCACAGATTGTAGTAGCTTCATACGCTGGCGTCTGTACTTCAACGTTCCATTGTTAAATAGAAATGATCCAACGTTTAAATGGACACTTGAATACAAAATATTTTGCAAGCATACCCAAGTGTTTGTAAATTTTAATTACAATTAACAATCCATTGCCAAGTCAACGACAGTAAGTTTGTTGGGTCTCTTAAAGAAATTGTACTTGTGTCTACAGGCAGCGGTGAAAGACGTCTTGTCGAATTTCAAATAACATTTGAAACAAACGACTGTTCAGAATTTTGCACCTGCTTGAAATAGCCAATACCTTAAAAATAATATTAGCCTTTCTATCAAAGTAGTTATACAAGGATTTATGATATAATCCTTTGGTTATCTTTTCCAAAAGGACATATTCGGACATGACCATGATGATTTGACCTGCAGACACTTGGTTCTTACAAAATAGCTTTTATTTTGAAGCAAAACCCTGGGGATTTACCAACTATTTCAATTAAGTCTTTTTCAACGCTGTCTATTTTAAAATAACACAGATACAGACGGCAACATATCAAGCTACTACAATCTGTCTTTCCTTAATGGATTTGCAACTTTATCGCTGAAGCATATGGTTCAATTTATATATTATGGAAAAAAAATCATTTTCGGGTAGCTTGATCTTGGTCTGTACATACCCATAAGAGCCAAGGCCTTCATCATCTAAAATAGAACAATGTTCACAGTAGAGGTGCCTGGGAACATAGGCCAACGTAAATAAACGTCTAGTATATAGTAGCTATGTATACAGCCGTCCGCCATTACTGGCATTGATAAAGTTGACCTACAATCAATCAGCAAAGGTCTACCTTTCACAAACGCTGTGTTTATCACAGATTAACATCATTTAGTGTACTTCATTCTGTGAAGTCACGAAGGAAAATACTTTGAAAGAAGATTATAGCACTAAACTGTTCTATCAAACACAATTAGAGTTCATCATCATTATCATTAGCTATCTTTATCGCTCACTGTTTCAGTGATTATTCTTCACGAAACTTGCTGTTGATATCATTAGGGCTCATTTGTTATAAACGATACTATATTAGTCTTTCAGTCATAATGACTGGTTTCGACAGCACATCAAGCTACAACAATGTGTCAAATTTCCTATTGTTCAACTGTACGCTGAAGCACATGGTTCTAAGTTGATGTGGAAAATTTTTCAGTTTCGGTTAGCTTGATGTGCTGGCGTCTGTACATAATTAGGGTAAATACACATCCATAAAATTAAGAACCGATAAACAAAAGCCAGAAAAAAATTTTTTTTTTTTGTTTGCAGTCATGTAATACAATATCTTTTTTAAATAATTACCTAATATGAATAACTTAAAACTTATTTATAACTCAATTATAATAATTTAATAACTTAACACTAATCCGACATCATGAATGGGCATGCGATTAGCAATTAATTATGAAGAATATTCAAAGGAAAGGTCCGTTCTAGTTCTGTCACTTCCTTGTATTTCAGTGTGTAATTACGCAAGTCCAGATGCACTGGCCGGCTGGGTTACTAAACAGATTGGCACACAAACTTATCCACATTCCATACATTTTAATACTTATGACGGCTTGTAATGTTCTTTATAATAGATAGTTGGCTTTTTATAACACGGGCGTAAATAAAGTTTCTCAAGTGTCTATGTGAATTGTGAAAACATAATAATATATAAAAACTAAGCTGCAAATAAAGACAGCTGCAGTTATACGTGCAGGATTATAGATACACAGATTAACAGGTCAACTTTATTATGCTCCTTGTTTCTTATCTGTGTTAATTGAGCTACATTCCTGCTTTTACAGCGTAATTTTATTTTAATACAGCTATTGAAAACAGACGTTAATATAAAATAATAATAAACTCAAACTTGAAAATCTTGAAGCGTTAAATTTAATTGAAACGGTGAATAGGCACAGAGTTAAAATGGCGGGGAAACGACATAGATGCAAAATGTAGGTAATTATTATCTGTGGACTCGCTGAATGTGGGAGTTAATCAATTTCTCGCTTATTCAGCTCCTCCTGCCTAGTTAAATCTATCAAATGGACAGTAGAAAGCGTACATGCGATATTAAAATACCTGTATAACTTAGTCGAGTGAATTCACCATTGGTATTGCCTATTAACTTCGAAGTCATGTTAATAAAATTCTTGTTGGCAGTATGTAGGTACTACATGTCATTTTCCTTGCTGGAGATCCTGTTACGAAAAACTGAAAAAATAGTTTTTGATTATCATTAGGTTTTATTGAACAAGAGCTTCTTTTTACCTTTAGATAAGAGTTCTCAGTTGTTCCTTGAATTTTCCAAGATAAAGAAAATAATGTTAATAATTGAGTTATCCGTTACATGGCATTCTTGTCATGATATGTACATCCACCTACCTACATGTTTGTCCCATGTCCCAAACCAAGAAGTACCTATGCGAAAACTTCTATGTCCCAAAGTCCTAAGCATTTGAGAAGTAGAATAAGTGCAAGGGAATCGAGTTAACAAAAAACTCGTCCACCCGTCTAGTTCATTGTTTTGCGGTGTTACTGCAGTTCAAGGACGACTGGTTACGTTACTATTTACTTCGTTACGAATGCAAGGATTATTATGTATGTAGGTTAAGTTTTTATTGGCTGTGTGTTTTTTTCCGCGTCGTAGAATGTGCAGTGCGTAGGCTACGGTAACGAAAAATAACTGGTATTATAGAGTGTTATTATTGTTCCCAAAATTGTTGTTTGTGGTTTTTCTTCATGTTTTGATTGCCGATTGTACGTCTTTTACAATTATTTCTAAAGTTCATTGTCCTATAAGGTACCCAATGATAAGTACCAAGTATCAAACTGTTAGACTGTAATACCTACTCAACCTAAATTAATCAGGTACGTTATATCCAAGGTACCTGAAAAATTAATCATCAATCATAAGGAAAATACCTAGTAGATTAATTACTGACTGACTAGAGTCTGATTTGAGTAGTCGTAACTAAGTTGTCGAATATTTAAAGCACATTCTCTTTCAGGGTATGCAAATATCAAATTAAAATATTAATCTATCAAACTTGGTGACATAACCTTGCAATGTAACCGGTCCATATGTATATGCGAAGTCACAGTCTAAAATAACGGACATGAGAGCCTAGATATAATACGTCATACATTCGATTCAATCGAGATGTTTAGTTTTGAAATATCCTAAGTAAATGTAAGAAAACTGTAAGTACCTACTTTTTCTGTTGTAATTATTGGTCTTCCTGTTTATATCATTACCATCTATCAAAGATGGAGGATGTAGGTATTATAGGTAGATTTACCTAAGATGCACTATCCACAGGATATGCAATATTAAAAGCCTACTTCCCAAACATTTTTTTTACATAATAACTTCCATAACAGACGTTATAGGACCAACGTTTATTCTATTTACAATCTCCGGGAAATGGGAGGGCTTTCTCCGCTACATGTTTTTTTTATAATATTATAATTTTTATTAATAATATTTTTTTTATAATATAATATTTTATAATATTTTTTTTATAATGACATGACTTTCTTGTTTAATCGAAACAGATTATTTATATTACGCACACGTATCTAGATTATCTACCTTTCTGGCTTCGTGAAACGATGACCCAATTTCTTCTTATTTGTCCCCCATCATACATCTTACGATGTTTGCTAATGTCAAAGCTAGACGTTTGTCCTAAATTTTATGACTAGATCTAGATTTTAACACATTCGGAGGTTTATAGCGGGAACAAAATTTGTATGGAATTTGGAATGAGTTCTTGGAAGGTAGCAATCGATTTGTAGGTCCTAGCATATTTAATTTTAATTATTCTAAATCTGGAAGCGACCATAAGAGACGGCAGAGTCTTCTTTGCGGAGATTCTTCCTCGCTTTAATTTATATTCTAAAAAAGAAGACATAAGTTAAGATACACTGAGCAAGACTTAAGATAAACACTGAAGAATGTACAAGAGCAGCGCAGAAAAGTTGTGTAATATTTCTAACAACGTTCACCTTAAAAAGTAAATATCGAGCCATAACTGGGTACTTCAACAGAGCATGTGCCGAGTGAGAAGTTCCAGGCATTCAGCCGTGATCTATTTAATCAACTGCCCTACGTAACCACCGCTTGTTATGAAAATAAGATCTACTACCTACTTATTCTTGTTATGTTAGTAAAATTGACAATAAAATATGTGAGAATATAGGGCGGGCGTTTTGGGAGATGTCTATTGTCTTGACTTTCGAAAGCATCTTATTGAATCTGCTTAATTTTGCAAATATAAAATAAGTTTCAATAGTGCATATCCATGAATCAACAGGTACGTATTGCAAGAGTTCAATCACATTGGTTACATCCATCCTCGGGCCCTAAAGTAGCACTAAACTCGATCGTGATAGAACTATAGTCACTTCTCATAGTATACCCCTCAACTGCCTTAATATTCGTCAAATACTCTCACTTGCCGCTTTCTGCTTTAACAATTATAATACAAGAACTGTGCCTTGCAATTAATGCCGGTTTTATTCTAAAAACGTAAATTAATTTTTTAGTTGCATTAAAATGAATGAAATTTCTATTCTCAGTCTTTTGTTAGACTATGAAGATTTCATGAACATGACACACTTATTATGTCGGTAAAACGTAAAATTATGATAAGCGCAAGAAAGGAAAAAAGGAAATTTTTGAAATATAAAAAACATAATTCGGGCCTGCTTTGAGTGTTATTAATAAAATTACGAGAACGACAAAACTTTTACCGAAATAAGGTTGTTTTCGATTTCTTTGGCATTTAGCCCATTATGCAAGAATAAGTCGGTCACAAAGTATTACCTACACTGATAAGGTTTACTAACTTGTATAATACTTTGAGGTAAAAATTGTTACGTTTCGAAGTATTCAGCACATGCTTCAGTTTAGTTTTCTGTTCTCCTGAATCATTATTTTCAGTAGGTAACCAAACATATGCCCATGAATTTATGCCTCACCGTCTCGCGAACGTTTAGAATATGTTCTAAGAAAGCCTAACACTCTGTACGGAATATGTATGACAATAAAATACTCATAACATCGACAATACACTCTCAAAATATTTATAATACTTCGCAGAGTCATAGCCTGCACTTGAATTGTGCGTGGGCTTGCATAAGGACGACCGCTAGTAACGGCCATTCTACGTGCCTCGAATGTATTTCCAAAGCAAATATTCAACATTTACATATGCTAATCGCAAAGGTTTTAGTTCGACAACTTTTGCAACACCCTCGTCTATTATCTCCATCGTGTTCCAAACTCGAATCTGGTTTAACTTGTATCTGGCGCGTCTATTGTGCGACAACGGATTGCCGGTGCAGCATTACGTGATGTCGTGTAGATAAGATACACCTAACAAGAAAAGAACGTTAACGGTTCATTGAAATCGAAAGAGTAGGTACGGGCTGAGTGAACGCCTGTACTTCGCCCGAGAACAGGTTCCGAGTGGCGAGCGAGCAGCGAGTCAGCGACACATCCCGACTGGCCCGCGAGGTTACCGCGCAGTGCTCCGCCGGCCGCTTATCTACGTGCGCGTGCGCATCCGATACCTAACGACCGACCGCGGGAAACAACCGCCGCGAACTTTACACTAAATCCGCTGTAGATAACTCCTTACATTTATCACCAAACGAAACCAGTGCTTTTATATAAATTAAAAACTTACAAAGATATTGATTATGAAAACTTGACTCGGATGGTGTTTGAAGTGTTTGTGCAACCGGCATTTGAATAGCCGTTTGATAGTATGTTGCGGAGTGGACTGGCTTGATTAAGTGGGTGTAGCCATGGCGAGCTTCGAGGACCTTGCTTTCGACTGGGCGTCGCTCTGTCAGGATTGTCCGGAATGCTGGACCCAGTCAGGTAAACGACCCTTATTGATAACCGTCTCAAATTGTCACTGCCTTTTTTACTGGTGTTTACAGTTTGTTTGCTGTATCCCTAAGATGTGAACTAGTTATATTCTTTGTTTTACCATGTGACTCACAAATTTTCTGGTATTTGGGGAATGTGATCATAGCATCATGGCGGATAATTAGCATTCTAAAATCAATAGGTATTTGTGTTACCGGGCTCGTTGAGTGCATTTTAAAGTTAAGTGAAGGCAATCTTGCTTAAATTATTGAGTAAAGTCTAATTTAAATTAACGCACTCGCATCAATTTGGTTTGTAATTAAGCGGGTAGGTACACAAACGCGGTAATTTATGCGCAGTACAAAAGGGCAACGGACAGGACAGGTGTAATTAAAACGAAACTATCACTGTGTAGTGTGTCCCGAATGACAATGCGTTTTAAATAGTTTCAAAATTACATTACACACTACGTTTTGTTTAAGTGTCGACACTTTTGGACGCACATATTAGATGTACCTACCTACCTACAATTTATCAAATTTAATTTCTATATAACGAGTATAAATTACTGAGTACATATTTTTCTTAAGTATTGTCTCAATTCGCAGATTATTAGTAAATTAAAATGCAATTTCGAAACGTCTGAAAGGAATACCACTACGACGTGCGTGAAATGTGGGTAGAACAATAAAACAGCGTAAAATGGCAACTAGTGCACGTTAATGCGTCTGTCTGTTTGAAAAAGATAATTTCGTGCATTCTCCACGTTAATGTACTAACAGTGACTGATTTTGTCAGATGGTGTGTTAGTTTTGTCAGCACTAATTATGTTCTACTTTCAAATTGAAATAATTGATAATAAGGTTGCAGATGAAAGAGTTTCGATGCTTAAAATATTATGATGATCATTGGTTCCTTAAACACATTATAGAGGGCTACCATTTATTGTATCCAGACCACATGATAACTAAGAATCTGTAGGAATGATTTATTTTTAATGATAAGCTTAGAAATATCCAATTGAGTGCACCCAAGCAGATGTAAATAATTTCGCAGAAAAAATCGCCTACTCGATACATAAACTGTGCTAATGTCATAATGTGTGATCACTCGGCCTATCTTATCTCTTAATTTATTGGTGAATTTTAATTGTAGCATGTACAAATACGGTTACCTAATGCATATTACGCATAATACATGCAGTCAGCATAAACACATGTAGGAACATTATAAACAGCTACAATATTAATGAAGTACCTTCATTTGTAGTTTGTTGAGTACACAAGAAAATTTTATATGGAACAAAATTATATGTCAACTTATTTGCGGAGTTATAAAAATAATAAGTTATGTTACAACTCTTATATACATATTTTGGGATCACAAATGCGATCATTTTAAAAACCAATTGTATGAGAATTTGCACCTTTCAGCACTCTAGGAAATAGCTGAGATTTTTTACTGCCTGCTGTATGCTTGAAAACGATACAATAAGTTCACCACATCAGTCATAGGAAATCAATCGTTCAACATACATAGGTCTACCCTGACAACACTGCGCACTGATGGGATGTGCCCTATATCCAGTAATTTATAGCCACTTATTTGTTTTTCTTGACATCTTTTCATGATTCTTCATTTGTTTTAAACATGACGTTAGGAACCAACTTCTTCCCGCCTCACTGCATTATTTTCTACCATTAGTTATTGGCAGCACGTACTAAGGTGCGGTTATCTTGGTCGTTCTAAATAAAACATGTTCGGAGTCCGAACGGTTTGTATGTTAGACGTGCCGAGTGTTAACACTTTCTTGAAAAAGAAACATGTGATAATAGTACGTCGACCTTGGCGGAGTTGCGTCTTTATGTGTTAAGTGTTGCAGTGGTCACGCTTTCCGACATCTGCTTATGAATTGCAATTTTTTTCATCGTCACAATCGTGAATCTTGGGGCGAAAATCCTCATTTGAATTTTAAGTGATTTTGAAAAGAATATTTGCCGTGAGGTCTTAATTGTGATTGTGTTGGTTCGGTATTATTGATTATCGTGGAAGGGTTGTAATTTCTTAGGGTGAATCCAATCCAGAAGAACTCTTCTCAATTAGTTATGACTATCTTACACCCAGTCTAATAAAGTTGGCATTGTTTAGTAAATTTCTTGAAACCGGTGAAGCGGTGGGCATACCTCGAGCTAAGCGATTAATCTGAGGGCACGGGAGTGGGGCACTCCCGCCAAGCCAAGTCTCATATAATATTATATTTATCTCCTTATGCAAAGAAATGGTAATTTGTAAGTTTGTTTACAAATCATTAACAGGTAAACACTTATTTACATAGCACCAACAAGTACAAGGATCTTAACTATGGGAGAAGAGATCACGTGTAATAAAGAAACGTTGTTCATGGCGACATCGACATGGACAACCTGTCAGACCATAGACCAAGTTTGTTAACTTCTAACCTATCATATAAGGCAAACGTGACTTCAAGACCTGCTTGGAACTAATTTAATTCAAACTTTTACTTTTTCATAGAAACGCAATAATTGACTTTTCCCTGCTTTTCATAAAGTGAAATGATAAGACCTATGTATTAATAAAGTTTTGAAGTAAGCCACAACCTTGTATGTCAATGCAATAATAGAATTACGATACAATGTTGGCAAAAAAGGAGGTAAGTTTCTGTCGTATGTATTGAGTTTTTAAATGTTGCAAGAATGCAAGAAGTCGGTGGTATTTTGCATCCATTACTAAATATTGACCGTTTAATTTGCAAGTTACGACACAACCAAAGAGACGATTCAATAAATCAAATGTTTATTCAATTACGGTACACTTTGTGTACAAAGAATATATGTTTTTATATGAATATAGAATGCTTACCAAAATAAAAATAGCGTACCAATCCAATCCATCCAATCAAGCTACTACAATCTTTCAAAGTTCTTTAATAGATTTTCAACTTTACCGCTGAAGCATATGGTTCAAAGTTCATTGGGAAAATTTGACAGTTTCAGGTACCTTGATGTGCTGGCGCCTGTACTTAAAAGTACGTTAATTTAAGAAAAATTGATAGTTTATCAAAAATTCAAGTCAAAGGTTGAACAAACAAAACCAGTGTATTATTACTATGTAGTCACTCAGACAATTAGGTACCTACACAAGCCGACAATTCAGTCTACACAATAACAAAGATTTATTTTTAAACGTCCTGAACCTTAATTGTTTTCAAATTGTTTAATTAACCGTTAAGATATCAATGTAAATACATTTAATTCGTCACAACTAAAACGGACCGCATTAATTTTATCAAATGACAATGAATTCGTTTCATCCGAATTTCGTCCCACTGCTGGGCACAGGTCTCTTCTCACACGGAGAAGGATTGAGCGTACACCACGCTTGCTCAATGCGCGTTGGTGATTTCAGACTTTTTAGTCCAGGTTTCAGGTCCAGGTTTTCTTTAATCAGTCATTGGTGTCCAAGACATACTTATAAAGTACATATAACTTATAAAAGTTACATTGGTACTTACCTGACCTGGAATCGAACCCGCGCCCTCATAGTCGAAAGGCTGGCCTTTAATCACTAGGACACCACAATTAGTTAGGATTAATTAAAAAAGATGAATAAGGTTTCAGAGGATGAAAAACATTAGTGTTACTAGAAGCCTACCTAACGCAGGGGTAGAAAGTTCAGGTTGCGATTTCCGCGGTATGGTTACAGTGTTAGCAAATTCAACCGACAGCTGTGTATGTTACGTTCATTGATTTATTTTATTCAGCTCCTAGGTACACACTTTCCCTTTAATTCTAGACTCGATTTGTATGCTTATTTTCTGTCTGCTGAGAAAAGTTATTGTTCCCTTTTTATATGTATGGAACACTTTTATCAGACTTTCATTTTATTCTGTAACAAATCCATTATAAAATATTTAAATATTTTTCTCTTGAGGATGACAAATCTGCGGATAGCAAAGTAGATCACATCTCTCTAAAGACGGTATAGATTAGCATTCCTTTTTTTTGGTAAATTAAAATCAAATTTGGAACAATCTAAACCTTAGAATGATCCGTGCATCACGACTTTCGAAAAAAAATTGATTTAAATTTAGAATTTAGCCAAAAATATGCTCTAATAGGTTTTACTACACAAACAGTCTAGTTCATATTACAAGCGTTGCGGAACGCTTTCATGCTTCAAGCTAACGTAGAAGAAAACCTAATTAATCATTAAAACACGAAGAGAAACTAAAAACTCTTAACATGGATAAACGGTCGTCATTTTCCTTGAGAAAATCAAATGGAAACGAGATTCTAATTATGTGATTAAATTAATCAGAGTTGTCAAGACTGTCACTTTTACTTTCCTTGTAAATTAGTTGATGAAGCAGAAATCTTTTGCTGCTGTTTGTACTAATAAAAAACCGGCCAAGTGGGAGTGGGACTCGCACATAAAGGGTTCGACACCATTATCATCTATAAAACGGCCAAACTCAGGTCTGCTATATGAGAGCCCCACAAAAATATTATTTTATTCATTCAGCATTTGCTGTTAAAGCGGCAACAGAAATATATCTTCTGTAAAAATGTTAATGTTAACTATCTAACCATGACGGTTCATGAGATAAAGCCTGATAACAGGTGGGCAGTTTGACAGCAGTGTTTTAGTAGTCCCGTTTTCTCTTTTGGATATAGAACTCTAAAAAGACAAATGAACACAAGATACGAAATATAATTTAATTTTTAATGATTTTTTGCTCATGTGTTTTCAATTTGCCCTGTACCTACTATACCACTACTGATCAGCTCTTATAAAAAAACTGTGGTAAAAAGATCTGGACATGCCAAAACATTAAATCTTATTGTTGATACACCTCTTCAAAAGAAATTACATCGAGAAAAGGCCTAAGTCGAGACATGTAAAAATGAAATGGAAAAAACTAAATCCATACATTCCCCACATTTTCTGATGCTTCACGTCCCGTGATCGATTTGTCCATGACCTGAAGTTGAGGAATGCGCTTATAAGGTGGTGACAGAGGCAAGTTTGTGACCATTTGTATAAGGTTCTGTTCATCTTGAGTCGTCAAGAAGGGGCGTTACTGACACAGTAAAATTAATTCATCGTAGGTATATCGCAAAATTTTTAAGATATGTGTCCTTAATTCGATTTATGGCTTATTGGAATTTGATTCAACTGTCGGCTTACACATACTTTTTTTTCGTGGGAAATCATCTAATGACCTTTGCCGCTGAGGGTGCAGCTGGCGGGAGTGTCAGTCTCTTACTGACTAAAACCCGCAATATTCCTTCTGGAGGTCTTTGTGTGCTAGGGCCACGGTAACTCTTACGAACAACCCGCAGCGCAGGCAGAGGCTTACACATTCTTGTGTGAACACACTTATACGAGTACCTAACAACTGTAAAAATACAGCTTGATATATTAATGAAACCTATTGCAGTTTTTGTTTCTCAACAATCTATCATAAACGTGTAAATATTCTCACAGCGAGCATTTTCCTGCAATTATTTTGTATCTACATAGCGGAGGCTGCATTGGAAACATATTATTACCTTTGTTTGTCTATCGTGTAAACCTACTGATAAAAAAATAAACATATGAGCCAAATAAAATACAAAGCTGTTAAACCAGTAAGAATGTGGAGATCTAACTTCTTTTATATATATTTTTCTTGACGCAGCCTCTTATTTATTCTTAAGAAACAAGGAGTTTGTTCAGACGTCAGCACATCAAGCTACCAAAATCTGCCAAACTTCCTTAATGGGTTTTCAACTTTATCGTTAAAAAATATGGTTCAAAGTTGATTGGGAAAATTTGACAGTTACGGGCATCTTGATGAGCTGGAGTCTGTAGGTACCTACATTAAAAATCTATAAAAAAGGATAGATCGATCGCTATAAGATCAAAGTAATAAAGGAATAGCGTTTGTAAATGATTAATCACTAAGGTTTCTTAACATAGACCGGTATTTCTTATCCTGTCTTAATTGCTTGTCAAACTTGGTATAAATGGTTGAATACGTAACAGTCCGATATTATGTCGCATTCCCTTAATGCGATCGTCAGGATCGACCTGCCATATAAGTCAATACAGCTTAGATTTTTCCGCAAAGGAGAACTACTCAAAGAAAACATTTAAAATGCATGATTAACTTAAGACTTAACGATATTAATTAAAAAGTTTGTGCAATCAGGTGGGAAACTACTTTCTAAATGAAGAAAACATGAGCACAGAAAAGTTAAAATGTTAGTTTTTATTCTGTTTGCGTGATTGGCGACAGCTCTGCCGAGTTCCGTATTCCGGATAGATGTGGCAAGCAAAAAAAATATTAGCTTCATATCTGTAAGAAGTAGATAATTATGTATTCGTAAATCCTTATGTCATCAGCCACTAATGAATAAGCTAATAATAAGACGCGATTGTTGCTGAAGAATTGCCTTTAGTATAAAACGAAAATACTTACGTGATATTGTCTAAGCTAGGACAATATCGCGTGTTGGCTTTGGCTCCACGATCATCACCCAAAAGTCGGACTATCCCGTGATCTAGTAAAGACGTAGGGAATAATAATACTGATATCGGGAGACCTTTTCAGACACGGTCGGTTAGCCCCAAAGTAAGCTATTGATTAGCTTATGATACGGGTGCAAAGAAAGCTGATTAACTGCATACAATGTGACATATTTAAGAATACATAATTATAACACCCAGACTACAGCCAACAAGCATGCTCATCAAGCAAATGTAGAGCGTGTCGCGAATCGAACCTGGATCCCTTAGTTCGGCAGTCCGGCAACGTGATCGTTCAAACACTACTGTTATCTCTGCGGTGATCACATAAACTAGCGAACAACAAATTCATTATCGAATTGGCATTCAATCTAATTCAACGCTCAATTATTCGTTAATTCTTACAAAATAATGATAGGCCTGAGCGTTGACTAGGTAATTGAAAGTTACAGCGTATAATTGTAAGATATTGTTTCACTTTCGATTCACACCTAAAAGGCAGCAATTTATTTGACTAGAACAATCATGGTGCTAACTCCAATCACCGTGGGCGTGGAACTGTTCTATTTAATTAAACTTAGCTTTAGTTCACACGATTGTTGCCATTGACTTAAGGCCTTATGTCAGATTACGAACCATGACTATTCTGTTACGGAATAGATCTTGAAGGCATTTTGTGTGGGTTTACTGCTAGTAGATATATTTAGTCGAAATCCTACGCAGCCGGTCAACAAATTGATTTGTTTACCGGTAGCAATAATGCTGTTTAAGTAAACAAAATGATATCAATTGTGTACTTTAAGTTCACAGCTGGTCAAAATGCGAGATTGTATGCATGCCTGAAGAAAAATGAGTTGTGACCATTGTGAGCAAAAAAATGTGATCTCTCGTCGGTTTGGATGTTTCGTTATTTACCAAACATCTATTGTGGTCTTCTGTTTGACTTAAAATGTTTCTTTTTATGCCTTTGGATAGCACGTGCAACCTCTAATGTGTTAATTTTTGAACCTGCACCTGTTAGGTAACTTAAATTTCGACTAAAAGTGTTAAAATGGATATACACATGGCGAAAATATCATTCACTTGACTTACTGTGTGTTTTATTTAACGCCTACACTTTCTCTGTTTTATCGCTTATTACAATTTTTACGAGACGCGCAACTTTTGTAAGAAACTAAAAGACTAACGAATAATCGTGTTAATATAAAAATATGTATGGCCATTCTCTTTCGGTGACCGTCCGGTCCATTTGTTAGTTCTCACGATAGCAAGTGATTGGTGGGCCTGTCATTGACCTAAGAATTAGTGGACTTATAGCTTTATATGAATTCCGATAATTTTCCAACGTGATTTGAAATTATGGAGTTGGTTCCAATAAATTCGTGCAGCGTATTATCACGTAGAATGGTCGTGATATTTATTTTACATTGTTTTCGTTAATTTATTGAAATGTTAAGCCGTTTTCATAGTTGTAGTATGTCAAACAGAATTCAACGAATAATTAATTGATGTCCTGATTCTGATATTTCTGGATTTATTTTAACTCACTTTTATATTTACTATACACAATACAGGTAATAAAAATGTTATTCGAAATAACCATTCGAAAAGCTTCTTGATAAATAACTTGAGTGCTTTATTGCAAATTGCCCGCGAGCACGCAAGACGTGTAGAAATAAATGATGTTTGCAAATAAAAGTCACTAAACTAAAAGGTCGAAAGTCAACATTTTTATAAAACTATACAATAAATATAGGCAGCTAACGTTTCTTTGAATGACAAAATGTTCTTCTATTCAATATTTTTTGTAGCCAGTCTATCTTTATTGATTGCATTATAAAGAACTGGCTACGATTGTGTCAAGCCAAGCTTTAACTGTTTCTTGGTTACTTATCGTTCTGTTGGTAACAGACATGTTTGAGTAATCGGAGGCTTTTGAACTTTAAGACTTTTGGTAAATTGTACTGTGGCATGAACTGAATATATATGAGAGAGTTACGAAGGGTGTTCGCTTGTGATTTTGACGCTATTCTGTAAGGAAAAATCGCTTGTAAATTTTTACTACGTACAATTTCATACAAGTGTAATGTAGTATATTTTGGAGAGGTGAAACAAATACGTTGCTGGCCGAGAAAAGATTGGACACTTGAGAAATGTAAGTAGATTCGTTTTTCATACTCTACTAGACGATTTCCACGATTCCAACCGTATGCCTTGGAAATACTTCCCATAGCCAATTAAAACATGAAACGATTTTTAAAAATATTTTCAATAGATCATACGCATACAAACTCAGCTCTTTGTCTGTCGTACTGTGTTCCACGTCAGCCGAATAGTCAAAGAATCAAAGCCTAGTTAGATATCAGGAACGCTGTAAATACGGTGCTACTGATTAATGGCCCAGCAGTACTTATAGCATTGGAAGTTCCAAATAATGACTCAGTCTACTTAAAGAATCCAAAAAAGGCACAAAACGTCACTGGAATGAATAATTAACAATTGGACACGGTCAAACAACCGTTGTAATGTAAGTGTATCCGAATTCTTAGCTCATAGCTTCTGCGTATCACTTCAGAATATAAACATTAACATTTGAATGGTTGTAAATCAATGGCGTCGCCTACTTAAGGGCCTCGGCACAAATTCACCAAGTCACCGCCTTGCATGACAACTTATTTGTGAAGTAGAACAAATATTTAAGCTTTAGAAACGTCTCAGTAATGGGCACAATGATGGAAGTAATATGACAATGCACTGGCGAACAACGATGCTAGCAAATGGTTTATTTACACAAATTAGTTGCTCGGTTCTCACAGACGGAATAAACGAAGGTGATGCTAGCTACAACGTTGAAAAACCATTATGAACGATATTTATGGTCAAAGTCGGCAGAGTAATGGATGGCAACCTTCAGGAAGAAGAGAAAACAGCCATTTTCGAAACTGTCGGTCTGTCGGTTCGTTTGTCACCAAAGAATTGGCCACATAAAATAATGTTATGGCCTGTTAACACTTTCTACGTTGATGAAACATTAGATAACAGACCATTTGCTGGCTAATACGGGTTTTGAGTAGTCATTGAGCTTTTGTAGCTATAACTGCTAACGTATCAAAATGTACAATAGGTACCTTCATAAAGTTTAATGCAAGCCGCCGGTTTCGAACAGACATCGTTAAATGAAGCAAATTACTATATAAAACATAATACTATCTAAAATATATACCCTGAAACAGTTCTTTAACGACTATGGAACGGCTAGAGGATTTCTAACGTTAAAAGGTATAGTATTCATAGTGTTATAATGAAGATTGAAATTATCGTATGTATGTAAAGCGATCGTATTTTTCTCATGTTGACCGTTGCGATGCAATTTACATGAGATCCCCGTCGCTCATAAATGCAACGCTAATGATTGTTTTTACGATTCTCCCCTGATAGCTTGCAGCAAAGTAATTTTGAGTCAATGCACTTGATTTTATATTGTTCCCCTTTTTTCTCAAGCTTTGTAGGTACTTACTTTCTTTGCAAATATTTTTTGTATTAGTTATAGTTACAAATTAAGTTAATCTTATATCATCACTGTAATTATTCATGTATTTGACATACTTTTAACAAATTTGTTACGCACCTGTTTAAAATAATGTATTAACCATAAAAACATTCTTCATAAATACTAGTTATTCAGTTCTATATATTCAGATGGTTTATTCATTCATTCGTTAGTTCCCGTCTGTATAATCAGCCGCTGTGTGAATATTTTAGTTCATATCGTGACTTTCTTCTTGTAGATGTTATAATCGTTTGATTTTATTATTATGGTTATTATTTCCTTCAATCCTAACTATCTATAAGAATTGTATGCATATCTTCTAATGCAATATTAGTAATAGGTACGTATATAGAATAATATTTAATTCCTTATTATTTAACGATTATCATATTACGATTGATGTCAACGGCCACGGATATTTAAGCCTTTCTTCCAACTAGCATCTCTGACATAACTAAAACAAAAAGTTTGTTTTCTTGCTTCCAATATTTCAATAGACAGCCCGCTGCACCAGTAATATGAGAATCGATAAAATTCTAAATACAATCTATTGACTTATGAGTGTCTTCTACGCTTCATCGATTTAGTTTTTTTCAAGTCTGCCTCATGATGCTGAGATAACGTTACATTTGCAAGATTGTGTAAGTATTATAACCATGTTTATACATAGCAATAGAGCAATCGATTAATATTTAATATTACTTACCTAACTATTGCACGAAATCGATAATCGAAATCGGGGATTAAATAATTTCCGTTGTTCTTTCTTTAATAGTTTTATCGTTTTACTTTTGTTTTTATGTAGGAGAATGTGTATACAGTGTAATTATAAGAGATGAGTCGTGAGTTTAATATTAAAAAATATATATCCCGAGTTCGTGGTTCAGTGAATGTTGTCTGAATTAACTACTTGAATTATTCATGAAGTTTCCGTAATCTTGCACTTGGTTTCTTAGCGAGATTTTTGATGGTTATTTAGAATAGCGCTCGTGGAGCCAGATTCTAAGCATTAGTATTTTTTTTTGGAATATCTTTACTTGCCTTCACGACAGGGAATAGCTGTTATGAGATGACCTCATCTGCCTGTAACCGGATACAGCTGAGCACCATTGTTTTACATGTTTTACACTCAATGCCTATCTGACCGCTTACAAAGAGTTGAAGAACCCTTGGTAAGACTGGTTGTCAGACTGCCTGGCTTTTGATTAACGTAACGACTGCAAAAGGTGTTCAAATGAGAGCTGATACCCATAAATTTTGTGTGCCTTCCGAAACTCGGACCGGCCGCGTAAAGCGTTGCTTAACTTTATGATCTATCGATAGTACCTATGCCTGTTAGATGTTATGAGGAAGTAGGTGTCCGATGCAAATTAATTATTTAAACAGTGGGTTCGCCTTGATCTAGAAATCCTGTTTTCTGTGTCTCTATATCTATGTATATATTAAATCAACTAAAAGCTATTTTACTTTGAATAGTCATGAATCTCCAAATTATCATTTCTATTAATCTGTTCAAGGAAATAAACATGAGATGTAGTCGTCACATGTGACATATGGCAATTTTGAATAATTTTAATAAAAATCACATGTTTATCACAAAATGAATAAAAAATACATCGTGTTAACATTTTGTTGGTCTTCAATTAGAAAATATTGTTGTAAATTGATCGCTTGATCATTACCTAACAGATAATGACAACCAATATGTATATAAGTATCATTATTATTTGCTTTCTTTACCTCTTTGCAGTTACAAGACGTCTGAAGGCAGTAATCTTGATAAATGGCTTTCAAAATGGAATGCAAACAATATGGTCACGATTTTACTAACGCACTTGCGACTTGGGACATTTCGTGTGTAAATATCTCAATTATGGTACACGTAACTTAAAAAGTTTGGGTGACTAACCTTTGTAATGATGGTAAATAAAATGTCAATATCATTGGGCTTTTTAGCTTTTTATAATGCGGACTGTGTGAACTCGCTTCGATCGTTTAATTAGCACCTGATGTAGCTATAGAAGCAACCTTATAATCACACATCCATTACACGACGCAAGTACGTAATAATGTGTTTTTTAGATTTTTCTTTCAACGACTGATTAACTAATTACTTTAACTTTCATTACTCAATGAAAATTCAGGAAATAATTTGTGGATTCTTAAAAAAAATATATCCTTAGATATTTTCTTTTTAGTGCAAATTTGAAACTTAAAAATGGAATAAATAGTACACAAAAACTTTAAAGAAAAGTATGTTGTTGTAGTTCCTGTTTCTATTTGTTTTTTCATATTTTTTTATTCTTTCCTTAGAGAATTGATTTAAAATTAAATCCTGCATTTGCCTTTGCCTCAGATTAATGAAGGCCTTTGCAATAAAATAAAAATAAAAAATACTCTAAAGAAGTTTGAAGTAAATAGAAACTTTTTGCAATTTTCTCATTACGCCTAGACGCCTTTTCTTTATTTGTATTCAATGTGGGATTGCGTTTTTGCTATAAGTTATCTTGTGTTTATGCTTTTAATATTATGCTATTTGAAATGACTTCTACCAAATTGCTATCTTTTGTGAGGAAAAAGGAATGTACTTAGAAAAGTAATCCTAAGGATATTTAGAAAAAGCAAATACTCTTTTGACGGGTGAATTTAAAAGTTATTTACCTACTAATTCTGTGGTGACAGTGATATAAAATAGCAACATAATTAAATCAAACTACCATTCACAGCTCCTCTAACCTTCAAGGACCAACAAAAACGCGTAACAATATACCAACAGAAAAAACTTCACAAATAAATCTCATCACGTCTAGTTGACTGAATGTTAAGTATAACATATCACATATCCACTAAATAGACCCCATTGTCTTTAGGCGTGATACACAGCCTCACAAAAAACCTCTCGGTCATTCTTTTGTCTATATGTTCATTGTTTTACTTTTCAAATGTCCTCTCCCATGAAGTTCGCGTAGTTTGCGTAACTTGAACCTTTTTAGCCCTATACTCGTGAGACCCTCGGGTTCGTGTGCCGTCAGCCGAGGCAGGGATACTGCGAAACCACTGATGTCAATGGCCACAGAATCTAGTCGCCCCTACTATGACACCTGTTTATCAAGTTTGCTTTGTTTAGGCGACAAATGAGTTTTTATTACTTAATCCCATGTCTTTTAATCGGTTGTAATTGTATACAAACCAGTTTTATCTGTTGGAGAAATAGTAACATGTTAATGGTAACAAAACGTTTATCGTGTCCGTTGAAGGCGACTCAAACAGCGTTTTTGCTTGCATGAATACAAATGAGTATACTACCAAATTGAGATTTGGGTTAATCTCTAAAAAGCGAATCTGCAAAACGACACCGATGGCAATAAAGATGTAAATACCATATTTAGATCATCTAGCCGATAATCAATCCTTATTCGGATTTCAAGCGATGTCGACTATCTCGAAGTGACGTACTCACTCGTAAAAGTTGTAATGTAGTATAATCGTAGTAGTACTAGAGAGGGACAGGCAGGATGTGAAGTGTATCAAACAAGTTGCTGCGCCCGCGCACGTAAGCGACACCTTGCTAATCGTGGACCGCATTCCGTTCTAATACCGTCCACCTTGCAAATTCGTAACAAATCAATATTTTGTTAATTTCTCATGCATGGTATTTTGGATATATTATCCTAAATATTCCTTAATAAGTGTATTAAAGTTATGTAAAGAAATTAACATAGTAATGTAAAGGACACTTCTTTCGGGAATATTCTCTGTTAGATTCTAGAACGTTCCTTGTAAAATTGTTAGGTTATTTCAAAGTTCTGTAACGTGAAAGTAATTTTATCATCAGAACTACATAAAAACGAATACTACCAGATCCAGTTGCTGGTTATTGCGAACTAAATATATCCGAAAGTAAGTAGGCAGAGTTACATAATTTCGCGAGTAAATCCTCACTTCAAACTCCACCCCAAGGTAGTAGAACAACCCGGACCTTCCATAACCTCATTGCCTAACATATATCACGTTAAACGTTACATCTTCCAGGATCAGAGTTCATCTGTAATTTTATTAGCTGAATCTAATCGTGAAAGATGATTATCGTTGAATTAATGTACTGTGGGAAGCTTGGTTTTGCGATCACGACGACGTGTGTCATGAAGTTAGGTAATGTTTTTACTTTTAGGTGAATAGGTTTATATCTTGTTGGCTTTGGATGTAGCTCAACGGTTATGTTATCATAATTTAAAGTTAGTTCTCGTCAATATAATATATTATAATTTTATTTATAGGTTTGAAGTTTAGGTTAGTTTTTCAATGCCTTGATAGTTCTGGCTAAGAAGTTGTTTCAGCAATTTGAAAAAAAATTAGGTTTCGGAGTCTCCAAGCTCTGTCCTCGAGATTAACACCACGTTCCGTGGGAACTACTTCTCAAATCCGGATAAAAAGTAGTCTTCAAACATCGTCGTAAACACACAAACAATTATAATATTTTTATAGGTTATCTATAGAGATTTGAAAGTATATTTTGAAAACTATTTATTAACAAGTAATAATCATCTCAGTTTTTAGAAGGCCTCACGGAAAATTAAGTTTTTGTTTTTCATTTGAACTCACTGCTTCTGTATGGTATCAATTGTTTTTATTCCTGGTTGATTGCGCTTGAAATCTAGCACGTATCTTATATGCTTACATCATCTGCTGAAGAAGGGTTGCTTCCGTGACATCTGACACCGAAGATCACGCTACTCGTCTTCGTACATAAGTACCTATGTATGCTCCCAGAGAACCATGACAACTTAAACATGGTTTTTCTCTTCAATTGCAAGCCGTTTGGTAATAAATTAACCAATTACCATACTTACCCAATCATCATTAGCATTCACGGACATATGATTGAACGAAAACCGGTTATGCGATTGGCTTATTCAATTTGTGATTTGTTTATTATCGTATTATCGGTATGGTGGTACAGGCGGTTTGCGTGGTAGCTCTGTAGTTTTAAGTTATCTATATCGTTCGAAGAACTATGAGAGAGGTAATATTATTCACTGAAGTTCTCACTATTATAAGTGCTAAGGACACTTATAGACTGACTTAAAATTACCAAAAATATCAATCTACTAGCAGTTTCTCCCGCGTCTCCGGGAAAATTTTCCTGTAGGTACCCGGATAACACCTATGTTCATCGCGGATACTGTAGCTTTCCACCAGTGAAACAATTTTTAAATTGGGTCGAGTAGTTTCGGAGTCCATTTAATCAAAACAAATCTTTTCTCTGTATTATGAAAGAAAGAAAGAAAGAAATCATTTATTAATCATTCATTATATTGTGTAGAAAAACTAAACTTCTTTTAGTAGCACATAAGTTAAGTTATGCAAATGCTGTAATTGTGTGTGTATCGGTGCGACCCTGACCACGCTCATAAATTAGCAGTTGCACTAAAATTAGCTTCGCGAAGAGAAATGTCCTCGTCATAAAAAAACTTATTTGCAAAAATGATTTTCTGTTTAAGAGTTACGTCTTTGAAAAATATGGACCAATATGCTGATGTGTGTATTGGTCTTTACTTATTGTAAATGCAATGTACTCAGTTCTTTTATATTTGGTAAATCAATTTTTCGATATTAACGGAGATTAAGAGTGTCAAATAAATAGACACTCCTTGTAAACTTGTTAAATTAATGTGGAAGAGGAGAAAATTAATAATAATTACGTTAATAAGTGATTAATATAATAAGTACACATATGTTACACTCTTGGCTGCAGACAACAGTCACATCTAGGCATAAGATCTTACCTTGTGAAAATGGGAAAATGCACGGATCAAAATAAGCATAACACAGTATTGACAAACAGAGAGCATATCGCTCTTTACGCTATTTATATTGAAAAGTATCCACCGACATTTAATTTTATCAACACAAGTAAATAATTGATTGGCAAATTGAACATAGTTTTTAATTTCACGCTCATTATACATACCTTTTTATTTATATTATTATTCGCCCGATTTACTTCTAAATTCAAATAAACTTATTGTTAAGTTGAGTCTAGTTGATATGATAATAGAGTAACAATTAAAAACCGACAGACAAAAGTTGACTCAAAATATCAAACTATCAAGATCAAAAATCACCACCTCAAACATGGGGGTGATCGCAAGAGTTGCCGCCGCCACACAAAGACCTCCAGGAGGAAAATACTGGGTTTTAATCGGTTAAATCTGACACTCCCTGCTGCATTCTACAGCGGGAGGGGTCATTTGATGATTTCCCACGAAAAAAAGACCTTACGTATACTGACTACGTTAACAGACTTACGGCCGAAAATATAACCGCCATTAAATTTCAAGGACCACTCAACTCAAACAATCATTCTATTTCTGTCATAATTACGTAAACATCTGCGACAGAAATAGTTTTAAGCAGAACTCAAAGTAAAGTAACGTTTGATTATTTGAGGTTTATGAAACTTGTGCCCGTCGGTATTGTACCCGTACCATAAACCGCAGTTGGCTTTAACAGGCAACGATGTTACAAAGTGTAAAAAGAAAAAAAAAAGAGTCTTAATATCTAACTACACCATTTTATTGATCAAAATGTGTCTATGCTAAGAAATTAAACATTTTTCGCTTCTTTGCTCTGTTGCGTACATTTTTATGGGCTGAGCCCATTCTGTGGGGATGTTGCTTATGAGCCCGCTTGCGATGCGCGTTCCTCAACTTTGCGTCTTTGAACAAAAAGTTCGTAGCATCAATGAGGCGATGTCTATGGTTTAACTCGTGTCCAACTGGTTTTGATAGCGCATTCTGTATTGTAACGGACACTGAAACATTAAGAGCGAGTTTCACAATGTACGGTAGCCACTATCTACCAGATAAATTAAAAAAATGGAACAGAATTTGATTTGAATGCAGTTATCTTCCAGATTAATTATCTGAAACTTATTCGTAGGTGGTGCAACAGGACCATATCAACAACTTATTTCAAATACATAGATCTATTGCAAGTTCTTTTGAAAATTCAAAAGGGTTTTCTACTAGGTTCAAAAGGTATTATGGAGTATTTGTTATAAATTGTTTTTTTAATTGGATGTTTAGGAAAAGCCAGCGTATATTCCAGGGCTTAGCAGTATTTTCAACCATATTACACTTCAACAGCTACTTCATTTTTATTAACTAACTGTCATGTCGGGACCCTTCAATAAACTATTCAATAATTTACACATACGCACCTATCACAAAAAGCCACAACCACTCGATGAATCGCATTTTAAGAAAATGAATTTAAGATTAATATCAGCTTAGCTGATTAGGCAAAACTAATCAACAGCTTATCACGTACACAAACGTTATTATCAGTTTAATTAAAAATATAGTGAAAAATACTTTGTATAAAAAAATGCAGTGCGTCACTATGGTTTATTTATTCATCGTCAATATATGTAGGTGTATTATATAATATTACACATAGTATTCTTAGGGCCTGTTGCACCTACGAATAAGTTCCAGTTAGTTTAGTTGGTAGATTATTTCATACAAATTCTGTTCCATTTTTGAATTTATTCGTTAGATAGTGGCTATTCGGACATCGTGAAACTGGCCCTTAGAATTCTAAAGAAAATATTGCAGCTGGCTGGTTGGTTTTTACCATATCAGATGTAGTGATTCTTCAGGGGTCTACTTGACTGGTAAACTCCTTTGGGGAGCACATTCAGGATCAGTACAAAATAAAATATTAATTGTATGCTGTATTCTATTATTTAATATCAAGTTCTCTATAAAAATCTCTTCTTTTAATTTTATTTCCATTTAAAGGTAGCTAGTACGAAGATTTCCTTAGTTGCGTAATATGTATAGACGCCAACACATCTGCATACTACAATTTGTCAAAATTTTATTAATAACTAGATTTTCAACTGAGCATTATGGTTCAAAGCTGATTGGAATAAATTGATAATTTCGGGGAGATGGTATGCTGGCTTCTGTATCTGTTAGGTTTATTTGTAGCTATGTGTATTGAATGGCGTTCAGCTTCAAGATTATCGATGATTTAACTATGCCTTATAAGTTTTCCTGAAGTTATAATTTTGTCCATTAATTGTCCTCTCGTACATAGACCGGGGAGGCCCACCGTGGCCAGACCATTTTCGGTTAGAATTCATTCTTCTCATGTGTAGTTGAGCCTTGCTTTTTACACCTTCTAACTTTTTATTGTGTGTCGGATTGTCTTCATCTATTCCAAATGATTGAATTTGTGTAACAAGGCATACTGAAAAAAAAATGTCATTTAACGTTAGTTCTCTAGTCGCTGTAAATTAGATTATTGTTTGTATGAATGAGCAAGTCGGTTTATACAAGGAATTGGACTTAAACAATGTATTGCGTATATTTATTCATATGTTTTGGTAGCTATTTCTCGCGGCTTATCCCGCGTTTTCGGGGAACATCTCTCCGTACCTGCAGGCTTAGCATGGCGATACTATATCTATTCTATCAAGAAAAGACAAAGCTCTTTCTGTCAATGTCAACATGTCTTCTGCCCGAGGCATGGTCGACCTGTCAACTCGCATATAATCACTTGTAAACCGATCGAAGAAAAGAAAAATTTCTTCAAAATATGTCAAAGGAAATCTTATTTCAATCTGTCACTTTTCTGTCATTATGTCCATTCTCCGGTAGACAAAACTTGTTTCTACAGTTGTCATGCTAAGCCTAAAAACATAGCCTATGTTCACCGGGGATAGTGTGAATCGCTCAAGTAGTTTCGGAACCCATTCAATTCAAACAAACCAAAAATCTTTAAAGGCTTAAAAGAAAAATACTTTTCTTCAAACTATCGGACATTTATTCAATCAATAAATATCAAGTTATCAAGTGTTCAATCAAGTTATTCAATACTCAATTGTGACGGCAAGATGGCATAACCAACACAAGCAATGAAAAGGAATAAATATATATACATACCAAATACGAGAATCCATAACCAAGTTATGCAGTACATAACTAACCTATTCGTGCGTTAAATGGCACGTCAAGTACACAAAAGCCCTTTATATTTAGAGAGAAAAACGATTAAAAGTTACGAAATTTAATTAACTTTTTACTGCTTCATTTATGGCTGCGATTGATTACTCGTATTTACTGAGGTAATATTTATGAGGTAATATTACATAGATTTTACTTACTATTTATGGTCAATTCCTAATTGCTTAGAACAAGCATTCGCGGAAATACTTGCTGGATATTATGGAATACAAAATATGTAAGTAGGTCCTTAATCATCTCCCGAGCCTTTTCCCAACTATGTTGGGGTCGGCTTTCAGTCTAACCGGATTTAGCTGAGTACCAGTGTTTTACAAGGAGCGACTGCATATCTGACCTCCTCAACTCAGTGACCCGGGCAACCCAATACCCCTTGTTGAGACAGGCGTCAGACTTACTGGCTTCTGAGTACCCGTAACGACTGCCAAGGATGTTCAATGACAGCCGGGACTTATAGTCGTAACGTGCCATCCGAAACACAGTCGTTGGGGTCCAAGATATACTCAGAAAGTACATATAGTACATACAAAATTAGAAAAGTGTCATTAGTACTTGCATGACCTGGAATCGAACCCACGCCCTTATACTTGAGAGGTTGGCTCTTTTCCCACTAGGCGACCATGACTTTTTAAACTTTAACTTTTTAAAACATGTAAGTAAATAAAACACAAAAATATACAAAAATAATTTTATCTTATTAACTTCTCTTCAAATTCTGAACGTGGCTTAGATATTGTAGAATTTTGTGGAAAAATAGGACCCATTGGAGGCCAACCATAAGGCATAATCAGCGCTAACTTGGAACTGCTCTGTAACTTCTTTAACTGTTTTTCGAGGATTTTTTCAGGTGAACGTGATTCCGCTGAAAAAGACATATTTTTTTTGTTTTAATTTAAGTGTACAGATAAACCATGAAATGGAAAATTCGTCTAGTTAACTAAGATTCAAGAATACTTTTTCATATAGGCAATAAAATATACGATTTAGAAAGAAACATTTATTTTGGTTTACGAAATCCTACGAGCCAGACAATGTACAAATGATGAAGACAGTCATTCTATTTGCTGAGATATATAGGAAAGATGCCAAGTGCATTATCTGCTCTCTCATAGTGGTAGAATTTTATTTAAAAAAAAAATCGTTTCTGTCATGACTAGCCTATCCAGTATTACTCTTGAGCTCTAACGTATTCACAAGAAAAAATAAATATATAAAAGTATTTACAAGAAAAAATGTCAATGTTAAATGAAGTTAAAAGTGCTGCTGTAATAATAGCTGCTATAATCACCGTCGTCCTCATCTGGATACGCGGGTGCAGATAAAGACTCTCCATAACAGCCCCCGTCATGTAACACTTGAAGGTCCGGGTCATTAATTTTCGCCCGCATCAGCTGGCACATATTCTTGTAGGTCTTGCCATCGTTACCGCAAACGGGACCCCTATCTTCGCAACTTCGGTAGGCGGCAAAACTCCATGTAATTTGCGACAGTATTAAAAGTCCTGGTGAAGGTATATGATGTAAGGAGCTGATGCGAAGTGCGAAAAGAAGGAGGAAATCAATGTCGTAGTTATAAAAATTGTTCCCTTTTTAAACATTGTTTTTAGAATAAAATTATTATTTTTTTCTTTAAAAGCTTTTTATAAACCTACCTGTTTGGTAGATTGTGGGGATGACTGTAAAAAGCAATAACACAGTTAAATAAAAACTGTCTAAACCCAAACGAGTTAAATCTACCACCAATAAAACCAATCGCTTCGGTAGTATGATTAAAAATAATTTTCTACTTACCAATAAGCAACATTTTTACGGAATCGATCGAGCCGTATATAAAAAGTGACCGTCTAATTGAAACAAAACTCCGAGGAAACAATTATTTAGCGACGTGTAATCATTTAATTTAATGTGTTTTTATAAAAGTAATAAGTGAGTAACGGACGCAGTTTTAAACACTTATTTTATTAGCAATTTATTATTTGTGTAAATTAGAAAATCGATCGACATCTTTTACTTAATTTACTTATGATTGTGTTGAACTGTTTAGTTAACGTGAAGTTTTTGCAGTATGAATTTCTGTTATTACAATTTTAACGCTAATATTTTTTAAATCTTTTAAACTTCAGACTTTAAACTAACTATCAATATAATACACTACCTAGTAGGAACTTCTTCTAAAGCATAGCCTATGTTCACCGGGAATAGAGTAGTTTCCCAACAGTGAAAGAATTTTTCAAATCGGTCAAGTAGTTTCAGAACAAACAAAAAATTCTTTCCTTTTTATAATATTAGTATAGATACAAAACCACATATTACAGGTACCTATACCACACGTCAAGCAGCTTAACGTCAGGTGGTTTATTATAGTAACATGATATGCTTTACACTCAAAATATTGTATGGCAGGCGACAGACTAATTCTAACATAGCACGCGTCATATGGCGAAGGATAGTATTCTTTAAAACGGAACGAAGCCTTAGTAACCGCCGGGTACATATATGGTATTTTTGCCAGTGTACTGCAGGGCTCACATCATCAGCCTATCGCAGTCCACTGTTGGACATAGGCCTCTCCAAGTGCACGCCACTGAGATCGATTTTCGGCTGCAGGGCTCACGACTCTTTTCAAACACAGATGAAGGATTGATAATCACAACATTGTTCCAAGAAATTGACGATTTCAGAGTTTGGAGTCCAGATTTCCTTACGATATTTGCCATAAGGTACTAAGATTACGCATATTAGTTTAAAAAATATATACTTTTTTACTTATTCTACGCAACAAACTGGTCTACTCGCGATTTTGTTATAAATAAAGGTTTACGATACCTCTTCTCTCTCGACGTTTTATATAGCCGAATTGCAACGGCCATGGTCACGGTTTGACTGATCCTGTCCTTTGTTACTTACCTGACCAGGAATCGATCCTAGGGAACAAGAGACTTTAAGAGCTACGAGTACTACCCACAACCGACCAGGAATTGATCTTAGGGAAAAGGAACCTTAACACCTAGGAGTGCGCACCCACTACCTAACCCTTGCGTGCTTAAACAAAATTCAAACATTGGACGATGTTGCAACTCCGTAGCTCATGTTTGTTTGTATGTTACTCAATCACGACTCAGCGGGGCACGGATGGTAAATTTTGCACAACAGAAGCCGATCACATAAACGATTCATCATGACTAGATGAATCGAACGTAGTTAAGTGAAATATAGCGTGTCTTACTCGATCAGCGAATCGATAATTCTCTTTGTATTAAATCACTCGCGTAAGTGTCGTCATCGCGATTGTCCATATTTTTAAAAGTGTATTGCTATTGTATTTTGTACAAAAATAATATTTAGATACAATAATAATCTGTGCTTTAGAATAAGAAACATATTTCAGGAGCGATTCTAATAGTCATTGTGCTGTATTAAAAAATAAAACAAGATTATTTACAACAAAATGTATTTCTTTGTACATACAAATCATACATAGCCGTTTGCGCTTGCGTTCATCATCATTTGAAAATCACTTTAAACCTACTTACGTACTTAACATATAGTACAATAATCGGGAGTCTATTCAGCGTTTGTCAATCGGATCCGAAATCTTCATACTTATCTGATATAATTATAGTAATAATTATTCATTAAATTGGCGTCTACATCGTTTTTCCTGACATCGTCACCCAGTGGCGTCAAACATTGGCCCACGTGTAGAACTTTGAGATTTTCGTTGCCTTTGACACCGTGCTCGAACATGCAAAGGTTTGCGTAAGTGACCATATCTGTTCCACATATTGGATCCCATTTCTCATTGCAGTAATTATTACAAGGCTTGAGGAGCGCCACGTCCAACGAGTCGTCAATTAGCCTCGCGGCTTCTAAGTCACACATTGACGGGTACGTCACACCATCTGTCCCACAAACTGGCCCAATGATTTGGTAACTTATTGGACAAAACGAAGCAAGTGTGTATTTTTTCAGAGTGAGCACACACGCGATTGTTACTGTAAAAGAAGAAAATAATTCATTTTTTTAACACATAAACGACGTTCCAAATGTAAGCGATGCGTAAAGTGTTTCATAGTAAAGAGTCGTAACATGATTACTGACAAAATTGATACAGCGGTATCACGCAATCGACTAAATCAGGGTCAAGTATCGATTCTATAAACGCACGAACTCGCGAAAGCTTAGGGTCACTGTGATTTGGCACAACACTACTTACTACACTATAAAGGAAAACAGTATACTTAAACACGCACGTATTATATTCCGTAGAACTGTGTGCAATGAAGCGGTAGGATTCATGACTGAAATGTGAATAAGCACGGACAGATAATTTGCGTCCTACTTATAAACATCAGATGAATGCCTATTGTTCGTACAGACTCAGAATGGCATTTTATTTATTTACGGAAACATACGGTAAACAGTTGTATCGAATTGCGTGGATGACACAATTATTTACACTCCATCGCTGTTTATTATCATATCAATATTCGAGCAATATCGTTGAGCCTAGATGCAATAGGTTATTGTCACCCAAGTTATTCCATTTCATCAGGTATGGTAAATAGATATAGGTCAATACCTTAGTGCAATTGTTTTCACATACCTATTACGTCTTATATTATTACCTTGGATTAGTCCAGCGCTGATCATAGGCCTCTCCTGACGTGAGAAATATAGTACTGAACGATCTTCGAAAAGATAGACATATCTGTTCACTGTTTTCTTCCATTTAAAAACGGTGTCATTCAAGTATATAATTTTTTCAGTAAATTCTTCATCCCAATAAAGTATGTATAGGTATAATTGCAAGTCATTTGAGACTTGAAGTAGTTTAATACGTTTTTTAGGGTTGTGCAAAAAATTACTGAAGTGACGTATCGAATGTCGTAGAGTATGTCATTAACGTATGTCGGCTCCTCAGATCAAAGTTTTTGTTCATAAAAAAAATTAATCGACATTTTATATTCGCTATTAGCCCGAAGTGTGAGAAATCTGATACATTAGTATATTTTCGTATCACCTAACATTATGTAAACAAAGTAATGACGCCATATGAAGCACGCATTATATTTCGTGGATATAATAGCCTGCAGTCGGCAATTGGTATAATTATTTGATACTTCCTTAAACAATGACTTTTTAGACTACAATCAAGGAAATACTTTGCAATACAAGGGGACTTTAGGCAAGGTTACGAGCTGGTCAAGCGCCATCTCATTTTTATGGTGCTATCCTCAAACCGTGAAGGAACAGAGGTATGGTAAATAACTGTCAGTCAAAACAAAGTTAAACGTAAATATGTAAACCTAATCTATAATTACTTGTTTGAGCCGATTGGAGTGAAAACAAACAAATGCCTACAAACTTTTTAAAGAAATAAACAAGCGCTTAGTGGAGTCCACACGTGACCAAAGGGCTGGCCGATACCTTGGCCAACAAATCAGCATTGCTATCCAACGTGACATGACTGGTAAAAGTAAAAAAAAAAACAAAACAAAGTAGTTATCCTCCCGCTCCCAATACATTTTCACCTCGCAAACAGATACAGTAACAACAGCGAACAATTCATAAATGTGTCACTCTTATTTATTTAGAGGTTCACCTATCACGACCGACGATTTCCAACGAGGTGCAGTCGGCCGGTGGCTGTAATCTTATTATTGCCGTTTGTAAACCGTAGTCCGTGGAGCGTTTGTAAATGTCTGCTTACGATTTGTGCGACAACAAACATGAGTTAAGATGATTATAGGTGCTGTTGTTCAATGGAATTAACTTCTGTGCTGAACTATGGCTTGCTTTTCTTTAAAGTTTTTTAAATAAAACTGTTTCATAAAGTATATGGGTGCCTAGTCTTTTTCGTTGACATCCACAACCCAGCTACCCAGGAAACACGATACCCCTTAGTAAAACTAGTTGACCCGTAACGACTGCCAAAGATGTTCATAATGGTAGAACCTAGTAGTACACACGGAGGATCTCATCACTACAAGATGATCACCGATCCACCGAGCGACCGAGCCAAGCAATGCTTAACTTTACGATCGATCGACATATGCGGCTGTTACTTAACCACGACCCCTCCATAGTCCACAGGTTTAAACAAATGAACATCATTGAAACAGGTTGACTTTCCTTGTAAGGTCCATAATTACATTTGCATCAATATCCATCACGACCCACTTGAACAAATGTAAGACCATCATAATCCCTTTTAAGTCGATATTCGTTAAACAATGTTGAACGCAATTGCGTGCGCGCAGGGCTCACTCGCGTTATTATAATAAGCTAGTTTAATATTATACAACCGCTGTGACCACGGCCTTTAAAGGCCATGTTTCATATAGTTTTAACTTGAACGATTTATTGCAAAATAAGTCGCGATCACGACCTGTCGATACTGTTTCCTTCTATAGGTTACAAATGACGGATGTCGACTGTATTACCAGACTATGTTACGTTATTATTAAGGAAAGTTTCAAAGATATATCTCAACTTCAGAGCTATATACATATATACATTTCTCGTGTAGTTAGTTCTAGTATAAGGAAAAAGGTGTTCATTTTTTTTTGGTTGTGGATGGCTATATTTTTGAACACATTTTTCCGTCGCATTGATACCCGTTTCTGAATCGTCTTGTAAAAATATCTCCAGGGTCTTTGGAGAAAGAAATTGAGATATTTTAAATATGCTTCGCAATATACGAGTAGGTATCACTATAAGTATCTTATGAGTTAAAACAAAACAATTCTTAATTTGCATACATATAAATATTTTATGAGTTTTATCTGATCACTCCAATAGTGATCCAATGAGATTCATTCTAAAGATACCCTGCATTGTTTAGCGCACAGCGTTTATAGATTTCTGTAGCAAAACATGACTAGTGAAATTACTAATCCTCATAGCCGAGCGTGGGAAATTATTACGTTAACACGGTAGGGTTGCACTGATTTAATTTTAAAAGCTCAAAGGTTGCTATCATTGTTCTCGTGACGGACGAAAGGGAGCAAGCACTCGTTCAGTCACGATCCGCGTTCGATTTTACGAAAATGTTAACGAGCTGCGCAGACGCAAACGAAAGTGAACGAACGCTATTGTTCATGGAACAGGTGCTATCGACAGATATCATCGTAATCCGACACCTACGTCTCTTCTGACTTATGCAACTTGTTCTAAGTATGGGTAGAATGATTTAAACGCTTCGATTATGATTAACGAGAAATCTCTTGAAAGTTATTTTAGAGAAAATCTGCTATTTTTAGCTTTATGTTTTCCGTAGAAATTGGTAGGTAATTGATAGTTTAACCTTTGCGATATACAAGTAGTAAATGCTTGTTATGTCAATCGCGGTTTTGACAGTTTTCCGGGTACATGACAAGTAACGTAGACACGGCAGCTGCGGTTGTTACGTCACAAAATTAATGACGACTATAAAAAAGGCAATGCGTTGGCTAAATGTCATGTATCTGATGAAAATAATATAGCAATAGTCCCTTAAAGACAATCATTTTTTATGTTTCTAAAAGCCAGAAAATTATTCGTTTTTCTTTGCTTATTCCGCCAATATTTGCCGGTATCTTCTTCCACCGTGACGATAAAAGAAATGTTAGCTAAATTTCACATAACTTATATTACCAAACTATTAGCATATACATGCAATAAACTGATGCATATTCATGCAATTACAAGGTCACTTACCATCTGGCTACCATTGTTATATACGGCAAGTCATACAATATTTGCTTAGATACAATTTCACCAATTTGCATCAGCATTTCACTTTCTTTGTGAAGGCGTATTAGCACATTTTATAGCTCGTAAGACGTAAAGTTAAGGGGCAATTGTTATAAGCGTCTAATTAATTCTTCCTCAATGTTCCGATAGCCGCTTTTGGGCTCTTTGACTCTTGATGACATGTTATTATGCCTAGTTAAGCCATCTGATTATTCGTAAAAGAAACTTACTTTTAGTACAATTTACCTGCGCCTTTAGCTGAGAAAGTGGCATGTAAGCCAAATGTCCAACATTTTGGTATTCGTTAAATATCAAGGGTAATGATAAAATGGCGTTAACTTTAAGTACTTCAAGAAGTAATTGAGTATTTTTTAAATTATATGCATGCTCAATAAGGCTCTTTAATGACGTCACATTTCTCAGTAATGAAGGACTAATCGCCGACTAAGAAGAATTTGATTTGATTATATTCACGTATGGAACACTTCAGCTAATCTTACCGCAACAATTTCCAATTCTGTGATTCATAATTTAGGTAATTCATCATCATTTCGAACGCAGCTTAGTGTCCATTTACTCCGCTAAAATGCAAATCAGTATTACCAGTTGCGAAACCCCGTAGGTTATCCAGAGCTTTCATATCTACACACGCTCTTTCAAATAACAGCCGTTCACAACCGCTTATGTGTTGTTTCGGTCATTTAGTGTTCTACCCAATGTTTGAATTTAACGACCACGTTCTAAACTGTAAGCTTATGGCCGAGTATTGGTCGTTTCAAATCTATTTAGTGTTGGGCACCTGTAGTACAAGCCATTGTGTTCGGTGAAAGAGAACCATTTTAAGAGATATTGTTGTACTTTGTGTTGTTTACTGAATGAGTGCTTTCAGCTGCTTAGGTACTGCCTTTTGAAAATATATTTGGATAGAATGAGTGTATTTTTTGCCAACGTACGTAGTAACTGTTTTTCTTTTGTAATGTGGAGCTCGTGGCTAAGTACCAGCCAAATGGGAGGCTCTGTGTGTGGGGGACCATCTTCCTATGTTTTGTAAGCCAAGATAAGAAGTCTAGCCTTTAGCCTTCCTTAATAAATGGGCTAAAGAACAATGAAATAATCTTCCCAACCGGACCAGGCGTTCCTGGGATTAGCGCGTTCCAGCAAAACCATACAAGCTAACTCTTCAGTTTTATATTATAGTATAAATTAAAACGTTTACTCTATAAATTGCGATTTCATTTTGTTAAATTATCAAACAGATCATATAAAATTTAACAATGTCATAAATCTTAGCACATTTTGCATTATAAATTGATAATTAGTAATAACTTCGTTTGTACTAATTAACCATGTGCTCTTAATAGTCATGTCCTCGTGTCTCAAAAATTATAAAATAAACAAATTCAAATGCAATATTTAATATTTATAGGTTTTGTAAGCTTCTAAATATTTACTATGTACATTTTTATGCTCAAATACTTACGAAAGTATAGACATTCAACTTACGACTTTAACATAAAAGTAAGAAGGTTGTATTTTCAGCGCAGGTTCTTCTGATGTCAAATGGAAATAAAACATCCAATGATATTATTATGTCTGTCTGCTTCAAGTAGAAAGGCGACCGTAATAATTTTATAATATTTTGAAAATTAAATCTTTATAAGTAGGTATATCGAGTGAGTCACGATACAATCGCTTTACGATCTATTAGCACAAAGGTTCTGTTCCTGTCAGGTGGCGCGGATGCTATTAAATAACAAAAAACGATCCACTACGTAACTATTGATAGCCCAGAAATGTTCTCATTGAAAATTGAAATTGGTGCGTATTGTGACACTTCCTATAATTCATAGATATCTAAGTAAGGCAATCTGTTTCCTAAATTAAAGAAATCAATTACCAGACGTAATAGTATTTTGGCTACTACTAAGTTAAAATTCTTTTAATTTAAAAGTTAAAATTATTGTCGTTCAAGCTACTATTCTCCCAAAGGCTGCGCAGGTCATGATATTATATGCCACTAGCATTTGCACGGACATAGATTCACTCTCTAGCCTGCACTTTCATAGACGGATGGGATGGCAATACGACACGAGCGGAGAATTAATATACGAGTACGTGCTCTCCAAGGCACGGGTGTCTCAATCACCAACTTCCAGACTCGGGGCTGTTTAGCGAAAGTTTTTTATAGCCCAAAAAGCCATCTTGGCCCGACTCGGGAATCAAACCCGAGAACCGCAATAGCGCTATACGACTACTGGACCAACAAGGCAGTCAGAGCAGAAAATTGTTGTAACACGCTTCTAGCCATAAAATCTAAGAATATATTTCACTTAGCATTTCAAATATCAACTTACACACTAAATATTAAATTCAAAGCAACATAACAAACAAACAAGGAAACGAAATCGTACACTGACATATCTAACTCGCACTGAAACTCACAGTTAATAAATGGGAAGTAAATAAATGTCTACTTAATTCTAAACAAAGATAATAGTCGATTGTGGCAGTAGGGCCGTAGCCTGTATCCAATGCCTAAAATGGAGATGAAAGTTCTAGGGAACAAACTGTGCGCAGATAGGGCCGTAACTCATACAGATCGAGAATCGACAACTAAAAGATTTACCGCAATGCGCCCGCGCAATAGGATTGTTAATCGGAACTGAACGTGATATATATTCTGCTTTGCTGTTATACTAATTGATGTTTTGTCTATTTCAGGTATGTAATGGCGCTTTGAGAAATGATTACCTGCAATAATGATGGAAGAGTAAGTTTATGGTTCAAATATAGAATTTGAAGTAGGAATATATCTTATGGAAGTTTAATTAAGTTTCAAAGGTTCACGTTAGAACGGTTTATCATTATGAAGGCAATAATGATTATAATTCAACTAGCCAGTACAACTGTTTGCGTGCAGCCATGATAAATGGCGCCGAGGCTCTGTTTCTACGGCACCCCATTGTTTCACATGAGCTATAGTCCATTGTGCACTAAATAATTAATTACATAAGCCTAAAAATTATAGTTTATTACACGGTTTAATTAAAGTCTTAATTAAAATGGGAAATAAAGACAATGTCATGTGTCAACGATTTGTTTCCTTAATTTAGAGTCACACAAGAATTTTGGTTGTCAATTTTTGTAGAAAAAGTGAAGTGAGGAAATTATAACTCGTTATTTAACATTCATGAATTAATTTTGATTATGGAAAGGCAGTGTCAAATGTTCGGTAGTCAGGTAAACATTAAAATTAGTGACAGTCAATTAGTTTATAACTTTCTGAAACAATTCACACACCCGCAGCATACTTATTTATCTTATTTGCTGTCTGTCGTCGACCTAAAAGTTTTATTCTCCCATTTCCTACGGCACTCCCTTCTGAATATTTTCGCCGTGAGAACATTGGTTTACACGGTTACGTCAGTCCATGTCACTCACATCTGGTATCTACGAGTACATACTAATTTGACAGCGAGTCAGATTCGACACAACAAATCTCAATTCATGTGGGATATGGTTTACTTAGAGAAAAGTCTATAGAAAGTTAACTTTCACATTTATTGTGGCAATAATCGAAATTTGAAATTACATATATTTTATTTAGAGTGACCGATGTTATTCATGTCAGTGAACGTGGTGTACTCGACGCCGACGCCTCGCCGTTGTTTTGATTGAGATATGACAGTTCAAAGCCGCCATATTGACGGATCTGTCAGGAACAATAGATCGTTATTCGATTTGAATATTTAAATACGAACTTTTTTTTAATAAATGCAGATGCGATGTGTTAATAATACCTATTCAGTGGTGTGGAAGAAAGCCAGGTGCTTCCACGTGCGCCTCTTTTCATAAAGCCATGTGCATTTTGTAAGCGTGCACTCTGCATCTGTTCAACCTGTCCCGTGTTCAACTACAAAATATCCGCATAACGACTACTAGTACTTATTACCTAAATTGTGGATAAAATTTAATAAGTTAGGGAAGAGCATTAAAGCCTATCGCCAAAATACACCATACGTTAATAATCATCATCAGCCTTTCTATTTTCCACTGTTGGGGTCAAGCCTTTTCAGACACTGAGAAAGATTCAGCATTACAATATCACTTCACTCGCCCAAGGCTAAGTGGTGATTACAGTCTTTAAAGTACAGGTTCCCTCAAGATCCTTCGCTTTTAATAAGTCATTCGTGTCCAAGATAAAGTTATACAGTAGATTTAAGTGAGAAAATTTACATTGGTACTTGTCTGGAATCGAACCCGCGCACTGGTACTTGAGAGCCTGGTGCTTGAACCTTCTTCATATTGCAAGAGCATAAAAGCAAGAGAGGTATGATCTACATATACTATCTAATGATTATTATTTTATACATAATACGTATTTTAATTGCATGTTATTTTGTTTTCATTGGGTGTAGAGGGAACGGTTTAAGTTTAGGAGAAAGGATTACCTAACAGAGTAATCGTATTGTTAATTTTGTAAACGTTAATTAACAGCTGACTACGATTTAGCTCTTGTACGTCGGCGAGTTAGTGATTAGTGATTTATTACATCACTATTATGAACTAGTTGGTTATCAATTGGAACTTTATTCTATGGTAAAAACAGAAAGCAATTCGACAGTAATTAACCATTTCTTAATTATTTTCGTCTCTCGGACAATTAAAGGGCGCCACAAGCAATCAAGATTCTCGTTCAGTTTTATTAAGACACGAAGCTTATTTTAAGGCTCAGTTTAATTAAATACTTTGATGTATACATAACTATATATTTGTCATGAAACCTTACTTATATTATAAATGCAAAAGTAACCCTGTTAGTTTGTAGGACTTTCACGACAAAACTACTAGACTGATTTAAATAAAATTTGTTACTCACAGAATCTAGAGCCTGAGAAAGGACATAGGCTACTTTTTATCCGGGTACGGTGAAGTGTGTAGTAATTAATATAAACCACCTAAAATCACACACAAATGTAAAATACGCAATACCTACTTACCACTGCCGGTAATCAACCATCTCAACATCCGATCAGTAATCAAGCTATGACTAGAACAACAAAACTATCTGCTAATTGTGACGTGATACCATTTACATAACAGTCTATTCTAACAACTTACTGATATATGCTATTATGCATTACTTATGTTGCATTGATTTAATCTATAACTAATTGCTACACGTTTGATAGCCATTTCGCATCAACCGAAACAATGTTAGTCACCAACCGCAAGCCAAATCGATTCCGGGTTTCACAATCATGTAAATAGCAGATAGTACATCTGTTGTTTTAAAACAAAAGTGGCGCATAACAAGTTAGCATTCCTCGTAAGTACTAGGTCTCGGCATTTGCGCATTCCGACGGACCAGGGAAAGTCGATGTACGATCATTCGACCTCTTTTCATATTATTTAGCACTGACATTTACCGTGTATATCGCTATTGAGATTAACATGAATTTGTTAACATTTAAATTACGTCAGGTTGAGATAGTAAGTTAATGTAATGATCAGTTATTGAGCGGTGACTGACAGTGATTGAACAACATAATATTATGTGGCTAAACAATAGTTTTTTTGCAGATAAAGCCATTTATTTCAGTCTAACAGACACTGAAAACAAACTGTCTAACCTATTGAAAAATAAAGACACGGTCTTTTAAACTAACAGATGCGTCAGTCAACACTAATCGCCGATGAGACTAAAAGCTATGTCGACACAGTTATATTATTATATAAGAAGTGTAATGCACGCGCACAGATCTATATCTCCACAACGTGCACATTCACTGTTCTACGATTAGCGCACTGTCATAATAAATATTCAAAGCATTAAGTCTTAGTTCGAAATCAGATGGACGCGATATCGCGTTATGACGCGCAGGCGCGAGCCGAGCTTCGTCGACAGGCCGCGGAAATTTCGCACGAGTGATATCGCGATGAGATTGTGGAATACGACATCGCGAGACCACCTGAGCGGACCCTGAGACAGTATAGCGTACTGTCGGAAGGAAGAAGATAAAAGATCTAATTTGTACGTCGTAACGGGCTGTGTAAGCACGTATCGAACTAATTAATCGGACCTATTTGTACGTTACCAAAGTCGTTTAGTCGACTTTCAATAGTAAACAACGCGCGAAAGTTTCCCACGACCGTGTACAAGCAAATATTCTGCATTTATCTAACAACATTATCTAACTAATGTACATTATATCAATTAGGGAGTATAACAATATAATTTAATTACTGAGATAACAAAGAAACATGTGGCTTTCTATGGCAACACCATCGTATGTTTGTGGGTGGCAAGGTCGTGAACGTGAAGTAAAAACTCTGTTGATGTCTACTTATTCGTTAATCATTTTGTAAACCTATTCTATTTGGTACGTGTGAATAACCAACTTACACCAAGACTTATAAAACAACTACAGTTTTACGACACTCCAATATAAAATTCGCTCTTATCAATTATTTGAAAAATATAATTACATGATTATCAAATGATTAACAATAAATAAATTTAAAATCAATACAATATGCTAGTTCGTACATTTTTTTACTCCTATAAACTAAGTATAGTACATATACATAAAATAATTTATAAGTTATATAATTAGCCTCAAATATTTAAAATATGTACACCAACATCATGCACCTACTAGGACTACAGTGTGAATACCAAATAATCAATAATACCTGATACCGCCAGGAGCACTCGTCCACGAGTATAACTTGAGAACCAGCCATCACCTCCTTTCCACATTTTTGAGGGACTAGGACAACCCGACCTCCGACGCTACCGATAGCTGCTAGCCTTCTAAGGAAACACGACATGCTTAATGCACAACAAAAATAGGAATAAGTAATAAGTGCTGCAAACACTAGTAAGCCATAAAGAATAAAATACAAATGAACATTAAATAATGGCTATTACATCGATGAATAAAAAAATGTAGAACAATTATAATGATAATACAAGAATGTGCTGCCTTGTGTTCAGCATAGCCACCAACTATTTCTATTATTTAACTAATCATGAATGCTGTAAATAAGCCTTCTTTAAAAGAATAGCAAATACCCCGGTTTGTGTTCGTCTTGAATACTCGAAATCCGTCCGTTGGCATGACAGCCGGTTTCTTTACGATGGATTTGAACAAAATCACTCACAAACACGAGATTCTCGGAGGAGTGTTCCTTTACATAATATAAAGCTTCACCAGCAGCCGTAGGAACAACTTCGCGCATCCGGATAAAAAGAAGCCTTCCTCGGTAAATGGGCTGTTTAACACTGAAATAATTTCAAATTGGACTAGTTCCTGACGTTAGCGTGTTCAACCAAACAAACCAATTCTTCTGCTTTATGTAGACACATCCAGTGTTGCCAGCAATAGAAAAAAATTGTTACGCTTTTCCAGCCAATAATACGAATAGCAAATAACTTGTAAAAAAGACTAGAACCTTTTTATGCCTTGATGGTAATGCTTAACTTCCAGTCGTTGAGATAATAAGGCAATTCCTAAGCCCGATCAGGTTAGGAGCGATGCCCTGATTATCTCGCAACGAATGTTGTAATAATTTTCAAGGCCCCGTCTCGCATGCCATGCACGCTCAGTATAATGGCATATTTCTGCTTCAAATACCTTCAGATACTTACCGTCTTAATGACACCATAGACATTCACGTTCGAAGATCAAAGCTAGTGCCGATGCTGGAATTATCCCGAGTGTATCGAATCGATTATCACTCGATTCCCGTCGTGGAGGCATCGCTATGGCACTCGTTCGTGACCGATCCCTGGTCGAGGCTCTCGATTGTTAACAAGTGCGCAAGAGTGGGGAAAGTTGGGAGGATCATGAAATTAAATCACGTTAGAAAGGAGTATTTAAATTTGAAACCGTGAGTCGTTAAATAAGACTCACGGCTCTGAAGGTAAAATTACTGCAGCATTTATTAATGCTTAATGACCAGGTACATTCATTTTCTGTGTTTCGGATGGCATGTGAAACTGTAGGTCCCGGCTGTCATTGATCATCCGTGGCAGTCGTTACGGTTAGTCAGAAGTCATTAAGTTTGACGCCAGTCTAACCAAGGGGTATTGGGTAGCCCGGGTAACTGGATTCACGAGGTCAGATAGGCAGTCGCTCCTTGTAAAACACTGGTACTCAGCTAAATCCAGTTAGACTGGAAGCCGACTCGTACATAGTTCGGAAAAGGCTCGGGAGACGATGAATAAGTAAATTCATTTTGAAATAACTGCTTTCACTGCACGTATAATATTTAAAGTCTTTTGTTTTGATATTAGCACCAGGGAGATTCAAAACGATGATCTAACCGAGTCGTGTGTCGCTACAATATGGAATTGTAAATAAAATCGAATTGAAGTCAACCAGTATGAATTTATTTTGAACAAACTTATATTATAATGCATTATGCATAGTCCATGATCTTAAACTCTCTAATACTTAAATATACGATACATTATAACACAATACAGACATTGTGCAGCCCACACCAGCAGCCGGTAGCTAGAGGGACATTTACTTAATTTTACATCCAACCCACATTAACGTGAACATTCAACAACTGATTTCGCTTTCACGCTACAGACAACTATACAAATTGCTTACCTTTCAAATGTAAGTCGATTTATCTTGTTATGTCTAGAGGGACAGATATCCGAGGAGCGGAACGTGGAAAGCTGCGCGCGCCGATCGGGCCCTTCATCGCTGTTTCTGCGCTGAAACATTACAACGCTGTCGACTGTCTCATGTCTGAGATCTTGGCTTTCAAATCAGGCTTCAGAAATAGAAATTATTGCTTTAGTTGAGATGAGGAAATTCAAGAATCCCGTTATATGTATAGCGTGTTAAATTACATTTTATGAGTACCGAGACAGATTTTATGAAGCATATCCTATAATGAATTAGAAGATGGCGATAGCATGACCCTATGCGGCTTTTAGGTCTGCATTTATCTTTAGGTACGCGTAAAAAAACCTCCACCTTTTCAGAAATAACATACCTTCTGACTATCTATTCTTCTTTCACCCTTTACCAGAAAAAAAAAAACAAATAACGCAGACCTTATTGCTTTCTCAGCCAGCAATAATTTCAAAAATCGAATTACATAAATACAATTACATTCAGAGCCTGTAAAGCGGTTATTAAACTCCTTATCAGCAGGGTTCAAGCGCGGTGCCCTCAGCTGATTCATTGCACGATCGCGAATCAATTTCCTAGTTTTTGCCCTGGTTGCTTTCCTTCCTGGGCTTCGGGTGATCACGTACAGCTTATCAGTGCGCTGACTGCGCAACTTGTGCCACCTTCCGTCTTGTTTAGCAGTTGTAATGGCTATGAAATGGCTTAGTTTGAACTTGTATTGTGTAATGTCTGGACGTTTTACTGATATCGATATTTAATCGGCCCTAGGCACGATTCTCTTTGATGGCGACTAACTAGGTGTTTGACGAGACAATAATGTAAACAAACTCAAAGTTTTATGTGACTATCGGTGTTTCTAAATGTAGATAGGTACAGACGCCAGCACATCAGGCTAACCGACACTGTCAAATTTTCCCAATCAACTTTGAACTTTATGCTTCAGCGATAAGGTTGAAAATCCATTAAGTAAATTTGACAGATTGTTGTAGGCTGATGTGCTAGCGTCTGTGCATTACTAAAATTAAATGCGCAGGTTGTCAACACCTACACAAAGGTACTTAAAGGTACATTAGAATGTAAATTTCCTTGATACTGAACTTTCGATTTTAGAGCTTAAACTTGTTTCGCTCTTCGCGTTCATCTACTTTCAATTTTCTTTGCTTAATAAAACGTCCATTACTGTGATGAAAACCTGATGTGCGAATGTCACTTAAGATATGGTGCGGTGTACGGAACATCAAACTGTAGAAATTTCCGTGAAAGTGTCATACGGACATTTTTGTGAGAATATTACAGTACCTTCCGTGGCGAAAATTCTGTAAAAGTTGTAATTGAACTCGTTAAAAATCAAGGGCAAAAAAGAAATTATTAGCTCCTGCGAACTCTGTATTTTCAGACAATCTGTGCCTGGAACGTTCCATTACATTTATATTATCATTTAATTATTTCAGACATATTAGGTAGTCAATAAATCTAATAACGCATTAAAATTAAAAAAAAAAAAAGAAATCATATAATCAATTTCTTCTTCCTAGCAAAAACACATAGGAAGTGGTGAAGGGTGGGCGTTCTTGGGGGCTGTCTTTTGTAATATTTGACGTCAAAAAGTGCTGTTTTACAGACAAGTTTGAATAAATGATTTTGACTTTTTTTTTTGACTTTCAAAAATACAAATTTAAATGACAATTAAATAAATCCAAAAGAAGGAAAATTATTTATTATCTATCATTAATGTGTGTTGGAAACTATACATATATTTAAATTGGACAATTTCCCCTCAGTGGATTTACAGGAAATATATTATGCGTAACCAATTTCCTATATGTTTCATATCTGTACTTCTCCGTTACAAAACCTAATGTGTTTAATATGTACCGGATAAAAATAATAATGCAATACACTAAACGGTGTCATTCAACCGATAAAAACTAAAGCTTTAAAAGATTTTGTTACATGCTTGAATAAAGCGACATATTTCTACATTTGCGACTGGCCTATTACGCAAAATGTTCCACACCCATACAAGGGCCTTACCAGACGCTGTTATGAGAGATTTTTTTCTCGACAACATAATAAACAAGTAGGTACATAATGCCCTCCATCCTTGAATCATTCCGTGTGAATTTGTCTTATGAAACAATAATATTTTTTCACAATAAGAGGTGGAAAGTTCCACCTGTGTTATTGCCATGAATTGAAAACAAGTTGTACCTACTTTTAAAATCGATATGTCAGGTATCATGTACTCTCTTTGAAAAACAAATTCTCTGATACACATCCATTGCTGAGAGCCTTTGGGAGTTTGAAACTTTCAGATCTATGTCGTAAGGCTGACGACTTTGTCTGTTAAGTCCATTTATCAAAGGAGGCTATAGATTTTTGTTTATCCGGGAGCGCAAAGTATTTTTTTAGGGATGCGGATAAAATCGCTGGCGGAGGCTAGTGCTGTAATAAAATGGAATACCACCTACTGCTAATACACCAGATATATTACAAACCCTATTTGTTTTATGACAATTGCGTGACACTACCAAGAATGCCCCCGTACCTTCACTTATTTTTAAACCCAGCATTTGATATGCAATAAGCACTTTGCATACCTCGAGCCATTAATACCGCATAGCAGTACTAAGGAATGTTCGTTCATTGAATAAACTATTATATTAGAACGTAATATCGAAGCAATACCACAGCGGTAGTGGTATTCTCCATTTACAGATTTCTAAGCTTGTTTGTAGTTAATAACCTTTTAAGATTTATTAGCTTGAAGCTGGATTTCATTGTAATTAATAATTACAATACAGACAGGTTAGTTTCCTTATCGTTTTATTCCTGTGAAGACAAAAGTCATTATTAAAATTGTGTTCCTGTGATAATGCCGATTGTTATTTTCATTTATTTTATGAGGGTAATCAAATCCTGGAGCCAGCAATCGTCATGAAAATGAGACGATAAACGTTAGCGTTGGAATAACAGCTTTTACTATTTTCGTAAATGCGAGGTATTAATGCACGTTCATATCAAAATACGTAGTAATTACGTTGAAGTTTTTAGAAAATAAATAAACTCGCATTTTAGTGACTAACACCTCAAGCCTTTTATTCTCATGAAAATTAGGTAAAGGGAAAATTTTCGTATTCCTAAGCTAATGCAAGCTTCATCAGAATTAAAAAGCTATAGTCATAAATTTTATGTTGACACTACCATGTGAACTAACCTTCGTTTTCCAAACACTGCATATTTTCCCCTCGACCCCATTAGCTTATGGTGCCTATGGTGTACAATGCGAAGTGTGGACACTTGTCAACTTTCCTCTCTTTGCCGAACAAGAGGTCTATTCAAGGTGTTGTCAATAGACCAGACATTGTCATTCTATTGTGTGAACACGTTGAAATGACATTTCAGGATGGTCACCAAACGATGTGGTTTCTTTGAATCGTGAATACAGAAATAGGGTGACAAAGGTATAAGTAACGTATTCATACTATAGGTAAATACTTAAAGTCTACCTAAAGTAAGTAAGCTTCATGATAAATTTCATAGAAATTGATTGAAAAGTTAAGAACGAAATACCAAATTTAATTAATGGGAAATCATTAAATGACACCTCCCGCCGAGGGATCACCTGGAGGTAGTGTCAGACTCTTACTGACTAAAACCCACTATGTTCCTTCTGGATAGGGTTGCCATCCGTCCGGGATTCCCCGGTTTGTCCTAGTTTAGAGAGCATCCGGGGAGCGTCCGGTTGATATGGCCGGCTTTCGGACTTCAAAACCCGCAGTTTTCACGCGTCTTGTCCTGTTTTCCAAATTTTAGACATGGCAACCCCACTTCTGGAGGTCCCTGTGTGCCAGAGCGACGGTAACACTCACGAACAACCCGCAGCCCAGGAAATTCAGAACGACTTCACTTCTACCTACATGACAAGTTGTCAAATAATACGACTGATCCATAAAACCTAGTAATATGATATTGCCAATTGGAACATATTATACTTTTATATAAGTAGGTATGTATGTATACATGATACAACGAAATAACTGTTACCTATGATTACGAATCGTCGCATGCAACTTCCGCAACAGTATAATTGAAATTGAATATGGCAAATGAAACCGGGTTAATTACATAAGTTTTAAAATGTTCGCAAAAAGTCCTGGCACACTTCATTAGACAAGGAACGAATCGACGATAAAACTGCAATTTCTCCAAATCAATTAACTAGTTTTTGTTCAGCAAAAGTGTGATGAAGTTCTGTTGAAATTAATGCTTTGCCAGCTGTTATTTTAAATTTATAATTTGGCCTTAAAGATGGTCAACATCCAGAGTTCATTGTATTCTAAGTTCTAAGTCGGATTCTGGGTTTCTTGGTAAAATCCTGTCTTCGTAACTGCTCATGTTAATGACTCTCTTGAACTTTAACCTCACATACTCTTCTGAAATAAACGTAAAATGAACTTCTTTTGCGCTCACTTTATGCCTACACTATTATGCATAAATCGATATTCATTAATCGATCGATTTGAATCGATTATTAACATTAAACCAATAGTTCATAAGATGCGTCCGTGCTTTCTCTTTTTAAATATTAAAATATCAGTAATCAACATAATCCCAACATAATCGAATTCGTAATCAAGAATAAATACGCTTTCCATATTTGCTATAGACTCTCCGCTCCTTTTCTACTTAGTGTTGTTTACTAGTAGATTTGTTCCTCTGCTATTTTTTTACCCACGGATTATTTTTTACTTACGGAGCGCGGCAAAGAATAATTATATTTGAAATCCAGCTAAAATTTTCCATTAAAAATTGTTAAAATTAGTCAAAATACCTGAACCAAATGCCTGAACTCTCAAATACAAAAGCTGTTTCGAGCTCCAGGCTATTTTATTCTGTATGACAGTTACTTACGGTAAATTTCAGTGCTTTTGTCATTTTTATTTTGTAAATAGACTTTTGTTGCTGACATTACCACAATCAATTCAAACGTATTTACGAATAAGCCCTCGGATTGTCAGAATGAAACCTTTCATACGCACAACGGCAGATGTATTTTAACTGCGGCATTTAACCACATGCCTGTATCCAATTACGTTTCCTGTTAAATTAACTGCCAGTTACTTTTCATGGGTTGCGTCCGTTATATCACGGTGAGGTCGGCGGCCGCTTTGCGACAAGTGACACAGTTTACGTAATCGATTATTTATTGCATGCGAGTGCGATCGATATTCATATTTATCGGACGCCCGCCTTAATAGATGCAACCTGATTAATCGTTGCCATTTAAATCGATTTAGCTCGTGCGCGTTTATTGTGCTATCGATTTATTGTAATACATTTAACTGTTAATTGAGTGAATGTATTATGTATGTACTTGCGTTAATATTTTAATATAAAAGATTAAATGATCGTAACTTTAATTCTTACAGCTTTTCATTAATCTCTATCATGTATGTATTTTGTTCGTTGTCACGGCTCTTTCGCAAGTTCAGAGGACATCAGTTTTCAGTCCCATAATTCTTTCTAAGACACTCATCTCCCGAGCCTTTTTCCCAACTATGTTGGGGTCGGCTTCCAGTCTAACCGGATTTAGCTGAGTACCAGTGTTTTACAAGGAGCGACTGCCTATCTGACCTCCTCAACCCAGTTACCCGGGCAACCCAATACCTACCCCTTGGTTAGACTTAAAATTCTTTCTAAGACACTACCTGCCTATATACATACTTAAGCTGGTTAAAATTACCTAGAAATTATTGAAAAATCATAAATGCAGCAATTTTAATACATTGTTTCGCCTTTTTAACCAGTACATGGCAACAGTGATATATCGCGAAGCTTGTCCCAAAATACTTAAGTCCAGTATACTACGGCTGTATGTGTAGAACCTGTATTGATAGAATTTACAATCATTGGAAAGCAGACACCATTAGCTGCAATAACAAAATCGTATGTGAGCAATTTTCATAAAACCATTTCGCCCATAATAACCATAATATGGGCAACACTAACAAATAACATAATATAATTTAATACAATTTGCTTCACAAAAACCCATTTAATAGAATGACTTAAACAAACAAAAGTTATCGAGTCACGACTAATCGATTTAGTTACGTATGCATACAATCGAGAGTAGGTGTACTCTAATTGCAATGCCTCCTGGTGATCTTTCATGGTTTATTCAGATGTAGGCTTGATAATGGAGACAAACGTCCAACATTTAATCACCATAGCCTCTGGTAGGCTTATCTATATAAGGTTTAAATCACTTTATTTATGTAACGTGTTTCTGTTTTGTAATACACGAGTTAATGTTCTTGGAAACAATATTAAATTATGTACGCGTACATGAAAAAATTGAATAAAAAGTCATTTTTTCTATGTAGGCTGAAAATTAGCTCTTTTTGAAGGTTTTATAGAAGACAGCCCTAGAAAACTAGACCTTCAGTACTTCATATGTGTTTTCGCTGGTAGGAAGAAATGGTGGACCGTGGGTGGAACGAACTCCCCAGCAACACAATTTCCTCTGAATATGGTTTGAACACGAAAATGTATTATTAAAGTATGCAAATGAAATATTTAACCTAGATAACAAACACACTTATCTTACCCACACCTATTAATAGATATTATATATAATTATATATTTTGTTAAACCGGTAGGTATATATCATAAATTGTGATGACGATTTAATTTCCATCGAAATGTTTGGTAATGATTTCAAATTAATAGACTCAAATAGCTTAAAGCTACCAGTATATTTGATAGATAATATGTTATCCTGTGGATGATTATTTCAGTAAGTGTTTAATACTTATTCGAAAGTATGGTAGACATTTGCCTTACCCCCCTTTCGTATGGCAACACAAACAATGACGTTAATTTGAATAATTTGGAAACTTTTCCAACTTTCTAAATAATGTTAATATCCTTTTGTAGTAAAGCAGTACTAGTACAGCAGTATTCCAGTACTAACTTTGAAGATCGTTTTCAATGAGGTTTCATGAAAGCTTTACACACCATCACACAGAGTAAACAACCAGAGAGAAGTGACATCATTATGTAGATACTCCATATCGCTTACGTGCTCCATCGATAACTAGTTGGTCCATCTCTTGAGTACGCACAAACTCAGTTGCATCACACACTACATAGTACGCTAAACTCACTGCCGCGTTCAGTCGTGCCCATGCATTTAGTTTTAACTTATTTACAGTTCTCCTCATGCCCTAGTTATGTAAGGAAAATAGTAGTGAAAATCTTTGCTAATTATCGCTTCTCTACGTTGTACAATCAAGCTACCGAAACTGTCAATCAAATTTGAAACATATGCTTCTGCGATAAAGTTGAAAATCTATTAAGGATATTTGTCAGATTGTAGTAGCCTGATGTGCTGGCGTCTGTACCTAAGTAGTACATCATATTTTGCCTATTCTGTTCTGATATAGGTACATATATTCTATTTGGTTTTTGGCAAATATCGGTTGCGTTACAATATTGGAAAAAGTGTTTGTTTTATCTCCTTTCTGTCTTTCTCCTTCTAATCAAACCATGGAACGTTGACATTCATATAAATGCTGGTGACGTCTTATTTAATGCATTTTTTTCCGTTCAAGTTCTGCTATGTCGTTATAGTAATAGGTATATGTTCAGCTTAACGGCCTTTTCAGGTGTTATTTATTTGTATTAGTATACCATGTAAATACAAATTCAAATAAACTACATGTTTTTGTTTTAGAATATTTAATCGGCTCTTATGTAGAGCTCAAAATACGAATTTTAAATCAACTACAGGTGTAGATGACTTCTGTTTGCTTCGCGTTATGTAATGCGGTTACCGTTATCCAGTAATGTTATTACTTGGAAGACACGGCGACAAACTTACCGACATATTTCTAAGAACACTCAGGAAAGCTGTCAAGAAACGACTTAGCAACAACCTTTTTGCAAGTCTTTAAAAAGCATTTAACTTATTTTCTGGCAGGGTGGATGAACGTAAAAGGTTTTTTTGTAATAAAAGGTTTATATCCGTGTGAAAATGAAAATTGCATTTTGGTCCACCTATAAATTCACTATCATATCATAGGTACTTTACTGTTTAGCTCTTTTGAGAAAATATCAAAATGAATATTTTACATAATGACCTCAAACCTTACACAAATAAAATGTGCTTGTACAATATAGACGTGCTTGCGAACAGAACAAACGAGGTCGCCTATACAATAAAACAGTGCTACTTTGTAAGTAGGAGTTAGCCATAAAATAAGCAATGAAGTGAAATTCCTAATAGATACACACAGGCACCATAAACATGATGCCTGCTACACAGCAAAATTGTTACATGTAACACAAGATAATAACAGCATCAAGCTAACAGATTAAAATTGATTTCCCCGCGTTAAACGGTGTTTAGAATTATTAAACGTATGGAAAGCGTAAAATATCAATAGCAGGGAAACATAATATTAAACTATGAAGAAAATCTGTGAGCAAATATATGTTACTTGCTGTTTCCAGCCGTTCCACCCCCCGCCAGAAGGATTTTCTTTTTCTTTCTTTGACTCTAGACTATGTATGTGTGTGTACCAATTTTTTTTTTAAATTGGTCCAGCCGTTCAAGCGTGACCAAGAAAAGTAGGGAATCATTTTTATATACATAGATAGATGATTTATTTATTCGAAATAGTTTTAATTACTATTGAAACCGATTATGCGTGGGATGAAGGCGCTTGGGTGGTCTAGCATCGGTAATAAAAGATATAAATTAACAGAAAAAAAAAATTAAAAAGCTTTTATAGTCCACCATATTGGATTTCGAATAACGTCAAATTGTTTTTTAAGTCACTCTCAATAAGTCCTTTCATTTAATACCCATATTGTTGAAATTCATTAAAAATAACTACTCCGCCATCTTGGACGGTCCGCCATATTGGATTTATAATAACGTCATATAACATATCTTGCATTGTCATCCAGACTGAACGTGTATACAAAATTTCAGCTCAATCGGTTAAAGATATCTACTTCAAAATTGAGTTCAAAGAATCCACCGTAACATACATACATTGCAAGTTAAATAAAAGCTTTTAAAAATGGGTATAAGTGTGCAAATTTACATTAAATTAGACCTGTAATAACTAACAAACAAAGATTTATATATAGTGGAAAGTTAAATAAAAGCTACTGGAAGGGTTCAGTAACGTATGGTATGAGTAACATAAAGGTCCCGGTTTCTTTTTTATCATATGAAGAGTCAAGCGGTCAGTCCTACTCCGTGTGAGAAGAGGCCTCTGCCCAACAGTGGAATCATAAAAAGGCTGATGATGAAGACACAAACTCACAGAGTAAACAATATAATTTAATTTATGATATTTCTTGTTGCGTTATTTCACAATGAACTAAATATAAGCAGCTACCTATTATAAGTTCCTATACTTATAAACAAAAACTACAACATCCGCTTGTTAGATAGATAGGACAAATTCCGCCAGATATATGCATAATATTAATAATCTGTTGTCGATTATTATTAATGTACGTACATGCAAATAATTTCCTGTCATTTACCAACCAAGTATTATAAGTACGATTATGTAAAACTTTGTGACTGATTACTTGACCTTATTGCGAGTTGATTGATGAGATACAATGTAAAAAGTTCTGTTCATCTATTATTCTATAAAACCTTCACTATTGTTCTTTATTAATTGTGCACGCTCCTTATGCTTTAGAAGCGTGACAAGCTTGACATATTTTTTTTTAGCTTATATTATGTAATTCGGTAAATGGCGATTTTAACTTTCATAATTAGTCATTGGCGACTGATTTCAGTACCGCACTGGGCTTTCAGCTAAACACAAGTAATTCTAATCTCCTTTGTAATGTTTAAGCTTATTTATTTATTGAAACTGTTTCTCGCTTTTTCTACCGCGTCCTGAAACCGGGAAATTACAGAGAGACAAATCTAACGATACACTCGTAGCGTAATCCGTCGAAAATATGAGGTAATATATTGTTAATGCATGCTACATAGACACATACTTTTCTCGGCAATCGGGTATAGAAAACAATCGCCATCTAGAATCTATTTTGCCTCTACAAACAGTTTACGAAACCAAAAGATATTACAAGAACCATACTGTTACTTAAGAAAGTACATTTATTTATTTATGTAGGGAGTTATAAAATATAAGTCCATAATGGATCACGTAATTAACTCACGTAAAGTCCACTAAGTTTCTCCGGAAATACTCGAAATGCTAGCGAGGTGACAAGTTTCTAGATATCCTAGGAACCCGCAGAACAAAACCTAGGAAATATGTGCGTGACTTTATCTTATTGTTTTAACTGCGATAGTAAATTTATTAAGGCAGCGAACGGCCGCTGATAGGTAAGAAAGCTTCAATTAAATTCTGTAACAGGAATTGCTTTTGGCTAACGTTGAACGTAAAATGATATTTTGACAGCAAACTAGCAATTATCGGAGAACTTGATAATATCAGTGTAATTTTATTATGATGTCATAAATACAAGCCTTTTACCTGCAGCTATGTAGAAGACGTTTATTTATATCGTGTAAATAAATAAATAAGCTATATTACTTTACCTTATGTACAGACGCCAGCACATCAAGCTACAACAATCTGTCAAATTTTCCTAATGGATTTTCAACCTTATCGCTGACGCATAAAGTTCAAAGTTCATTGGGAAAATTTGACAGTTTCGGCTAGCCTGATGTGCTGGCGTCTGTATCTATGATGATATCACATCGATGGTATCACAATTATTGATATAAAAATTACACACAATATAATTAATTAGGCATTATAAAAATCACGACATCGAAATAAATAAATATGGATATAAAAATTCTCAATGACGCCCAAAAAAAACACATAATTAAATTTATAACTGGTTTACTCACCAAAACCATTATTTATTACCATAGCTTGAGAAAATGAAGTATGACAATTTTCTAGTAGCCAAGTAGACACGCGACGGGTGAAAAAAATTATAACAATCAGCAACCGCATCTTATCTCAGATCTTATGTGAGTTGAGTTTCCAAGCCACGCGTCGAAGGTATGCAATAGATAGAACCAAAAAAAAAAACAAGGATCGAGTGGTAACGGTATTGCTTCCTAGGAATCTTTAAAGGCGTTCGGTTGAGCTTGTTTTTAAGTTCAAAGATTTGGTAACATATGTACAATGTCGAAACCTTATTTAATTTCTAATTTAGCTTACGATCGATTTCCATGAATTGTATACAATTGACGTCTTTTTTTAATGCTAGGTATTTTTTATTGAATAATATATACATTTTTGTAAATTGCAAACACCTACTTATTTACAGTATTAATAAAAAATATATATATTAATACTTTACATAGAAAACTAAAATATGTTCCATCAAAAAAATCATACCCATCGCTGTCTACTGGGAGCGTGCCCAAGAGGCTGGCTGCATTGCCACATTGAGCGGCAATGCTTATTCTCTGACCAAGACGTCATGACATATTGATGGATTCATAGGAATACTGAACTAGCCAGAATGAGATTATTTATCTAACCTAAATTATTTACGAAAAAAAAATACAAGTATCTTTGTAACATTGCACAATTATTCAGAATCTATACATCTAAACAAACGGCAGTACTTCCATTAGCTTTGTATGCATGTACGGCATATAGCTCACGATATTCCCACATTAGGGCAATCACAGTCCTGTAGTTACAGTGCAGGTAATTATGCAGAGAATGATGAAAAAGCTTATCTTATTCTGTGACCTATAACTACCAGTTGTTGCAACTTTACAATGAAAATAATTGGTTCGTTTTTGTACTGGTTGTGTTCTGGTATTTTGTATAGTCATTAAATGTATTTATCATCCATGATAGAGCTGGTTTTGTTTACAGATTAGAAGGATGTTTGATGACAAAACGTATTTATTTTAATACAAACACATGTCGTTTTCTCCCTATGAAAACGATGCAACGACTGGAAGTACATATAGGTAATATGAGTGAAGTACGCACAATGTTCGAGTACCATATAGCGACCATGGATAGCGACTCAATATTGTTTTCTAAGTATGAGTTTTCATGGAAACTGAACAAACATTTAATCCTCTACTTTATTAGAAATGAAATGTAGACCACATGCGTAATGATTTCTAACGTAACAGAAATATTACATTAAGTATGTGAAGTAACAGTTAATCTCTTTAAGTTTTAAGCACCTGTCAAAAAGTTTTAAGCAAGAATTAATATTAAATTTGTTGTCGTTTAAAAATATTTCCATCATTTGTAATAATTCAATGTCTGGTTCTGCCGGCTTATTAAAATTTGAGGCTTTATGTTAAACTAGCTGTCCCCACCGGTTTCACCCGCATCTTGGATTACTGCTCCGCTCCCGTGTGTCTTAGCGTGATGGTATATAGCCTATAGCCTTCCTCGATAAATGGGCTATCTAACACTGAAACAATTTTTCAAATCGAACCAGTAGTTTCGGAGATTAGCGCGTTCAAACAAACAAACAAACTCTTCAGCTTTATAATATTAGTATAGATTCTTAATCAATGACTATTTTACAAAAGCTTATTCATTTATTTTTTTTGTAAACCAGCGTTTCCGTTAAGTTCAATATTTTATGGCCTGTTCTATGTGACTCCTACTTCGAGGGCCTCCCTGAGTATGTCCATAAATTACGTAAACCAGAGAATTAAGCCGAAGGTGTTAATTACGATCTCAACAAATGAATGGACGTGTATAGCAGCCGTCGCCATGTTGTGTATTGTTATCTAACAGAACCTACCTACTTATTATTCAGATTTGACGATAGCACTGTTGCAGACTGTAGTACTCGGTACAGTCATTTCCAAAAGCTATAAGACTGGATTTTTTTTGACAACTAGGTGCTAAAATTTTGAGGAAAATGTATGCTATGGAAAACATCATACTTATAGATATAAAAACTTTGATAAGATATTCATATACGTATACTCTGAAGTCTGATTCATTGAAATTCACACATGGTAATTCTACGATTATTAAATGTATTATTTCTCTATGTCATACTATACTAGAATGAACATATCAAAACTACACATCAACAGGGTGTGACAATACTATCATAGATGCTATAAATACCGAAACAAGCAATACTAAACACGCACGACTTCGTCAGCGATATATGTATATGTAAAGTCTCATTCAACAAATACCAATTTACTGAATGAAATATTTTTCAAGGTCAACTATTCATACATTATTATTACGCAAACTCTAGTTCATCATCAGCATTTTTTTTATTTATCGTTCCACTGTTGGGCACAGGCCTCCTCTCACACTGAGAAGGATTCAGCGTTAATAACCACGCTTGCTCAATGCGGGTTGGTGATTTCAAACTTTTTAAGTCCAGGTTTCCTCGAGATGTTTTCCTTCACCTTTGATCAGTCATTGGTGTCCAAGATATACTTAGAAAGTACATATAAATTAGAAAAGCTACATTGGTACTTGCCTTGCCTGGAATCGAACCCGCGCACTCATACTCGAGAGGCTGGTGATTTAGCCACTAGGCCACCACGATCAAAACTCTCGTATTATCACGCGAAAGCATATTATTAGCTTCACTTAGTTCAAATTGACATCTTCGACACGCAAGCTAATTTAGGTCCGTTTAACACTTGTGTCTATGATTGTACTAGAGCCTTGCGAATGTTTGCTACTTGAACGCCATCATCACCATTAACTATAGAGATTCCATCTTCAGACTATCTGCTGTGTAATGCAATGGTTCGCGAAGCTCGCTATGCCGCTTGCATTGATTATGCTGATACGTTCCTTTATGTTACTCAACTATAATTCAAGATATATGCTAGTCATGATGACTGTAAATATTTTTGAAGGCGAATCTGGTAGTAATATAACACGTATAACAAACTAGTTGGTCGTCTGTGGTCATTTCGGGGTTACCAAATAAACAGTAAACAGGGCTAGGTATTTTATCTAGATACGTGTTTTCAAAATATGGAGCGATTCAAGTAATTTAAGTTTTGCAGTGTTTACGAAGTATTCCGGCAAGTCAAAGGTCAAGTCATGTTGTAACAAATAAAGAAAAAAGTATTACCAAACTAAGGCGGAAAAAATGTGCACTGAGCACCTTTGTCTCTGATTAATCTATTAATTATCTCTTAAAAATACTCTCTAATAAACCGCCGACCGCAGCACATGACAACCACAAAAAAACGACTACAAAATACATACAATACGATACATATCTCCCGAATATGATTTCCAACAAATAAGACGATCAATCCATTCTAGCTACGCAATAGTAAATGATCCGCCATTATAATGAGAGATTGATTTCATGTTGCCTACGCAAAGTCTACGCGCTACGCCGTAGCATGATCCCGGATCATAAAATTGGCACTAGTTGTTGTTGCTACAATCAATAGAAGTGCCACGTGCTGCAGACTAGTCATTCAACACTTTCATTGATATCCATCATCGAAAGCATTCCAAGAGGCACCAATAACAATTTATTAATTGTCAATATAATAATGGGATCAACTAAGCAGCATTGTTGCGGCCGATCAAAGGAGGCACTGTGATGTAATTCATTAGGTTTAACCATTAATTATTTTAATCGTCGTTTACGTGGTCTTGCGCAAGTGCTTTCGCCCGTAAAATAATGTAACCATTCATTGTTCAGTGTGAATGGAGCTTTGTTGTAGGTGGTTCCGAATCGTTTTGCACACTTTCGTGCAATTAATTTTATGGTCGTGTGTGCTATCAAATTGATTACGTAACCCTTACCCATTTGGTAGTTTTTTTATTTAGATCATATTTAGATAGGTATTGGAACTCTTTACATAATAATTAGGTATCATTAATTTTTCTTTGTGAATAAAAACTTTTTTCTTCTTTTTTGAATTTTAGAATGCTAAGCAAATTTTTGGCATGATTTTTTGCTTTTGGATTTAATTTTGAAACAGGAAAACATTGATAAAAACCTGGAGTCTGGAAGTTGGTCATTGATTCACCCGTGCATCGGAGAGCATGTAAATGTTGGTCCTGCGCCTGATCGGTCTGTCGGATTGCCGTCACATCGGACTATGAGAGTGAACCTTTTTCTGCGCGAATGCTTGTACACTATACTATGTCCTGCGCAGCTAGGTGATCTCCATAAAAGAGAACAGCCGCCGTAGCCGACAATCGGCCTGGATGCCATCATATTACTCGTGTTTCAGTCGGTATCTTATTACTCTATTGAGTCTATAGTAGCTGTATAATGAACGCGGGCTAAACGAACTATTATTATCTTGATCGTTTTCAATCAACCGTCTCATTTGTTCAGTGTTTACGTCACTATCTTAGTACTCGATCCCTGTAATTAATAATTAAACTTTTACTTTAATTTTGTTATCTAAGCGATTTAGTTTTGGAACTAACATGATATACCTATTGCACTACAGTGTAGTATACGTCAACATCTACAACTAATTCTGAAGGCTGGCAGTGAAAAGTCAACTATCCATAAATATACCTACATATGTATGTATGTACATAGCTCGACTTGGAAACATGCCCGATATCCAAGCATAATTTATCATCTTGGAGCCGCGACCCACCTAACTATGTCAGACATCCCAGCAAGCGAAAGTATACCTAACTCCACCTACTTATGTATTTATTGATTCGCGATAACCTGCTACAGTTTCATTGTAAAGAAGAATTCAATTTGTTACACAAGTACAAAAAAGTTCTTACGCTTACTCCTACACGTTCACTGATAACGCACTTAAACACATTATTTTTAGCGCCTACTGTATTTTGGTGAGCAATTTACGTCGCACGTTGACAGTTCACACTCATTCAGTGAGACATGAATAAACGTGTTTAGAATATTAATGTTTACTCAGAGGCTTGCATCATTGACAATTTTTACGATGATCATATAAATCAACAGAACAGGCTGTTGAACTTGGGCCCGGCCAGAATGATGTCATCAAAAACTATAAGGATGTGTTATTTTGACCGTTCAACAAGTTTTAGCAATGTCAATATAATTTGTCATCTGATGACCACGTGTTTTGAATTTAAAATTAATGTTTTTTGTTACTTTTATTAATGGTTATAATAATTTTTAATATATATAACCGGTAATTTTATTATTATTAACTTATCGTTTGTATTAATGTTCAACTACTAATCAATTCTTAAACGCCTAGCAAAATTTACTGAGCAATAAAATACTTCGCTGCATTGTAATTTCATATTAAGTCAGGCGCCGGCTGATAAAGTTTATTCTATTTATATTTATGTTGGTTGAATGTTTTATTAATATTTAACCTTTATGTATTATAGATAAAACCTATTAAAATAATTAAAAATGCGGGAAAAAACAACAATTTAAAGATACTACCTACTTATAAAGTTATACATAAATGCGCACCTTTTCGACTGTTATTAGCTGAGCCTTATCTAAATTTATACTGATCGAAAAGCATAATAATGATACGCTAAACATTTCCTACTTAGATATGTAACGTATGCAAATGATTTGAACTTACGTTATTTTTTTAAAGTTCAATATCAACTGGGTGAATATGAAAAACTGAACTGTCGTTGGTTGGAAATAAGATGACAACAACATAAGTTGAAGACCTTGAGTGCGTTCGCATCGATGCTGCAAGCAAATAGCTTAATTAAATTCCGTTTGAGAGGGAGTGTAGCGCGCCGGTCAGTCGCAGGCATGGCGTCCCGCCGTCGCCATATCCCTCCGTTGCCATAGCTCGTCGATACCACCATATCGGCCACGCATGCGCACTGCGCCGTACCCCCGCACTACGCATGTGCGACCCTATACCAGACGACGGGGCAGCCAAGTTGCGACACGACTCCTCTTGACGCGACACTGTCGCATAATTGATTGTCCATTCGATACTGACATTGAACGGCCGATGTACGGCGGTCGAGTGGTCGATTACAACCAGTTATTTGCTTACGGCTATCGAGATAAGGCGCTTCCGCGCGACTCCACGCGACGCCTCACATCCCCGCGATCAGCTGGTGAAACTCGCGAATTCGGAATGGCATCGTACTGTGATAAATATTGTGCACCTAGGGTTTGCGTGATGTAAACAGTGTTGAGAGTGCAAGTGGGCGATTAATCATGGAAGTGGCGAAAGAAAAGACATCGAGTGTGGAGGACTTTGACGAGGATGATGTTACATCTCGTCGCTGCATGTTGGACGGTGAGTTCAATCGATACGTGCTGCTGCGTCATAACTATTAGCGCCATCAAAATGCAGCGCTTATGAAGTGCATTCAGTCATACAAATGGCGTCAGACACAAAGATCGCTTCTGCATTCTGCTAAGCTATGACGTGGGTCTGACCGCGTCGATTGATGGCAATGCATATTGATTTTCCTCGCGGGTACTGCAGACAGCTTTTACCCTAATCTTATGTTCAACAAATGTTTGCTGATTTGCAATTACCATTGCAACATATCATACCTATCTAGGAAATTAATTTAAGTAATTTAAATTTTCCAAAACGGCAAGATTAACGTTACACAAATCGGATTAATGAAATCCACAATAAAATAAATACGATAAATTTCTAACGAGAAACTGTTTATCTTTATTCAGTTGAAATAATCCAAACAAAATAATTAGGCTAGTTACAGTTTGATAAGGCACGCAGATAACATGTCGTCTAATTACGACATCAGCTTAGTAAACTATTCCGAGGTCGAACTGTTAGCATAAAAACGGTCAATCAGTATTTAAATTAGGACGATATTACACCGTGGTATCACATGACTCAGGTACACAAGCCGTGGTTACAATGTGGTCAGGCACGACTGTAAAATCTAGCATTCAAACAAGAAAGTGTTTGAACAAAAGCTTAAAAGTGGGATGACCACACTTGCTGTTTCGAAATCTATTGTCCCATACATTCCTCCGTCATGAGTCCATGACCCGGTTCTAAAACCGAAATTGGTAAGTATGACTCACTGTTAAGGAAGCTAATAAAATGACATTGAAAACTGGAGTTGTCAGTACAGGACGCGAATGCCCCTGCGCCCCGTTTTGGCAAACTTTTGCATTGTGGCGCGTCGTCGAGGGCGTTGACCGGCTCCCCTCGGCTGGAAAACTTTGGTTTTAAAATCGATACCTTTAGAGGGTTTTTGTATCGATACAGACAATTTTAAAAACATAATGGACAAGTCTCTCATTTTATATTAATCATTAGATGTGCATATGGGAATATATAGGAGAAGAAAATTTTGATGTATGCAGATCGTTAATTATTCTAATAAAGTTCAAGTAAATTAGTATAAATAATCCATAATAACGTTCACGTTCCCAAAGTTTCACGTTACCTGTGGTTTATGTTGCTGCTAAGTACTTATTCAGCTAATGCATTGAATTTCATGACCTATAATAATTTTATTCGTAATTTTAATCCTTTCCCATGTTCTGTGGTTGACGTCTTTCGCTTGATATACAATACGAAAACAAGAGAAAAGGAATGTTACTCATTCCACTTTTAAACTGTCCCTTTTCTACTATTTGTCATTATTTGACAATTGAACATCACCTCTTTTAAAATGTATGTATATTACAGAAATGTGAAGTAAATCTAGGGAATTATTATTATGGACTCGCCGACCAGGATTGAAACATACTTCAGTGAAGTGTAGCTAGAGTATCTTTTATTATTAAGGCTCACCAATCAGGATTGATATACAATTCCTCATTACACTTAATAATTATGTACTGAACATGTTCCAAATAAATTATATTTTATTTTAATTATTGGCTGTTAGACTTTCTACATACACTCAGTTGCCAGTTTACTTTCTACGTTTGGTGCGACTTTGATGTACATTTGGTCGGTAATACGTTTGTTGGTTTATTAATTTGGATCCTACATATTATGTTTATACATTTTGTAGTCTGCCAACTTTCTTGACAAACAACTAGCCCTTTATTCTTCACGAAGTTCAAAATACTTAGATATATATAATATTCTTTAATATACAACACAAGAAATCACAAACAAAAAACAGTACAATTGGCGATCTTCTTATCGATAAAAAGCAATTTAAGACTTTTACTTTTATTTAATATTCGCTGGAGCAAATTTAGGACCGAAAAATCGTTAAAGTAATATCATCGAAATTGCGTTAATCAACTAAATTATTATTCATATCCCAAGGATAACCTTGCTCAGTAATCATTTATGACTCTAACCTAGGTATAGTATCTCAGTAGATTATAGTTTTGCATTCAGAGGACATACAATATTATAGCTGCAGACGTCATTCAATAAAAGTGAATACAACAATAGCCGTTTGCGATTTCCGTTTCTCTTTAAATGCACGTACTTCAGACTGTAATAAGGTTTAACTCCTCAAGTGCAGTACCTCCTTCAAGTAGTCGAGGGCTAATTATAGAATTTAATGTATAAGTTTCCGTTTTCAAGTCCTGTATATGGATGTGCCTGCCCTTGAACCTTGCAAGTGCGATCTGATGGTTGAACCGGTCTCGAGAATTATTTTGCCACTGAATATAAAGCTCAGGAAGTGGAAACTCCTGTATAAAATTATCTTTTGTTGGCAGTTTAATTTATGGCTTCTGTAGGATTTCAAGATGCTTATAATTCTTATTTTTTTTTTTGCTTATTTTAGGCCGGGCAACTAGCGTCATGGACATAAAATTAGTTACTGAATTCACGCGCTGTTATCTCATTACAGACGTTAATTAAAAAAAACCTCTCAATTAACTTTGATACGTAAACAACTCAAGGTTTAAAAAAAAAAAACATTCCATATTCAAGTTTCAACAATGACAGTTAAGCGGGTCTTATTACGAAGTGGTTCCAACGAGGCGGCGCGGGCGCGAGCTCTGGATCTTCTTGCCTTTAAGCGCCGGCGCATAAACTTGAGCAATCGTTAATGCTACCGGAGCACGCCGAGCATCGGACTAGTGTATACTATGAGCACAATAACCCTACTGCTTAGAGTTGCGGACTTAAAGAACAGAGTAAATTAAATTATTTTAATGTTTATGGGTATTCGATTGGAAGTAGTGCAAATGCTATAACTACAGACAGTTATCGTAAATATAAAATAAATGTTTTAAGTGGAAGTATTCTAGTGTGCTAGCTGACGATTTAATGATATAGTGCATACATATACTCGAAGTTAATTCTTACTTTAATCGTAATAAAATTATACTATTACTCAATAGTATAATTTTAAACATACTGATGTTTTGATTAAAACAATTTATGTCCTATTCATAAATTTGATTGATGGTTGAAACGGGTGATTGATCCACCCGTGCATCGGAAAGCACGTAAATGTCGGTCCTGCGCCTGATCTCTCTCCGGTAGTGTCGGATTGTCGTCCTATCGGACAATGAGAGTGAGGGAATAGAGAGTGCACCTGTACATATCTGCGCGAATGCTTGTGCACTATAATATATCCTGCGCAGCTGGCCGATCTCCTTAAAAGAGAACGGCCGCCGAAGCCGACAATCGGCCTAGATGCCATCTATCATAAATTAAGTTCATATTCATTCTCCATTTACTAACATTCTGATGTTATCTTGCCTTATGTTATATTCGAAACAATATAAGCACACATTGTCTGTATTGACAGAAATAGTTATGCTCATTATACAATACAAAGTATATAAGTAAGTCATCGGTATACAATAGAGATAAGATTACACAAATGAACGTTTATCTATACTTCTTACAAAGGTCAAAATATATTGAAACGAGCGGACACTACCAGACCTAGTGATCTTTTAGCTTATCTTTAGAAATTATTTCAGTACCTACTTAATTATTTATTGTCTATTAAGACATATTACTCTGTACTCTTTTAGATCAATAATTGTCGCTTTTACTGGCTCAATTTTAGACGACCCCGATGGCGCAATGTTTACCACGCTTGACTGCTGAGTTAAGGGTCCCGGGTTCGATTCCCGGCATGGTTGACATTCGTGTGATGAGGATGATTGTTGGCTGTGGTCTAGGTGGCATAATAATGTATTTATAAATAAATATAAACTACATGTATGTAGTTTATCAGTTGTGTTAGCACCCATAACACAAGGGGCACATGGGGCTAACCGACTGTGTGTGAAAAAGGTGTCCAGCTATTATTTATTTTTTTAATTTAAAACCCCGAATCTGATCTTATAGCAACTATATTTGCTCGAAACGACCCAAAACTGTACGATATGAATTCAATATATAGGGTGACTGGTAATTAGTGACCAATATTTAACCACGTGATTGTACTCATGATTACAAACAACTTTCCCAAAGAAACTTTTTTGTATTTTTTTTTCATTTTAGCAAAATTACTGACAACGCGGGCGCGGGGCCTGGTCGCTAACAGCTGATCGGGCCACGGCGCCCGCGAAATTTGAATTTTGCTGTATCTATAAAAAAAAATAACAAAAAAAGTTTCTTCGGGAAAGTTGATTGTAATCATGAGTACAATCACGTGTTTAAATATCGGTCACTAATTACCAGTCACCCTATATGATAACATACTATTAATCCTAAATGATAACAATCTACTTTTGCACGTACTACTGTTGGATATAACTTGCCTTGTCAATGTACGCCAATCCTTGAACTGAATGGATGACATCATTATGTTTTTAAACTTTTCAATGATAATATTTTCCGGTTTTGTTCACGACATTTTCTTTACTGCCTAGTGCAAAGTATAAATTAACCATTTACATGTAAATATAAATATCGTTAAGAGTTGAAGCATAAATTGCAGCCTCGCAATGACCTTTTCGACAAGGAGATCAGCAATGTATGTTAGACTAATTTTTTTACATTATTGTATTATATCATCATCAGCCTTTTTATCGTCCCACTGCTGGGCACAGGCCTCCTCTCACACAGAGAAGGATTGAGCTTTAATCACTAGGCTTGCTCATTGCGAATTGATGATTTCAGACCTTGTAGTCCAGGTTTTCTCGAGATGTTTTCCTTCGCCTTTAATCAATCATTGAGGGCGATGATCTCAAGTTGACTCGCTTGTAACCGTTCATAATTGCACTTAATTAGTCGAGAGTAATAAATTATTTTTAGGATAAGTCCATGTAGATTGCAGGGACAGTACTCAAGTAGATTACTTCTCAAATCGCAAAAAGAGTGCCATTCTGAATTATTACTCCATAGAAATATCTAGAAAAATTCAAAAATGGTATTTCCAAATCCACGATCAGACATCAAAACTCATTTTGAGGCATATTATTATCGCGAAAGATATGATCGCGCTTAATATCTTTTGTTAACTTACGTAAAATATATACAGAAAAAAAAAACATTTTTATTCAAAATTTCCCAGTGCCACCATAACATCCACTTTAACAGACATTTCCCTTACTCCTACTACTAATAAAGTCCTGCATATAACGCCTACAGAGTTATATATTACACACATATATCAGGTTCCGAGACTGTCATCGACCGTTGTGTTTAATGAACGTTAATTCCACTTCACACGCCACGTGGCCTAGTTGGATAACAAGGATGCAAGGGCTGGCCCTTAGCCCATTAGTTACAGCCGACAGATCTACTGAACTATCATCATTATTTACGAAGTTTCACAGCCGGCATACCTGTCAAATTATTTGTGTTGAATAAAGCAAAAAAAAATATAAATAAAGAGGGAATTCCAAATTCAGAAATATACAAGGCGTTAAAAAAAAAAACAAAAAGAAATATTATTCTTATCTTCGATTATTATTTTACACTCTAACACCTAAAAAGAACGAGTTTAGTTTTTATTTGTCGAATTAATAAAAGAACATTAGCAAAAATTAATTAAAAAGCTTCTGCTCCATTATTCGAAATGTTATTTTTTTTTCAAATCAATAAACAACATTAGCAAAAATAAAATAAAAAAGCATCTATACTTAATGATTTGATATTATCTTATTTACCTACAAACACTTTGTAGTAGGAATCTTGTGTTCTATGTATTCTTATTATTAGAAACATATGTATTTACCTATTTCAAGTGTATTATGAACTCAGGCAATAAAAGCCGACAATAACTGGTATAATGTGTATAAACTTTGACGTCAGAACGACGCGTGAAGCATACTAAAGAGTTAAAGAGTATTTTTTATACAATATATGCACAGAGCTTGAGTGGCGATGACATTGGTGACACAATCTGGACACAATCTATTCACTGCATCGCTGATCCAAGTCACGTATAGTATACCTACTTCAAAGCTGCTCTGAAGCATAAGGTAACAAACACTAATTTGTAGTTGTTTATGATGAAACCACTATCAACAATACCCAGCTAAACACGTTTTGACAAAAGTTGAAAATTAACTTATTATTTTAATTCAAACTGAGTCTTTTGTTCCGAATACAAAATGACGATTTTTTGTTCGATATATCAAGTTTCTTAGGCAAAAATAAAGACTGGTTTGACATAGTGAAAAATAAAAATGGTTCTCTAAGATTCTCTCAGCTTATTTATAACTATGTACCATAAAACTGCAGCGATAAAGTTGAAAATACATTAAAGAATTTGACAGGTTGTTGTAGCTTGATGTGCTGACGTCTGTACCTTTTACGGTAAATATAAATTCGCATTCATCGAAATATATTTAGCTGTAAACAGAATGGACTTCAATTGTTTCTAGAGCAACATCTTATCTCTATTGAGCCAATTAATCCACATGCCTTATTATCTCAAGTGGCTCTCAAACATAAACAACTAGACAACATTTGGTGCGATACGTACCTAGCTAGCTCATAAAAATACCCCGTGATGACCTCATACCTCTCACATATAAACAAACAATTATGTAGTAAAGTGATGCAAGTATTGTATGAACGGACGGTTACTTCACACGATACAAATCTAGCCGAAACAGCGTCCAGTTTCGATTTGTTCATACGGACAGTAATGTATGTAATAATGTCGCCGATAAGCCGACATTTGCAAGAAGATTATAAGATAAAAGTGGAACATGACATCAAGCGTTCTTTTTTCTGCTTCATTTGTTAAAAATGACTTGAATAATTCCGACTTGAAGCCGTCACTCAATCTTTGAATAGCAGTAGAATAGAGCCTTTGGAGAGATGCCAGAAATTAATACGGATTGGAAATTATTAGGTCATCAGTCAGGGCCAACCTCTTGATGTTTGACAAACGATTCTCGATAAAGACTAGAGATTTAATGACCCTACAGAAAATATTATTTAAGAAGCAGATATTTAGTTTCTTATAACGATTCTATTACAATCGTTGTGTATCCTTGATTAATTCTATGTGCATTCTATTTTGCAAAACTGGCCAACTTTAATCTTGCAAATATTTACTGTCGTATCATGCTGACTTACAACAATATCCTGGGAGGTAAGGTCAAAAGTAAACATCAACAGTTGAAACAAAATTATTAAAATAAATAAGAAATAAAGCTACTTGTGGCAAAAAGACAGTAAAACCTTTGAAACTAAACGCATGAGTCACTCGCCAAGACATTGCGTTTTGTTACCTGCGGTTTGTCGCCGGCCAGCGTTTCGTCATGTGTTACGTAGCTCAATTGCGCATGCGTGCATACCGTAAAATTCCAGCCATCTATCACTTCTAACTTGTAGACGGTTGTTTTTTGAAAAAGTGTGTTTAACAGACGTTGGTAAATATATTCAGGGTCGTGGTGCAGACTTTTGAATGCATATTCATTATATTACATTGCTCATACTTGCCGAAAACATTCATTATCATTGCCGGGGTATCGTACCGTTACTCTATACACGAATCATTAAACTAAATGTATTAAGTACAATTTACACTCAAACGCCTGAGAAAATAACTACTAAGTACAGATGTATAACACAAGGCCTCAATAAGTTACAAGGTTTCGGAAACAGCTGTCGAATCCAAAATATGGCATAACATTGTAGAATAGGAAGCCTGCCACGGTCAATAAATAATAACGAACATTAAATCGAAACAGTAGGTAACTAGGTACATTAGCCTTAACAGGAAAATAAATAAGCCTTTTAAGGTAAAAGTATTATTGCTAAAGTGCTAACAGAAAGCACTAAAAAGCAATCCTATCGCTGACTTTTACTACAATCAAAATATTGTAAAAGTACATACTCTTGAAGATCTTTATATAAAGTATAAAAATAATTCGCAAAGCATTCGCAAAAGGCGAGCCTGTAGAACAATCTACTTTCTAAAACAAATTGATTCTACTTTCAACAGATTGCGGCATGCGCCCGCGCTGCTATGGGAACGATGAGCTGACATTTGTGGCCAATCGTGCCCTTCCTGTTGCTTATCCAGCCTGGAACACTTTCTCCGAGACATAAATTGCTGGAAATTATTTATGTTATGCAGATAAGCATAAATACCGAGTTAAATATATTCTGTGATCTGAGATGCGACGAATTCAGACATAGCTTCCTTATTTCACAGTATTTGCTATACTTTTATGCAAATAATAAGAAATTATTATGCAACGTAGCATAAAACTTTCCCAAATTCAGCCTACTTAAAACAATATTAAATAAAATAGTTTGTAAGTATATTATGTATACTTTTTACTCTAAAAGTACTGATTGGATTTTTCCGGTTGGAACAGCGGTGAATTCAATAAGAGCGTGCTTGCATGAGGGCTAATGACGGAATGTGGTGCCTTTAATTTAAGGCATTATCATATCACAATACTTAAAAATTCAAAGCAAAGCAAAAAAATACAGGAGCTTTTCGTATAAGTACAGGCGCCAGCACATCAAGCTACAGCATAGAGCATGAATCATAAAGTTCAAAGTTGATTGGGTTTCGGGTAGCCTGATGTGCTAGCGTCTTTACATTTAATAAAATACATACATTATTGAAAAAAAAAGTGGCAAATTCCGATCCCCAACCAATCGCATGTAGTTAATCGTTTTATTTCAATAGAATCACAATTTTTATGCAAAACTTTTTGTCACAACTTCGAAACTGGGCAATTGTACCAATTTCACAACGAACCTCTGATTATAGCTCCCGTGCACTGATACGTGTATTGGGTAAAATATTTTGTAACTATATTTATGTAACGGCGGTAACATTTTGTTTCTGGCCACTGATAAGCCGAAGATTTGTAATTGATACCACTGCGCAAGCGCTTCTGGTCTGTTGTGTGTACTCGTTAAAATTATAAGCTATTCATAACCACATCTTTCATTATATACCTACTACTTTTGCCCTTATATTATATATGTTCAACTTAACTTTTAACTTTTTTTAACGTTACAGATCTCATAACACTTGGGTAATCGAAAAAATATCCAAAGATACCCTAATTGTCAGAATCCATCTGAATATATAAGGTCATAAAGAATATTACATACAAAATAGTAGCTATTCTTGGTAGTCGGTTTACTTGGTTTCACTGAATACAATGTATCTCCAAAAATACTCTAATCTTTATCAACATTTTGTACATTCAGGCGCACATACCAAAATGAAAACCCACCATAAAAAAGCAGCTGTATTTTCTAAATAAAAAATCACTCATTACAAAGGTTCGGTAACAACTAAGAAACCTACTAGACTTAATTAGACAAAACCTCAGTAACTATATGAAAAAAGGTAGGTGAAGTTAGCGTTATCTAACAAACTGAGCCTCAACGCTGACGTCCGACTAACCCAAAAATATTCATAGTTTTTTTGTGTCTCTGAATAAGCATAACGAATCAATCTCAATGTTTGGTAAGCTGTCTGCTAAATACGTATGTTTGTAACCACAAAAAAAATATACATATATTTATAACTTTGTATATTTATGTGTGAAAATAACAACATCTTTAAGGGAAGGTTCGTATCTGACGTAAAATACGCCGAGCGTATCATCAGTCGCACTAACGTATCATCGGTTGGGTGTGAACGGTCAAGTGTTTTTCTATACATTTGTCTGTTCTGGCGTTACGCAACTGATAATACGCAACGCATGTTCCGTCAGATATGAAACTTCCCTAAAAAGAAACATTGATAAATGTCATTATTTTTAATTTCAGCAAAGTGCAAACAATCATTGATATTTATAACCCAAATGATTCATCATTTATCAGATTGCATTTAGATATAAACGAAACTGTTATCATCGTTTTATTTAATCCATGCATTAAATTTGCCTATCTATAAACGGATTGGGTTATCGCACGCGAATTCGTCAGGCTATGCTCATTATCATCACAATGTTTGAATGTTAATAAGTATCCCGTTATTCTACTGTTTTGTTTTAGTATACGGGGTCATGCGCAGAATTTGGTGTGTGTACCTGACAGGTGCCCGCTAAGGGTTAGGGTTATCGGCACAAACACTATAGGTACAGACGCCAGCACATCAAGCTACGAAACTGACAGATTTTCCAAATCAAATTTGAATCATATGGTTCAGCAATAAAGCTGCAAATCTATTAAGGAAAGACAGATTGTAATAGTTTGATGTGCGGATGCGCAGCTGAAAATAACTAAGTTTTATTAAATTTCTATGCAAATGTTCTTTAAGAATTCAAAGATAAACGGCTTAACCAATTTACATACTACTAGCAATGGAGGTAGTTACCAGATAGAGACCTTTGGAAAGATGTGGCATATGTATGTACATATATCTTGAGCTGTGTAAAGCCTTTTTCTTAGGAAGTACGTAGTCCTATTGGTAGGTTTAAAATAAAAATTTCCATCGTCGTAAGCACCTAGACTAACGACTCGCGTAATGACTATCTGAATGGAAACCGATGGTTCTAATCAATTTTTAACGCACGAATAGGTCACGAAATGTTAGCAAACTTTACCTTCCTATAGTATTATTAGGTATATGTAGGTACAAAAGGTTATGGACTTATGGGTTATGGCCTGTAATGACACAAATCAATCTCGGCCATGAAGCTATAGTGAACCTTAATTAAAATCTCTACTTCATACACCGAGAATGGATATGTATAAAAAAAACGAGAAAAGCGGTTGAGCCATTCGGGAGTCGTTTAATTATAAAGTAACACGAGATTTTTTTTGTATTAGAGATTATAAAGCTGAAGCGCACTAAGCTGAGGTCCAATTTAAACAAAAATATCTGTGCTAGATTTATGCTGCGATGATTACACAAATGAGTTCCCACGGGACGCGGGTAAATCTGCTGGCAAAAGCTAGTGCTGAATAATATGTAGAAATCATAAATTCAAAACAAGTGAAGTACTAGTGTTAGACCGTTGGTTTCATGCCAAGTCATTAAGTATTAAGGTTACTTATGAAACATTGCAATGAGGAAGAATTTGCTTTGATAAAGATGGTATTATTAACAATCGCCTTTTATAAGTGTTGCTCATTTGTTTAATGCAATATTCTAGTCAGTTATGTCGTTTTTTGCCGGTTCTTGTTTATAGGGCTTTTTTTTTCGAGGGAAATCATCAAACGAGACTCTCTTCCGCTGAGGATACAGCTGGAGGGAGTGTCAGTCTCTTACTGACTAAAACCCACTACGTTCCTTCTGGAGGTTCATGTAGCAACAATACCAGAGCTACGGTAACTAATGTGAACAACCTAGAGTCCCGGCAGACCTTGGCCCTCAGGTGATGTTGCTGACTTCTCTTCGAGAAGCGTTGGTCTGTCGTCCGTAGACGAGCGGACGGTGAGCAACCCAAAACTCACCGCCCACAACTCTCTGAAATTCGACACCCGGCGCCGGTGGTTCTTTAGGGCTTATTCGGACACACTACTTAGAACCTAGCTTACGCTCAATCTATTGCGGTCCCACGTGTCCGATACATGATACCTTTTTGCGTTTAAAAGTATCTAACACTAAAAATTTATGTTACAAAAAAAAATATGTAGGCATACACCAACATTTATTTTGGAACGGAAACAATCTCAACCATAAATATTGTTTTAGTTGCTCCATGGTGCAATCGAAATTCATTATGAACTGCGTTCTTCTATTTTCGGGCCTAAGATGTTAATGCTCTGTAGATGACGGATTTATGAGTAGATTACAAGATAAATTACATATTTTTTCTTTCTCCATTAATGTTCAGTGGGTAAATATGTAAAATTCCCATCCCATAGTCATTAATAAAGCATTGGATACACTTTCGGTTTTTACTTTTACGATTGTAATATGTTTTCTAAATAGTTTGCTAATTACATAGTAAAATAACATTCAGGGCCAGTTGTACAATGTCCGAATAGCCGCTATCTGCCGAATAAATTCAAAAATGGAACAGAATTTGTATGCAATTATCTACCAAATAAACTAACTGGAACTTATTCGTAGGTAGTGAAACAGGGCCTTAATCTATAAGTTAAAAAAATGCAGATAATATGAACAAAGTTAGTAAAGATTTCATAGTAGGTAGAAGCGCTTCCTAGCTTCCTACTGAGTGTAAAAATTGCATAATTCATAATTACATCAACACATTTTATCACCAAGATCTTTTGCATACAATATCAGATAGCTTACAAACCTACATCTAACAACCGCACACGATAATTTATTCGGCAAAATACAAAAAGAACAAATACTTAGGCACTTGTGTAAGGTGGGTACAAACGCCAACAGATCAAGCTACTACAATCAAATTTCTTTAATAGATTTTCAACTTTATCGCTGTGACATATGGTTCAAAGTTGATTGGAAAAATTTGTCAGTTTCCGACAGCTATTCCTATGTATACCTAAGCAAAGGACAATCCAGGTTTTCTCTGGATTCATAAAGGTGGAAAACAATTGAATAATGATATAATGACGAACATTTAAAAGAAGAAGACAAAATGATGCACGGAATTTAGCTAGCGTGACTATGATAACATTCGCTTCTGGCAGCAGATAATTGAGATAAATTGATCGTTGTACCAACATACCAACATTCGTGCGGACGTTGGCTAACTTAGAGACGAAGACAATTCACTCATCACGTCATGTTAAGACATTTTGTTCACACATTCATTCTTACGGTTATGCATGTAATACTAAGTTCCCACGGAACAGTTGCTGGACAAAAATAACCAACTTCCACTACATATTTGCTTTATTTTGGTAGAAACGAAGCTTTGTCATTGTTTAGAAGAAAATTGAAGGTTACTAAGGAAGAGAAAAGCGTTTTCAACAAGACAAGAGCATTTATATCTTACTTGTTTTACGTAAAGTGGAACTTGGGATTGTTATGCGTTTTATATAGTTTTTATTCATTCTTCTTCGCGTCTGTCCATGGTATTTTATGTCGATTAGCTTAGTACAGACTGTAGACAATCGCGCTCCTACAAATCGCACAGAAGGTATTCAAAGCACGCGAACAATTACCATTATGCTTTATATAGAATCTGTACCAACCTCGTGTTAGCATAGCAATGAACAAACAGCATATTATCATTTCAATGAAATAATTCAAGACGTTCATATATTTGAATCACCGTTTCTTGAGGACCATTAATTACAGCATTTTGGTATTCACTTTCTATTTTCAACTTCATATCGCTAGACGGAGCAATTTTATCTTACCCATAACACATGCTGACCCTGGCTAGAGGACGTAGTAATCATAGATAAATATTAAAACTAAACGACCCTCGGAAATTAAGAAACAAACTCTTCAATTAGTACTTGCTGATAGCGATGTAGTACGATATCAATAATTAAACTGATCATAATGATAACTCGAATCATAAACCCGGATCTACGGTCAACTAACTGGAGCAAATTAATGTTTCCAATTCATTTTGTTATTTTAAATCCGACGCCATCTTTAATTGCGAGTTGTTAATGGTAAATTTTATAAGAATAGGTTTATTTATAACCAAGCTTAGTACAAGTAACAAGATATTAGTGTCGTGGGATTATTACCAATTGCGTAACGAAATGTCTTATTTATTTGATACGACAAGCCGTCGCTGCGTAGTTTCGGTCTAGTGATCGCATTCGATCAGCCGCGCGGCGAACTGACGCCGCGGGTATTGCACCTGCCCCATCATCAGTGCCCACCTCGCTTCCGACAATGCATACCACAACAAAGTAATAGGTCTAGTGGTTGAATATAACCTATAAAAGGGCTGGTATATAAGATTCATCTCTCCTTCAAGAGACAAGATCATCACTCCCTAAGCAGGTTAAAATAAATTGCTGCCTTTATGTTATGATAGATGGTAATCTTGGCACATTCAAATGTTTTACGTGCGAAAGCATTGTTCAGATAGAACACTTTCTAGCTCATCGTTTCGTACAGGTACATTTCCATGCCGATATCCTCCCTGATTGATTGCTAGTGGCACATTGTTGCATACTTTGTCCGGCGATTAGTTTAGACTTTTTGTTCAATTATGAATTACGACGGCTGTACGACAACTTTGTTAATTTCGTCTTCCGAACGAGTAATCGAAAGAATTGAGATTGAAATGAGATTGGGGCGGTCGGGCGATGGCGCGGTAATTGCACCGTGCTGCGGGCTGCGGCCGCCGAGTGCCGGCGCAGCGGCGGTCTCGCCTCAGTCCGTTCTGCGCCGCCGCTCCGGCCGCGTCTCCTAACACTACCACCGAAAATTACAATGAATTAACTCAATTATGGCCGCCAGAGCCCAAACTTAAAAACTTCGTGTGTGACCTCTAACTAGTGGGTGGAAGATGAGCGAGGAACAGGAACAGTGCGACTCGTTCAACTCGTGGGAGCTGAACGGGCTGAACTCCTTGGACCTGTGGGACTACACTGTCGAGCTGGAGTGCCTGCAAGGAACCGAAGGTTAGTTTCGCAAGGCTGTGTGAGCGGCGCTCGCTGGTCGTCGCCCTAGACGTTGCGCTCGCCAACAATTCGTAACGCAAAGAACAAAACTAAATGGAATCGAAGCATGGAATTGTTTGAATAACGTCAGTCTGTTACGCTAGCGTTTACGGTACCGCTTTCTATAGGTCTTTCTCGTTAGATTTAGATTATCTTTGTCGATTAATGTCATGGTTTATTTTCTAAAGGATATTTATGGTCACGAGCATTGATCGGGAGAGATTTAGTGATGTATTATGTATTGTTGTTTATTGTTGCAATTATTTGTAAGCTTTTCCCTTAAAGGTGACTCGTGCTTTGGTTTGTTGAACAACGGTCTAACTAAACAAAGTGCCAACAATAATGATTGTATCACGGGCTCGTGCATATTGCAGAGGTTACGAGGTATTACAGACGCATTTAACACCTTCAAGCACGTCCGCGTCTTCAATTATAACGGTACTGAAGTGTGTCGTGACGTCATGACGATGCATTAGATGTTTGTAATTAATACTCAGCTCATTTTTAAATGATCAAACTTCAAAACTATAATATTATTTTTGGCAAATCGACCTTACAAATTGACTATTGCACATTGTGCGATAAAATGGGCTGTTCGTTATCATTTCGATGTTGCCTTAATTATCTGATTGATAAAATGACGTAGCTAATGATAACACTAAGCCAACTGCAACAGATGTTGAAAAACGTCAAACTCATGAAAATTTCCTTATTCACGCCCGCATATGGCAACGTAGATAAAAATATACAATATGAAAAACACATATGAATAATTAACTACGTACTTGTGTTGTTTCAAGTTTATTTTATGCTAACGTCAATAGAAACAAGTATCTATCGATAGGTAATTAAACAATCTATAAATAAAGCGTGACTGAAAAAACACAATAGAACAAGATATAAACTGGTCTGTGTTCTAGCAAGTCATTATTATGTTTTATACCGCAACAGATTAACTGAAACAGGCCTATTAATCACGCGAATATTAAAAAAAAAAACATTTTAAATACAAACCTAGATCTTCAAGAAACTCCATCATCTCCCGAGCCTTTTCCCAACTATGTTGGGGTCGGCTTCCAGTCTAACCGGTTTCGGCTGGGTACCAGTGTTTTACAAGGAGCGACTGCCTATCTGACCTCCTCAACCCAGTTACCTGGGCAACCCAATACCCCTTGGTTAGACTGGCGTCAGACTTACTGGCTTCTGACACCCGTAACGACTGCCAATGATGTTCAATGACAGCCGGGACCTACAGTTTAACGTGCCATCCGAAACACAGTCATTGGTGTCCAAGATATACTTAGAAAGTACATACAAACTTAGAAAAGTTGCATTGGTACTTGCCCGACCTGGAATCGAACCCACGCCCTCACACTTGAGAGGTTGGCTCTTTAACCACTAGGCCACCACGACATTTTGCCTAGATCTTCAAGAAACTCGACCATTGAATGCAGTTGCTTTAGCTGACTTCCAAAACGGGAGAAAGATACATATGTGAATTACTTTGTAAGGCGGATTTACCAGTCCAAAACTATAGTTGAAAGTTGAATTCTTCATAGCTTATGAACATTTTTGCTAACGGTACTTAGATTCATTATGGAGGTTAAGTTTTTTGTTGTAACAACTGAGCAACCTTCGGACTTTGCTCATGAACTCTCCATGAGTTGTTTAGTTTAGTTTACTAGTAATTTATAACTTAATAATACAACACGTTCCTAGTGATTTTCACGAAGTTTAATTGAAACAAGATGAGAATAGTTGAAACTTGTTGCTTAGACTACAATACAAGGGGGCTTAGCCAAGATGTCTTTCTGCAATCGTAAACGCTAGTAGAAACGACAAAAATGTATGGAAATGACATTTGCATAATTCTTTGTCGGTTCTACGATTATAGAAAGACATCTAGGTTAAGCAAGGGCTGTTTGCGTAGATATATGAACTAGTATATTATGAACAAGGCACTCTAAAACCACTAATAAACTGATAAAGAAGTAATCAAAACTGGAATTATCCATGAGTGCTGTACATAATCAACAAGATAGGGCTAACAAAACAAAAATTGTTATCCAAAAAAATATCTAGATTTCATTTATTCTTTAACAACAAAAACGAACATTACCGAGTTACATTTGTTTCATAAAATATGTATGTATATAATAAAATAAAATATTCACGCGCTCAACCCACAATACTCCAGGCATACCGACAGAATCGTCTTCCGATCCTTCGCAATCATATCGAAGTCATGCTTGGTGTCCTGAGTGCATTGATAGTGCGTGGAATTGTAGATTGGGAACGGGCGACGGTGTGGCTCTCGGGAACTGTAAATAGCCGATGTCCTCTACTTCGGGTATAGTTTATAAATATTAAATACTATAATTATATGACTTCATTAGTTCTCTATATCGTAATTACCTTTGGCATTTCATGCACCGACCCCATAGAGAATGGAGCCTGCCTTACACCTAAAGCTTCTTAAACGCAACCCGTCATTGTTTTCCCTCACACTGCGTACAGTCGTGCAATTCAACGTTTTCGTAATAATAACCAATGGCCATAAAAGTAACTTTTATAACCATTTAACACGTAGGTATATTACGCACTTTTGTACGCGACTGTACACACCGGTGTTATGACTACAACTGTATCGTTACTTGTATGTTGTAATGAGACAAGTTGCAATTAATTGCGGTAATGGACCTTACAAATGTTTTAAATATATGCCTTATTATCCATTTAAATGGGTGTATCTGTATAATTTCCTGAGTGACATAGGCGAAACAAAGAAGCCAGTCAGCAAAATGGCGCTATTTGCAATTAGATTTTGCTAACATTTACTTACTTATTTTAACAGCAAAAACAGCAATTGGCCAGTTAGATTAACATATGTAGCTCCAAGTGTTTGAAAAGTCGGGAGACATAAAACTGATGAACAAAGATTTAATATTCCTAATTAACTGAAGTTACCACACTTTGGCGACGTCATATTTTCACAAAAGATAAAAAAAAACACAATCGACTTCGTGAGAGCATCAGAAAACAATCGATAAATATATATTTATAGGTAATAAAAGAAGATAAGTTAATTCAAAATTAATTAACAAAACAAGATTGTAATCTTGATCAATAGCAGCTGATTGGCGCTGAAAATAAATTGATTGTCATTAAGGAATATAATATAAAAAATAGATACCTTATCTTACCATAAAAAAAAAAACATTTTTTTATAATAACATTGAACAATTTGCAAATAAACAAGGCGCAGGTAGGTAACCTGTGCCTAATACGTATTTACATTAATTTGTTCTGCGGTCAGTCACCCCCACGCTATTCCCTTGGGACACTTCATAATTTTTCAGCATGGCTGGCAAAATGGTGATTTAATACAAGTAAACCATCTTATCACGATAAGAGCGCGCCATGTTACTTGATCCACGCATACAAAACTTAGATTTTCTTAGAGATAAAGTGTTTGTTCAAGCATAGGTTGTTTTCGATCGTAGTTAAATTGAAGTGACTTGGTTATTTTTGTAAGCAATATTTAACGCCTACTTAAACTCTAGAAATAGGTAAGTTAACGTACAAACCTGTTTACATTAACAACATCGTTATTTACCAATTATCGTTACTAATTGAGTACCCGCAGTCCAAACTGACACGTCGACTATTACGAGTATAATAAGCTTAATGGAAGAAGCTAACGTCTAACGATTTATTGAAGAGTCAATATTATGGAATATTCCGTCAAAGTAAGAAAGTAAATGATGAAATTGATTTAAGAGATTGATATTCGTGATAAATTTAAGGAAAATCGAACACATACGCCCTCAGCATCAAGTAGTCGTATCAGTTACAAAACGAATAATCAAGGCGAGCCATTAAAAAAAATTCAATAAAACGCAATGAAGCCATGAAATATTGTCTTAATACAAGTATTTCTCAACCATTAAGAAGATAGAATTAAAATCGATAACTTTAAATGAGTTGCAAAAGTCTGCCCGAGTCATAAGTCAGAGTTCCTTCATTGTATCAGACGTCAAAATTCGTGAGTCACTGTCACTCACTCAACCGTCATATTGTCTGTAATTGCTATGTGACATGTATTAGTTATTTGATTGGTATGCCGTACAATGAGATGTTGTGAAGAATTGAAGAGTTTTTGCACCATTTATTAAGTAAATAACGCGATAGTCATCGTAAATCGTGGGATTTTTATTTGAATGTTAAATCGCTTCTCTAGTTTTATTACTTTTTGCCATGAAAAAGTAATCGTTTTGAATGACGAAGTAGTATTTAGCTAAACGCTCTGTCATGCAAACTGCTATACTTAGATATACTTAGTTCTTTTTATATATATGCATATATATAACTATGGCAGATTTTTTTTTCGAATTTCAATGTGCTTAAAATAAACGTTTACATTTTTTAACTATCGCGTTAGATCCCACGCTGAATTTATTATGAGATTTATATAATTTGTTATTTGATTTAATTACTTTACATGAAATAGGTAATTTGGGAACTTGGTAGCTAACGGAGACACTGAGTTGTTTTTTTTTGGCAAGCAACAATTAGATCTGTCAGGGATAATGATGTCAGGGATCATCATAATGCGAAAGAACTATAATGTCGTAATTTTTTTTATAAAAAGGCAGTACTTCATCAATTCGCAAAGATTATTTTACAGACTTTACTGCTCATAGTTTATCTACTTTGAAAATGACTTGTTTTAAACGTTACTAACGCCTATTGTTACGTTGTTTGAGAAACAGTTAAGTACTACTTATAAGTAATTTTCTCTTTGGAAGATCAAATCATGAGATCAGTACGCTGATCTGAATATCATCGTGCGAGAAAGTTTCGCATTATGTTATAGCAGATTACATTCTTGGCAAAAATTCGATGGCCAAGAGAGAGTCTTATTGTTTTCATAACGCTGAATTTGAAATGAAATTACGTCGCCATAATTGAATTTTCGGTAATTTCATCGTCAGATTTAATGGAACATGTTTTCAGCGTTCAATTGCATGAAATTACCAAGCATCGTTGCCAATTGATGATATGCAATGAGCAAAAAAAATCACGTTTGTTCTATGGGAGCTTCCTTAAAAATTGACTTTAGTTTTTAGTATTTGTCTAACTAAGGATTACGGATCATACCTTAGCTACAGACGGACAGCGAAGTATTAGTAATAGGGTCCCGTTTTGTTAGTAAAACAAGAAATCATCATGAACAAGCCTTTAATTGTGCGAATATTACTGTGGCTTCCGAAAGGGCTATTCCGCATCACACCATCATCAGACTTAGTATAAATCATCACAGTTTAAAACCCATCACTTGATCTGTCTGATACGAAGATATGATCACCATCTCTCACGTTAAGACCTAGGAACATACTTTCACGAAATAAAATTGGTTAGAAAGTAGCTCCAACAATATCATATTAATAAATCATAATGCTTATGCAATAATTTGACAAACACTTCATTTTTAAATCTTAAATTAATCAATGATAAGCAACTCGAAAAAAGAACACGCTCAGACTGCAGATTAATGCAAATTCAGCAGAATTTACATTATGAATCACAGCTCAACTGATTTACTTACCTAGAACTTGATAAACTGCCTGTAACGAAGTCTCGACTGGTTTCGTATCAACAATACCTCACGTTTGACGTCCTGTTACAAGAATTACATCGACTGCTACTCGTCCATCAAGCATATAGGCATCAGTGAAGCGAGAGACAATCGTATACGTTTCAAAGCCGGTTTAGAATCAATGTTGTAAAGTAAAAAATATCTTACATCAGTTATAAGCTGATTTCCAGTCCCACCAGCGGCAAAAACCATAGCTCGCGAAAAAATACTACCTAGTTGAAATAATAAAAAGTATATTTCGATTAGATAAATTTCAATTCACAGATAGATAGACGTTACGCGGTAAAACCTGTACATGCGATGGTTACAGAATATGTAATTTTAGAATTTCATTGGTGCATAACTAACGCGCGTCAGTATTTTTTCTTCCAACTTTGTAATAGCCTTGCGTGCGGCCTAAACGAGTTAACACCATAATAATATAAGACGTCAGCTTGACTGGTGAACGTATACTTTGTGATAAAAAACACAAGACTGGAACCGGCTAGCATGAATTTACTGAAATAAACGCTAGGTACCTATATTTTTTTGTCTATTTACTACGTACAACTATGGGTTTTCAACTCCGCGTCGCATCTGAATGCCTCCAATTAAAATCTAGTGATGTTTGCGGTGTGTCCCTCCTACCATGAAATATCTACGAAACGAGTATTAAACGTAGCATAGCTCATAATATTTGGAGCGAAGAATATTTCCTAGACCATACGAAATATCTCACGTGTAAACATCAACATTAAAATTTCTTGCATTAACTCCATTATCATGTGCTGCGGTATCGTTCGTAAGTTTCCGCGGGCGGCTCTGGCAAATAAGGGACTCAAGCAACAAAAGTGGGCATTAGTCAGTAAAAGTCCTCCAGCTGCACCCACAGCGGGATGAAACATTTGATGACTAAAAAATGGTCCCATTTTCACCAACAAGATAAACGTGCGATTAAGGACTACGTACAGCTTACACAGTTTATCATAAAATTAAAACCCATTTTCTTATGCATTTTTTTTTTCTAAAGAGATTGATTACCAAGGAAGGTTGGACAAGAAGCAGGTTTCACGAAAATGCCAGCTTCATAGTAAAAAAAAAGTTGATGTTAAATCTACCGATTACGTAAAAGACTGACGGTGAAATTTGCCCTAAGCTAGATACCTCCTGCTGCAATGCAAACTGCAAAAACAAATGACAAGCTTAGTTACCTACCTAATATTTATAGATACCAAACATTTTTGAAGAACAGTTCCGCATACTTCTACGTTCAACTCTTAAATAAATCACAATTTCCCAGACATGTCTATCAACTTTCATCTACGTGCGTTCAGTACATACTCATTGACCTGGATTTCGATAATTTTGCGTTATTCTTCGAGCGGGCAAGGTTACATTGCAAAAACCTTTCACGGACGGATCGATGAAGGCGTTGTGCGTGGCGTCTTTTGTTCTAGTTTAGGTTGACAGTGTTGTTGCCTGGCAGGCGTTGTGTTGTGTGCCAGGTGTTCGGCTACCCGTGTCTGGTTGTCAGCTGTCGCAATGCGCACGGCGGGCGTCACTAGCTGCAGCAATGCGATGGTGTTTTGATTGGCTAATTACTTCGTCCCACTCACCGTCTTATCTTTTGATGGAATGTCTTTCACTTTTAAAAGTCTATATGTCTGTAGGTACCCACAACGCTTAGGTAGACAAATGCAGACAAGTTTGTCAAACATACGTGCTCAGCCAAGCTACTTATATAACTATTGGATAGATAAAGAGATAAAAATAAAACAAAGGTCGTTGACCTTTCGTCGTCTTTCACCATTAGCGGGTAGATATTTCAGAGCCTGTATGGTTTCTCTCCAAATAAATTGATTAAACATGAATTTTCTTATTTCCAGATTTGCAGCTGGCAGCGGAACTCGGCAAGACTCTTTTGGAGAGGAACAAGGAACTCGAAACAGCTCTTCGTCAGCACCAGAATATCATTGAAGACCAAACACAGGAAATTGAGGTATTTACGGCTAACTACTGAAACACCGCTCAATTTTAAGACTGCTCAAACAACTACGTAAAATTTTGCCACGGAAATTCTTTATGGAACTTAAACTTCAAATTGAGTATTTCGATGTAAAAATAAAACACAATCTGGCAATAAAAATCAAACAACTATTTGGCATACCATCAAAAGCAGACATAACTTTAAACAGTCATTATTATTTCCTATCATTATAGCAATAGACTATTTAAATCATAATAACGATCTCGATTGCCATTTGAACTTCCTAACCCCCCATAATTAATGTCAATACTAACGATTAGACCATAATAAACAAACATTGCATTACAAAAACACATTATGACAAAAAGCTTATAAATTAAATTACAAAATTATTCCAACTACGCAAAATCTTACTTAGATTGACAGCAAAGATAATTAAAGCTGGCCAACTCAAAGTTTCTCAACGTTATTTTAATGCAAATGATATTGTTTCAGTACTTAACGAAACAGACGGTCGCGCTCCGGGAGGTGAACGACTCCAGGTTGAGGATCTACGAGCAACTGGAAGTGAGCATTCAAGACTTGGAGCGCGCTAACCACAGGCTAGCCGTCGACCATGCCGCAGAAAAGAAACACATTAAAACGTAAGCCCAATGACAACTTGCTTCCTAAATCACTATTAACACAATCTTAAGTTATCATGACTTATCTATTTTGATTTTTTTATCATTGTTTTAGTCTGTGCGCCACAATTGAGACGCTAGAGGCCAAGTGTGAGGAACTACAAAAGACTGTCGACGATCTAAACGCCCAGCTGGAGATCTCCAGGCGACGGGCAGAACGGAAGTCTGAAGTTGAGAAACCCAAAGAAAAAGAGAAATCTGTTGAATTAACTCTCAGTGTCAAAAAGCCTGATGTAAACAGTACACCGATTAAGACGGTAGCACCTCTCCCAGAACTGACTAAAGAGGACGAGGATTTACTCAGGCTTAGCGATGAACTCAGAGAAAGCAAAGTGGCGTTCGCACAAGAACAGAGGAGGGTGACGGAACTGGAGGAACAGCTGGCGTCAATGGTCCAGGAGAACAACAGACTGCACGACCAGTTCAGGAATTGGCAACAAAGGGAAGACGAACCGAAATCTATGCATGAGGAATTCTCTATCCTTGAAGAAGTCAGGTAAAAATTGCTTAACCGTCTAGAAATATATAAATCTTATTATTCCAAAATGTTTAGTTCGTGACAGCACCGCTGATATGTTTCATTTCCCTCGCAGACAAGGACAGCTATGCATTAGATGTTTGAGAGGCGTAGAGAGAGGAGACGACATGTCTTCAATGCTAGACGGAGACGACGATGATAGAAGCGCAATCAGCTCTCTGATCCTCCCTCCGTCTGGCCAGGACAGTCCACGCGAAGATCTCGTCACTAACAAACTTGTCAAATTCGACGTAAGTGTTACTACGATACCCTTGCATTGCACGTTTCTTAAGATTCTGTTGAAGCTTTAATATCTTTCTGTAGAAATTCTTTTCTGTAATTAACAATGTGTACATTTAATTTTCCTTTTATTTCTTGTCTTGTAACAAAATTAACTCACAGTTCAGCGTAATACGCAAATCGACTAACAGCATTAACACGCTAAAACTAATCAATGTGTAGTACAATGTGGAATTCCATTGACAGATCATTCAGTATTCATTGGTCCCAAATGTTGAATGTACATTGTTCAGCAATCGATACACGTAACACTTTCTCACTTTTCCGCCGGAGATAATGTGTTGGATAAATACAACATTGGCATTGGACTTCGCCAACAATCTCATATGAATTTCGCTCGTTTCTAGGCGACAAAGCTTTTCCAACTGCCCCTGATGTTGTTGATCACGCTTTGCATATGCATTATGAAGCGCATTTGCAGTAGTTTTCTTTGGATATATCGTATGTAGTCGAAGGTACGTCCATTACCGACTCGTTATTATACTAAACGCGAATAGTGCACGCTGAACGACAATGGTGGCGGTGTACCGAGTTTGATAGTTCGTGCAATCACTCCGTAACTAACGCATGTTGTGTATGTCTCGACGTAAATGTGTAATATTAGGCACGTAATTGGTTACAATACGGATATGGGTTTTCATACTAATATTAACTCGTATATAATACTATAATATGTTGTATGTTACTGTGTCCATGAATTTGTTGTGTTATATTTACTTATTAGCTTATGTATACTAACATGCAGAGTGATTTCCACTGTCAGTAATCAGTATTAATCATAAATTATAAGTAAACAATTAATTAAGGAGTAATGGGTGTATTTTTGACTAATCGTAATCTCTAAATATTCTTGTTTTGAATAATTTAGTTTGATTCAAAAATCATTTCATATTCAAGTTCATCTTACTTCTTGTGAATTTTAACTCGGATTTTCTTTTCAGTAACAGTATTGTTTTTCATTTCTTGAGAATAACTCCATACAAAAATAATGTGTCACTTAAATAACAAGCATTACATGTTTTAAACTCATCATAATCACAAGTAGCTGTCGTAATTTCACTTGGTGCCATAACAATAACGTATAACCACTATTTACCTTTCAGAATGCCAAGGAAAAGTTACTCCAGGGTATATGGGCGAATAAAGAAGATGGCCATGATAACCCTTACCGAGAACTGGTGCAGAAGTACGAGGCTCTTCTGGAAGTTCAACTGTCACAGGTTAAGAACATCAGAAAGACCAAACCGACCACTTTGCCCAGCGCTCAAAATCCGTGTGGACCTCTGTCTCTCCAGGATGAACTGCAAACTTCTGGAGACTACAGCCAGTTCAGTGTCAAAGACACTGATGAGGAAAGCGGACACGGTGAAGAACAAAAAGGAGTCGGCCAAACTAAGAAAGTCGAAACTACTTCACGCAAGAAGATCATCCAGACTCCGGACTTCTCGGAAGCAGAAACTTCGAGCTCCGGATTTTCGGATGAAACCAGCAACAAAGCTACACAGACAGAACGCGAGCGACCAGGCTCGTTCTTGTGCACAATCGCTGACGGAGAAGATTACCGTTTCAGCATCTACGATGATGTCAGCCCCATGGACAGTCGGTTCCGTAACAGACCAGAGTACCGTGAACTATTTAAGGAAATCTTTACCATTCTCAAGAAGGCGGCGGAGAACAAAGACGATGGAGAGCAACTGCCGCTCCTCGATGATACCACAGCCGGCAAGGTGCCACCCGTCACACCCGCGAACGAGGAGGCGCCCGGCAACTTCACAGATGACACCCAAAGCGTATTTTCGTCTGTAATGTCTGAACAATCGATTCCAGTGTCCGATATTACCGTGCCAGAAACACCAACTTTGAAAGAAAAGGAGAAACCCCAGCCCGAAGCGGCAAAGAAGGAAGAAAATGGAAACAAAGAGAACAAACCAGTGGCAGAGAGCACTACGGAGAAGCCTAAGCCCAGCCCGGCACGCCAGCCCAAAGAGCACCCCGCATCCCGGGACCACAGCGTGCAGAGGGAGAAAGAGAGAGAGAAGGAAAAGGAAAGAAAGGAAGAGAAAGAACGTGTTCTCACTCCGTTGGTGCGTCAGCCACTAGAGTACATAGCGGCCACTAGAAAGAAGTCCAGACATCGCAATCGCAAGCACAGCCAGGACCGCCAGGGCGCGGACTCCCCGGTCTTCCCGTCGCCACCTAAGATCACCTACCAGAAATCATCGAGCAAGAAGAGGAGGGACTACAGGCCGATCGAGGCGAGTCCCCTCGTCAGAGCGGCAGAGAGCGAGTGGAACGGCTCCACGCTACAGTTCTACAACAGAAACCTGAATTCGCCGACTCCCAGCGCAAGCGGCCGGACGGGCAAGATATACCAGGGCTGGAACCCCGAGACCGACTCGTGGGACATCAAACAGAGCACTGCGTCACAGGAAATTCACAAACTGAGGAAACTGGAGCTTTCCTACGCAGAAGTATTGAGGAACGCCGACAAAACTAAGCCCAGGCGCAAAAAGCATCAATAAATTATAAGTTTTAACTCATCGACCCCTCTTACCGGTAGTAAGAGTCGCGTGATCCAACCGCCATTTGTCATTGCCAACTGGACATAAGTAATTTAGATTAGTATTTGTGATCTGGTAGAGTAACTTTTTAATTTTTACCTATATATTCACAATCACAAATTGCCATAATAACCGGTATAGTTATCGTATACCAGTATATTATTTATGTATGTATACTTCAATAGTTCTATAATCAATTTTAATTTATTGAACATTTCCAATAAATAGCCTTCCCTCCGATATCACATTGGGCAATCTATTTCATATGAAATATATTTGCATTTAAAACCAGAGCACCTATGTATGTCTCAAGATAGTTTTACTGCCTGAAATTGAGTTCAATTCGTTTTATTTCCACTGAATAATTTAATTCTTCCTATTTTAGTCATTATTTTAATTGTATATTATGTATTTGATCATTGATTTGTAAATATGCATTTTAAGTTAATTATATTTTTTTAATTGCCATCGATATTTTCGAATATTTCGAACAACGCGTTTATGTATGCTGAAGGTATTTAATGGAGACAAAGTGAGAGAGAGGTTGAAGGTATAAATAAAAATTTGCATTGATATTAATAAGTTTTTCATTTCTGCTTCAGTGAACCATGTGTATGTAATAAGTATAAATAATAATGAAAGACTATAATTATATTACAACGATATAATTTAGGGTTACTTTTTACATGGATATACTGTATACATGTGGCTAGGTGTGAAAATTGCGTTAAGCGAGAATTCTAACACTGTGTCATGTCGTGTCGACGGGGCGAATTGAACAATGTCGACCATAGAAATTCAAAAGGGGAAAAGCGGCAGCTTCACACCACAACACACGTTTATACTATAATCAGGCTTAAACTTAACGGGATGCATTTGCTAAGGCGGCTCGTGGACACGACACGACACGATGCTAGGATTCCAGCAGGCTTGTCTACTTATTCTGTGCTTCGAGTTCTCTCTCGACGATCTTGCGGTATTCGTCGAAGCCTCCCTCTATACTGGTGACGGAGCCACCACCACAAACCCAAAGCTCTTTGCACACCATTCGTATTAACCTCTCGTCGTGAGAAACGAGGATAACACCGCCCTACAACAGACAATTAATTCTCATCAATTATAGCCGACAATATAAATATTCATTCGACAGAACAATCGTAAAGTATGTATGGAACAGACTCTAGAACAATCACAATTTTCTATTATTGTCTATGTAAATGGGAAAACGATTAGATCAGAGTTTAATTAATCCTTAAAGGTGACTGCGTAACAAACATAGTTAACATGTCGGTTTAATAGGCAAGCTATTACAGTAACAAAAACATCAACTACGGTGAAAGATAATACAGTCAATGTAATAGATGTTTTGCACAGAATTATTGGGTCGTCTTTTCAGTACACTTTCATGGTTAAATAGATGATATGGGAACCTTGAAGACGTAGATAAAAAAAAATATCTCAGTCTTATTGAAGAAGCGGATGAAGCCGCGAGCCGCGAGAAATTGCTACTCATACTAATATAATAAGTTTGTTTGGAAGTTGTTAATTTTTGACACTAATACAACTGACATTCATAGAGATAAAATGGTTAAGGAAGATAGTGTAACGGAATGAGTTACGGGCTACTGTCGATTCAAGTGTGGTTAGTTCCTTCTAGACATAGAATCTAAATCTAGTTACCTACCTATCTCGCTACCTAGATATAGCTAAAGATTAAAATAGGTCAAACACTCACCGTATATTTAGTAATAGCCTTCCCTAATGCCTCAATGGTCTCTATGTCCAGATGGTTGGTAGGCTCGTCAAGTACTAAGAAGTTGGGGTTGCCCATACACATGCGCGCGAAGGCCACCCGCGACTTCTGACCTCCGGACAGACTGGCGATCGTTTGTAAAGCTAGGTCACCGCTGACGCCGAAGCTGCCGAGCTGTCTTCTGTATTCTTCTATCGTTTTACCTGAAGTAATATAATGATGTATTTCTTTGGAGGAGTTATTGTGAATGTGAAGACTGGTAGTAGCTGGAAATTCAAATATCTTTTTTTTTTTTAATAAAGATATGTTACATATTAGCACGAATTTAGGAAAGATATATTTGAAATATATATATTTCAGCTTCAATCAAGGTAGTAACTAAGATAAAATATTTTGTGAACTCATCAAAAGCATTTTGTGCAGCATGGTGTAGTGGATTGCTACGAATATAGAAATCAAAAGTTTGCCAAGCGAACTAGCGATAAGATTAATGTCAGGATTTTGCTATCTGTATAGTTGACAAAAAGGATATAGAGTTAAGCATTAGGTCAAAATATTTTAGACGTTAAATTATTGCAAAGTGACGAAATCATGGTCAGGCTATAATAATTACTATGTTATTTGTTGAGGATGTAATTTGACTTAAAATTACATCCTCAACAGAACCAAACACATAAATCATCCATACTTAATTCGATTCCAAATACAGAACTCAGGTAAAAACTGATACAAACAAAATAAAATAATATTTTGGCAAAAAAACCGGCAAATTCAAAAAAACACAGCATGTAGGTATCGAATTAATCAACCTTTTTTTTCTAATCCTAAAAAAGTATTAAGAACAATAGAGGGGAAATCAAAGAATGATCTTTATTACTTTAGACATAAGGTGCATGGTATCAAATTATTTTGATCCTATAAAAAGTATCAAGATCAATACGATCGAACGAAATTGAACTTTATTGCTTTAAAAACAAGAGTAACAATATCTGTATAACTTGCATGTAACATTTCGGCAGTATCCGTCATAATTTATAAAAAGTCAGATGGCAAAACAAGCTCTATTGTGTTAGAAATAAGGCACATACCTGGATAACTCCTTTGTAATAGTTCTACGGAATTGACGTTCATTTCGAGTTGGTCGACGTGGTGCTGGGAGAAGTAGCCGAATTTGAGCCCTCTGTGCACGCTGCGAATACCACTGGTAGGCGATAGAATACCCATGATTATTTTTAGTAAAGTCGTCTTGCCCGCGCCGTTGTCTCCCACCTACAAAAGACATGAATAAATAAAAATTAATAAGTGTTAATGCAAGTACCAATGTAATTTTTCTAGTTGTATGTGATCTTAAACATCAATGACTGATTAAAAGGTGAAGGAAAACATCTCGAGGATACCTGAACTATTAAGTTTGAAATCACCAACCCGCATTGAGCTAGCGTGATGATTCATGCTCAATCATTCTCCGTGGGAGAGGAGGCCTGTGCCAGCAGTGGGACGATAAAAAGGCTGATGATGATGAAGTGTTATGGACGATTTTTACATTTGCAGTGATAATGATAATTGATATATTCACATTGTTTGTCACCTAGTGGTAATTGGGAATATACCAACTTAGGTATCAACTAAGCACTGGATTATGTGAGAATACTAGCTTGCTCTAGCGGTTGCACCCGTGTCCTCTGGGAACTGCTTCATGCACCCCGATAATAGCCTACAGCCTTCGTCAATAAATGGGCAAAAAAATTCAGTAGGTAATGTTTTTTTTAATCTATCCAGTAGTTCCTGAAATAAGCGTGTTCAAACAAACAAACTCTCTAGCTTTTCAATATTAGTTTAAATAATTTATTCTGAAGTAATATTTCAATGTAAATCTATTATGTAGATAGTCCCATCATTAATGCTGTTGTAAAAACTGCTATAAACCGTGATTCGTGTTGCCAAGTCGTTATTCTGTCACGCATCGTCCACTTTACTTCAAACATTACGATCAATTCTATATCTAAGCTATCAAAACAATGATGGGAGTATTCACGGCACTTCAATTATACGGCGAATTATGAATGCTAAATACTTTCGATTGAATAAAAAACTTTTAATAGATTCTCTGAGTAATGGTTGTAATTAATTGAACCTTCGATCAAGTTCTATGCACCAGTTGAAATACGAGATAAGTAATAATTTCAAATGCTTCCAAATACATTGTAAGCTTGTTCTGAAAACTCTAGCTAGATATAATACTGTTTATGCATCACCAATGTTGATGGTTTAATATGCTCTAAAAAATGGCGTCAAAAATTCCTCCTCATCGCTGCTCACTGGGAGTGTACCCAATAGGCTGACGGCATTGCCACGTTGGATGGCAATGCTTAGTCGTTGGCCGAAATAAAAGCCAGCCTTTGGGTCACGGGAAGTGTCAGCGAGTCTATGCTATATGCTATAAATATACATTAATGCTCTTGGATTGAAAGTATAAAAAAAGATAAAAAGTCATTTATTCAAAGTAGGCTGAAAATCTGCTCTTTTCAAAGGTCAATCCTACAAAAGACAGCCCCAAAAAGGCCCGCCCTTCACCACTTCCTATGTGTTATCGCTGGGAAGAAGAAATGGTGTAACAAACTCCCCAATAGGTGTTCCCAATAGTTGTATAGGTGTTTTTTTCTATTTATATTATAAAGGAGAAGAGTTTGTTTGTATACTTGATCATGCTAATCTCAAAAACGAGTGTTGGATAACCCATTTATAGTGTGGAGGGTACTTCCTACGGCACTTAGGCGAAACCCCTGGCTCTAGTAATGTATACTGGTTGGAATTGTTAACATAAGTTGCTTATAGAATCTAAATACTCACAATACATATCCTAGACTCTAACGTGGCTCCAAGGTTGACATCAGAGAATATGACCTTCTCCTTCGAGTAATAAAAGCCGACTTCATTCAGCTGCAGAATGGGCGGAGAGAGCGGCTCTGTCTCCGGGAATCGCAGGACCACGTCGATTTCCTTTTCTACTGGTTTTAGTTCAGGTCTGTGAAGAAATTGAGAGATCTTGAGATTTCAAGATTTAAGATATTGCAATCGAATACATGGAGCGACTGTCTATATGACCTCCTCAATTTGTTAACTGGGCAACTCTATACTCCTTGGTAAGACTGGTTGTCAGACTTTGTGGCTTCTGACTGCCCGTAACGACTGTCAGTACCATTGTCATAACAAAAGTATGGAACAATTATACAACTCGTGGTGATGACCAATAAGTATACATTACGATGATCAACAGTGCACTATACACCACTGTACCTTCATATTCACAATATATGAGTTTGAGTTTATATGACCTTCAAACTCACAGTATATGACCTTCACACTCACAATATATGACCTTCACACTCATAATGTATGACCTCATAAATACTCACAACTTATCCAACATCTTGATTTTGCTCTGCACGGAGGAGGCGCGGTTGGCGTTGTACCGGAAGCGGTCGATGAACTCCTGCGTGTGGGCTCGGTGCTGTTGTTGCGCTTCGTACTCGCGTTGCTGGTTCTTGTGTTTTTCTGTCTTCGTTTTGTGGAACTGGTCATAGTTGCCTCTGGAATGGAAAATTTATTGTTAGTATAATAAATGGTAAGAAATCTCATAGTTTGGACGTGTTTATGAATAATCAGTTAATGCAATAGACATGACACAGAAATAAAAATTGTGTTAAAATATCAGCATCCATTAATCATTTTAATTTTTGGAATATAAACATTTGAGAGTTTTAATCAATTTAAAAAATTAATCAAATTAAACACATTCAATCAAATTCAGCTGATACACCAGCACTTTTCGACTGTCAAAACAAAAGACAGCCTCACTAACTTCATTCACTCACTTCACAACTTCACTAACTAAACAACTTTGGGCTGTTCACATACCTGTAGGTGTCTATCCTTTGCGTGTGCAAGTGCATAATGTCTGTGGGCACCGTGTCGAGGAAGTTGCGGTCGTGAGACACCACCAGCAGCGTGGTGGGCCAGTTCTGTAGGTAGTTCTCCAGCCAGATGATCGCCTTTATGTCCAACATGTTTGTGGGCTCGTCGAGTAGGAGGAGGTCGGGTCTGTGAGTCGAATATAGTAATCGATTAATTACGATTATTTTATCGATTTTTTAAATGTGATGTTTTTGAGAGATTCCGAAGTTATGGGTAGCAAATTCAGCAGATTTTTAAATTAATAAAACATTTTACAAATTTGAAATATTTTCAATTATGCATCAGGTCAAGAAATCGTTAGTCCCGATTGTGTATAAATAGATGAAAACCCTATAGCATCAACAAGATTAATTAAGTAATATCAATAGCTGGGCTGAACTTTATACTTGACATTAAAAATGTAAATAATAAAATTGAGCTTTGTAACTAAGGGCCTGTTTCACCACCTATGAATAAGTTCCAGATAGTTTATTTGGTTGATAATTTCATACTAATTCTGTTCCATTTTTTAATTTATCTGATAGACAGTGGCTGTTCGGACATTGTGAAACTGGCCCTTAAACTTTTAACATAAATAAAACAACTTACTTCGAGAACAAAGCTCTGGCTAACGCCAACCTCATTCTCCAACCTCCAGAGAATGTCTTGGTCGCTCTAGTCTGCATCTCCGGTGTGAAACCCAAACCGCTAAGAATGATCGACGCACGCGCCGGTGCTTTGTCAGCTTCAATGTTTTCTAACTGCGCGTAGATCTCGCTTAGCTCATTGGAAAGGCTCGGGTCTGTTGAACTGAGGAAATGGTTTATTTTTTATTAATTAAAAAGGAACTGAATGGGTTGAATGACAAATGACTCGCTGGTAGCTTTTTGGGTGCTGACTAAAAGCCGTAATGATTGCTCTGGAGACTTTTGCACTTGGAGTAACTTTTCAGATTAGCCCTGGTAGTAATATAGATACTAGCAACCTTTTTACTACCATACTAGCTTCGGAAAGTGGTTTCGCCTTTAGCCTTTCTCAATAAATGGCCAATCAAACTGATTACTGACCAATTTTTTCAAAAAGGAAACCAACTCTTTCGCTTTATAATAATAATATAGATTTTCTTTATTCTTAAATAACATATATTTTTAAATTTAAACTATATCCGGTTACAATGCATATTTTAACAGAACAGGTAGATGAAGAAATATTTCTTTCATGTTGCATCATTTTCAAGTTTTCGTACTTTATCTTGTTTTAACATTAGGTTTGTTGAATAAACAGGTAAATACGCGAGACACTGCGACCTATCGAGTCTGAATGACTAATAAGATTCATATATACTAAGTAATGTACTTATGAATTGTTGTCCTTTCATGGTTAACTGCTATATGCTTAAGGTTTGAGAGTTTGAAATCAAGCAAGTGTCTAGTTTTATAAAGAATCTTTGTATTTTATCTGTTTTGAACTGTTGTTGAACTAGTTTGATATGGCAGTGCAAAACTGGCCACATCTTTTAAATGCTATGAAAACCCTGAAACATCATTACAAAATGTGGCAGAAATCAACTTACCCAGTATTAATAAGAGAAGTAATTTCCTTCTCTCGTTTCAACAAATATTCTCTAGTTGTATCACATTCAAGTACACTTTGCAATGCCACTGTATCATCCCCCACCACTTCTTGTTCTACATGTAGTATTGATATATGGGAGGGGATCTTCAGCTGTTTTGATGCTATCATCCTTAGGAGTGTGGTCTTGCCCAGTCCATTGCGCCCAACGAGGCCGTACCGTCGCCCGAATGCAAGGACCAGGTCTGCACCTTGTAGTAATACTCTAGAAGAAAAGTACTGGTTAACATTGCAGTAGTTACAATATAATTTCTGCTACTGGGCATCTTAGTTGTATAATTGGGAGTTACCAATTGTTCCAAGGAATAAGATAAAAAGTTATTTATTCAAAGTAGGCTGAAAATCAACACTTTTTGAAGGTCAATTCTACAAAAGGCAACCCCAAAAACGCCCACCCTTCACCACTTCCTGTGTTATCGCTGGGAAGAAGAAACGGTAGAACAAGCTCCCCAGCAACACAATTCTGTCTGTATAGTTTGAAGAACCAGTTTTATACAAAGAGAGAATATTAACTATCCCTCATGTCTGGCTTACTTTTACAGGATAGTCTATACATGCCAGACAGATATCTCCCACCACAGATAGTATACTACCTTTTGTATACCACAATTATTTTCATATAGTATTCAAATAAGCAAAGACCATAGAGTAATAAAATAAATTGAGTGTACTGAATTAAAAAAAATATTGTCATACCTGTCACCATAAGCTATATCAAAGTTTTCTATCCTTATATCCTGTGTCCTGTTAGTGCCCTTGGCCTCAAGCTTGCTGTCCTTCTTAGAGGTTACTTGTGACGCAGTAGCAGTCTGAAGTATCGGTGCTGACACTGGTGCTTTGGAGTCCTTCTGTTTCTGCTGCTTTTGTTGTAATTTAGCTTCTGCCTTCTCTAATTTCTTTGCATCCACTTTCTATAAAGATGGGCAATTTGAAAATAACTGACTGATAAAATGACTATTTTTGACACAAAATAACAGGCTTCTCTTTAAAACATTTATTGCTCTAATCTTAAAATCAAGGAAACTTGAACTGTAAAGTTGGAAATCACCAACCCGCATTGAGCAAGAGTGGTCATTAACACTCAATCTTTCTTTGTAGGAGAGGAGTCCTGTGCCCAGCATTAGGACAATAAAAAGGCTGATGATGATTATTTTAATAAATTAAGCTAAATACTTGTTAATCCTTTACTTTTTATAAATAAATTATACTACATCAAACTATACTTACCAAATTATCATCCCTAGTATTTATCCATATACTTCTGAGATCCTCTGTTTCAGTCACAGGGGCGGTCATGGATGCCAAATGTATTGGTGCGTCTAGAACTTTCCGAGGCCCATTACTGCTGCCCGGCTTCTCAGGCTGCAGCATATGCAACAGCTTTTCACATATGTCCCTATTTGTAAACAATTAATTGATATGCTGGTTTGGAAGTCATTATGTATCTTAATAATTACATATGTACTTAAATTTAGCATTCACAGTATTTTGTACTTGATCACAAACAGCTTTGAATAATAATGTTATGGTAGAGATTGAACCCAAATAGTTGTAATAAAAAAGTAACCTTATATCTTTCTCAGATTTTTGTGAGATTCCTTGGAGTACTTCCCCAACTGCTTCGTAGACTTCTTCAGTGTCCTCGAACTCACCGGCGCTACTATCCAATATGTCTGCAAGGCAACCATAGGTACACATTTTTCTGAGTCCTTGTAACTCATGGTAGATAAAAAGCATGACTAAAGCGTGACAGGACACGAATTATACATGCTTCAGCATATTTACTTTTCAGTTTCATTTTGCACTGTACATATAACTCTCAAGTAACCCATAATCATTAGAGAACCGAAAATAATAAACTTTTTTTATAACCTACAGAAAACATACCTTCAACATATTTCATCAATTCCTCGTCTATAAGCGGAAATTGACTTTTAATATATTCACCACATTGAGCCATTTTTATGATCAATGTTAATTAATGTGATAAATAATAAATATCATTTATTTAATTTATTTCTAAATGCAATTCTGCAAATGCACTAAAATCGCCCGATGTCACGTCACGTCACCGAGCAATCGAATGTCAAAAAAACTCAACAAAATGCCAAAATAACCTTCATACTGACAGCATTTCAGAATTGCTAGAATGAAAAATAATTAATAACACTAATCGTCCGTTGTACATCTCATTAGTTGCATGATAAAGAATTATTATTGGATTGAATGTTCCGCATTCTAAAAGCCGTTATCTCTGTGCTATATGCACAAAACGTTATTAAATTAAATGTGATGTAAAGCCGTCAACTTTCCCTGCTCATGCTGAAAATGGATATATTTCTGTACCTAGAACATAGCTTTCAGACTTGACACTGACAGTATTGAGTTCTGTCTATTTTCTTCGATTAGATTGTGACATTTGCCAATTTGCGTAATTTTATGGACGCAGTGTTTGGGAATAATTTGTATATTTTGTGAAAATAAGGATTATTTTGTTCTAAATGTGATTGGTATATATTTTTAACACATTGAGGGACTTCTTTAGCTTCATATTATGTACTGATTTTAAATCCAGAGTCATAAATGTTGCGGTAAAAAGATTACTGTGCACTGTCGCTACCCAGTTGGAAAACGCCCAAATAGTCGACACAAAATGGATGAAAACATTGATAGCAATGTTGCCGTCCTGGCTATTTTAGACAACCAATGTGAGTAAACAAACACACGTGTGTTTTATGTAAATTATGATCAATGTTTGTAACAAACTGGTTTGCTAATTCTTTATCTGGACGCTTTATTTCAGCTACACCATACAAACCGAATATGACTATAACAAACTATAATCACAGCCATACCATAACTCAAGAAGAAACAGATGTGAATGAGACAAATAAACAAAGTATGTAGTTTACACACATTTTCATATTGAAACTTCAATTTATTGTGCTCAAGTTAATATTTGATATATATTCTATTTGCAGATGTTATTTGGACGAAAAATGCAACACTCATGCTTTTAAGTTTGTATGAAACCAAAATGCACATGTTGGACAATCCAAAAAAGAAATCAAAGATGTGGCTGTCAATAGCAGAAGAATTGAAATCATTAAATGTTGAGGTACCTTTGCCTGTTTACTACAGTATATTATTGAAACATTAGATGATAAATGCAAATATCTAATTATATATTTTTAGGTGACTCCAGATCAGGTCAGATGGAAAATAAATGCTCTTACAAAAAAATATAAAGACTGCATTGACAATGGACAAGGTGCAATGAGTTTCAAATATTTTAATGAAATGCACCAAATTCTGGGGCGATACAGTGATAATACTGGGACTTACAGACTGGCTTCAGGTGTAATGCAAGGACCAGATGATTTAGATAAAGCTAAAAGAAATATATCCCTAAAAGGCTCGACTCCTTTCAGAAGATTAAGAGCAGAAAGAAGAGCAAAAATAGAATTAGACAAACAATGGTTAGATTACCTCAGAAAACAAGAAGACCAAAAACAGCTACGAGATGAGAGGTATGAAAGAAACTTAAGGCTGAGGCAAGAAGAATTACAATTAAGGAAAAAAGAGCTAGAAATCAAGCAATCATTAGCTTTAAAAAAACTGCAGCTGAAGGAGCAAAAACAAGAAGAAATGCTAAAAATTGAAAGGGAAAAATGTGCGCTCTTAAGAAAATTGATTGAAGATCAAGATTTAATGAGGCAATAAAGTTTTACAAACTTATCTGACCTATCTTTTATAATTATATAATAATATAAAATAAATTATTTCACATTAATTGCTGTTAAGTTGTGACTGTCATTATAAATTTGAAACAATGAAAGATATTTCCAAAAATATATTAATAAATTATAAGAATGATTAACATTAAAACCATACACAGTCAGAAAACTAAACTTCTATTCATGTTCTTCAAGGTGATCATTTTCATCAAGGCAGTAATTATGCAAAATACATGCAGCTACTACAGTATCAGTTATAAATGCTATATTTCTATACACAGTAAAGAGTTTCACTCGCCGAAATCTTCCTTTTAAAAGGCTAAATGCTTTATCACTTAATTTTCTAGTAGATATATGTAAGGAATTAAATTCTCTCTGCTGTGGTGTTAATCTTTTATTTTCTCTAAATGGTGGCATAAGCCATGGCAACGAAGGATAGCTAGAGTGACCCACAAGGAAAGTATTATGCGGGAATAGCGCATTTCTGTTCTGAGATGCCGTATTGTATAAAGGGGACTTTTTGAGAACTCTAGCACAGTTTGAAGAGCCAGGCTCACCACAAAAAACATTCGTAAATCTCAAATTTGCATCAATTGTAGCCTGCAGTATGATTGAAAAATAGCCTTTAGGATTGCAATATTCCCTAGCATTTTTGGGTTTTTCTATTTTTATATGAGTACAGTCAATTATTCCTACCATGTGAGTAATTCCAGTCTTGGTATGAAATGAATCACATATATAGCTTATTTCTTCAAAGTTTTGTGGCCATTTTATAGCATCATTCAATTTGGTAAGAATCCAAGCAACCACTCTCCTTATTACTCTAAATGTTGATGATATTGATATATCGAATCTCGTGGCTATCGGTGTAAGTGGTTCTGTATTTGCAATGAATGATAAAAAAATATAAAAGCAAAGTTTTGGTTCCAATGGTTTTAGTCCGAATTTATGAGTAGCTATAAACCCTGACTTTTCCAATTCATCTAAAACAAAAGAAATATTTTGTAAGAATATTCAGTAAAACTATATAGTGTTAAATTGTTTTTATTATAGCTTCTAAAGTTACCTATAAGTCTATATGCTGTTTTTCTTGAAAGTCTCATTCTGTTTTTGAATTCAGCATCCGTCCATGAGTCTATTATGTGTAAATAGTCATCAACACGTTTCCGTCTCAGCCTAATTAAATATTGCATGAGAGGAAAGAACAGGGTGTCTTCATCTTCATCAGTAATATCCTCATCTTCTGAACCATCCGGTTTCACAGTGCAAACATCACTCCATTCGCTGGAATCGCTATCATCACTACTTATTGCTGTTTCGCTTAACCAGAGTACTAGTTTCTGTTTATCCATTATACAAATTGGTTCTTATTCCTTACTTTTCTTCATCAACTATTTTTAACAATCTCTGTTTATAAACACTTTGTTATCGTGTTTACTAGATTATCGACATTTCTCCGAGTCATAGTCTGATGTTTTCTCAGTAGATTTATTGGTTTGCTTAGTAGGAATAACAAATATTTATTATCCGTGAACCAAAACAAATATACAACAAGTAAATCGGCATCAATTTCAAGAATACGATCTGACAGCTGACAAAGCTATAAAAGCAAAAATAAAACGAGGCGCATTTGTATGAAAGAGACCACAACACAAAAGTATTCACATGTGGTTGAAATTCTGTAATAATTTACCTGGAACGTTCTCATTCCCATTCTGGCAACATTGAAGTAAAAAAAATATTTGACAGATATCCATTGTAAATGTTGTTGTCTTGATCTCTATGTAATTTATTTATATTTATTTGTGAAAGTAAACTTCTTGCAGATATATATTTTAAAGATACGATTTGACCGGTGTTCGAACGCAATCAGCATTAAAATTAAAAAATAATATTCTTTTCCATTTTAGTGGATAATTTGCCCTCGCTGTCCATGTCTATATGCCATTATTAATAGTAACTATTTTATTTCAATACATATTGCGAGACGAAAGTGTTTATTATGGATGTATGTGAAGCTAATGACACGTACTGCATTTTAGAAGAAGGTATGCACTTCATTTATTACCTGAATCAACGAAATAAACACAAAGACTGGGTACTTATTATTCTTCTGATTTCCTTACAGCCTCTCAGGATAACTTGGAAATATGTGAAAATACAAGTGACGCAAATACTCTAAATGTAGAAGCAAAACCAAATGATGGATCAGAAAAGCCCTGTATGTAGTTTATTAATGAATGAAATATTAAAAAATGTATACCTACTTTGTATAATTAAAGTTTTATATATAAATTAGGTGCAGTTTGGACATCAAATGCCACGACAACACTGCTAAAGCTATATGAGAACAAATTGGAAATGCTGGAAACACCCAAAAAGAAGACTAGGATTTGGATTGCAATATCACAAAGTTTAAGTGAATATGGCATTGAGGTATTCCTCAAACTATAACAATTCTTCATTAACCCTATCATGCTATCTAGTACTCCATACTTAGGTACTTACAGAAAATGTATATTTCAGATGACACCTGATCAAGTCAGATGGAAGATAAATGCCTTAACAAAGAAATACAAGCAATGCGTGGACAGCGGACAACATGATAAATTCAAATATTTCAAAATAATGAATGATATTTACGCACAATACCATGTAGATTGTGACTCGTACACATTAACAGAACTTTTACATAAAAAGAAAGATGGTAAAATAAACACAACCAATGACCAAAATGTTAAAATGAATGTTGAAAGCAAGGCTGTGATTGAAATGAGAAAAATAAGACTAGCAAATCGAATAGAGAGTGACAGGTCACAAGGTAAAATACAATTAGAGAAACAATGGCTAGAATACTTGAGAAGACAAGAAGAACAGAAGCAGTGGAGAGATGAAATCTATGATAGAAACTTGAAGTTGAGAGAAGAAGAATTAGAGTTGAGAAAAAGGGAGTTAGAAATAAAAGAAACACTTGAGTTGAAGAAAATACAGCTGAAAGAAAAAGAATACAGAGAGACCTTACAAATTGAAAGGGAAAAATGTGAATTACTTAAGACAATATTTAGTAGTAGATATTAGATGATAATTATTACTCAAAGTAAAAAATCTAAATTGGAAAATTATGTGTTTTTATTTCATTTCTTTAAATTATCACAAAAAAGCTCAGCCCAATACTAAAACGATACCGGCATTTCAGACCTAGTGAAATCTAAAAGTATAATATTTTGTTTTCGAATTTTATTTCCACTTCAAAGAACAATTATGTAGTAAATTAGTTTTTTATTCTTTCGATGTCTGTTGCAAGTAAGCGTCAGTGTAAATCTGCTATTTTATTATGACAGACCTTCCGACATGTACGTCTTTTCATCGACGTTCATTAAAATGTAAATTAAATGCGTATGAAATTGTTCTTTGCTAAATCGACTAAGCGCATATTATCAACACTATAATTTTTTTTATATCTGTGATATAGAAATTGCTTACGTCGTCTGTGCTTACATCACAGGGCTACCAACATAATATCCCGCCGCGACGCAAAATTCTACAGAAATCTCCGTTTAATCTGGGAGAATTAAAAAACAATACCGTGATTTTCTACAATGACGGACTTGAAATCTAAAAGATATGAAAAGTCTTTAGGATTATTGACCACCAAGTTCATGTCATTACTGCAAAAAGCCAAGGATGGTGTTCTGGATTTGAAAACTGTACGTATAGCTTGATTTGCCTCCCATTGATCTGTCAAGTGAATTTTGGGCACGAAAAATAAATATTTTGAACATAATTCGCCAATTAAATTATCGTGTATTATTTCTAGGCGACTAATTTGTTAGCGGTAAGGCAAAAAAGAAGAATTTATGATATCACTAATGTGTTGGAGGGAATCGGCTTGATTGAAAAAAGGAGCAAGAATAGTATACAATGGAAGTGAGTAAACATGTTATTATTAAACATTGTATTTAGCGATATTGCTTCATAACTATCTTCCCTCTTATAATTATGAACACTTAAAGAGCTTTAGAACTGTGTATATCGTTATGCTAATTTCAAAAAACATTTCAGGGGTGCAGGGCCAGAGTGCAAAACAAGTGATATTGGGCAAAAAGTTATGGTTCTGAGAAGACAAATTGGGCGCCTCGACGAACACGAAAGATTACTGGATAAGTGAGTATCTATCAATTCTATTCAAAATGAATGTTTAAACATAACAAATTACTACAATATAGTCAATAATAATAAGTTGAATTTGTCAAATAAAAATCTTCAATTTTCTCTATTTTCATGAACTAACATTAACTTTATTCCAGACAACTACATTGGATTGAACAAAGTATAAAGAATGTGCTGGATGACACAGACAACAGCGAATTATGTTTTGTTTCCGACAAGGACATACATGACTGTTTCGAAGAAAGCCAAGTTTTAGTACTAGAAGCGCCTTTGGGTGCTAATATATCAGTAGGACCTATACCGTCTAGTAAGGTAATGATCATTGGTATACTATAAATTAATGTATGTACTTTTTGTTTGTATCAAGTGAAGAAATTACTGATGGATGACTATTTTGAAATTGCGTTAAATAGCTTTGGGTATTATCTTTTGTGGGTAAACAGTGCTAACGAACACATAACTCACTAAATTGTACTATTTATATAATGAGTTGCAGTATTAGTCACATGTTAGATTATAAATCCCTATTTAAATAAAACTAAAAATAGTGTTCATATTTTATAATTAATTGTTATTGCCGTCTTAAATTTTTATGTTATATATTATTGTATTCATTTTGTCCCTAAAAGAAATTGTTAAGGTAAATTTATTGTCTTTGCAGAGTAAGCAGAAATATACAAGTGAAAATCGACAAACATTGGTGGCAAAACACAGTAAAAATGTAATACTTTAACTTTTTTTAACTATGAGTTCTAAAGCAGTTTATTTAAGATTAGTTTACATAAAATACAAGTAAAAATATTTTCTTTTCAGGATCAAAATCAGCAATATTTTTTACATTTAAAATCAAAAGAATCAGTTGGAGTTATTCTTTTAAGTGATAGTGATAGTGACAAGGTATCTACATTGAGTATATTATTTATCTGCTTTTCTTAGGGTTCTTACAAATTGGTCATGTAATTCTGCGCATGTATCTTCAATTGTTTTTAAGCAAAATATGTGGTGCCACATCCAATTTGAAAGAACCTGAAGTTCTTTTAAGAAGAACAAATTATTATAATTTTAAATTGATGGTATTTTTCACTTGCTCCAGATTTGGAAGCAACTTAAGTAAATAGCATGATTGCAACATTTAATTTTCTTTTACTGACCTCACGGATGTGTGATACTTTAATAAAATATTAGCTGTTTAATAATCATTTTTACCAGTACTTTGATAAAAAGTTTATATTACTGCAGTTTTTCATCAAAATCTGTTTAGCCGTTAACATGTTAAAAAGCCATACACACATCATTGTAATATTTTTAAAATTACTACAAAGATATAGAAAATACATTCAGCCTTGGACCTTAAGAAGTGACGAACATAGTGTCATGAACTTTTGTCTTTATTAGCTTAGCAAACCTTACTTTAATTGGCAATATAGTTTTCGTTATTTTAAAGGAAATGGATGACGATGCACGAATGGACGACCTTGAGGTACAGAAATACACAGAAGGAAGAAGTGCAGATAGTGTTAATGCCAACAGTGAGTATGATTTTCATTTGCTAATTATGTAGAGAACATACTACTGCCTTGACCTTAATAGTAGTTAAAACTACTGAATGGTTAACAGGTGGTTTTTGACAATCAGAAATGCTTTCGACTCTTAAGCTACACCCACAGGGAAAGAGGTCATTAGACAACATCCAAATTAAATAATACTTGTGATTTCCTATGTGACGAGTCTTCTTCAAGCTCTCTAGCATACCTTTTAAGAATATAAATATACTCAAGATCAATTAATTCCTATTTTTATTATTTGTTGAGTTTCAACTATCATATGCCAACAACCTTAGAATGTACTTCAATTATCAACGAAAAAACCTTAAGACATACTTGTTAATGTGTCCTTCAACATTTTTTTTTCTTTCAGATTACCTGTTGAGACTGAGTCCACCAGTTACTAAATATGACTTCTCCTTTTCTCTCTATGGATCAGAAGGATTGTGTGACTTATATGATATTCCTTGTTAATCTTAGTTTTTAGGACTTTATTTTCAACTTTGTTTTGAAAGACATTTTTTTATTACTCTATTTTTGATCATGTTGAAGTTTATTAACTAAATTGTAAATAATTTGTGTAAATATGGAAAAATCGTTTTGGAAATTATGAAAGGAAAGAAATAAATGATAAGTTTATATGTATACAAAGTGTTTTATTTTATTTCTTAGCCTTAACTGTTGGTACAAATCTGTCGAGGACACCAAATGACTGTTTCTTTACACTCTGGGGTTCTGGCAAGTTAAGAAGCTTCTGAGCTTCCTTTGCTTGTTCCACATATTCCTGAAAAAAAAACACACGCATTAGTTAGCTGTATTTATTTCTAAAGTTAAATCAAAATCAATCTAACCGTGTAGGATTTAAAGCTTATTTTTGTCTAAAATTAGACAGCCAATCACACGACTTTTTGTTTTGTGTGGTTTATTTGTGTGAGTGTGGCGACACCGGTTCCCATAGTAATTTTGTTCTATGCCATTTCCACTTTATTCTCTGTTCCGTATTTAGAACCTCACTTTAGAACAATTAAATTGATATTTACCTTTCTGGCAGCTTGTTTTATAATCTTCTTTCTTGCTATTTGTGTCTTGCCCTTCTTCTTATGCCTTGGAGTGAAGTCCATTTTCTTAGGTTTGAGGTACTAAAAAAATAAAAAATATCTTTAGTAAAGATTAAAAAATAACATTACTATCATGATTATCCATAGTAATACATATTGTCTGTCTGGCTTGTCCGCCAGAATTACTGAACCAATTTAAATAAAATTTAGCATCCTCGGGCGGCCTGTAAAACCGCGGGTAACAGCTAATATGAATATAAAATCTGTAGAAGCAGATTTGGTGGTGGATTAACTGTCCAGTAACGAACTTACAAGTAGCTTCTTCTTAGCCTCCATCTGCTCTTGCATGGAAGGTACGTCAACTTCAGTAATATCAAATGGATTGAGCGTGATGAGTTCAGCAGGAATCTTGTCCAGCAACGCTTTGACTTCGGCCTCTTTCCTCTGTTTTTTATTCTGGAAGGGATTGCTTTCCAACGCGTCGAAGTTCGGCTCACCGCTGCCTAAAATTAAAAAAAATATATAAACATTTAAAATACGAACGACGGCGACGTGATGAATGACATGAACCTGAATTCTTTTCAAAATAGGGATTTTCTTATGTTCTACATCTTAGTACTGATAACTTAGATCTTACCTGGTACAATGATACTAGTAAACCCATTACTAGTTCCAATTCCTAATACATCTTCATATGGGCAGAATTTGAAGTTATTTATAGTTTTGGCCATCCTATGTCTCAAATAGGGTTTCTCAGTGGTCTGTGTGCAGCAATCTCTTAAAACAAAAAAATAACGATTTAAATACAAATTACATGCTTTTTTATTTTTTATTAATGAAAGTTTTGGTTACATACTTGTATATTTCAACAACTTCATCTAGTCCGACAGCAAGCATATCCTTTTGTGAGAACTCTAGGTCTACTGGGGCACTTCTCAGTCTGTAGTGTTGTACTGGCCCATCCAAGTTTCTGATGTCCCAGATTTTCATACTTCTGTCTACTCCTGACGTCGCCATGTACCTGTCCGCAATAATTGTAATGAAAATGTAATGTAAAGTTTTCTAAAGCTAATGACATAATTTATGTTTCATACACTTTTATGGCTCAACTGATTATGATCAAAATAGTCTAGCTTTTATTCAGATGCCAAACTGAACTAAGTACTGGGCAAAATCTAGTACCCATTAATTAATAATAATATAAAGAATTACTTCACACAGTATTTTTATTCAATCCTATAGAAATATACTCACATTCCTCTATTATCCACAGCAATAGCGGTGAGTGGTGTCTTATGGCACAATATCTTCGCAAGAGGGTCTTTAACTGATGGGGCCCACAGTGACACTACTCCCTTAGAGTTACCTATGCACAAAGTAGCATTGTAGGGATTCTGTGCCATGACCGCAGTTCTCCCTAAGTGGTTGTTGTAATGTCCCACTATCTCACCTATGGAAATATCTAGCCAGGTCATGAAGCCAAATTCATTCTGAAAAAAAAGAGATAAAATATAATATGAGAGTTCTGTTTTCAAATCAATTCAATTGAATACAAAGAATATTAGGATTGTATTGTTTCCTGCTAGCAGTCTTCACAATGACCTAGTTATACATTATATTTATAGTTATACATTCCCTTTTTGTGGCCATAGTTTAAAAAAAGGTATTTTATACTTACTACAGCAGCCAGTAAGAAATGATAAGGCAGGAACTCCATCCTCAATATCTTATCCATTTTCTTGACACAGTGTATTTCCATGCCAGTGTTGTCATACATATACAACCACTCCTTCTGAGCTGCTGCCACCATTGTTTCTGTGTGTAACCAACTGGAATACAAGGTTTAAGAATTTGTATTTGTATTTAACCTTTTTTAGCGCCTAGCTAAGAATTCATCCATAAATATCCACAAAATAGTAGTGAGTATGGAATTATATCAATTTAATTGGACTATTAATTTTTTACTTTAAAAGTTTGTCATGTAGTTGTGAAGGTGGTGTGCTGGGCACTTTTTGGCTTGTCATCTATACATGACAGTGATAGTCAAAGGGTTAAAATGTGTTAAAAATATTTCATACTAGCTTCCGCCAGCGGTTTCACCCGCTTTCTGAGGGAAGTACTTTCCATACTCGGATAAAAAGTAGCCTATATGTTATTCTGATGTATAAGCTATATTGTGGTAAAGTTTCATTTAAATCAGTTCAATAGTTTCAATAGTTTTTACGTGAAAGAGTACACATCCATACATCTATACATCCATACATCCATACTTACAAACTTTCGCCTTTATAATAGTATTAGGATTGGTTTCATTTGTGCAACGCAAAAGACAGTTGCCAAGTTAAGGCAAACATTTTAAGCTCCACTAGCAGAAAGGTAAGTACTGTTTAATTTTCAGAGATTCAAATTACCTGACATCATGAATAGACTCCATGACATTAATTTCAAAGTGCAGTTTCTTTGTAACCCAGTCAAAAGCAGCCAAATGCCCTTTCCTGCTACCCAGTAGTAGATGCCTTCCATTCCTAGAGTACTTTGCCTGATATGGTCCAAATTTAAGGTTCAACTCAAATATCTTGGAGGCTGCAGATATGTCTACATTCTCTGCTATGATTTTCTGGGATATTGCTGTTGTTTTACTATCTTCATCTACTTCTAGACCTCTGAAAACATTGGAAGTTTGAATTAAGTTTTTTTTGCAATAACCAGGCAGTATGTACTTAGCAAAAGAAACACTGGTGTTCATTTTACAGCCAGGCAGATTGATAGCCAACCTCTACATAGCCAATTACATAGGCTAGGCAGATTGTGAAGAAAAGGGCTTTTAATATTGTAATCAATTAATATTTTAACAGTAATTAGCCACCAACTGAAATGAGCCATGG